>JAXLQG010000008.1:0-600000 GCA_035928285.1 Vermiconidia calcicola
TGAGTTAGAGCAGCGCTGCTCACCCTCTAGAACCGGAAAGGAAATCGCAATTCTCAGAATCTGGGCCATAGTCTAGAAGTATTTAGAACTATTATTTAATACTTACTATATATAAAGGTAAATATAAAAGAGGGAAAAGAAAGTCGAAGGCGAAATAAAAATATTTATCTTAGAAAAATTACTGTTAAGCGGTAAGTATTAATCTATACCCGTATTGGCCTAGTGCCGAAACAAGCTTCCGGATAAACTACACCTCTGTTCGGTCACTCCCTACCTACCTACTTGGTTGTTGATATAGATATTGTTAGGCGATAGCGTTACAGGGGTGGTACAGGGATTATTTACCTACTCGCCGCTTTGAATAGGCCAGTACAAGTGCCTATACAGCCCATAAGTAGGGATGCAACAGGGGTATCACAGGGGCCTGTTATAGGCACGCTCTCCTAATTTCACCATATTTAACTGAGGGTAGTTTAGTTTCCGGACTCCACCACGCTTTCAACAACCAATTAGGTTTGGTAGTCGAGCCTCTACTCGTATTAAGGCACAGCACTGAAGACAACCCGGAAATTTGTAGTGAATATGTGCGCTAAGCTGCTTTTGATTGAGGCCTATGGGTCTTCGCGACTTATGTCAAAGACCTCAGAGAATCCGGAGTAGAGGTTCCAAGATCTTCAATTTGCTCCGCCTCGCCCAGAGTAAGTAGATCAGGCCAGCCGATCGAATCGGAGCATCGGATAGCGTTGTAGCAGCAAGGCATGTTCATCCTGTGAATGCCTCGCCTGTCGCAGTGCCTTCTCCTCCTCTCGGAGTGGCTTGATGCATATTCGACCACCCTCTGATTGAAAATGATAACCTAGCGTGTCGGCTCTGGCGAATTTGTGTCCACATCCCCAAAAGACGCCTGGTCTTGAAGGGTGCTCTCCTCCGCAGAAAAACTTCCTCTCACCACTATGGAGTCCTTCATGTCGCTTTCGGTCATTCAGTCGCGCAAAGGCCTTACCGCAAACAGTACAGACAAATGGTCTTTCACCACTATGGAGTCGAAGGTGGGAACGCAAATTATTAGCCCGGGTAAATATCAGGGGACAGAGGTTGCACTGGAAACTTGACGGCCGCCGTATCCCGCCACCTCGCTCTGCGTCAGGGAATTCCACCTGGTCGTCGTCAGCTTTGATGCCGTGAAGGTCGAACGTATGCTTTTGGAGATCCTTTTTGGTCACAAAGCCGATAAATTCGTACGGACACCCAGAGGAGCCGCATGTGAAAGATCGCTCATGCTTTGCCACGTGTTGATCACGCTGTTCACGCTGATTAAAGCCTTTGTTAAAAGACTGGCAATTCATTCGATCACACTTGAAATGATTCGCGCCGTAATGTTGTATGATCAGTTCCCTTTCATCTTCCATTACGGAGGAGGACTCGCTTATACTTTCAAGGACGCGGCGGATTTGTGACATAATCGAGAGTAGGCGAAGTCGGGCGTCGTCTGAGGGTTTCTTGACTGCCGAGCGAAGCTGACTTTCTGCCCATGCGACAGCCTGACATATGGAATCGAAAAACTCGTGTGACTCAAGCGCATGCAGGTGGTTGCGAAGAGTCATGGACACCGTCTCTGCAGCAGTGCCTTCCAGCCAGTGATTATCGAGAAAAAGTTCGAAGCTCTCCAGAATGTCGCCTAATTGACAAACGTCCTGGTTGCTGAATTTTGAGATGGCGGATTCGAGATGAAATGCCCAAAAACATACCGCATAGTCGGCGAAACTGTACACACCTCGGAAGATGGCCTTTCCCACATCCTCCTCCGGCCTATCGCACTCGAACTCTGGCATGCTGAGATAAACGACGCATATCGTGGCAATACTGAGTTCCACTTCAGATTCTCGAATGTGTTTTCGGATCAAATATCTGGCGCAGATCAGTAGTAACTCTTAACAATTGATCATATAAAGCCTGGTTTACCCTCTGGTTGTGGAGTGAACCAGTGTCACCGTTTGTGTAGAGTCAATCTCGACGAGAGAAGCACAGAGATCTTTGCAGTCCTCTTGGAATTGATGCTTCACAGACAAAACTCCGTTCTCGAGATCTACGCTCACGGCACACTGTACCTCAAACCACTTGAGCGGCCGCCGTGCAGAGGCAAGCCAACCCAAAAGTTTCAAAATAGAGGTGCGTCTCGAAGGCGGTGCAGTTGGACCGATTAACCTATCAATTATCCGGTCGTATCTAGAGACATTAGATTACAATATGCACGTTGGATGGATGTACCCGAAGACACTCACGCTTGGTCTAACTCTGTCGGGACCCTGTCGGGTTGCATCTCGGCCTCAAAATCGGCACGATTCGTTTGCTCGTGAAGGTTCCAGGTCACCAGCTTTGCAAACAGAAACATTCCTGAGGGCGGCATCAGTGGATCAGGTCAACAGCTATGGGACCGTCTTACCTTGAGCTCTTGCAGTCACTACGTTGGTGACATGATGTTCGGGTTCGGTGAGTGGTCCAAATTTCGCCTCAATCTTCTGGTGCCAGTTTCTGCAAAAGCCCTCGATGTCGGCTCTGTTTGCAGCAGATGTCATCTTGATTTGGGATAACATCGACAGGTCTTTGCGTGCATATCCGTCCTCTTGGCTAACGAAGAGGCAACGAATGGATCCGAAATTGGCGGTGGGAAGAGAGGTGATCAGTCGTCTAAACCACGACGTCAGTTCTTTCCGGTCGTCTCTGGAGTATTCGTCAAGCCCATCGAGTACGATGTAGACTTTGGTGCAGCTGTTGAGTGCATTCTCGAGACATTCTTTGGCGGCTTTAGTGGTAGAGAGAATAGCTTCGCCACTGTTGGCAGCCTTCTCATACAAATAGTCGAGGATGGAGCCATTGGACGGAAGGAGCTGGGAGAGTAGAGCCTTTGCGATTGCTAAGAAGGCACTTGTTTTCTCGTCGGACTGCTTACAGTAGAAGCACAGAATAACAGCACCAGGAACCTTGGAAGCTTCTTCAACAACAATAGAAGCAAGTATTGTCTTGCCTGAAGGTGGTTAGGCAGAGAGCTAGGTGTGCGAGATAAGCCTACGAACCTGCACCGGGTATCCCGTGCAACCAGAGCAGCGGGTCTGTGCACTGATTTGGGGCGAACCAATTCTTGAATTGCTGATCATCCAGCAGCCACTGTCCGCTATTGCCAAATCTTTGTCTAATGGCATGGTCGTGCCTCGCCCTACTGTCGATAGGACAGGCCAGCCATTCTTGGACTCGCCTGTAGCGGATGTCGCGCTCTTGGTGCTGCAATTTGGCAAATTTTTCTTTCATGTATGTGCGGGTTTCGTCAAACTCCTGGTATTGAATGAGCGAGGCCTGTGACTGCATGAAAGCCCTGTGGCGCTTCAATGAGTCTGCGACATCATTAACCTTCCTTATCAGACTTTGTTTAGTCGCATGGAACAGTTGCTTCCAGCCTAATGCTTGTATAAGCGAGGTCCGGGGCTAGAATATGAGATTGCAGTAGTACTTCTCTGCTTGAAGAGCTGAACAGCCTGAAGGTGAAACTCGAGGACATCCTCGAATATAGAGGCTAGGGCCTTCTGCATATATTGATTGGAATCGAAGAAGTCGCGGTACTGCAGAAGCAGCGGCATTTGTTCGCCAATGGAGCGATAGCCATCTAACAGGGCGTTGAAGACTTCTGACACATTGCTCGTAGTCTTTGATTGATCATTGATCATCAAAATCACAATGGCGTCCATCCAGGAAGGGAGTGACTTACCACGAGAAGGAACTTCACCGGGCCCTGAGGACAGTCAGTAGCGCTAAGTGCTAGTTGAGATGTACCTACCCAAACGAACGCAAGAAGGTTTGAAGTATTGACAAAGATGTTGATCACTGTGCTGTATTGCTCCATGGCATCTAAGAACGGCTGTAAGCGCTTCAAGTACATCAGTTTTTTGGTATGTTGCTGTTTCGTTTGCATAGTAGCGAGAGCCTTCTGCAAATCTTCAAGCGTTGTCGTTTCCAGCTCGTCTAGCTCTTGAGGCGTCAGTCCAGCCTGTAACCTGAAATTCCGCAAGGCGAGATCATAACTCCGAGATGGGGGGAGGGGGTTCTGGGACATGCGCCGTTCTCTGGTTGTAGGAAGCTGTAATACGCGTTGAATGGGTTCAAGACCAGCAGTAGAGCCGCAGAAGTTCAAGACATGCAGCGTGTGCGTGCTTCGCTACATTCGAAGCTCAGAGGCTTTTACAGAATCGTGGCATTGTTGAATTTTGGTGAGGCTGATTCATTCTCACGGTCAGAGTGGAACACGTGGCACCAGTTGCATTGCGCAGCGGCAGTGCAGGTTTACCGTCCGGGCAGATTCCAGAGAAACTGGGCGCTTCTCTGAGGTACAGGTTCATAGGTTGGCATCTGTGGTGCTGATGCATGGAGGTGCAGGGATAATTGGGCTCGTCAGGCGTAAAGGGCAAATTCCGTGGGCTTGGCATCACTTTCTGCTCGAATGAACGGAGGCATACCATTCATTTCCGCCCCAAAGACTGCCTCACCGGTCGCCTTCTCTCTGCAATTTTAACGTCCAATCAATGAATTATCGTGATCAGGCACTGCCGACTGTGTGCAGCCGCAGCGATGCAAGATGTCCACTGGCCGAGAGGTTTCCCAAACCCCGATCTTGAAACCTCATTTCCAGATCGTAGCACCCGCCATGCGTGCTTGCGGGCATCGCAGACATTTATCATGCAAGATGGAACATCGAGGCATGAACGGAGTCGTCAATCTTGTTGTGTACTAAGACAGAGAATTCGCTATGGACATACCTCTATGGTCACGCTTGAAGCGTGGCGCGGAGTACGACAACCACGATGAATCCAGTGGTGAATACACCTGGAAGAGACATTGCAATGGCATCAACAATTTGGAATCCTCAGTCCTTGACGATGCATTCAATGTTTATTCAAGCAGCCCATTCGATACAGTTACCACAGATCATGCAATGATCAATCTCTGGCAAGATCTCCCGTCATGGGATGAGGCGCCTATGCCATCTCAGGTGCTAGACTATAACACCGTGCTGGCTTCTCAATGGTCAACCAACGACCCGACAATACTTCATGGCGACATAGAGCCCTTAGACTTCTGCGACCAGTTCGAGAAGCAGCAGATGGAGCGCAGTGTTTGCTTTGGAATGGTAGGTCCGATGCTGGTGTGCTTGTTAATGGTTTGTAAATAACCGTTCCAGATCTGCGACATTCGCATACGGTTCCGCCCGGAGTCACATTTTTACCTCGCGGAAGTTTCTGACTTCTCAGAAACAGCAGATGGAACCTCATCCTTCCTTCCCCTCAGTATGACTTTTGGAACTTCCAGTTGCGAGCTGCGAAACGAAGCAGGAACGGCTATTGCCACGTTGAATACCATTACACTCAACAAGCTAATCAGGCTGCAGATGCTTGAGCATCTGGAACTACAAGGCGTGATCTCGATGCGACATATCAAGAGTCTCGTTGACGAGGCAGGGATGGTTGGAAAGGACACAATTACTGAAATCAGTGTGAACATCTACGGGGACATCCATATCGCTGAAAATGTTGCGCTTGAGCTCTCGCGTTCCGACCTCTTCCTACAAAATCCCGACTTTTTGCCTGAAGGTACTCGCTATGAGAATCCCCAGTCGCTGAGACTTCCACTCCATGTCCTGCAGCATGCCGATAAGACGACCACATCAGCGACTACCCGGGACATGGATGGTATTATGGACCCAATTTCAACCGAAGTGAGCCAGGGCGATTGCTCTGACGGTGCACAATTCGATTTCGACGTGGACTTCGCTTGTCTCCTGGACAAGTTTGCGGAGCATGACTATTTAGTTATGGCGCCTGTGGATTTGAAGATTGAAACGCCTTTACTGGAGTAGGGCGACCCCTTACATCTTCCCGGATGAATGCTGATATATGAAGTCACCAGAAGGAAGGTCTCGATTTCGTACTGAAGAGAGAACATCTCAACTCTCCTCTATCCAGACGTCTTTGGGAGGCCCCCGAGCATGAATCCGGCAAGCAATTGTAAGTCCAGTTCCCATTCCAAAGCCTGTAGATTGGACTCAATCTGATACTAAGCTGCTGATAGATATCGGCATATCATCACTGGTGCTACTAGTGCAGAGTCACCGGATACTCGTGGCGGCATATTGGCAGACGATATGGGCCTTGGAAAATCGTTGGTCATGATCTCTGCAATCGTGACTTCTCTGTCAGAAGCATTCCATCATGCCCGCACCTTGACAACTCCGCCAGGCAGCCTTCACGAACCTGTGATTGCAGCGAGGTCCACTGTGATTGTGGTACCATCAGCGTGTGAGTGACCTTTCAAGTCCCCTAGTCGGCTTAGATGTCTCTCGTTTTCTTTGAGTACTGACTCGAGTTGACAGTGCTCATGGATGGTTGGGTGGAGGAAATCAACAGGTAGTAGCACCCCAGTCGCTTTCGAGATTTAACACAGCCTGCTGACTCGAAAGCCAAGGCACACTCGGGGATACACTCTGGATGTACATAAATACCACGGACCAACTCGCAAGATAGCCATTCACGAGCTACTCAACCACGATGTCATTCTGACCACATACGGGACCCTTGCCGCAGACCTAAAGCGCAAACAAAGTATCATGTACAAAACCTTGTGGTATAGGGTGATATTGGATGAAGGTAGGTGTCAATGCCCCTTTGATCAGAGTGTATGCTAAGGATGTAGCACACGTGATCCGGAATGCCGCAACGAATCAATTTCGCGCCGTGATGGCTCTCAGGTCCGGTATCAGATGGTGTCTGTCTGGGACACCGATTCAAAACTCGCTCGACGACCTAGGATCTCTTGTCGCCTTTTTGAGAGTTCCGCTGTTGGACCAGCGCGCGCAATTCCAGAGGTATGTCACGCGCCGAACGCTAGTGAGGAGGAGCAGCCAGCAGCCAGATTATGAGAACCTGCGTGTGTTGCTTGCTTCCATCTGTCTTCGACGTAACCGAACCATTCTCCCATGTTCACAATTCGTGGATTGTCCGGTCAAGGTCGCATTTTCTCTAGAGGAACGCCAGGAATACCAGGAGCTTCAGCGCAGCTGGCGGGAGAGGCTTGATATGGCTGTCAGTGGCCATAAGACCAAGGTGGCTCACCAGATCGTTCTTGAATGTTTATTGCGCCTGCGAATATACTGTAAAAACGGTGATTATCTTCGGATCAAAGCTGCATCCTCTTTGATCGAGCAGGAGGAGCTAGGAAGTCTCCTGCAGCAGACTGGCGATGCGACATGCCATTACTGCAAGTGCGATGTTTTGGTTTTTGGAAACGCCGAGGACGGCAACTCTGGAGTCGTCACGTATTGCCGCAATGTGGTTTGTGGCGATTGTATTGAGACTTACCGGTCCCATATTGGCGGCGGAAAGGCATGCCCGCTCTGCAAAACACGTCACGACTCTCCTCTCGCTGCATCGCTGGGTGCAGATGCCACCAATCTTGGCTTAGAAAGCCGAGTTTTCCCATCAAAGATTCGGGAGCTCTGTCAAGACCTCGAGAGGCACAGGCACGAAAGCAAAAGGTTGGGTTCTTTAACCGTGTGCGAAGAAATATCTACTTACGATTGGTAACAGTATTGTGTTTTCTTTCTGGAAGAAGAGCCTCGACATCGTTGGCTCACTACTCGACAAAGAGTGTCTGCCATATATGCGCGTCGACGGTTCGATCTCACTCCATCAAAGGAAGCGCATCCTTGCACAGTTCCAGGCTGCCGAGCAAGGTATGGTGTTGCTGATGACACTGGGCACAGGTGCAGTTGGGTAAGAACTCCCGCACCCGTGGCTTATGGTTGAATATATCTGACTCGGCATTCTCAGTTTGAACAATCTCTCGGTTGCCAACCGCATACATATCCTTGAGCCTCAATGGAACCCGTCAATCGAGAGTCAGGCAATCGGTCGAGTTCTTCGACTTGGACAGACAAAGACCGTGTCCGTCGTTCGCTATATCGTCAAAGATACGGTGGAAGCTGTCAGTCACATCCAAACGAACTTGTGAGAGCTCTAGACTAACTTTCTTTTAGAATGTGCAGAACCAGCAATTCAAGAAGATGTTACTTGCCATCAAAGGCTTTGGCAAAGGGAAGCTGGCGCAGGCACATCAGCAGAGAGAGATACTGAAGGTAACTACATCATCTCGTCGTCACCGTCCACCCGGCAAAGAAGGCTAATTCTGATGCAGGACATGATATGTCCCGGATAGCATCTGTTTCTTACCTTACATCATCCAGGTCTCTGAGTTTCATGATCCCTCTTGCCTCAGCACCACTGATAGCCCTACTAGTGGCCAGTACTTTGCCTGTCGCCAACTGAGCTTCTGACAAGAACAATGGTTGGAAATTCGAAAGCATATGATACACTTTTCCCGTCCCTTTCACCATGAAGAACGTCATCGAGGATTTTTGTGAGTCCTGGAATTACAATATGGGCGCATGCCCGTTCAACCGCAAAACTAGCCGTCAGATGCCTGACCGCCGCCTTGTCAGCATTGTACGGAGCTTGCGGTTGAGGTATATTAACAATTGATCCAGACGTGCTGCCAATCATGACAATACTTCCATGCATTCGACTATCGATTAGCATCGCTCTGGTACATCGACGCCCCATTGACACTCAGACGCATTCTGTCGTATACTTCTCACTTGTCAGGCAACCCATCTGCTGTGACACCTCTGGCGGAGCGACGTGTAATAGAAAGACCTATTCTCTTTCTGTTGGCTAGTATCAACAAGTCTTTGGCTACTATTAATAAGTCTCCAGAGAAGAAACCCTAGCTACCATGCTGCAAGCCAGTCGTAGACTCGTAGTTCCGCATCCACGCTTCTACAGCCGAAAAAAAGTCACCTGGAGAGCTCATGTATGTTTCCAGTATACTATATCCCACTCCACGTTTTCTGCAACAAGTATGGTAATTTATGCCCTATAGGCAAAGTCTTAACATCCACTCAGATCTTGCTGAGGACGTCGTGAGAATGCCACCAAGCCCTCAACCGTTTCCCAAACATGTACATCGGAATGGTGGTCACATACAAGGCGAGCTGGACACCGCCGATAAAGTTGAAGAACTTTTGGGGGCCCCAGGAGGCCACCCAGTCATTCAGGAAGACTGTTGAGCATAGTTGTCAGTATGTGCTGTGGCTGCTGGATGTTGTTCTTCTGCAGATCCAGTACGAAGTAGTGGAGGACTTACAAGAGAAGCCAAAGAACAAAAAGTTCTTAAAGACCATGGAAATGATAAAGACCTCGACGCTGATGTTCCGATACGCGTCGACCATGTAGTTTCCTATAGCGACCGCGAGGAACTGAAGGCCCGCAAGGACCAAGGCCCAAATAGCGGCCATGCCGGCGGCCGGCTTGCCTTCTTCGATCATGCCACCAAACAAAAAGTATCCGAGGACTGATAGGATGGCCGAGGGGATCATGAGCGTCAGGCGGAACTCTGGCTCGTAAACACCCTTGTTCCGGCGACTGATGTACTTGGTGATGGGGTCGGCGATCCAGCCAGCCACGATACAACCCAGGGTCCCTCCCACGACGGGTCCAGCGGACAAGTAACCGAGTTGCTGGGTGTTGAGTAGATACGGCGGCGCGCTGAAGATTTGAGCAATGACAAAACTAAAACCCACCAGCCATAGCGTCGGGATGGCAATCGAAATCACGGCCCAAAGGACGGCTGGATTCAAGAGGATGAAGAACGGTCGCACGACCATTTTCAAGATCGACTCTTCGGTGAATGTCCCTGTCACGGGCTTCATGCGCTTGAGGAAGGAGTCTCGCGCCTCGATGGTGTTAGCGGTCGAAGCTGTGGTGGTTTTCTCGATGTTTGCTGGCTGCTCGTTGCTGCTTAGGCCCTGTGTCTGGTTGGCCTCGACGTGTGTGCTAGTATGCGCCTTAACCTCCTCGATCATTTCAATGTTCTGCTCGGAGTATTAGTGAGAGGCTACGGACATGCTGAAAAAAGGCTCAATGGAGATAACATACCTCTTGGGAGGAAGTGTCAATGTTGTAGATCGAATTGCGGTTATAGGCCGTCTCCCAGCCAAAGAACACAACCCCAGCCCATGCGGTGCCGAGGAAAATAGCCAAAAGCCAGAAAACCCAGCGCCAGCCAAGGTCGATCGTGATTTTCCCCGCCAGCATGGCCGGCAGGTTGGCGATACCTGAATTCGCAGTTACGTAGATGGCCATGCGAGAGCCTCGCTCGTGGACGTAATATAGGTCGCCCACGACGGAGAACATCACACTTTCGAACATGGCGACACCGAGGCCCTGAACGACGCGGGCGCCGAGTAGTGACCCGTAAGAGTTCGCGGCACCACCCCAGAGGGTGCCGGCAAAGGCGCATGTCGCAGAAAACAAAAGGCAGGGCCGTTTACCATACTTGCGAGCCAGCGCGGAGACGAAGATGCCGACCGCGCCAGTTGCGCAAAGGCTGTAACCGGTAAGCAGCGAGACCTGGGTGAAGCTGATTCCGAGATCCTCGATCAGGATGAGGGCCATCGAGGACAGTATGGGACCGATTCTATATCCCAGTTAGCACAAGTCTTTTGGAAGGAGGGGAACGGCCTAACCCTCCAATGCACAATACAGTGGCATAGCAGTACAGTAGGAGAATGAGGTCCCTTTGCCACAGCGGCCAGTTGAGCGGATCATTGGGGCTGTTGGATGGCTGTGGCACGAGCAGGATATGCGAATTCTTCCCAGTGCCTCTTTTCAAGTGCGTCGACTGGTCTACCCAGGCAACGTCGTGGGTATCAAGGAGATTGGTGCCTGGGACATGCTTTATGCCACTGCGGGACTCGAGGATGCCGCATCCCATTTTGAAGCGTGCACAATATGACTTTGTGTTATGAAACGAAGAGGTTTAGTGCGAATGAGTCGCCAAAAGCCAAGGGCGAACGTGTGGTGTGATCAGCAGGCGTGTTGAATCGCAAGGGACAGGCGCGCCTCTTCATATGTATAGGATAGTAGATGCGAGGGAATTTTGTTCCACATCCCACGGGGACTGTTCGCTGGCCGCTGAGACCCCTGAGTGGAATGTTGTCCCCAGTATCCCGGTACCCCGGTTGTGCAGTTCTCTCCCACGAAATCAGTATCTGGGCCTGGAGGCGGATGTGGGGAGGTTGTTGCCTAAATAGGACGACCCAATGCGCGAGAGGGCATTCCTGATGGCATCAAAGTCGATAGAGCTAGGCGAGTCTGGACGGTAAGCGCATAAAAGCTTGCGAAGCTCGACATATCTCTCAAGGATGTGGTGCCTTGCGGCGCCGTCCACTGAGCAGCGTTTCTGGCCTGAGTAATAAGTGTTCTTGGTCCAGCGCAGCTAGGAGGTCTTCAGCAGCTTCCTCCGTGAAGAGTCTTCGCACAGACCGTAGTCTGTCATGTGAGCGAGTGTCTGAGTTTCTTCGTCAGGAGCGTGCTTATGTGCGCCATTAATTATGCATACGACTATGCAGGTTGATTCATTGACTTCGTCGGCGGTCAAAATTCAGATTCTCGTGTGACAAGGCTGAAGCCGGTGGTGGGCCACCTCTGCGACATTTCGCTTGAGGTCGACCTTGCGCGAGGGGGTTTTCGACCAATCATGGGTGTAAAGCGAGGATCGGATGGTGTCGAGGGGTTTCGTTCGTCTCAGCTGAATGAAACCCCCGTTCCAACTAGCCAAGCGGAGACTGTGGACGGGACCACTTTCTACATGGCCATGCGGGGGCCCCACCTCCATTGTTGTATCCCGGTCATGAATCGTGATGTCTCATTGTACACACCCACCATGTTGTGCATCATTTGTGCTTGTTTGCTCATAACAGCCTGGAACTCGGTGGAGCTCGACCGAAGAGCTGGTTGTGTGTATGGTTTAGGCAGGAACCATCCATAGACCCAGGTCCTGCACGGGACCTGGGTCCCTTAGATAGACTAGAGGATTGGTCCTTCAGACCATCCCCCAATCCATATCACTTCAGACCGACCTTGCAGCCCACAGAGATTGTAAGAGTCACCTCCCCTCCTCAAGCAGACTCTCCCAAATGGCGTCAAACGGTAGCCCTCAGACCCCCTCGCAAACGCAGGTCCTCATTGCCGGTGCCGGGCCTGTCGGTGCTTTTACCGCCTTGATATTGGCCCGCAATGGGATCGAAGTCACTCTGGTCGAGGCCAATGCCGATATCGACAGCTCGCCCCGTGCAATGGCTTTCCAACCCTGTGCTCTGGCCGAGATGGTTGAGGCCGGCATTTACGACGAAATGCTAGAACACAGTGTAAAGAATGCCGTCATTTCTTGGTGGCGGGCAGGGTTGGGCGCCGAAAAGAAGCACGTCGCCACTATTGCAACTACAGAAGGCCATGAGCCATTTCTGACCGGCCTGAACTGCGCACAGTCGGTGGTGACCAGGCTTTTGCTTTCCCATCTGGAAAAAGAACCCGCCGCAACCATTCACTTTGGACATCGAGTGGTCGATGTGGTCGCTGAAGCCGATGCGAAGTACGTTGTTGTGACACTCCAACGAACCGCATCGGAGTCAAGCGACAAGACGCTCAAGATCATGGCAGGCTGGCTTGTAGGCGCCGACGGCGGGCGCAGTACCGTTCGAGCAGCGGCTGACATCGGGTTTGAGGGCTTCACATGGGCAAAAGAGGAGTTCGTGGCGACCAATGTCTTTTACCCTTTTGAAAAGTACAACTACACCAACCGCAACTTCATCATTGACCCGGTGCATTGGGCGATTGTCGGAAAGATCAGCAACGAAGGGCTTTGGCGCGTAGCCTACGGGACCAGACCAGGACTGACAGAAGCTCAGATCCGAGCAGAACTTCCGGAGCATTACAAATACATCCTTCCCGGCCCTGGAACAGATTACCGCGTGGAACAGGTCAACAAATACCGGCCTCATCAACGCTGCGCAGAGACTTTCCGCAAAGGTCGCATATTACTTGTTGGAGACGCTGCGCATCTGAACAACCCAATCGGCGGCTTGGGTCTGACCACGGGTATCTTGGATGCAGGTCCGATGGCGAGAGCATTGACCGCTGTAATACAAAGAGGCGCACCAGAATCGTTGCTTGACAGATGGAGTGAGCTGCGCCGAAAGTCATGGTGGGAGCAGACTAATCGACAGTCCATTGAGTTCAAACGCATCGCACAGCAAGGCGGCTACGGATTGGATCCAAATGGAATCTGGGATCTTGACGAAGTGGCAGAAAAGCATGGTATGACGCCGCATATCGCCCATGCAACTCCGGATATGAGAGAAAAAGATGAGGCATTATACGAAGCCTTGAAAGTGCCTGCTAACCAGAAGGCTGCGAGGAGTCGGGTCTGGGGGCTGGCTTTACCGCCAGATTGGATGGCGGATTTTGAAGACGATGCGGTTGTGGAGCGCCGGCGTAAGCTGCGTCCCGAGTGATGTCGTGACCACATTCTGACTTGTCGGCTTACGGGATTCAAATACAAGGGATCGATAGCCTGGTGACCGGTGTCAACGGTGGAAGCAGAGAGTATTTGGCGACGGGTAGGCATGGATTAGGTAGTCAAAGCTCTGCCACTAGACGCAACCATTTCGAACATCACTCCTGCTCTCGATCATCCCATCTCTTGTGACATGCTGTTATCCCGGCTTGGAGATTGTTGGAGTTTAATTTCCATCTTATGCAGCTGCTCAGCTCTTGCACGAGCGACTTAGGACATCATGTCAGCGACTAAGACAATGAAGGAGTTCGAAAGAACGAGTAACTTACAGCCCCAAACCCATCCGCTCTCCATCATTGAGCGCAATGCGCCAAGCGGCGCAGCCGCAAAGGCTCCCCTTTTATAGGTCGGATCGTCCATCTCCTCCATGATCTCGCGCACAGCCGACCGTAGGTACAGTGTGTCTGGATCAGATCGTTGCTGCTTGATGGCTGCGGACATCCAGAACGCAAGTAAGATAGCTTTAGAAGGTTAGACGAGCGAGCAGAATAAACCGGACGGGGGCATACATACCTCCTTCAAATCCGGCAACCACGTAGTGGAAACCCATTTCCAGAGGTCCTACACGGGCAACATGCTTGAAACCCGCTTTGGCCCGAAGCAACAGATGGGCAGCAGCAAACTTGGCAGCGCGGCAAAGAGTGCTCCATTGCGCCTCCGTTCGTGGCATCAATATATCCTCAAGAGCTCTGTCTGATGCGAGCTCTCCCGCTGGGGACGTCGGATTTATGAGTTGTCGTTGAGTCGATGACAGTTGGGCTAGCAAGAAAGGCAGCTGGTTTCCCAACGCATCGCAAAGACTTGCCTTGAGAAGCTTGAGCCTTCGAGAAGCATAGGTGTGGTAATAGGCTATCATCAGCAGCGGAACGCAGTCGGTCATAAGCGGATCTTCGTTGAGGTACAGCGGATTTGTAGTACTTTTTGGATGACTTTTCCATGTTCTCTCGCATGCCTGGAGAGATTTTTCCATTCCTTCAACCCACGGCGCTTGATCGACATCTGCGTCGAGATTAGGTAGACGCATGGTGTTAGTCCGCTCCAGGGTAACGACATGGATCACAAGACCGCTTATCAGCAACAGCATGCCAAATGGGCTCACAGGAGCAGTGATCTGGGTACCCTGGAAAAGCATAGAAAGGGTTGGGTAGAATTCCAACTGGGCGAGGGAACCCTCCTGGGCTTTTTTGAACTTGGCGTCCCAGGACTCTTCTGATTTTGCGACCCAGACATCCTGGGGACTTGGGAGAGCTAGGTGGAAATCTTCCAAATTCGGGAGAGGGATCGGAGTTGCTTGGCCATCTGCGAGGAAAGTTGCACAGAGCACCAAAATCCATGAGCCCGCCCTGAGTGCATCAGCAACATATAAGAACACCACGAAGCACAGGTCTACCTTCGGCATGATTCACTCCGGATCCACTCATCCCAGGAATGATGCGTTGCGTCCCTACGCATTCCAGATCGGAATATCTGGAACCCCCAATCAGTCGGACGAGCCTAACAAATGACCGTAACCTTCCGGGGATGGATTACATACTAATTCTGCCTTCAAAAGATGGCTGAGACCGGCCTGATGGAGCATATTTGTCCCATGGCAGATGGCAAAGTGAGCCAACAGCACATGGGTCTGCAATCTCCATACAAGATCGACGGGGTCACAGTCGTCGAGATTGGTGGAGATGATGTTGTTTTCGTGCTATTGAACGAATGAGTACAGTACGTAGCACAAGGGAGGTTTTGAGTATGTACCGCATTTAGCAGCTGACTGCTAACGTTGTACAGAGTCATGGCAGTTTCTTTCTCGCCCGCGTACAGGGCGCCGATAGATAGGATAATAAGGATTAAAGGAGCTGTCAGAATAAGTCAATATCTGGCCACCTAGGGAGGAAGAGAGTGACCAACGAGAAGTGTTTGCGGGTCGAAAAGTTGCAGAATGGATCAGAGGAGTGTGGGGGTCGAAATAGCGGAGGTACGCCGTAAGATAACCGCTGACTCTGTGTCTCGATGGTGGTACAAAATGATTTGCGTCTCCTGTCAAGGCTGCAAAGGAGTGCACGCTGGTCATGAATTCGTTGATATCCAGCTCCATGCTCGCCGGCGGAGAAAGCATACTTTCCATTCCGCTTTGGGACGAAAAGGTAGAAGCAGCGTCACCTCCGTCCAATCTCGCCTCCGTGGCAGCGTCCGGCATTGACCTTGCGCCCGGTGACGCTTGTACAGTTCGAGGAGGTGGAATGGGATGATCTGGTTCTAGAAATAGGAAGGGTGAGCGTAGAGCCATATCGAGGTCGAGCTCGGAAATGTGAAAATATTCGCCAGCGGCATTATCGGAAAGCCATAAATCCTGTCCATCGCTGAGGAAAGGGTCGATAAAGTGTGAAAAATTTCCCGTTGCAATATCCCTAGGCCCATCAGAAGCAGCTGGGGCCCCCGGAAGGTTGACATCGTCGATATTTCCACCGGGTTGATTCCCGCTCTGAGCGATCGTTTTGCCAGAAGCCGCAGGCTGTTGAGTGCTCCCACGATGCGAGCCTTCTCCGGAGTCTGCTGAAGCAATCCATGGGTCTGGGTGATCGGCGTCATGAGATTCTCGTTCGAGAGGAATCTGACCTTGGCTGGTTGCGCTGCCCTCGTTCAAAGACTTGGCCACTGCTTCGCCAGAATTAGATTCGGCCGACAAGTCGGTGGTTTCTAAATCCAGAGGTTGCTGGTTCCCGGCTGACGATGGAGAATGGCCGTCTGCGGTCGGTGGCCGAGCTGGGTGGAATTTGCGGACATGGCGCAGCAACGTATCCTTCCGTGTAAATTTGCTCGAACATTGCTGGCAACCGTGTAGCCGCTCGTTCCTGTCTGAGAGAGACGGATGCGTCAGCTAGCGGTTGCTCCACGTCTGGAACGGCAAACCAAGAAGAGAGCACCGCGCAATTGACTTACGTGACTGTTCATGGCGTTGCAAATGTTCGCTGCGTGAAAACACCTGCCCGCAAATTCCACACGTCCGCCTAGCTCCTGGCCGCCCGCGGGTGTTGGATCCCAAGAGCAGCACGCCCCGGCCAGACTTCTGAGAGAGTGGTTCCGAGGGCGACGCCAACTCGCCAGCTTGGTGTTGCACAAATTGATCATGGAGCTGACTCTCGGATACAGCCATCGTGGCGAATGCATGCGGCTCTCGCCGGGAATGACATGGGCACGCGGTCGAGGCTGGGCTATCGAATGTTGAAGACCGAGGGATGAAGACAGAAAAGGTCTTTCGTAATGGGTTGTTGGGTGAAGATGGATTGCCCAACCGATGAAGACGAAGTAAGCGAAGGGAAAGAAACTGGGATAGAGGAGATTGCGGGGTTTCGGGGAGACATGCGAACGCCAAGAAAGACTAAGATATTAAGCAGTAGCGTAGCCAGCGAGCCACCCAAGCCGGTGTTGGGCCATCGCAGGACCTTCCATATTTAGATATAGATAGCCTTGGCAGCCTATTTAGGCACCTTAGGTAGCTCGGTAGGTCTGACGCTCCCTCAGAATTGTCACAGTACACAAGACCATACACCCACGAACCTATGAGATTGCACGCAATTGGCATAGCTACTAGTATTGGATGACTGACTACGCACAGTCGGCTGCCCCTATGGCGTCAAGGGCATCTAGAACCCAACATCTCTTCAGTCGCTCTCGAAGCTGAATGCACCTGCAGAAGTCCCTCCATCATTCGGCAGACCCCCAAGGAAATCCACCTTGAGGACGTGTAGATCATTCTCTGTGATCTCCTTTGCAGCTTCAGGGCTGAGGAACGGCTCCAAGTCATGCTCGCAGTCGATGTATCTGCCCCTCAAGGAATCTTTGACTCCGCCCGTCGCAAGAAAAACGCAGACTGCCCCACACAAGTCTACAGCCGTTCGATAGTTTTTGAGCCATTTTGGTCGGTTTGTTGCCAGGTGAGGATACGCCTCCGCAACCACTGGATCCATGGAACCTGGTTGCCGATAGTCAGTAACGATGACATCGAGCGAGGAGGACTGACGTACGCAGAGACAACCTTGTTAAAACGGCACCTGGGTGACAGCAGTATAGTTGGATCTTGTTCCCCAGGCCGTCCGCATCGAGATCTTTCTGGATATTCTCCGTTGCTTTAATAACAGCGGCCTTGGAAATCGAGTAACCAGCAAGGTACGGCACAGACACGGTCCCGGCACGCGACGCGAGATTGATAATGCAGCCACTGCCGCGAGCCTTCATGCTGGGAAGGACGTTGAGCATCGTCAGAAGCACCTATGTATAGATTGTCAGCTCGAGTCAGGCCAGAGGAGAAACCGGGGGTCATCTACTCCTCCGAGATTGATCTCCATCTCTCGCCAGATGGCGGCGAACGAATCGAGGAAAATGGGCTTGGAAGTGCAGACCCCAGCGGCATTGACGAGGATATCAATATCTCCGAGCTGGCCCTGCACGTCCTTTATCAGTCCTTGCACCTCGGCTTCTTTGCTTATGTTGCACGCAAACGGAACCACTTTTGCTCCGTGTTCTCGGCAAAGTGCTACCGTCGAGTCCAGCCTGTCGAGCGCAATATCCGTCACCGCGAGTGTAGCACCGGCCAGGGCAAAATGTCTTGAGATCTGCTGTGCAATGTCTCCTCCCGCTCCCGTGATGAGCACAACCTTTCCCGCGTGTGCATCTTTGAAATTCCCAGGTGATAAGAAAGGGTAAATGTCTGGGTGGAGTTTTGGTGGAGCGTTTGGCATGGTGGGCAGAGTTTGCGAATACCGACTTGGTGTTGTTAGCTCTACAATGAGTCCTCGCCGAAAGCACCTCTCTTATGTGATGGATTCTCGATCCTCACAACGGTTTGAACAACGATTCGGCGGCCTATAACTTGCCCCAATCGGGAGAACTTTGTTTCTCCGCCACATGAACGAGAATTGCCCACCCCCACCTCCCCAGGTTGTCCCGCACCAACTTCGATGAGATTGTGAAATTCTCTTCATGGCCAACAGGCGAACATCCAGCGGGGGTGGCAGGCGACACGGAACACAGGCCGGACTCTGACCCTCAGTTTGGTGCTATAATCAGGGAGCTCTGGGCTAAATCAACATTTCTCTTCACACATTCACGATGGCCAATATGAAGGACGAGACGCATGAGCTGGCGACATTTCTGTCCCAGCTTACCTACGAGCAGCTACCGCAAGAAGTTGTCGACATTGCAAAGGCGTCGATCCTGAACATCATCGGCTGCGCAATAGGTTCCTCAGACGCCTCACCACGGCTCAAAGCCATTGCAGCCTTACTACCTGACAAAGTCTTGGAGAATTCGTCGGCAGCACAAGCAGCAACTATCTGGGGCCGCCCAGAGCGTACAGACGTAGAGACGGCGACAATTCTCAACGGAATAGCGGCCACCGCCAGAGACTATGATGATACCCTCCTTCGCACTGTCATTCACCCCTCTTGTACCGCGATCACGGCCGTGTTACCATGGGCGGAAGTCCATCACTTGTCGGGGAAGGAACTGATCCTGGGATTCGTGGCGGCGTTCGAGACTCAGGCTGCGGTCGCGAATGCAATTTCCCCATCCCATTATGACAACGGCTGGCGAGTGACAGGCATATGAGAGGACTTCCAGGGACTGACTTGGACTCAGGCATATTACAGGCTCGACCGGTGCTTTCAGTGCCGCCGGAGGAATTGCGAAGCTACTACAACTCACTCCGGACCAATTTGCTGCAGCCCTGGGCCATGCATCGAGCATGGCTTCAGGCACACGTGCCATGTTCGGCACCGACACCAAAACGCTGCACGTCGGTCATCACGGGCGCAACGGTATCGTGGCAGGCAAACTTGCCAAGCACAACTTCGGTAGCTGTCCTGCGCCCATAGAAGCGTGGGCACGACTCGTGTCAACCACAGTCGACACGAGTCTCATCGGCGACCTGGGCAGGGGTGGTCCGTGGCAAATCTTGACCAACGCATTCAAGCCATACCCGTGCGGCATCGTGATCCACCCGCTCATAGACGCCTGCCTCGAGGTCTTCGGCTCGTTTTCCGTCAACGGCTCCGTTAAAGACAAGGAAGGACCACAAGACCTGAACGACCTGGCCGAAATCCATGTCACTGCGAATCCACAGCTTGTGAGACTGTGCAACGTGCGTCATCCCCGCACAGGACTCGAAACCATCTTCTCCTTGTATCATGGTTGCGCCGTCGCTCTGGTCTACGGCCGTGCGACACCGGCCGAGTTTTCGGACGAAGTGGCAGCGAACGATCCTCTCGTTCACAGCATCAGAGACCGTATTTCGGTCCAGACGGATTCTAAGTTACGCGACGACGAAGCTTACCTGACTTTCACGTCGTCCAGTAGGGCGAATAGCCCGCAAGCGCACAAGACAGTCTACATCAAGCATGCCACTGGCTCGATGCAGAACCCCATGACCAAGGCTCAGTTGGAGGAGAAATTCTTCAGCCAGACGGAGAAGTATCTGGGCAAGGAGAAGGCTATAAAAGTGGTGGAGACGTGCAAGAACTTGGACTCATTAGAAGATGTCGGCGACTTGGCTAAGTTGCTTGCTACATCCCAATGATGCAATATGTAGAATCATCGCTAGACCGTCTGTGTCACCTGCGGTTGGACTACCATATAACAAACATTAAAAGCCATATTTGGTCTTGGCTTTGTCGAAGTTGATCTTAGCTGCTGAATGCCTGCGCTCTAATGAACTCAACCCAGTCTCACAACTGCTACGTATCTAGGTATCTTTTGGCATTTGGCATTCATGGCTTAGGTATGAAGACCTTTTCCCCTGCCGCGTTATGCACAACTATTTGGTTTAATTGGCACAGGTATGTTGTTGGTCTCCCATCTCTGCTCGAGAACCACAATCACAGCGTCTGTGGGAACTACACGTGGTAAACACGAAAATCAAAGATGGTACAACGTTGCATTTCATGACTATGATACTCATATATACTCAAGACCATCAGTTGGGGGACTTCGCATCCGGCCTATAATTGACGTGTGACAACTCCAGTCCCTTCGCCTGAGCTTCTTCCCAGTCTCGACGTAGTACGTCGGCATGATGCGGGCTTCGCGGGCGGATATCTGATTTCACACGATGTCAGCACATGAGAACAAGAGTAAGGGATGTTTCCGGCTGGACTCACCACAGACGAAAGGTTTCGCAATGGCCATCCCGCCCGGCAGATATCCAGTCGTGAAAGTCGGGTCGACGGGGATGTCGCGGCCGTTCTCGTCCTTTGCTAGTTGCAGGTCGAACCCCCACATCAGACGGGCGACATTGATGAACAGACTCCTTTCTGCGACGTGCATTCCGGGACAGATGCGGCGACCACCGCCATAGGCATAGTGGTCCCGCATCTCTGGGTCTGCTACCGTGGTCGCCTCTGCCGCGGACAAGGGGTGGTTGAAGAAACGCATCGGTTCGTACTGGAAAGAAAACAAACCATCGCCATTAGCACCCGACTGCACTACTGGATCATACTGTTCTTTCGATAGGGATCCGGTGGGTTTTTTGCTTACCTTTTCCGGCTCGGGAAAGCGCTTCGGATTGTAATGAATGCCCCAGGTGTTGATCATGACGACGCTGCCCTTCGGGATGAAGTATCCCTTATACCAGCCGTCTTGCATGGCGTAGTGGTTCGTTCCGAACTTGTTGATGGCCCTCCAGCGCATGAGCTCCTTCACCATGGCTCTGATGTAGGGCAAGTTCTCCTCGTCTTCGAAGGTCGGGGTCCTGTCTTTGCCAATGACCCGGTCCAACTCCTCATGGGCGCGTTGTTGGACCTCTTTGCCGCGCGACAGTACGCCCACGATCAAATTGTTGAGTTGGATGCTGGTCGTCTCGGCACCGGCTTCGATCATCGTGCCCAAGACGTACGCCGCTTGGAGCTCGTCAATGCCCTTCTTCTGCCAGTCGCTGGTCATGAACGCTTTGCCGAAACTGTGGGGGGCTGTCCCCTGATCGATCTCCGCCTGCATTCGACGCCAGAAGAACATCCATACTTCCGAGTCTTCACGGTGGATCTCCGCACCAAAGGTCCTCCAGTTGCTGACGAGGTCGAAAAGTCGATAGTTGGCGAGTGCCGGGAAGCTGTCCACCAGCCAATTGCCGGGACGTCGGATATGGCCGAATCTTTGGAGGACCTGGAAAATCTTCGTGAGGTCTGGATGCTCCCCTACTCTAGAGGTTAGAAACTAGAAATGCAAAAAAGGCGTCAGCAAAAGCACACGTACATTGCGGAAGGCGTCGGCCGTAAGTGATTTGCATGATCAGGCTGGATGTATACCGGCGATTGTGCATATAAGTATCTGCAGGGAGAAATGTCCGGTTAGAATGTTGGTCGCGTCAGAGCACGGTCTTAAGGCCAAATACAACACCTTTAGGATTGTCCAGGATATCGACTGAGAGCTGTTTTGCTTCGTATAGCTGGACCGGAGCGTAGGACTTAGACATAGCCGGAGTCAGAAGACGGTGGAGAATGGTTCGAATGGTCCTCCAGCTGTTGCCATGCGGCATGTTGACGACTCTGCGTCCTCCGCTGGCTGATTCAGAAGCCATCGGCAACGGTGGACGACTGGAGTAAATGGCGCTCTTTCGGTCGATGATCTCCTTCACGGCCTCTGGAGAGTTGAGCCAGATGAAATCGGTGGCCCCGGCTCTGGTGCGGTAGATTTCGCCATACTTGCGCGCCCATTTGACAGCGTTCGTGATGGCATCATCTTTCATGTGATAGAAAGAATGGTTGATGATCGGGAATGCTGGGGGCGCCGGCGGCATGTGCTTGCGGCGTTGATCTGATAAAAGGGTCTTCCCAAGGAATGCGAGAAAAACAAGTGTCAAGGCTGCCAGGGTCAGGTAGACATTCTGACGCTGAACACCATGGACGACTCTCAACAGCAGCTGGGAAACATCTTCGACACTGATGGCCGTTATGTCGGCCATTTTTTCGAGATCGAGGGGTACCGATTGATTGACGGTCAGGGCGCTTAAACATCGACGTTTGGGCTTTGCGCCATTAGATAGATCAATCTAAGGTAGTTATATGAGATTTCTTCTTAAGGCCGTGTGGCTTACCATGTTGAAGAGCGGCGGCAACCTCGTTTGCCAAGTTCTAAAAGTCCCTAATGCAGGATTCCATGGGGAAGACCAGGGCATTGCACCCCCGCCTAAGATCCCAGGCGGGGGTTGTGTATAGATGTGGGGTCGTTAGAGTCAAACGGGGTGCCTCTTGCTGGAGCACGGCGCTGTGACTCGATGGTCTCGACAAGATGTTGGCTGGCTCGAGTCCATGTGGCCATCTTGGAGCCAGGCCTAAATATGCAAGCTCCGCAGATTCACCTTACACAAGGTACGTCACATTGAATGGACGAGTTTCCGGATTCAAGAGGACAATGTTACTGCTACTATGAAGGCCAAGCGGGGGTCATAGAGTATAGACCTGGGGAATCTGCGGGGCGATGTATAGAACTTACGATGTCGTGGTTGGTATAAAGTTGGAGAAGTATCTTTTCGTCGACTCCAGATCTCGAAGCTGTTGATAGCCAAATAGTCTATTCCAGTCAGTCAGACCATCTAAACAGCTTTGATGCCCCCCAAAATGTCTAATACTACTCCTGTGATCACGCCTCGGCCCCTCGAACCGGAGCAAAAATTGGGTGGAACAGAGCATGTCGATCTCTGCGACCGGCTCGACGATGAGAAACAGCCTGGCGGCGTCGACAATGCCGTCAGTGATCCTAACATGACGGTAAGAGAGAACCGTCTTGTGCGACGCGTCGACTTTTACGTTCTCCCAATTCTGGCCATCATCTTTGCAGTTTCCATCATTGATCGCATCAACGTGGGCTCCGCCAGGGTTTTGGGCATGCAACAGGACCTTCAATTGACTGGAAACCGATACAATGTGATCCTTCAGACCTTTTTTCCAGCCTACTTGCTCGCGGAGCTGCCTTCAAACTACATCCTGGTCAAGGTCAACCCAAAGAACTGGCTGTCTTTCCTCGTGATCGCGTGGGGTGCAGTACTCACCGGCATGGGTTTTACAAACAACTGGAAAGTCACCGCCTTCGTTCGCTTCTTGCTGGGTATCTTCGAAGGTGGCGTCCTCCCAGGAATAGTATACATAATCAGTTGCTGGTATGTCATTCACCAATCGCCAGCCATCCTCGGGATCCCGCAGACTGATGTTCGCTCTGGCTAGGTACTGCCGTTACGAGGTGCATCGACGTCTGAGCTGGGCATACTCAGTCGGAGTCCTCGCGTCCGCGTTTGCAGGTGTACTCGCGTACGCGCTTGGATTGATGGACGGTATCCGTGACATGAAAGGATGGAGGTGGATCTTCGCAGTACGGGCATTCGCACCAGAGTACCATGTACTTTTGCGACACGCAGCTAATTTCTTGATAGCTCGAAGGTGCCGCTACCATGCTGATAGGAATCGCTTCCTATTTTGCTATACCCGAGTTCCCCGAGAATTCGAAACTCCTCAATTCCGAGGACAAAGAGCTGTACACGGCCCGGCTGATGCGTGACCGCGGCAACGCGAATGTGGAAAAGATCACCTTGTCAATTCTCAAGGAGGTGCTCAGCGACTGGACGAGCTGGTTCCAATTCCTGCTGTTCACATTCACCAATACATCGACATATAGCCTTGCATTTTTTGTACCGACCATCCTCACGGTATGTCTTTGCTTCATCCAATACCCTATCACCGCGTCTAATAACAATTGGCAGGGAATGGGCTACACCGGACTCAAAGCAAGCCTGTACTCGGCCTGGCCCTACCTGGCCACCATGGGCGCCATGTGGATCTTTGCCTATATCAGCGACAAGACCAGAATGCGTACGCCGGTCATTTGCGTCCAGAGCCTTCTCTTGCTGATCGGCCTCCTTCGTAAGTTGCCCTGTCCTTTGAGTTGACCTGGCCCTTCCCTGACCATTCCGCAAGTCATCCGGCCCAACTATTCCAATGAGGTCCGATACTTTGGCGTATTTCTGGCTACCATCGGCTGTCAATGCAATGTTCCGGCACAGCTATCTCTCGCGCAATCCAACGCGTCGGGATCCGCTAAGCGATCGATCATGGCCGCCGTCGTGGTCTGGGGTGGTCCCATTGGTGGTATAGTCGGTAGCAACATCTTCCGTCAGCAGGATGCTCCTACTTATGTCCCGGGTTTGTATACAACAGTTGCCATGGCTGTGCTGATCATTGCTGGTAACATTGTTCTTGCATTGGTGTACCATAGGAGAAACCGAATCGCCGAGAAGAACAATACTCTCGTGGACGGTGTCCCAGGATTCAAGCACTCGTTGTGATTCTGTACAACGGGGTATAACGAATACAGATAGAGCTGAAAGCCGATATTAAGGATCTGAAGAAGAGATTTACTGAATACAATTAATTTCAGACCCTGCGGTGATACACTACTTGGGCGCAACCCCTTTCCTTGATTTCTGTAGATAGTTCTTATCTCTTGTATGGTGTCATCCCTTATCACCCGTGATTGCCTGCTTTTAGGCGTGCTTGGGCGCACCAGGCTCACTACGGTACCTGGTAAGTTAGGCGAGTCCAGGCTCACCAGGCTCGAACAATGGGCTCTGGGTGCCTGGGCCAGCAAGATTGGCTGGACCTGGAAGGATTTACGGGCCCGACTCGTCCAAGTCCGATGCCAGATTTGATACTCCTATTGATCCTTGCTGCATAATCCAGTCGAGATGGTCCATGATGGTCCCATCAATGTGGATGTACACCTCGTCCGGCACGCTTCCTCTGCCGTCCCCGTCCATTCCAATTATTGTCCTTTTCCCACCCTTGGTACATGCATGGATTACGTCAAGACACCGCGACGGTTCACAACTCCCAGATCAGTACTCCGTACTCCGTATTATCAATCAATTGTTCTGCCTGCAGAATCCCTTACAACTGTCCTCGCGCCCTAGCTCGATATCCCTATTCCTCTCGTCGCACAGATGCGGTAGACCGGCTGTCCTCCAGAGCTCCCCTACCCCTTCGGGGCTTCAAACAAGTCTCGAGACGAGCTCGGTAGTTGCGCACCCCCACGACCAGCACGATGGACCCGGAAGAAGCATTCGCAGAGGAAGCTCAAGAGGAGGCACGCCTGTCCGACAATAGCACCCTTGATGCGGGCATCGAGACACAGTTCCACGTCCAGGATAGCGACGACGATGAAACCGCATTCGACAACGAGAGCAGTCCATTGATGAGCCCTCGCCGACGGCACACTACTAGGAAAACACCCTACAGTCGCGCGACGTCAAGCTACGAGCGAGCCATCAACGAGCCCTGGACCGGCGCACACGGCTCCCACTCCCAGCCATGGTACAAGACACCGTCCATATTCTGGCTCCTCCCTGCCTTCTTCCCGTTCTGCATCGCCTTCGGCGGCATCATCGTGCCCAAGACTTACCTTGTGCTCAACCTCATCTGTCAAGACTACCTGTCCGACCGGGCCCGCAAAGACCCAACCTTCCACTTCCTCCCCGTCGTCCTGGACGGTGAAAACCCTCAATGCCGCGACCCTAATGTTCAATCCCGTGTCGCAACCTTCAATCTCGAAGCCAACCTCCTCACTGGCATCTTCTCCGCCATAATCTCTCCTCATCTAGGCTCCCTCTCCGACCGGCGCGGCCGCAAAGTTGTCCTCGTATGCGCATCATTCGGCAGCTTCCTTGCTGAAATCATCACCATCATCGTGGGCCAGAACCCAGACACGGTTTCCGTCTACTGGCTCCTCCTGGGTAGCCTGCTCGACGGCCTTTCCGGTTCCTTCACGACAGCCATGGCCATCGCATTCGCGTACGCGAGCGACTGCTCCACGCCCGAACGAAGGAACGTTGCGTTCGGATACTTCCATGGCACGCTTTTCGCAGGAATCGCCCTTGGTCCCATCCTTGCTGCCTATCTGATCAAACTGACCGGCACCGTCATGGTGACTTTCTATGTCGCGCTAGCATGCCATTTCTTCTATATCCTGTTCGTCACACTGGTCGTGCCCGAATCACTCTCCAAAGAACGACAATTGCTAGCCCGCGAGAAACGACGTGTCAAACAGGCTGGCGCACCCAAGAAGGACCTCGCAACGAAAATCAGGAATTATAATCTCTTCAGGCCCCTCTGGGTCCTCTGGCCCACGGGTGAAGGATCGTCTCCGAAACTGCGAAAGAACCTCTTCGTCCTCGCCGCCATCGACACAATGATGTTCGGCGTCGCCATGGGCACCATGCAAATCATCATCATATACGCCGAGTACCGTTTCGGGTGGTCCGCGGTCGACGCATCGATGTTTCTCTCCGCGGTGAACGTCTGCCGCGTACTGGGTCTGGTTTTGCTGCTCCCGCTCCTGACACGCATTTTCCGCGGCCCAGTTGTGTCTCAGTCGGCTGGCCACAAGGGAGCGGATATGCTCGACATCAACATTATTCGCGGGACCATCCTGTTCGATCTATTGGGGTACGTGGGCTACGCTCTCACCCCGAGTGGTGCCATCATGGTCGTGTCTGGGATGATTGCGTCCTTAGGTGGGATCGGAAGTCCAACTTTGCAGAGTGCCTTGACCAAGCATATCCCCGCCGACCGAACGGGGCAGGTCCTCGGTGCAAGCGGGCTGTTGCATGCGCTGGCCCGGGTCGTGGCACCAACGATTTTCAATTTGATCTACCGTCAGACTGTGGGCATATACGCAGGGATCGTGTTTTTGTGTCTCGCAAGTATTTTTGTGATTGTTTTCGTGCTGAGCTGGTTTCTCAGGCCGAATGGTACGTTTAACGACTATGAAGATTCTGCGAGGGCAACAATGCTGACTATGACACAGTTTATTTGCATGAAGGGTCAAGGGTTGATGTTGACGAGGGTGCAGACGAGCATGACGAGCAACATGCATGAAATACAGGTGTATAGGACAGTGTACGATGGTCAGGGTGATTGTGTATCCTTTTGCTGCTTTGACTATTTGTGGCTCGGTTGATTTTTGGACTACATAGCGACTGGGATAGAACTTGTGGCGACTTTTGGTTGTGAACGTCGTGGCCCGCCGACAGACATGATATGTATTCTGAGCGTGCCATCCAGGATTGAGCATCTAGATAGACATGTACTTGAACCTCGAGGACCTCCAGTGACCTCCAGTGACCTCCCACTCCTCCGTACCTGGTAAAAGCGGCATCACCAATCGGGCTCCGCCAATTAAATTTCGTGGTGGGGACAAGCTGCGACTTGCCTCTCATGATCTTTCAAGCCGACAAGCACAACTCGAATGAGTACCACGAGAGCTTCCACAATGCCATATTCTCATCCGCTGGGTCAGCAGAGATAGATCGCCTGTCTCGGCCCTCGCCAGGTGTGAGAAAATGCCACCATCATGGCGTCTCAACCACCCATCGTCCCTTCGAAGAACGCCCTCCGAGCACTTCGCCGATTGGCCTTGTCGCCTCCTACCCTCATTGTGGGCGCAATAGGCAGTCTATGCGGAGTTGCGACATTGAACTATGAGACCCGTCGTCGAGTCCATCTGGCCGAACAGATCGTTGAGACAAAGCGAATATTACGATCTGTGTCTACTGGGACAACCTCTGCTCGTCTCAATGAAATGTTTGAAGCCGCAGAACGAGGAGATGATTTCACGCTACGGGCACAACATGCAAAGAAGAGAAGGAAAAGAAATGAAGCAAGACATTTCTCCACCGCTGCAGCGACCAGACCGACACACGAGGACGAAAGTCATACAGCGCAACAAGTCCTACATTCAAGAGAGCAAGATTCCATGTACGAACACTCAACCAGCCACGACCAATATCAGATTAATTCGTGGGAAGGTCGCACACCTTTCCGGTATGTTGCCTCTGAGGCTGCAGAAGGCACGAAGCAGGACGGAGTAGTTGCGCCTAGTGCGCGCGCTGAATTTCCATATCAGATGCCGAAACCAGACAGTGGTGCCAGCAAGCCTATAGACGGCATACGGCGTCGTGTACCTTTTGCAAGGAGGAATTTGCATCCGCAGAAGAATTCTCGGGAGCACAAGATCAGCGCCTCAGCGGAGACACTTATCAGGAAATTCCCAAGTCAGGGCACACGGCGTCCCGAGGAAATCGAACCGGAGGTGTCTGATATTGAGAAAGACCTTCCAAAGCAACCCTTGATTGCATCCGCGACTGAGGCAGAGACTGGCAAAGAGATGAATCAGGAAGATCGACGATCGAGCGAGAACAGTGAGGAGGGTAAATCACTTCTGCTGTACCCTGAGCTGAACGACTCCGCTCGCTCACACCATACAGGCCCCATCCGATTCGACGCTCACTACTTGCCTCCATATATGGCTAGCGCCGTACCTCTGTCGCGCTCATGCGTCCGGTGGCACAGTGTCAAAAGTAACTCTTCATCCCCTGAGGAGACGCGGAGCAGCGACCTGATAAGGTATATATTGAGACGACCAGACTCCCCACGCAATCAAACTGCCTGGCCGTCCTACAATGTCTACAACCTCGACGACAATGACATTGACAGAGCCGTGGACGAGGCACTCAAAATACATCTAAAGCATGCCAGGAAATTTGGCGGCTATCAACCAAAGTCAAGTTGGATTTTCGAGTCTCCGATATCAGAGACCGGCTTGGACGGTTTCCAATCGATCCCACCTTATATCCTGGACCAACTGGCAAAAGCTGTTAACCCGAGGAGGTATCTCGACGTGAAGAACTTCATATGGCCCGTACAGTTCTCGTCAACGAAAGAGGAGGCGTTACGACGCTGGTTGGCGGCCATGAGGTACTTTACACAAGGCGATAGTCCAGACTGGGCAATGGCAGAGACTCTGTTCTACAGCTTTCGCTTTTACTTTGGGCCCGACAGTTTATTCAGCCCACCTGTTACGAAAGTGATAAGCCACCTCCTATCATCCGCACCAAGATCCGAAAACATCCAAGAAATCCTTTTCCCCAGTACAATCCCGGAAGGGAAGTATTCAGACGTCTATCATTCACTTGGCTTTCGGTATATGACTTGGTTCTGCGAGAGGAACAGTGATAAAGCTTGTATCCAAGAGCTGACGAAGGTACATAAATTGGCCAAACGGTCCAGAATTGGACACAAAGACAACTTCTTCGTGCCAGTCATGCGAAAGGCACTTGGTTTGGAGGATCCCGACCAAACTGATGCTCTGCTGCAAGCAATCGAAACGACATATCCCCAGTCTGTGGCGCCAAATATCTGGGGTCAGTGTGCTTTATGGTACGCAAGTCATGGGAGATGGGAAGATGTGCAAACAATGTTGGACCGAATCCATGCGACCGGCTATACCAGGTACCGGTCGGTTTTATACGGGTCTCTCTATCACAAGCTTCTGCTACGGTACCTGGAAAAAAATAACGCCACGCAAGCTTTCGGCTTCTTGGTCAACGGCATCAAATATGCGGGCCTCATCCCAGTAAACGCGATATCGACGACCATAATATGTGCGTGCGTCAAAGAGCGACGATTCGAGCTTGTCCCCGAATGGATTCGACTAATTCGGGAAGCCTTCCCCAGGGTCAAGCTAGGCTTCGATGTGGAAAGGGATGCATGGAAACTCGGCCAAGCCTTGAAAGAGTCAGGTGCCAACTGTCAGGCAATTGCAGAAGTTTGCCGAGCAGTCGCATTAAGCTGCCGCGACGACCCATTCTGTGCGCTATTCAAGGAATATGTGAAGGATCTCGTAAGGCTGGACTTGGTTGGAAGGATGTGTGCAGTTTCGGGACTAGGACATGGAGATGTCCCCACGAAAGATGCTCTTCGTTCAATGAAGCTCGACTCGCTGCTCGAGCAAGCTCATCGGTTTTGTAACTCGCCTAGGCCCCCAAACGAGATCGACATCAAATTCGACACTCTCTCACAGGAGCTCACAGGACAGTTGAATGCAGTTGACGACCTGATGTCAATATTCAAGGGCGATTTCCGCCTAGCCCACACTGCCAACAGCAACACGGACCAGTCGACTGCTTTCCCTCGAGGTCTTCCCGCAGCAGAAACAGATGAGAGGCCGAGAGGCGCCATGTTGCTCCAACAGCCGCCGCCGAAAATACTTGAGCGGTCCGAATTGCCAGACCGCCTGGAAATCGCAAAGGCCGTCGCGGATCATTATGCCATGCGGAAAACGAAGAACCTGCCCGTCGACCATTCCCTGCTCAAACACCTCCTACGGAGGCTATCCGTGGACCGACCGTCGGATGCACTTGCATTGGTTGAGACGACGTACGCCAGCACTTACGTACAAGGCATCGACGGGAAAGCGTTCGACAACAACATCTTCTTGCAGTGGCTTGAGTTGGCGGATGTAGTTGGCGACATGTCGTCGACTGCCAGGGTCTTGTGGGCTTTGATTGACTCGAGCCGACAACTCCAATGGACTTTTGATTTCACTGCGCTGGTCACGCTCGTCGGCATGAAGTATATACCTCCATCGCCGCCGCCGACAGAGGCCAAGGGCGTCAAAAAGCAATGGTCACCGAAGCACGATCTGGTATATCTAAACAACAGGATCTGGTCCATCAGGAGAAACTCGAGTGAGTGGATTGGGGACGATTTTCAATTCCCCGATTGGCGCGATTGGGAAGTCAGGCTGAGAGAGTCTATGCGAGCTTCCCGAGCGGCTTAATGAGGAAGTGTGTTGGGCTGGACATTGTATGGTTGATTTGAGTACAGTAGCAATTAGCAATGTTTTGTATATATATATGAACATCAGATCACTCATGTGGACCGGACTTTCATGTCAACAACAACAGCAAGAACATCATCATCACCATCGTCATCACAATTGCAAGCATCGTAGATTGGCACTCCCTCGAATACTAGTACCCTAGGGCTTGTGCGAGGTTCCTGGCATTGGCATACCGTCATCATCCGTACAGTGGTCAAAAAAGAGCCGCACCGCTTAGGTAGGTAAGTGATAGGTGATTTGAGGGGAATGTTGCCGAATAAAATTAAAAAGGATACATCTTTCTAGTTTCTATCTATGTAATTTCGTAGTGTCCGCATCATTATCAGTCATGAACCTCCCCCGTGACATGCTGACATTCCCTCTCTAATCTACATCTCCATTATCCATTTCTCCCACCTCTGGGCCCCTTTGGGGAGAGCTGTGTGTGTGTTTGTGTGTTTGTTTGTGTGTGAGAATCGTAGCATTTCCACCGTTACTCCTCCGTTAAGGGTAAACTCCCGTAAGCGGGGCAGTGGTTGTGGCAGTGACTGGTACGAGTACCTAACCTAGGTAGCGTGGTAGGATGGGTAGGTAGGATGGGTAGGTAGGATGGGTAGGTAGGATGGGTACAAGTAGGTAGCTAAGTTAACTTAGGAGCTGTTTCAATAACTCTCATCCGCACCGACGGCATACTTCCCGCCACCAGCATACCAAGCGGCCATGATCAGATCACACAGATCCTTGGCCTCGACGTCCTTGAGCGGGAGGTGGTGGCCGCCGTCGAAATCCATTTGGAAGGAGTGGTCACTCTCGCACAGGCGCGCCAGCGCTTCGCAGCCGGGCCGGATATGGTCGTCGCGGCCCCAGGCGTGAACCGTGGGGATGTCTTTGAGGAGTTTGTAGTCCGCTATCATACTAGTCTCAATATCAATGTCAATGTCAATGTCGTTGTCGTTGTCGTTGTCGTCTGGCCCGCTTGGACTGGGACTGGGACTTGGAGTCAACCCGATCGGCGGGTAGGGACCGCCTATCATGATTCCGAAGGCGAATTTCGTTTTCAGCCCCAGCCCGTTACTGCCAGAAGAGGGTGTCGTTGTCGTTGTTGCAGTACCAGTATCAGTACCAGAAGATTCCGAAGAAGAAGAAGAAGCCGCAAGATCACGTTCCTGGATCTTCTGCCTCAACAACAACCCGGCCGTCAGCCGCGCGCCCTGACTGAAGCCCATGACGCCCTTGAAACTGTCAACACCACCGTTCGCTTGCATAACATCATAAATAATCGAATCGATCGTGTCGACCTCCGCGGCCGGAGTGGTCTCGACGTCCGATTCACCGATTTTGAAGCGTCGATTGACCCAGCGGTAGAAGGGCGCGCACGAGGCGAAGACGGGTAACATGCCGAAGCCCGGCGTTCCTTCGATGGGCGCCTGCGCGAAGACGAAGCGGAATTGTTTTTCGAGTTGCCAGATCAGACGCCGCGTTTGGATCTTGAAGACGGTCGCGTTGGAGCCGCCGCCGTGCAGGCAGAGGATGGCGGGGAGTAAGGCGCCGTTACTGTCGTGCGTGGGGCGTGCTGCCATTTTTGCTGCTTCACAATTTTTTGGGGGGGCTGGGATTCGGCTTTTCTAAGGTGGAGATGATGATTTCGAAGAGAGAGAGAGTGTGTGTGTAGAGAAGAGAATGACTAGATTCACAGGATGGAGCTCGGGTGTTGTGTTGTGTTGTGTTGTGTTGTGTTGTGTTGTGACGCGTGAATTATTTTGTGACTTTGGTGTTGATGTATGATCGGGAAAAATGAGTTCGAGTAGTAACTATTATCGCGTTGGCCTAGGTGGGAGGAGAGAGATCTGAAGAACAACAATTGTTTCCCAGTCCGTGCTGGAACGAACACCCAGAGGGGGTTTGGCCTGATTGGTGTATGATGATGGTGGTGTTGTTGGTGGTTGTGGTTTTGGTCCAAGCAAGAAGATTCTTTCGTAGGGTACTAGTAACGTTCCGATATTCAAGTCCGGATAGCTATAGCATTCCTTGATCTTTGGTTCCTACTGGGGGGGGCTTATTGCTGTGTGGTAGACTGACGGGTGTTTATTATTGACATGGAAAAAGATGTTGGGGGATGGATGATGGGGGAAATATAAAGATGAGGATTACGGAAATTCCAATGTAGATGTGGAGCCGTGTTGCCGGCAATTCACAAGGCTCTGGCGATGCTGTAACAGTAGAATAGTACAGTAAATCATACCACGTAGTAAGGTACCTAGGGAGGGGAATGTTTCGGGGCACCAAGTTCAACACCAAGTTGGTGTGGATTACTCATCCGGCATAACAGCGGCACTTAACTTGTATGGCATTCTCATATAATTATAGGTGCCTCGTTATCACTGTCGCATCCTCATGGACATTCCTCGTTGGCGTGAGGCATTCCTGTCGCCGCAAGGCTGCGTTTATATAGAAACCCATGGTGTAACAAAACCCAGCCTCGTCTACTTCTGCCTATGCGCCTCCTGCGACTCAGGTATCAACCCTGTGTCTCTTGCCTCCTGGTATCTCTTGCTATGAACTCTCTTCCTCTTCTCTCTACTAAGTTTTGGCGGTGCGGTGGAGGCTGGTAGTTCTTCCTTAGGCTCTAGTAGAGGCTTAGGGGATGGGGATGGCCGTCGAGGTCGAGGGCACTCCGTCGTTGGCGGAGTCCTAATCCGTATGAGTACAGACTGCAGTCGAAACCACTGGTAGGCAATAGTGTGGCAGAACGCGTCGATCCTCTATAGTTCTTCAAGCCATAGTAGAATACGTACAAAATAGAACGCGTATGAACACAACAGTTCTCGTTGGCTATTCTCGAAACCTCAATATCGTATTGCTCGATGCGTGAGTACATACATGATTGCTATCTGCGTGGCTATGTCCTTACCATTAATGCCATACCATTGTGCCCCTGGCTGTTGAGTAGCACCATGCCCCTATTAGACGACGAGATCTCTGAGGCGACGGCAATCGTACGGCAAGTGTTCAAGGGCATGCCCATGGCTGAAGATTTGCGTGTGTTATGCTAACAAAATTTTGAGGGTGCTGAGTAATCCGCACCAAGTTGGTGCCGAACTTGGTGCCCTGATACAATCCCCTAGGGAGTTACGGTATCTTGATAAGTTGGGGTGCCATCTCACCTCAATACTCTGGGTTGTGGCTAAAATTAGGTAGGTAGTTCTTATGGGTTGCGTCTTTATCTAAGATTGACCCTGTCTGCGATGAGATACAACTGCCTCGACTCAGACCTTAACCTGCAACAGTCTTGCACGTTGAATACTCCAGCTTAGTCCATCTCACATCAAGAATGTCCCACTATTAGAATGCACAACAATCCCCGTCGCATTCAAGTCCTTCAGACAATAAAGATAAGCCTCAGCCAAATCCTCTGGTTGTCCAACCTTCCCAGTAGGAATCCTGCTTTCATGATCCGCAAAGAACGCCCTTTTCCCCTCCTCGCCCATCCCCTGCCACAAGTCCGTCTCGATGACCCCCGGTGCGACCGCGTTGACTCGAATCGGAGCGAGATCGAAAGCGAGCTGCCTCGCCAGACCATTGATCCCGGCTCCGATCATTGCCAGCATCGACCACCCGCCAGCAATGGGCTTCTCCGAAATAGAACCACCAGTAAGCACAATCGAGCAGTGTCGGTCCTTTTTCATGTATCGACTCCCAATCTTGACCACGAGGATGGCGGCAATCGTCCGGACTTGGTTGCATTTAACCCATTTCTCGAGCGTGACCTCTTCCAGTGGGACCATGGGTAAGCGGTCGCCGGCCATGTACACGATGTGATCGACGCCGCCGACCTGACCGACAACCTTTTCAAACAATTCTTCCACGTTCGTTTCGACATCGGCACTGGCCAGGTCACAGGCGAAACCAAATACCCGGTCTTGGGCGTCGGGATACTCGCTGACCAACCCGGCGCAGACATTCCCGACTTTCTGTTCTCGAGACGAAGACAGGATAACGGTGGCACCGAACTCGATCAGCGCCTGGGCGACACTGAGTCCGACTCCTCCTGTCCCGCCAACCAGGAGAACCCGCTGGCCAGTGAGTTTGTTGGTGAATCGTGCGGGAGACATGTTTGAAAGAGATCGCTTCGTACTGAGAGCAAAAGGTCGAGTCAATGTAAGTGCTTCAGAATGTGCTTGATTCTGGGTTTCTTTCGCATGTCGAGTTTGTCAAGGACCGACGACCTTTTATATATTTTTTGTCTCTTTCCCTCTCTCACTTTTCTCTTCGAAGTCTTTTCTCTGAAGCACTCATCTTGCCGTTCTGTAACTCCGAGCGTCGTCCTTTCCCTGTGGTTATCTCCATGGACTTCCATTCGTTAGGAGGAGTGACTGACGCAAGGCTGGATGAGCGCAATGCCCTAAAAGGGATGTTGTGTGCACTTGACAACGACGTCATCTTGCTTCCACGCCAAATCGAAGCAGAGATCAATTCTGCCATTGAGGTAATTAACCCAACTCGAAGGAGTAGGTGTAGAAGTCGTTGAAGAGAGAGGCAGAATCGAGCACGGCATGATCGGGTCATCCAAGCATTGCAGGCATCAAGTCCTTAAGAGCAACGTCACACATTTTCGTTACTGTTCACGCAATATCTGCCTTATATATCAAAGCAACACCATCATCCCCAGCAGTGACAATCCTGTTCCCACCACCGCCCTGCACGAAGCCTAACACCCCTCCGCCCTCGCCTTCCCCTCTGTGCCCCCTCCACTCCTGTATGAAGCCCTGCCCTGCGGCTGTCGTGCCACCGCGTGCATCCCACCGTCTCACGACGCCGTCCATGCCACAACTCGTCAAGATCCAACCACCACGCTGTGGATTTCGCACAAAGTCCACCTTGACAACGGCATAGTCCTCGTGCGCCTCTTTAATATGTCTCCGCACAGCGAACCGGTGCGCCGTATCGAAAAGAGCTATCGACCCGTCCACACTGCCCGCCGCAAGTAGATTCAGTGGAGGACTCGAGAAAGACAACGTCTCCACCCCGTCGCTCTGCGCTTGTAACGACGCCAAAATCTGACCTGCCGAACTCGCTGTCTGATTCGTAGACGCACCGCCCTTCCCACCTTTGGAATTTTTCTTGGCCTGGTCGCTGATCTGCGGTAGGCCAACGACTTTGATGTTCCCACCCGCGCCGCCAACCGCACATAACGTACTCGTGCATGCGACACTGTACAATCCGCCTTCCACTTCGAAGCGCTGGTCTGCCGCCGTGAGGGAGACCACTGCCTGCCCTGTGCCGAAGACATCCCAGACATACAGACTTCCATCTTCAGATACTGTCGCTAACAAGTTGCCATCTGGCGACCACGCGCCTGCCGTACAGCTCGCCGTGTGCAAGTAGAATGCGTGGACGATCGTCAGGGGAGAAGATTTGTCCGCGGCATTGATCTGATACACCCAGATGGACCCGTCGTTCGCGCCGAGGGCGACCACGTTCTCATGCTGCGGATTAGGAGATGGTGAGACCCAGTTAATTTCTTCCACCTCGGAGGTCTCGGCTAGAAACGTCCAGTGTTTGTGGCTGGAGTCGGTCGATGTGTATGAACGGAATTTACCGTCGAGTCCGGCGGTTACAACGTAGTCGCCACGTGGATATGTGAAGGTTACCGCGTTGACGGAGTCGGTATGGCCCTCGAGTTTGGCCACGACCGGCAGCGAAGGCCGTTCCGCGGGCTGCCCTGCCGGTATGGACGTTGAGGGTGTGGAGGAGGTAGAAGCGTCAAAGATATAGGCCACATCGTCGCCGCCTCCTGTTACTATGATGGAGGGCCGAGAAGGGTGCTGTGCGATGCAGAAGATGCTGTCGTTGTGAGCGTCGAAGTGTGCGGAGGAGTCATTTTGAAAAAGTAGTTCTTCTTGTATTTCCTGATCGTCTTCGTCGGGGTCTTCATCCATGGGTTGATCTTCATCTTCGGGGATCTCTTCGGCAGCGTCCTCGGCGGCCAGGAGGTCGTCCTCGTCCATGTCTTCGGAGGGGTTATGGTAGGGATTGGACGACATTATCGGAGGAGGAAGGGTAGGACTGCAGTCGAGAAGAGCAGGAGAGAGGTAGGCTGGAGGAGAGCGAGAGGCCAAGGAGTTTTTGACTGGTGATTATAAGACACCGAGCGCAGTTTATGGAAGTCGATGCAGAGCCACGGCTTAGAAATTTGTTGCCCGATGCAAAATTACATCATTCCGCCAAGATATTCAGCCTTGCTTAGTTCATCCGCAGCCTCGCGAATGATTGAACATTGATGTTTGTGACAACGACGATGCTTCACATTTCTGATGATACGGAGTATGCTTTCGGAAACCAGGAGATCAAGTCTGACTTTTCCATGAATTCATCGTCGTTAAAAAGCATCTCTTCATCTTTCGCTTCGTCTCTCATGGCTGAATGTGCAAGTCCCTATGTATCACAGGCAAGATAGCACACAAAGCTGACATCTTCTCTGCTTCAGCCCTTTTAAAATCTCCTGCGTCCGTCTGCATCAGCTCAACCCTTCTGACCAGAGAGAGCTCCCTCTACCGCCGTGGCCCGAGCACAGCTTTCCTCAATCACTGCTTGTAGCTGACGCTCTTCTCCGGCCTTCCTCGACACCCTCTTTTCGGTCCTGTATAAAAATCCAACTCATCGCATATCCAAGCTGGTGATTGGATTGATTCTGAGTATGCACAGGCCTCCATAACAATATGCTCTTGCTTCGCCATTATCTTTAGATCAACGATGCGCCGGACATGGCAAATCCGGTGAGATGCATTCAATCACTGTCGTCCCTTTTCTCGCCACTTCAACAACTCACTCAAACTCGCCAAACTGCACCCCATGCGCATAAAGTCGTTCCGTAACAATTCGTCTGCACTGGCTCTGCTTCTAACATCCACACAGAGACAAACACTCAGGAACGCCTTAAGTTCACGGGACAGCTTGTTAGGGTTCTTCAGGCGAGGAGTGCCGTTTGTTGCGATTAAGAAGAGTGCCTTCAATGGCTCTTCATTGAGATACGGTGGTTCGGACTCGATCATTTCAATGGCCATAATACCAAGAGACCAGATGTCCACCTTGGGGCCATATTCTTTCTGCTTGACGACTTCGGGCGCCATCCAGTACGGTGTGCCAACCATTGTTGCGCGCTTGCTCTTCGATTCGGTGAGCTTGGCACAGAAGCCAAAGTCGGCTAGGGCTTGAAGTTAGCATGCAGATCAGGTCGCATAACACAGTCACTTACTGATCTTGACATTGCCGACGCGGTCGAGCAACACATTGTCACTCTTGATGTCTCTGTGGATAATGTCCTGAGAATGCAAATGAGCAAGGCCTTTGCAGGTCTCGAAGCAGATGGTGGAGATCTGATCTTCCGTGATGACTGGATTGTTGTCGATAATGTCGGTAAGAGCACCACCTTCCATGAATTCCATCACCACCCATAACTCATTGTTCTGTTCTTGCAAGAACGAATCTAGGAAGTTGACAATATTAGGATGTTTCGAATCTTTCATGACAATAATCTCGTTCACAATTAATTCCTTCCGCGGCTGGTTCCGCAGATCCATTTGTTTGATGGCAACTTGACCTTTTGGTCCGTGAGTACGGTACAACTCTCGTGCAACTCCTGACGTAGCGCTTTCTCGGACTCTTGCCACATAGACTGAGCCAGACGCGCCCTGGCCAATCTTCTTCTGTTTGCTGTACGAGTCATTCGGGTTGTCCTTCGAGACCACTTGCTTCAGCTTGGCCATGACTTCGCTTTCGCTCATGCTGGACATGCGAACCTCCTTGGCTCGTTCTTCAACGGGTTTCTTAGCAGTCAATGCGATTTCGGCTTCTTTCCGTGGGTCTGCACCAGGCGCCTTGGCTGGTGCTTGTTTGGCCACGTTCAAAGGCTTGGGTTGCTGCACAGCCCCTGGCAGCCGACTGGTCGGGGACTGCCCATTGACGCCATTGGGTTGCTGCTTAGGAGGTGCATCTTTCCGGGGGGCTTCTCGTTCGGGTTGATATCGTGCATTTGGTGATGGCTGTCGATCTCGATCCGTGCTGTCAGGAGAACGTAGCGACGTTTGACCGGCAGATGCAGACTGAGGGAGGGACTTCTGAGAAGCGCTGGTCGAAGGAGCCGAAGGGGCAGGTCTAACAGCAGCTGGCTGTTGCCTCATGGCTCCTGAAGAGGGTTGCTGTGGAGCGCTGGGAGCAGCCCGCGCAGGGTTGTATCTCGGATCTTGTTTGTTGGGCGTAGTGCTACCGCCAAAGCCTCCTACCTCTTGCTGAGCAATAGGTGGACGAGTCTTTGGAATTGAAGCGTTGTATGCTTCTTGCTCTTTCCGGTCGCGCTCAGATGCCTCTTGTCCTCGCTGCCTCTCCAAATCCCGTGTCCGCTTGGCCTCTGCCTCGAGTTGACGACGCTTCTGTTCTTGATTGGCAATCTCTTTGATCCGCGCAGCATCGGCCTCCATATCATATGGTCCTTTATCCGTTTGGGATCGTTGTAATTGAGGCTTGATGGGCGGAGTTCCGACTCTTGGCTGACTATCTTGATACTTGTTCATGAACTGATTGGCGTTGTAGCGCTGTGCTTCGGTAGGAGGTGCTGGTCTTGGAGGAGCAACGGAATTACCGCCCGTAGGATAACCAAGTTGCTTGTTTGGTTGTGCAGCAGGCGGGGTCACCATTCCAGGAGTGTACATCTCGGGATGCTGGTCTCGCATTTTCTGGTCCGAAACGAACTGAAGCACCTCGATGACTGCTTGAGGATTCTTCTTGTAATCATCCCGCGTGATGGCAGAACTATTCAACAGCTTTTCCCATTCCTGAGGCAATCCCACGAAGCCGCCAGTCTGAGGGTCAAAGCCCACATGGATCCGATGACTGAAATTGGTTGGGTTGCTGACGCCTCCCATGCCAGGACATCGCTCGTAGATCTTGTCAATCCAATCGTAAATTTCATCGTCGTTTCGCACCTCGCAGGTTATGGTTCGGGTAGGCAGATCTCGACTCATGACGATTTTCCCAGCGGCTTCCTTGGGATTGGCAACTCGGGATATTTCGAATGCCATGCGAGTCTCTTCGGAACGTGTCACACCAGTGACTGTGTTCAGTTGAATCGACTGCATCAGCTTTCCATTTTCGCTCTTCATGAAATCCAGCCTGAATTCACGTAGTATGAGGTATCTCTGGTTCCATTGCGCAAGAAATTTGTCCTCTTTGCAGCGCACATGTCCTTCCTTGATAATGGTCACCGGTCCTGAAGTCTTTCCGCTCCCTGCCAGCGATACAGAACTGCCATTGGAAAAGAAAGGAGCGCTGGGGGTGTTGACGGCGGGTGAACTTGGGCCATTCAGGGACATGGCCTCAAAGCCTGAGGTAGGGATGGAAGAGTTGGAACGTTGCAGTTCAAGACGTCGAGGGCGGTCTGTAGGAGGGCGAGGAGCAGGGCCGGGGTTCATGAATTGACCTGCGCTGTAAAAGCTGGTCATGGTCAGTAGGCATGCCAACAGATGAGAGATCGAGAGCATGTGATGCGACGCAGGTGAATAGGCATAGATCGGTGGCTCACCCATTTTCCTGGCTTGAAGCCATTGTCTAGAACCGCCTGCGAAGGCTCGGTTACGGTTTGTGTCGTGAATTAACAATTGTGAGACAGTGGGCCGAGAGGCTGCGGCAGGACTTGTGCTCAACGAAAAGATAGTACCGGCCGAGATCGAGCGAGCTGGAACAGCATGCGTGCGGTGTACTTTCCAGTCTTCAATAGGGTCAATAGGGAGTGGACAATCGGAGTCGAAGAGCAGAGGTTGGACAATGTCGTGCACGGTTTCACACGGGTTGACCTGGTCTCTGCTCGGTGCCAGTTTGTCGGATGACGGTTTAGTCGATGGCGGTGAATGTACAGTGCGAGGACAGTGACGCTCACAATCCAGAACCGTTCTCTCAATTGGTGCCTTTCAGATGGCCTCAGAGACTGCGTTAGAGAGTCGATCGCAGAGGCTTGTAAAGGCGGCGGTAGGGAGGTGTACCGAGAGCGAGAGATGACCAGGGCCGTGGACTCTGCAATAGGATAGGCGGACGAATCTGATCAGGCTGGAACAACGGCGGGAGAAGGAAGTATTGATGGTGGTGGGTGTCGATGGCAGAGGTGATGATGGTTGGTTGACTCTCAGCGGCTACGGCAATGGAGCTGAGGCCCGGTTTTGGTGGTGGAGGCAGAATCGACAGAATCGAGGGACGACTTTGCACTTGTTGCAGGGGGTACGAGGGGGCTCTCTACCTAGTAAGTAAGTAATTCTACGATAAACACCCTCACTGGCTCCTCAGGACAGGCTGGTGAGGGCTCACCCAGGCCTAACAGGGAGTCTTTCACATAGCCCGGTCGCTACGGAGTAACTACCATCTATACGATCTCAACTCTCGTTCCTATCGCTTTCCGAGTTTCTCTGTTGTGGCTCAGGAAAAGATCTGAAACGCTGACCAGCCTCACGGAAGAAGAAGAGTCGCTGAAGCACATCATACACGTCTCAACATAACTCTGGGACCCTTTGAATCGCGATTCCGTCAAGACAAGTTACACAGCTTTGTCCAACTTTGGTAAGTTATCAAACAATCGAGATGGTCAATAATCTCCGACATGCCTGGCTTATTCACCTTATTGTTCCTTTCTAGAAGCTTGGACAGCCACCACTCTCCGCCCCTGGTCCAGACTTGCTGCCCCTCTCCGTTTCAAAAGTACGGGGAGGATATCCATTGTTGGTCAATCCCGGGTTTCGAGTCCAGGTTGCTCTAGTATACGATTCATAAAAGGCGGCAATAGAAGATGATAACCCATGCTGCTTAGGTAGGTGTATTACAGCCAACAACCCACACCGGTCTACGGCTTACGCAACTCTCTATATCTAAATCTAAAGCTTCGTGACTACTAATTCGCAACGATGTTTCCCACCATCCCTGCAAGTTCAGAGAAGAAAATTCCTTTGAGCACGTTCTCACCCTGCTTCTCAGCCCAATATCCCGCATCGACAAGTTTGCGCTTCCAGCTGCGTTTCTGCTGCTCACTAAGCTCCTCCCACTTCCTAAGTGTCTCGGCTTTCACCACGTCTGCGTCATGTGCGAGGACTTCCGTGGAAAGCTCACCCCCACCGGCTCCCTCACGGACGATGATCGCTTTGGGCGTCTCGAGCCCAGAGTTCTCTTGGACAAGGTGCTCAAGCTTGTACCTTATGTCGGATGCAGCACTGGAAATTTCAGACTGCACTTCTTCCGCAACGTGCTTGACTCTCTCGGCCGCGCTGTGCGCTGCGATCGGTATATCGGAGTACTTGAAAGATGGCGGGCCCTCCCCGAGAATATAAGGTCGAGCGACCATCTCGCGCATGCGTGGCGATAACCAGTCCGGTGCGCCGAGCATGGGCGGGACAGCGCCGCGAATCTCGCAGAATGCCTGCATCAGGAACGCAACGAGGCCAACGACCACGAGCGCAAAGAAGACGCTGAAGGTGGTCTGCATGGTCTCAGAGCGGCCGGGTGGTATGAGGACGTAGCGTGGTGACTTGTTGGATGTTGCAGGATACGGACGAAGAGGCAGGTACTGCACCTTCACAACCATGTCGACACCAACGGAGGCTAGGCGGATGGATTGTGGTGGTGTATCCTTTGAAATAGGCATGGTTGGGCCGACAAAGTTCGAGAAAACAAGACTGGTGAGTGGGCCGTTGTGCACATTGCGCAGAAGTGTGTAGGGTCGGAACGTGCCCAGAAGGCCGGACTCTTCGGAGTAGTCGATGGTCAGGAGCTCGACCGAGCTGGCGTCACCACTTTGACCGGCGACGGCGATGACGGTTTGCTGCTCGCCCCGCTCAGATGTTGTCAAAGAGCAGACACCAAGGCCGACAGCGGCTTTGGTCGATTTGTCCAGGCGTTTGCGCAGCGTGATTCGTGACTGAGACAGGTCTTTTGTAATCCGGAGGACGAGCAGGTCCGCACCAGTTCTGCCAGGTCGGTTCTGCAGCAGCAACAAGTGGCGAGGCGTGAGGAAGCGGATGGCGCGGAATTTGGGTCTTTTGGAAGGAGGTAAGGACGTCGTTGACTCGTCTGTCCGGTATAGTGATAAGGGATCGCTGGTTTTCGAGGACGTGGGCAGCCGCTGAACGAGTACTTCGTCGTCTGTGCAAAAGGCGAGAACGTGCCCGTCTGTCTCGTTGTCATTGATATAGATGTCCAGATCCCCGGCTTCACGTGTCCCCAGATTAATGCGCGAGACTTCGTCCTTCTGAGTGGGTGTCGGCGTAGGCTTGAAGACTACAATTTCGTTCTCAGGAGCCAGGCCCGACGCAATGGCTGCCAGGCGAGGCTGTCCGGGCTTCCTTGTTGGCGAGAAGCGCAAAACTCTTTGATATGTCTCATTCTTGCTGTGCTTTGCGGAGGTGAACAACGCTGTCCGTCCCAGAGCCTGTGTGCTTTGCGGTGTGCTTGGTTTTTCTGTGCTTTCCACCGTGCTTCCATCTGCTTTTCTTTTCCTTGCGGGAAGTCCTATGCGAAATGATCTTAGGTGTTCGTTCTTGCCTGCATTCTGGTCGGCAATCGAGCCGTTGATGCCAGCAAATGCTGTTAGCGAAGAAGCTGAAGAGTCAGAAACTGCAAGGCTTGTAACAGAGTCCTCATTCTTCGCAAGCTCGATGTCGGCCACTTCCGCCAGCTGTTCTCGCCGTGTTGTGTCAATCAAGGATATCTTGTTCGGAACGCCCGTCGATGAAGAGCCTCCTCCGCCACCAACGAGCAAGAAATCCGGGTTGAAGGGGTCGAAATCGGCCGCGTAGAGGGGGTAGGATAGCTTGACCTGCGAAGACGATATGTTTGGCGACATGACGTGGGATGAACCGAAGCTGTAGTGAGAGGTTTACGGCGATGTCAGGGAATGGTTGGGCGCATTATATGAGGGATAAGGATGATGTTGAGGGTCTATACAAATATTACGCTGCGGCATGTACGGAGTAGAGTTGTAGAAGTTGAGAATCGCGCGACGAGACCTTCGTTGATCTTGAAGTGGACACTTTTTTATTTATCGATATTGATGCCGTATGAGGCTTGAACAAACATCCGAGCACCGAACCACCTTCCCTTCTCTGATATTGTCACCATTCCCCCCATCAACCTCACGTCTCTACATTCTTGCTGGACATATCTACATCCTTCCTGGACCAACAGCCACTCGTTCAACATGCGAAGACGTTCGACGTTCATCACACATCCAAGTCGTGCTGTCAATCCAGACGATATCCAAGTCTACAAGAACCAACTACTGCTCGGAGGCCTCAAAGCAGCGCGCGAAGAACGGTTGACACTGGGCTTCGAAGAACTACCGGAAGAGGTAGTACAATTACTGCGAGAGTCTCATGAGCTTCATCTCCGCTGGGCTGGCGATCACACCTATGACACCACAGCCCCGTTCCTGTCCCGAATATCCCCAGGTCTGCACATCCAGTATACTCCGCTCCGCGAGAACCAAGCATCAGACCGACTATGCGAACTCCTGCACAATGTCTTTGATGAAGACTTGCGATGCGATACGCCGAGGACGACCTTCATCAGCCCTCCCCTCGTCTCTGAACGCTTTGCCCAAACAGCGTCTCTACAGTATTACTCACTTCTTCCTTCGGTCAAGCGCTTAGCGGCCTATCTACAGCGCAAGATCTGCAAACCTTCAGACCTCACATGTATCCATACAGCATCCCTACTCAACCTCGCCGACGCCATCGATTTTGATTACGACAGCATCTCCCACGCGCTCACCCTGACCGTCTTGTGGTCCAAGCAGCCACAGGTCATCTATGACCCCATCGGCGAATTCACCACGCTTGATGCCTGGAATCTCGACATCCAGTCAAAGCACAACGAAAAAGTCGAAGTCGGTATTCTCAATGCAGCTCCAGCAGCCGAGCCATCCGACCTTCAGCTATCAGGATTTCTAACCGTGGTCGGTGAAGACGACCGCCCCAAAGCCACACTCTTCAGCTTCCCTTCAAGACACCATTCGCTCAGTGCAGAACAGCGACGGCAGCAACAATATATCGTGTCCTTCGACAAACCCACGGGCCTCCATCCAGTTTTGAAGATCTCCTTCCCAGACGGGCCCGAGTCCTTGACCGAGCCCACGAACAGACCAGCCGGCAGCGTCTGCGCGTTGCAGACCTACCTGACTCTCCCATCACAGATCTTCGCCGACAAATACGCCTTCCTAAGCAATGACCCCCTCTTCCAGAAATCCCATAACATCGGCCAATTGCACTCCATCGCCGGAGAGACCGACCTCGAAGCTCCCGACTATGTCGTCAAGAAATGGGGTTCGACCATGCTCCTCGAGATTCGGACCATCCATAACACCGATACCAGCACCAGTACCAATAGTAGCAACTCCGACACCCATTCCGACTCCCACACCTCAACAGCCGTTCCATGGGACGTCACAATCCCGCTCCATCTCCGATACCTCGAGCCCCAAAATGGCGGATCATCAGAAGTCCAAATACCCTGGCCCATCGTCTTCTGGGCTTGCACGGCCGAAGAAGGCACAAAATTCCCCGTCAACCCATTCGACAGGACCCAGCTCGGCTACGACGCCCTGTTCGGTCCCAGGACGATGTTCTATCATCTGGACCCCGCTCCACGCCCCGAGTCTGGTGGGAAGCTGGTCGAGCGTATCTCAGTCCCTGTCTTGGACGCCGAGACCGCGACTTCGCGTACGATCGAAGTTGTGACGTTGATCACGATAGCTTTGGGCTTCCTGTGGGTGCTGTTGAGATTGAGATCTTCGTTCCTAGTACTGCCCATGTCGACCCGTGTCAGTAAGGCGGCAGAGGCAGACGAGAAGAAAAAGCGATGAAAGCAGCTTGCACCCACCCCTCGAGAAGAAGCACACGCTTCTCAGAGTATGACTGTTCGTGTTCGTGTTCGTGTTCGTGTTCGTGTCTTGACTGTACAATACTCTAGAGTCTAAACGTTGAGCAGGCAGAGCCGCAGAGGGTAAGTATCCGCTTACTGGGACTTTCTACGGTTTATCGCAATTGGGAAGAGCGGAAGCGAGCGAACGAGCATCATAATTCATATAAAATCAAATCAAATCAATTGTTCTATTCAGTTGCATTCTCCGACGATCCAAAAAGCTCGCTACACCGCGGTGCGGGCTTTGTCACCGCGACTGGTGTTGAAGCCGTGCTAACTTAGCCTGCTACTTCGACTCCTCAAACCCCACGAAACAAGCTCGACAGATGAGGGATACATGAACCCAGCTCAATAGTACACAGGCCAGCGATCACTCAAGGCTCTGCCGCTCTGGTGAGCCGGAAAACATACCATAGTAGCCCCCCCAGTCGGTGGACTTCTGAATCAAGTTCCATTCGATCAGTTCCAAGGAACTTTTGGTCTTTCTATTGGCGATGCTCAGGTGCAAAGGGGGGAGGGAAATTGCTCACTTCTTAATCCATCACATACTCGATCAGGAAGATTCTTGGTCCCTGAACCTGAACGACCGTGGAAATGCAGCGGAGGGCTTGAAGCGGAAAAAGAGAGGACCATGTCGGCTCTGAGCATTTCCGGTATTTCCAGCATTTCCAGCATTTCCAGCACTCTGTCCCGTCTGCCCTGCGTGCCGTATGCATCCCGTCTGCATTGTCTTACTGAAATGTTATCAGCCCCCCGGTCCTCCAATGCTCGACGTCGGTTGCCTCGAACGTGTCGAGCTGAAAGAGTGATCAGGCTGAAAAATAACGGGAAGGTCCTTTTTGGCTGGCTGGCTGGCTGGCTGGCTGGCTGGCTTGGGCCAACTTGCGATAGGCGCCACATAACCTGCTCAAGGCTCCATCGTCGATGTGGGATTGAACCAGAAGAAATGTGATATCGAAAAGCCAGGCTTGCATTCGGGCGAAACGGGAATTGCAAGCACTTTCAAGGATGGAGAGTTGCCTTCTTACTTATGGAGAAATTGTTGCAGCCGTGGTGATGGGCATGGTCCGCCAATGAATGGTACGGTGCGCATGATGCACCCTTCCGCTACCAAATCTTGGTTCACCACGAAGCATGGGCTTGGAAAGTATCGGGGAAGTGTGATCGTGAATGGTTGTCCATGCATTAGCGGAATGTGCTGTTGGCGGAAGGCTTTGTTAGGTACCTAGGTAGCTATGCGCAAGCCGTCGGGGCAACGAACACGAATTGGCCTGGCGTCAGGGAATTAGCTAAGTCCCTTGAGCCAATGTGTTAGCGATCAGGGCCTCTGGGTTCATGGATGTATGCGTATAAGGAAGGGATGTGGTCAAGCTGAGGTCGTTGGGCGGGAAGTAGTCAATTGCACGGACAGCTAGGTCAACTGGGGCGTCGGTCCAGATGACCTATTTTGAGACAATTCCAGCGAGGCAGCAGTTGACCCTGGCCTTTATTTCAGGTGGGGGCCATACCAGACAGACATCATCTTGAGGTCGATTCGACAGTGAGGTTCTGATAGCGAGCGGTACCGGTTGCACGAAGAGGGCAACGACTTTGTCAAGGAAGGGGGAAATCAATACGTGGAATGCTATGTGGAGAGATGGTCGTGGTTGCCTTACAGATTTGAAGGTGCAGATCTAGTAAACCGAGCCGGGCGGCTCCGTACCCTGTCTATTAACTATACCCGCACTGGCTCACAATAAAGCCGTTGCTAAGCGTGAGAGATTAAACGACACTCTTAAGGAACGAAGGATTCAGATGCCTTGCAGCATTCTGGAATGACATGCTGCTCGTTGCGGTCTGATGTTCACCGGTCTGTGTTTCCTCCACTTCTAGCCGTAAGGCTGGTGAGGGTGAGCTTCCCCAGCTTGTAAGGCTGAAAGACTCCACTGGGATATCGATCATCAGGGGTAATGTAGCACACTGTCTTGGTACCTAGCAGCATTTCCAACTTATCTGATTACGGGAAATGGCATCCCTTTCTTGGACCTTTTCTGAGGTTGTGGAAATTATACTTCCACTTCCAAGGTGACATTATCTCGACAAACATATGCGGTGTGCGACTGGCCAGCTGCAGTGCCAGCCCGATCGGTGAGCGCGCCCCTTGGGCTAAGTGAAAGAAGCCGAGATCGGCTCAAGCTCTGGCCGGAGCTTTCCATGTGTCTGGCCTTATATTGTCCACGGGGCCGGCATGAGCTGTAGGCCACCTGACTATCACATCGACGCTAGATCAGGAGACTGTCAAAACGACAACGGAGATGCTTCTGCCACTCCCTGCCGCGGCTTGTCCCGCGTCACAATCATATTGGCATCTTTCCGAAAAAACATAGGTCCAACAAGTCTACGGCCATCAGGCTAGAAGGTCGATCGTCCGAGACGTCTTGGCTGGTTAGTCCGTAGCTTTGGGATGGTGGTGAGTGAAGTCCTTCCAATATTAGAGCGGGACCTAGGGTTCCGTTAACACTAGCTTGATCAGGGTAATAGAAGGTAACAAAAGGTTAGGTGTCGAATGCAGGAGAAAATCGCTCGTACCAACAGGGCGCTTTCGCTTTCATGCTTATGCGCATCATGAAAGAAGTACCCCTCTCGACATGAGCGAGCGTTTTGGACCATACCTCATACTTTGCTGGAAGTCGCGGATTGGGAGGAAATGCAAGCATGCGCCTGTGATACCTCCTTGTCTTCCCATCAATGCGGTCACTGGTCCTGTGTCATGCTCACATGTGGTCTTCTGCAGATGCCTGGAAGTAGTTTCCTGGAAGATCCTACCTGCTAACTCCTGCAGCACAAGCAAGAGACATTTCAAAAAGAGTCTGTTGACCTTGAAAACGGATGCTGACAGATCTAAATCCAGTTCGTATTACTTGCTCACCAGTTCAGCCGCACTGTGAGCGGAACTTTTCTTCTTCTTTCCCCCCTTTCGAATCATGCGGGTTTTGCACGCCGTTAGAGCAGTTGTAAAAGGCAAACAGTGAGAAAGCAACTGAACGAATACGACGTTGCAGATACCTCCAACAGCGCCTTCGCGTGGGAACCGAAGTTAGCGGACAGAAAAGAGCTTGCGATGCGAAGTTGCCTGCAATGCAAGAACTCGCAGAGAGGCAATGACTGATAATATACAGTAATCAGTCGATGGTGTGCTTGTGGCTTTGCCTATTGTGGTAGTTGAAAGATAGGACTTTCGCACAACGCGAGAGCAGGTTTGCTTCTTGTTCAGTCCGGCAGATAATCGCATATGCTGTTAGCGTGGAGAGAAGAGAGGAACTCAAGATGATGGCTGGCTGCCTGTTTGCCTTGCATGCGGAGCCTCTCGCTTATGTCAGAGCGGCACATAGCATGCATGACGTCGGCTCAGAACATTTCAGTAGCGTCCAGTGTTTGATGCCGTAGATGGAAGCGTTGGAAAGGACCACTTTCTGATATTGAAAGCCTGTTAGAGTAGCAAAGCCTGGTCTTCCTGGCAAGATGATAAGTTTCTTGTTGTGGTCGGTCGATGTAAGTAGAAAAGGCCCAACACGTAGGATGCTATGTCACTGTGTACTGGAGGACAGCGAAAGAAGAGGGTGAGTAGCCAGATGTGCAGTTGGCCAAGCTTCGCACGTGAATGCGAGTATCGAAGGCTGCAGGAGAAAAAGATGCCATGGTTCGCCCGAATACTCCGTGTGGTATTTTCGTGTCGCAAGTGACCGGCAGATTGAAAAGGTCTTGCCTCGTGAAGGACCTTAGCCGTATATCGTCAATTGTCCCTGTGACCAAAAAGCCGATGGGACCATTCGCAGCCATCGACTATCGCACGTAATTGAGATGGCCGAGTTTTGGGTTCGCTGCATGGCAATCTTCTGAAGCCGACGCCACGAAGGATGTCAGCTGCGACGGCTTAGGTTGCCAGTGAGACAATGATGACGCGACCGTGGCGGCTTGCCTCTGCGGTAGAACAAGCTGTGGGTGTCAACAAGTGTTGAAGGGACACCTCTGTAACTGGGGGAGGATCGTTCGCAATCGCCTGGTTGAATGAGTTGTCCTCATGGTGCGGCCCCAGGCAAAACCAAACGGCTATCCTCGGCTTGTGTTCCACGTGTGAGAGCATCTTCTGCCCGATTAAATCAGTCTTGTGACGGCCTGCCAGGTTGTAGTGGTGCAGACAATATGACGGTCATTTGTCGGTGAGTTGACAGGCATTGGACAGGCGAGATGGAGGTTGACGGCTTGTGGGCGGGATTGGTGGTTCTCATATGATATCCATAACAATGGCGTTGAAACAAGGTCGACGCAATTTCCTCGGAGTTGATATTCGATCTTCTCGACAAGATACTGGGTTGGCCAAAGTCGATATCCATGACCAATTTGTACCGCATCTATCGTTGGGCCACGTCACACATGACCATGCGACTGGGTGCACCGGGTTGTCTGAAGGGTGTACTCCGTAGCAACTTCTGAAACGTCACGACTTGTTCGAGGCGGATCCGAGATGATTCCGACTCATTGCACCAATGTCCGAGCCGGCACTGACTCACAGCATTGTTTGTTGGGTGCCTCTACGTTTGCAGCAACAACACGCAGCCTCATGTGCAACGACAAAGTCAGGTTCGACAGGAAAAAGGCAACGCGAGCGAGTGGTGATGGTTTCTGGATGTAGCAAGGTCAGGCTCGAAGGCGCCGGTCAGGCTACAAGCGCCAGTCCTTAGGCAGATCCTGGAGAGGACGCCTTGGTGAAGAGGACCTGAAGTCACAAGCGCTTCACAGAAGCCAGGTATCGAACGAGGCCACGGTGAGGCCATCATTTCGGTCACAACAAAGTGAGTGTGAGGCTGCAATATGTGATACGGTGATAGTGATCGCAAGGCCGGTCAGGCTGAAGGCCGCAGTGTAGCGCCTAATTACAACGTTCATCAACTAGTATTGTGGCTAGCGGTGACTTGATTGAAGCGAGGTACTTGCCTTAGGTACCTAGTAGGTAGACACTCGCCAACAGAGAGACATCATGTTGCCCGTCAAGTTGGCCGGAACAAGGACAAACTAGTCGTAAAGATCAACGGTCCTCGTATCCAGCTGTTGACCAGATCGATATCGGGTGTTCATGGCAGTCCTGAAACAAATTGAAAGAACATAAAAGGGGAGCCATCCTCGACATTCTCGTTCCTCAATCTCACTGTGAATGAACCCCTACACAGCCAAAAATTCGTGCCTGGCGTAAGGGGCCGGAACCAAAATCCGCCATCCCGCCGTGCCTGACTAGCCGAGGCCAGCCTAGGCCACCCTTTCGCCCAACCGGTGGGCTCACCAGGCTGACGTGGGTCACCGGTCAGAGCCGCATCCGAATAGGCATAGTGGCTGCCTTGCCAGGTTCGCGGACCATGACCGCAACTCGGTTGGGATTTCCTGCAACCTGACGCCGACCCATGTTGCTTTTCTTTGCCCGATTGCATCCCGTTAGTGTGATGGTGCGCGCAACACACACATCGGATAACTCTCGTGTTGTTATGGAGTAGGTGGGCCAACTGTTCCACCGGATATAGATCGATAAGAGAGCTGGCAAAGTCGTGAGCCTCAGCAGTATCCTCTTCAGATCCCTCACATCTCCAATGAACCCGTTATTGACGCCGGACTCTGTCAATTCCAGGCGAGGCACCATCCAGAGACCAACATTTTACTCCAGGACTTCCGCTGCACGTTGTGGTGGTTAGAAATTCACATTCGTTTGACTACTGATCCTTCAACCCTGGATTACTCACCTCAGGAGCGTGATTGAAGCAGCACTGTATGTACGGACCTCCTTGTGCCTGTTTTCGCACCTTGGCTTCACTTTCAACTTCACATTCAAACTCAGCTTCACATTCAACACGAGATGACCAATCCAACGGCCCAATCATCCAATCCGTGGCGAAAAATGTTGACAAAATGACTCGTAGTGAGAAACTTGGCGCGTGATTCACCTCCAAGCGAGGCTCCAGTCCTATCAATATCAATCAAAATCCATGGCTTCACGATCTCCGCCATCATCCGATTCCAGAGGGTGGTGGAAGCTGAAATCCAAACGGCCGGAAACCATTCCAGGTCCCGGTCCGGGAGATCCTCTGTCGCCTTCGTCAAAGAAATTGCCGAGTAACGGTCCCAGGTACCTGCCTTCCCATATACTGGATCTCTTTGTCGGCCTATTCTAATTCCTGTTGCCTAGAACCCATGGTCACGATCGAGGAAACCACCGCCAGCAGCTGCCTTATGATGACTCTTCACAACAAATTCCGCTGCAGGCACAACCTACATATGTGAAGCAAGAGCCTTCCAGCGAGTTCAATCGTTTAAGCTTAACTGATCCGTCCCGGTCTAATATTCCATCTTCGGATCCCATGAGACGCTTCAAACGCCCCGCGCATGACCAGGACTCGTGCTGGCCGAACAAAAAGGACGATCGAGGGTCTGCCTCACCTTACTCGGCACGGCACGAACAGGCCCTGTCCCATGCGCCTTCACCCCCACTTGGTTCCACGAGGACTCCGACTCCTTCAGCTGCCTATCAGTCGGCCCAAAAAACACCACTATCGTCTCCCAAGTTGGCGTCACAGGTGCCGGCATCTGATCCTCGATCCTACTCTCGTCAGTCGTTTCATCAACCCGAAGCGGAAAAGCCGTCCGTCTACTCAGTTGCCCGTACCCAGGATGGTCCACTTGAAGAGGAATCCAAGATGTTGCTGCAGCCCGAGACCAGGCCCATCTCGCAAGAACAACTGGTAAATGAGGTCAAAGGCATATATGCCGGCCTCGTCATGGTCGAGAAAAAGTGCGTCGAAATATGCCAACAACAGTCTCAAACAACAACCAAGCTTTCCAACGAACAGTGGCAGGCACTTATTGCATTACACCGGACACTCTTACATGAGCATCACGATTTTTTCTTGGCCAGTCAACATCCCACGGCGTCTCCTGCACTCCGGCGTTTACCGACAAAGTATGCTATGCCTGCTCGAATGTGGAGACATGGTATTCATTCTTTCCTTGAGTTGCTGCGTCATCGTTTGCCGTACTCGCTTGAACATATGCTCAGCTTTGTGTACCTTGCGTATCAAATGATGGGCCTGCTGATGGAGTCAGTACCGACTTTTCATGAGACATGGATCGAATGCTTGGGAGATCTCGCTCGCTATCGAATGGCAATCGAAGAAGCCGATATGCGAGACCGTGAGAACTGGTCCAACGTCGCCCGCATGTGGTATAATCGTGCTGCGGACCGCTCGCCGACCACTGGGAGAATACAGCATCATTTGGCAGTCCTAGCGCGGCCCAACGTCGTCCGTCAACTGTTTTACTATACCAAGGCTCTCATCAGTGGCGTCCCTTTCGTGAATGCTCGGGATTCCATCATGCTTTTGTTTACTCCATTCCTGGAAAAGTTCGAGGTTACCAGCCAAAAATACCCAAAGATGGAAACCTCCTTGGTCACGGCAGCAGGCATTCTCTTCACACGTGGCTCCATCCATGACTACTGCGGACACGTTACACACTTTGTATCCGAACTCGATGGCACCATTAGCAGGACGGGATCCAACTTCAAAGTTCAAGGAGCAGAGGTGGCATCATCTCTCATTGCCATGGTCCTGGATTTTGGATCCGAGGAGAACTTCTTGTGGAAAGCCTTCTGTGCAAATTCCGAGCGGATGAAGCAAAGCCACACCGAAGGACAGACGGACTTACCCACGGACACCGTGCAGGTTGAGGATCCCATACTCAAAGCCCGGATTCAGCAGAAGTTCTGGGTAGAGAATGGCCCCATTAACCCAGAGGATTTCACCCAGGTTGCCCCACCAGCTGGTGATCGACTCGGAGTCAAGTTCGGTTCCTCTGATGAGATAACTTCTTACACTCTTCCTGTTTGGCACACTTGCTTCTCAGTTGTGGCCGGGAAGGTGGGAGACAGGAACATCCTACCGTTCTTGCACTTTACATTAGCGTTCCTCTGGAGTTTGTCATACGTTCCGGGAGCCCTTGTCTACCTTGAAAACTACGTTCCATGGACGAAATTGGTTTTGTCGTTGAACTCGATGAACAGGTCTGGAGTGGTCGATGCCAGAGTCGAGTCCAGGGACTTTCCTCAGCAGCAGTCTGGAACAGGTCGCCAACTACCCGAGGACTTCTTGTTGAGAGGATTCAAGTACTCCTCCTATTATTTCCCCAACGACTTTTTCGAAGGACAAGTAGTGGACGAGGATGACCGTACTCTGGAGCTTCCATCCCACGCTGCACCGCGCGCCGAGAGATGTCTTTGGCTTGGCGTGAGACTGGCTTCAGTAAGGAGAACCCCGTGCTTGCTAATAAGATTCTTTCTGACCTCGGTGTTAGTTGAAACGCTATATTACCTACGACATCGTCTCCAAGGAATTCGCTTGTACTGAATTTGCATCGGCTTTGCCAGATGTTTCTCTCATGAATACGTTACAGGTCGCAGCACCCACAAACACCCAGCAAGATTCGCCTATGGTGGATGTGGTCTGAAGACCTTGATGTCCGTGACAGGACTCATATATGTTTCTGGATATGTCCAGGGTTCTGGCGCACTGCCATACCAGTAACCGGCGGAGTCCTGCAAAGCAACTCCCTACCGTATGATGGCCCCAGGACTGCGGACCTCAGGAACGGATGATGTTAGGCCCTCGATATCGGCACATACATGGTAGAACTTAGGGCTGATCCAGGACAATATCGGTACCATCCGAACGAGACATGGCTATGGGTCCGAACGAGACCGAAGACTTGAGTTTGTCGCTCAATTGACGGGGTTTGTGATGGTTTGCATTCTCACAGAGCCGAATGCAGGCTGCGAAGGGGTGATTTGGTATGTTGGTTGATGGCAGTGCTGAGATGAAGTGAGGTCCAAATATGATATTACGTGCTTCAAAGGTGCAATACCAGGCTGAATTGTCCTCGAAGCATACAAGGGAGGGTGAAGTCGGCAACAAAAACCACTCCACCGGGCTACAGGTGGGAGAAAAGCAAGGAGCAAATGACGATACTGATGTGCATAGGCATCAAGTTGCAGCAGAACGGAACGTATGATGGTGCATCAGTGATTGTCCTCATTATCATCTTTTTAGGGAGCTGGAAGACGGAGCAACACTTTTGTTGGGTTTGATCGGCTGGCGCTTTGCATTTCAAAAGGCGTTTTTCTGTCGGTCAGGAGTTCTTGCTGGCCAGAAGACTCGACGAATTCCCTAAGTACCAAAGTTACATAGACATGGAATACAAAAGTCAACTTCACTGAACCCGCCGACTTTCAGTGTGACTGAACCCAGCAATACCCTGAAAGGAGTCCGCTGAAGTAGCTGGTACAGATGAAATACATTGTAATCCCTGCTACCAAAGGTTTCGGGCGTGCTGCATCGTCGTGTCAAGTGGCCGCTCTACCTGGGCTGTGTGCGGAAGTGATGCGAATGCAGTCAAGTTGCAGGACAGGCTTGCGATGGCAATTGACATCCCCGACAGCGCCACTACGACGGACAAAGATAACGAGTGAGTCCCCTCAGTCTCAGACTGGGGAATTTGGGAGGAATGGACCATTATGGGGCGACTGGACCTCTATGGGAGGACTGGGCTCCATGCGCGACCACCACCACCACACCACACCACACTTGCCCACGTTGTCCATAACAACTTTATACTGCACCCTCAACTTGCACACACCTTATACATCCGACTCCCTCCATTTCTTAAACGAGGTCAAAGGCATATATGCCGGCCTCGTCATGGTCGAGAAGAAATGCGTCGAAATATGCCAACAAAAGAAATCGTGATGCTCAATTGCGCATCGAAAGAAATCATGATGCTCATGAAAGAAATCATGATGTTCAACCGCGCATTGAAACCGCTCAGGCTCTCAATGGTCTAGGGGTATTTCGCTTGCTGACTGTCGTCCCATTTAGGCAGCAGGCTTGCAGGGACGAAGCTTGGAAGACTTTGACGTGGCGATGGTCTTGATGACAGCGTCAGGGGATTCGGCCGCAGTGAGAGCGCCCATAAACTTGTCAAGCTCGTGCTCGCGCTGGATGTTATCGGGTTTGCCGGCAAACATGCAGTCATCAAATGTTGGTTGGCTGGAAGGTGGAGATGGCAATGAGACTTTGGCTCGATAGCCAGAAGAGCCCGGCCAGGCCTTGCCTTCTGCTTTGAAAGACCTCTCCATCATGCTGACGTCGATAGCCTCGACTCTCTTGAGATAGCCTGAGAGCATGGACTCTTCAGGGATGGTCAGCAAGGTGAAGGACGTCAGCGGAATCCGGCGACGACTGCGTTGACTTTTATCAGCCTCATACTCAGTACGCCCTCCTTTGACGGGATACATACTGCTCGCTGGTGACCCGCGTCATGGTAGAAGTCTGGGTTCCAAAAGCTGTGGTAGTCATAGTGTGCCTTGCTGATCTGAGGGGGAGTGATATGAAGTGAATATGCAGGGGACAACCCAACTGGAAGAAATGATAATTGACTTCGATGCCCAAGATGCGCTGTAGATTGGACCGTGAGAGATGGCCAACTTTGCTGAGCGCTTCTGGATGATATCAAGATATATCTCAGATGATGGACGAGATGGTAGAGGAGGAGAAGGGGAAAGGAGTCGGGAGCGTGGGAGGGGGGAAATACCCTGAGATCAGACGGCCAGGCAAGACTCAGGACATCATCAGCCAATGGCGTGCAACTGCCGATTGCGCTAGAAGACGCGGAACCAATCATGCATTGCGCTAAATGTTCATCACGTGAATATCCGGTCTCTCATTCGTAGGGAATGCTCGACACGTGAAGAAGCTAGTTGCTTTTCGGGGAAGTTGCGTCCTGGATGTTCCGTTTTCCGGTCCCTGTTCCTCGTTTGGGGCGCATCAAGGAGCATGTGCCGTCACCTGAGGGATTTTGGCCAAGGAGCTGTACATTGGTGTCGGGACTTGGGTATTGATGTATGTATGATCGCAATTCGCTTTTGACTTCACCGTCATCGAAGTGGTCGCTTCACAATGTCTCGTGTGCTGAAATGTGAGTCGGTTCAGGCTGCTTGCGAGTCGAGCCGAGGGGAGTGAGGAAGGTCGAGCTTTGGGCAGAGCCAAGCGGTCATTGCTAGCATGTCTGATCCTACATGTGAGCAGACTCAGACCTTCTTGGTACAGCAGGTCCCACTTGAAGATATCCCTGCAGCTCAATACCAGATCCTTGCATTCATGCATGTCCAGTATGGTCGTGCAGAAATCCGGCATATGACAATGGATTCCCTGATCTTCTTGTGGTGGAGCGTTGTGTGGGCGAGTGCCCTTAACTGTGGGGTTTCGCGGTGATAGTGATGTTGAGGGAATATGCAAAACCACGCCGCACCGACATATGTCCAAAGGGCGTGGAGCACCCTCTGCCGACCAGAGGTCACAGTCAGCTCGTCGTTCCTCACCTGTATCCGGATAGTTCTCAAGGCTGCTAGTGCTGCCATAATTCAGGGTAAGGGTATGCTGCGGGGGATAGTAGTGTCGCCCTCAGGCTTGAAAGCTGCATCTCGTCTCAAGTAGAAGGGCCATGTACGCTTCTGTGTGTGAAACGTAGGATACTGTGAGTCCCATTCCGGAGAGATTGTTGATGGTCGCCTTCGCAGCCGGAGTCGAGGACACGGCGGTGTTCGGTTTCAATGACGAAGCCTTTCCTTGCGGAACTAAGTCCTGGTCTTCTCAGGAAAATGCAGGGCATCGCGCGAGTCGAACACAATCCTTAGCAAGGAAATGTGCATGATTCGAGTCGGCAAAGAGACCGTGGAGCCCTTCAAGGGCTTCCAACTGAGGAGTTACTGTCTTGAACCGAGAGTTTGTGCGGGCAGGGGACCGTGGTTTCGAGGCAATTGAGCATGGCGCATGGCCAGTCAGACTGGCTTTAATCATGAAGAATTGTTACCAACTTGGGCCATGTATCGGGTCATTGGGGGAAGTGTGAGATTGAGCACGGTTATAAGACATAACAGTGTGTTCGAGAAGGTCTGGGAAGGGTCCAGGGTCGGAATCTCGACCTGTGGTTGAGATATTGTGAAGAGGGTGAAGTTAAGCTGAAGTTGAAGTTGAAATTGAGGTTTATTTTGGTGTCGACTGTGCCACAGCTGAATGTGGCGCAAGCTGTGGCTGGTGAGGCTGGTGAGGCTGGTGAGGCTCGCGCCGTACCACAAAAGGACCGATCGCTGGTATACGACGGTGACGGAAGAACACTTTCTCCATTCCGGCTGTGTATGCGGCAATCGCCATTCCTAGTTGAGGTGCATGCAACCTTCAGCTTTCCAGAAAGATCTCTATCTCGACTACGTATCATTCTCGCCGTCTTTTAAAGATCCTAGCTTTCAGCTGACGCGGATTTACAATGTCTATCTTCGTCGCACGAGCGGTATCTTACTGTTACTGATCCTTTCACTCCTACCATGGCTTGAAGCGCCAGCCTTGCGCATCTTCAGCCGCACCGCGAATTTCAGCCCCTCGAGTGTCTTTGAGCTTGTCAATGTCCTAGGGTGAACACCTTGGGCACCTCATAGCCATATTGTCAGACCTAGAACTGTCCCAGACAAAGTGCGTAACCTTATGTCGCACGTGGCGAATGCTCAGCCTCGTCAGCTCGCCATCCGCGCGTGGAGTCACCCTATCCCGGGTTCGGCCTTTCACGCGACAGTGGCCAAATCAGGTTACCAATGAAAGAGCTATCTGACAGTTGCGAAACCCGCGGATACGCATTGATCGAATTGTACCAGGCGTCGTTGGTATTGCCAAACCACGCCACAACGTCGGCCCCTGCTCGCCAGCATTCGGCGGCGAGTTGAAGTCCTGATTGACTCTCCGAGACTCGATCACAGCGTGATGCTGAGTGACCTGGATATTCGTCGCAAAGCGATCCCAGAGTTTGTCATTTCAGGACCGGCGGCAATTTAAGGACGATCGGCGAACATCCTCACGGTCATCACTTTGAACACCGACCCAATAATCAGAGGCTCAACAAGTGTCCGCACTCAGCTTACCGGGCTGTTACCTGGTCTTATTGTTTGCCATCATAGCAGAGAACAAGCTCTGTAGACTGGACCCGGACATCCGTTGGTTGTCCAAGTTGTGGCGAGAGTTGTAGACCCGGGCATGAGTGGCGGGTGGCAGCGCAGGTTGTCGAGTCGATACCTCCCAGTCAACTCCAACTCTTTCTGGCACGAGACATCCACACTTGTCCACCAGTCTCATTCATTGTCGCTGTTGCCACCAGTTCGAAGTGGCTGCTGAAACCGTCGAGGTTGCCTTGCGCTCGTATTGAATTTGTCGCATGGCCAAGGCAGCGGCCCCTTACGTCCCAGCTGGATCTTCCGTAACATGTAATGCTTGCGAGGAGTACGTGAAGGACAACTTTAGACGAAGGCAGCCACGCTAATGTTGAGCAAAATCCAGCCAGTCTGTGCACATACGCGTCTCCAGTCTGCTGCGGAAGGTCATATGGCATCACCGGTCGCCAAAGAAGTCCGTGGATGGAGGTCATTTCCCCATGGACAGTGACATCCGCAACTAACGACGGGAAGGTAAAACGGTTGCCTTGTTCCTTCTCCGCTATGGTATCGGACCATTCCAAAGCTACCACACCGCTTGTGTGGAGTGTAAATTAAAAGAAGGATCCGCCCACTCCTACTCGTGGGGGGTCGAAACGCATCACCAAGTTATTGGTACATCAATCTGCCTGACTCGGCAATCACGTATGCATCGCGAAAAGACAGCAGCGTCTTCAAGGCACTATCTGCCTCACTTTGGGAGCATACTGTGGTCGGCACGAGCCACTTGCTCGTGGTGGAACGCCTTGGGCCAACCTCTCGGACACTTTGAAGTTCCGCGTTTCGGGATCCTCATGGATCTTCCAGCTGACCCCATCTCAGGCATTCTCCGGCTTCTCGTACTTGGTACTCCATACGGACTACGGATACGAAGTACATGAAACCCAAACTTGGAATTGCTGACGCCTTGTTTCGTCGTCTTCTCGTCCCAAGCGAATCTCTCGCAGTGTCCAATGATGAAGGCTTGATGCGGAATTTCGTTCTTGAAATGCAAGTTTGCCTTTTTGAGCTCGAATAACTACATTTCCTGCTAATCCTGCATCTCCTCTGGGTGCGTCAGGCATCGATGCAGCGATCCTACGACCTGTTTGTGCTTTTTGCGTCAGTATCAGCCTTCCGCTTCTCGACATGCAGCAGCGCCCTTTTACGAGCGGCCAAAGTTGTAAGCGGTCATGGCCGCCTTTTCACGGACTGATGCTTTTCCTCGCTCATGTCCAATTTCTCTGCCGGCCTGAACTTCGAATTCAAATTTCGCAAAGGGGAAGGGCCCCAACTTCGCTGCCTCCTGCCGGCTGACCAGGCTAAACAGCTCTGATGCCTTACTTACGTGTCAATGGCCGTTCGGAGACCATCGTCACTTTTGAAGGACCCCAGGGCCCCCCATCCTGCGGTTTCGCTCCTATGGCCACGGTACGAAAGGGGGAAATTCTACACCATCATCTCTCTCGTATTCTCAGAAGTGAGCCATAAGTCGCTCGCCTCGAAGGCTCCGGCTATGGTCATCCGAAAATTGGCGAAAGCCATCTCCCTACCTAAGGAGGGCTGAGATTCCAGTCATGACTCTGAGGCCTTCGATCGGTGACCTGCGAACTTCCACAGAAGTCCCCTTCCACGCTCCTCAGATGCTTGCCCGCTGTTCACTCAATGAAGCTGATAAGACCACAACCCAGATTTATCTGACCACGTTCCCTGCTGATGTTGGACTCAAGTCCTCTGCGCTAGAACGATGGCGTCCTATCGTGGCGGGCCTCTTCCATCATGCGGTATCCAAGAGGGGATAGGTCTCTGGTGCAAGTGATCAGGGAAACGATGCTTGTCGATCGCCCGCCCACCTTCAAAGATTGCTGCTGCTGTAGCATGAAGAGTGCTTTCAGGGCATCAAATCTATCCTTCGGAAGTTTGGGGAGTTTTAACGCGACAGCTCCAACGACTGCAATACCTCATCCTTGGATCTACCTGGGATGCCAGGGCGATAAGTGGTCTGGCGAGACAAAGAGTAGCAGAATAAGAAATAAAATACGTGTCCCATTCGTACAATCAAAAGCGTGTATTTATGCAACATAGGCTACGGTGCAGTGTATCATTAATCTGCAAACTGCAATATCGCAATCGACATAACTTCGTAAATACTGCTTCGGCCAATCTTCGTAAGTCTAACGGCAGGTACATTAGCTGCCAACATATTGCTCCCACCGAATTGCCCCAAGTGACCTAATGACGGGTCGACAAGTTCATACCCACCTTGTTCACTCATGATTCGGCAAATCTGGCGGCGCTTCTTCCAAATTCTCCTGACTTAACAAGCCAAATACACTTTCCTCGCCTGAGTGACCTCATGTCGACAAATAGGACATGACCATTTTTCTTCAGGACGTGGTGGTCCGTAACGCTTTTTGCGAGCATGACGCGCGCGAGCACGTAACACTTCTGAGCACCAGTGACAAACAGCAAGGTGCATGCATGGCTCAAATAACGTATCGATCTTTTGCTCGCAACATATTTTGCAGGCAACGTTGACGTTCATATCGTCAGGATTAATAGGCGTTGGCCGCCTCTGAAGATCGATAGGATTGATTGGGTCTGCATCGGGCTCTTGGCCTCTGCTTTGGTTTGTGCCGGTAGGATTGATAGAAGATGGCTGCCGCCAGAGACCCCTGGGATTCCTCGGGCCTGCATTGAGTTGCTGGCCTATGTTTGGGTTTGTACCGGCAAGGTAGAAGGGAGTAGGCCAGGTAGGCCACTGGTGTTGATTGACGGGATTACTTGGACCTGCATTGGACTGTTGGCCTGTGATCTGGTCTGTACCGGCAGGGTGAAAGGGAGTGGCAGGGTGAAAGGGAGTGGCAGGGTGAAAGGGAGTGGCAGTTGGATTTGCAGTGAACCGTCGGCCTGTGTTCTGGTTTGCACCCGCAGGGTTGATAGGAGGTGGCTGCCACTGTGGATCGAGTGCATTCAACGGGCCTACCTCAAGCATACCGAGCTCGAGCTGGAACATGTAATCGCGTTCTTGCATCCTTCGTATTGCGGCGTCGTCAGGTTGTGGAGGAGCAGTTCCAAGAACGCTGGCATCTGAATTCCTTCTGGCTTGATTGGCTTCCTGCACGTCCCTGTACCCATTGAAGGCTCGTCCGAACATCGCTGTTATCGGGCTTTGGTAGTCCTCGGACTCAATTTCTTCTCTGGTGCCGAAAGGATTGGGGATGGGACGACGAGATCCACGAGGATTTGATGATTGTTGGCGAGATGTGTCGTTGGTGGGTAGTGGAGTCGTGTCTGGCAGTCGTGGATCGTTTACAAGGACTATGTGACCAGCGTTGATGACCTCTGTATTCTGGGAGAGAGGGTTCAGATGCGCTGACAACGATCGGCGTTGAGCATTGTAAGCGAGAGGAGAGTGAGATAGCCCGTCCTGAATGGTGCCTTGCATGGTGTGGCGGGCGTGTGGACGGACAGGATCAAAGGCCCACGTTGGAGGCTCCCTCGCAGGCAGCGAATGATTTGGGCTCGAAGGATGGTCGATGTTGAGGGCGGCTAGATTGGGAGTAGAGTGGTTGGTTTGCAAATCACCATCCGGATTGCCTATGGACACGTCTTCGCCGGTGCTACTCAATCTTGAGGCTGGGCTAGAACTCGTGCCGCCAGAGGTGTGTGAGGCTCCGTATCTGTTGTCACGGTAGTAAGCCATGTTGACGCTGTGTGAACTTCCGTGCTGCAGACTAACGCGGGCGTTGGCAGCTTCGGGCGTGTTGGAAAGCGAGGGATCTGAGTTGATCTGTGATAGAAGATTCCAGTAATCTGATACCAAATTATCAATATGTCAACTAGCGAACGACTGATAGTGGGAAGAATGAGTGACTGGAAAGATGTAAAGAAGAGAACAAGAAGTCAGAGAGGTAGAAGTCTGCTCACCTCGACACTTCCAGCAGTAACGTTGCCAGCGCTTGCCTTGAAGTTTCATACCCTGGCCGTCAATGTACACAGGATAGGCAGTCGCAAAGGGCCTTTTGTCTGCACAAGAACAACATCCTGGCAAGGCTGTCAGTGCACAGCCGATGCGCTGCTTGTGGTCGCAAATGCTTGTCATCTCGATGTATCCTGCCTGCAATGGACCAATTCGACCGTGGAACTCAAGGTGCTCTTGATTTAGTACTCCTCGTCAGAAAGGCGTTCAAGCCTGACGGCTGCCGATTGGCGCCTTCACGGCCGGCACAGGCATTATTCAATCTTTCACAGACCGCTATGTGGAGTCCAGTTGCACACACAAGGCATCGAGATATAAGGAGGTATGAAAGATGTCGTGAAGCTGTCGAATGGAGGAGATATGTGAGTGATCACGTGGAGACTGTTCTCCACGTGACAATGGTCATCGGCAAGGCTGAAACGACGAGGCTGCGCTGGACGCGCATGCGGAAGGCACTGGCCCCCTTCGAGGGTTCACTGTGTGCTGAGACATCGCCCTCGACGCCCCGAAGAAGAGAAACAACAATCACAGTCATGAGGAGGTCATAGTGTTCGTCAAGCAGACCTTCAGCCTCCTGCAATGCCGGTCGACCGTCGCTGGACTTCATGATGCCTGTACTGCCCAAATTCAGTCCTCTACAATCCAGATTCGCGGCCTCTTTCACAGCATCGGCTATCCTCTTATTGGTCTTCTACCTTACGCTGACGAAGCCACACTTTGCATACGCACTTGAACTTGACTCAAGGGCAATTCCTGAAGACCTTGACCACTACTTCGACTCAAATGATGCGCTGGGATACCCAACAGAAGAAACATACATACTAGAGGAGGGTCGAATTACTGGCCGCGCCGAAGCAGGAGTGGCCGCGCTCGCAAACAACGCACCGCAGAACAGTAACATCGACTTCGGTCAGACCCAGAACTGGGTGTTTCCAGAAGATGAAGTAAATGGTCTTCATGGCACAGCGGGAACAGGTCTACCATCAGAGACGACGGAGAAAAGAGAAGTCGAAGAAGTGCCGGAACTGAAGAGGCGGCAGGATGGGAACAAAGTCTACATATCCCTGAATACATGTCTCCAACCTTCCTCGAATGTCACCAACAAGACATCAGACGATGCAATACCTCCTCAGTTGACCATGTACATTTCATTGTCAGCATCCAACCAGAAACCAGGACCTGATGCAGACGACTCAAGCCAGCAAACAATCCAGGTCGAGGGCGGCTATGCTTTGTTTGAGAGCAACGCGAATAACGACGTTTATGTCGGAATATCTGCACCGAATACAACGGGCTTTGATGGGATTTGGAACTACGAAGTGGCAGCCTCCATCGATGCTCCTTTCCATGGCTCGCACAACTCCACCAATCTATATTTCGTTGACGGCGATAATCATGCGGCCCTTCTAATCACCAATGATACAACCGAAGCCCAGCCCAACTCTACAGTCTATCAAGAATGGATGAGCATAAACCCTCCCTGGGGTGTTTTTGCCGCAAATCAAGATGATAAGAGTATCCTGGGAGTCAAGAATTCATATTGTGGTTTGATGAGCAATGCGCGGATAGCAGCCAACATCGATGGATTTTCGAACCAGAATGTCGCCAAAATGACCAACAGAGGTCTCGGAGGCAAACCGAAGGAGCAATTCTACCTCACTGGACTCAACGCCACTTCTAAATACTGGGGCATGCTGGCCATGGTGGGCAATTCCACAGCCTCGGGGAATGGTGTGGTTGGCGGTGGAGGGGCTGTCTGGGAGGCCATCGAATTCCAGACCAAGACTGAGAACAACTGTGCTCTGATGTACAACCTCTCATTCTGTTCCGAAGTTGCCTACGCTGTGCCGACGAATCCTGAAAAGTATCCTCCTACGACGGGCCTCCCTGACCTAGCAGCTCTGTACGACTCATACGCCGCACAGATGTACCAATATTTCAACTACTCCCTACAACAAATACCATGTAACATCACCTCAAGCGCGCAATATTCTCTGGCACGAAACTGTGATGACTGTGCTCGTGCATACAAGCAATGGCTGTGCGCCGTCACCATCCCTCGATGTGCAGACTACTCGAATACCGATTCCTGGCTAATGCCGCGGAACCTTGGCCAGCCCTTCGTGAATGGCTCGAGTATTTCCGACTCACAGTTGAACGGCGACCAACAGCTGCTGACTTCTGTTGCGACGAATTCATCGAGGAATTCAATCATTGACGAGACTATCAAGCCTGGCCCGTACAAGGAGGTTCTGCCTTGTCAGGATCTCTGCTACGATTTGGTTCAAAGTTGTCCGGCAAGTCTGGGATTCGCTTGTCCGGTGCCTGGGCCCGGCTTGGAGAGCAGCTACGGCCGCAGGAGCAATGACTCGGGGATAATCACTTGCAGCTATCTGGGCGCTGCGTATTATCTGAGCGCAGCACAGCCTACAGCGCCATTGGGCTTGACCACGATGTCCGTCCTGGCGCTGGTGGTCTTGTTGGTGAATGCTCTTTAGACGGGCGTGAGGGTCAAGGGATTCAGTTAGAAAGGGGTTGACCAGAAATGAATGTCGGAGAAGGCATTCTGCACGTATGATTCATGATATACCCATAGATCGGGTACCTCTTAGCGGATAGCCGGGCGTTTGGACGGCGGGAAATGGTCATAGATATGGCGATGGCGCTTTGGGGACGGGGAAAATTCGAATCTGGCGCTTTATACAGACTGTTTTTTGCAAACAGAATCGCCTGTGTGCAGTGGCACAAGACATTGCCCCTTTATTCCCTTGCTGGCCATGTCTTCGTTGATCAGCTGAATTTCATCTCTTCAGATCCCTTCCCCTCGGCGTCCGCGCGGGTGTAGGCGTCCACATCTTCATCTCCCGTGCAGGCGCACCGCTTTCGTGGCCTCTGGTCGGTGTGCGTCCACCTAGCTTCTCCATCAACCGTCTAGCCGCGGGCGTCATGTTCCCTGCGGGCGTGCCACCGGCATTATCACCATCCAGGGGTCTAACGGTCTGCCTATCCTTCTCTCTCTTGCGTTTCGCCTGCTTCTCCAGCATGCGAAAGTGAAGGTCTTCGCGCTTGCGCACGTCAGTGATTCTGAACGGATTCGGAGTCGCATCGCCGACCTGTCCGGCCAGGAGGTCGCGATAAGTCGGCTGTGCCGCATTGATTTTGGGGCCTGTGTTTCCAGGCTCGTCCTCGTCGACGAAAGCGTAGCCATTGACACGCGGTGTCTCGCCGCCTGCATAGTCCGCCTCGGACAGGCCTGCGTTCGTGTCGGTGTCTGCAGACGACATCATCGAGGCAAGTCTGCCGCGCTTGGTGATGATCTCTGTGTTCAGACTCGGGCTGGGCGGTACAGGGCCAGGGTCGTCCACGTATTGCATGGCGGGGAACCGCGTATTACTGAGGACGACATGCTTCGGCCCTGCTTTCGACTCTTTCTCCTTTGCCTCTTGCACGGTCTGGAGGCCGTCCTCGTCAACTGAGGCGGCGTTGAACATGAATGTATTGTCGGGTCGTTTGATTTTCCAGGCGTCGGGTCTCGCGGGTCGAGAGTCGGTCGCGCCTGTGTGCATCGGAACCAATTCCTTCCCACCTGTGGACGATGATGATGTCTGTGCATCTTGGGTGAGTAGGCGGGCTTCTGCTTCTCTTGTGCGGTATTCGATCAGTCGGGAGGATGGAATTCGCTGGTCCTGCGTCCACAGATGCGCATGCTTCTGACGACGTTTGATATTCTGCTTGTCCAGAAGCGCGTTGAAGGACTCGTTGTCTTCCGATGTGTACTTGGCTTGGAATGCGGAAAGTGAAAGATTCGATGTGTTGATAGCCTTGCTGTCGTCCTCGAACGTCGTGCCCGCAACTGAGGTGCCGGAGGGTGTCTCACTGCCCGTAAAGCCTAGTGGTGTGTCTGCAACGTTCTGGTTCTGTACCGGGGTGCTGTTGAAGCGCGTGTTCCGAGCAGTCCTCCTTCTGCCGTTGTGCGACGCTGGGATAGCGGCGTCCCTTAATTTGTGTGCCGCCTCGGCGATCCAGAAGTCGTTGCCGGACTCGAGGGCTGCCAGGTATTCGTGCTGCGCTTGAGACTCGAGTAGGCCGGGGAAGTAGTCGCGTGCAATGATGTCGGAGAGGGCGGAGGTGTATTCATCCTCGTCTAGGACTTTAGGCGGTCGCTTGATCCGTTTGAAAGGTGGAGGGGGCATGGCGGCGACATCCTGAGGGGATGAGCGCTTGATCAACGCCGTCGAAGATCCCGAAGACGACATTGTGGCTGTCAGCGGTCTCCGACTGCGAGAGCAGAGGTTGCCAGTCCTGGTGATTGTGGGATTGTGGAAGAGGCACTGCGAAAGCCGCAGGCATCACAGCCTTGATCGACTCGCAACTTGATAGAAAGCGGCGAATCACGAGTCATAGAGCGCAGCCTTGCCAAGCACAAACCGTGGCAAGGCTGGCATCATCAAGTCTTTCGTCCCGTCGTCGCCGTCTTGCAATCCCTCGGATGCCATTCGGGAGCCTTTATTCAGCATTTCTCATTCTACAATATGCAATCTGGATATTGCATGCATTTGAAGCTTCTTGTTATACAACCGCAGAATAGACGTAAGCTATAACTACATTTTGCACGAAGCCAAATGACTACGCTTGCCCTATGCTATGGCGGAGTCCACCTAGCCAGTTATCACCCTGTCGCCCAGTGTTGTCAGAATCACTCCTCGTCATCGTCCACATTTGGAGCAGCCTCAGATGGCCTGGAAGCTTCCACATTGCCATTGGTCGCTTCCTCATCTTCGTCTTCGTCTTCATCATCAGCAATAGTTCGAAGCTGTTTTCGCTTTCTGGTCGGCTGAGGTCGTACTTCATCTTCGTCCTCACCACGAGTGTCGACCATCTCTCCATCTTGATCTGCGACAGGAGAATCAGGCGTCTCAGCACCTGCGTCAGGAGTTGGTACAGCCTCGGGTTCATCTTCCAACTCCGAGTCCGAATCAACCACAACAGCAGCAGACTTGTACTTGTCATTCTTCCGTGGCTCTTTCGCCTTGCCTTTTCTCTCCAGCTTTCTTCTCTTCTTTTTGGGTTTCTGGGCTTCGGCTTCGTTATCTGAGCCACTGATAGGCGTTCTTGACACACTCTTTTCACTTCTGCCGTCAGATAGGTCACCGTCATTATCGATAAACCCGTCTTCATCATCCCTCTTCTTCCGCTTTGCCCCACTCTTCTTTGCTTTTCTCTTAATGCGTTCTCCGGTTTCCTCATCATCGGTGTACTCTGCAGCTTCTCTGGCAGCAGCCTCGGCACGAAGGTGATCGGCAAGTCTTTCAGTCTCCTCGACAATCTTTCTCCGCTCCTCGGCAATCTTCTTCGCACGCTCTTCTTCCTCTTGTTTACGCCGTCTGGAGGCTTCTTCTCGCCGCCGGAGTTCCTCTTGACGTTTCTCGATGGCTTCCTGTAATTTCGTGGCATTTTCGTTCTCAAAAGCTGCTTGCTTCGTCCGTTGTCGTTCAAGCTGATTCCTCATGGTGTTCTTACCCATGGCCGCACGCTGTTCAAGGGCGGTGCGAGGGTATGGGGGCTGCTTATGTCGGGCCACTTGCTCGAAGGTTTCAATGGCCTCCTCCAGTCCAGCAATAGCAGCATCTACGTCGGCCAAGGTACGATCGGTCTCTTTCGCTTGGTTGACATGCTGCGCGATCTGGAACTGAATAAACGCAACATTGAACTGCAAGTGGGGCGAGTCTGGCTGAGTAGCCAATGCTCGTTTCATATAGTCGAGTGCAGCGTTGAGAGCGGTAATGGACCGGTCAGCCTTGCCTTTCAACAACCACACTCTCGACAGACATGCAAGTAACTGAGCATTTTCACCTTTTACCTCCTTCCTCAAAGCGATCTCATAGTTGTCAATACCTCGCTGGAACTGGCGCAGTTCTGTCAAGACATGTCCAAGATTGATATTCACAGAAGCATCCCGGAGTGTGTCTTTGATTTTGGTGAAGATCTGAAGCGCATCCGAGTAGGCCTTCTTGTCGTCGCACAGCGCAATCGCAATACCTTGTGCCGCAAAGGCGTTTTTGGGATCCAATTGCAAAGCCTTGTCGAAGAATTCGTAAGCCTTTGCATACATCTTGCTTCGCTTCTCCTTTTCCTGCTCTGTGTTACGGGGCATGTCTCGAGCAAGAGTGAGGTGGACATTGCCCATGCCGGTAAGTGAATAGAGATCGTGTTTGTCGTACCCTTGCAAGGTATGCTTATAATGCCGATTCTCGGCATCCTCGGCCAGGTTGCTGGTCTTCTTTTTGGCACTATGATGGTACCAGCCCATCAACGCCCTGACTTCAGTATTGCCGTAGTCACTCTGATATACGGCATGAATTTTGCGTGGGCCTTCATCACGTGGCGACGTTTCCAGAGCAATGTAAGCCAATCGTGCAGAAGCATCAGTGTAGTCCGCATGCCTGGCAAGCAGACCTTCGTAGACCTTCTGTGCGTCAGCTGTCAAACCTAATGCCTCATACGTGCGAGCAAGATTGTAAGAGATGGTGGTAACAAGGGCGTCCGTGTCACTGTTGTCGACGTCTTCGGAGGCAATATTTTCTCCTTCCACGGCTTTCTTCTCGGCCTCTTGCTTTTCTGTCAGCTTCACACAAGCATTGAGAGCAATCTGGAACGTCTCTCGAGCAAGAGTATAGGACTCCTGACCATACAAAAAGCAAGCCATATTGTTCAGAAGTTGAGGAGGCAGATTCTCGCGCAGTTGTGTGACGTAGGTTGCTTCATCTTCGTTTGGATCCGGACGATCCTCATCAGGGATCTTCTCGAGTTGCATCACCTCAACTTGTTGTAGACATTTCAGACTCTCGATGGGGGTTTCTTGCTCATAGAGACGTGCAAGATAAAGCAGGACAGATTCATCAGGCTTCACGCGGGATTTCTCGTCCTTCCAAGTCTTCCGCACATTCTCCAGTAACGAGATAGCTTTTCGGGCCGAGGCAATCTTGTCCTCTTTCGTGACGGTAGCTTGCGTCGAGAAGGCTTCTTCGGCATAGATGCAACCTAGTAATGTCATGGCTTCGACATGACGATTCAGCTGACCCAGCGACTCAAGGCGAAATTTTGCACCTTGAATATCCTGACTTTGAATCATTATCTGGATGAGACCGAACTTGGCTGGGAAGTAGCCTCTGTCCAGACCACCTCGGGCCTGATCTGCTCTGGTGTAGCAATCGTTTGCTTTTACGAGATCGCCTTTGTTATGTTCCTTCCGGGCTAGCAGATACCATCCATCACTGGCAATAGCATTGATGTCTGTCTGCTCGATGGCCTTTCGCGCAAGCGGTTCCGCGGTGTCGTACCTGCCAGTGAGCAAGAAATAGCTGGCAAAGGTCGCGCAGCTGAGTGGGAAGTTCTTGTCGATCGTGTAGGCCTTTTTTGTGTGGTCAATCATTGCTTTCTTGTAGAGGGCGTTGAACTGAGGATCCGATGCAGGGTATTTGGCGCTCTCATGCAAGTAGTAGATTCCTAGCAATGCGTGGGCAACCTTAGACTCTGGATTCAGCGCGAGCGATCTTTCCCACGCAGTTTTGGCACGCTCAGGAAATCCCAATTGCCACAGACAGCAGCCGATGCCTATGCGAGGATCCGGGTCTGTCATGCCCGGTATCTTGGACAGTACATCTTGATATGTTTGCAGAGCGGGTGCAAATTGTCTTTGAAGATATAGTGCCCTAGCTTTTCCCATGGCAGCCATCATGTTGCGACCATCTGACGATTTGAGCGCATCATCGAAACATTTCAAGGCTTGTTTGAGAGACTCGGCTCTTTCTGCATCGGCACTGGTCTTTGTCGACGACTGCAAGGAGGCTCGAAGGAGGAAGAGGACACCGCGGGTGAGGTAAAGGGGAGGGAATGCCGGGTTGATTCGCAAAGCATCGTTGATGGTCCCGGTGGCTTCTTTAAGGTAGAGATCTTTCGTCTTCGTATCGCTATTGGCATGAGTTTCAGACAGTACACGAGGGGCCTGTCGACTCTTGAGTAGCTTCATCCATGCCACGCATGCGAGCAGACTCAGTCGTTCTTTTGGGCCACTTCGTGCAAGTGACCCAAGACCCTTGTCCAAGATTTCAACTGCATGGTCAATTTGTGTCTGCTTCGCATAGGCCAAAGCAATTGTGATCCACAGGTTTTTTGCTGCCTTCTCATTTTCCAACAGTTGGCACAGTTCCGTAGGGTCTTCCAGGTGATCTTCGAGGTTGACTTCGACGGCCTCATCTGCGTCAAGGCCGCCAGAAACAGGAATGTCTATCGCCGCTGGGATGTCGGCAAAGCGTGAGGCAGGAGTGACACCGCTTGTCAGGCCGTTTGAATTGCTGGCCGTGCCATTTCTGGCTACTGTTGCTGCCATGTTGACAGTCGAGGGAGGGACGGGAAGGTTGGTGTAGAGAGTTGGGTCAGGACATGTCGACACAGAGTCCAAGGTATTAGCGAGTCATTGAAAGAAGACTGAAGTGCATCCCAGCTTGAAATGAATGTTCTGAGCAAAAGAATTGCCGAGACACGCGATGGTGACTTACTGTCGCGCCCGTTGATGGTGAAAGGCATCAAAAAGATTCTCCGCTCCGCGGCTCGAAGTCGCAAGGCGCCAAGACACGCTCGGAATTCCTCTAGATGAAGACAGTCACAGCAGTCTACCAGCACTACATGCCACCTATTGACAAACATCACTCTATTCGTGTTGAAACCTATTGTTCTCCATGGGGCGATGCACTGAGAGCAGGAGAGTGTACTAATACTCGTAGCCGAATCATGATGTGTAGAAAAGATATTTTCCCCCCAAAATTAAAAAAATAAATGTACAATCGATTTTGATATTTGATGTTTGAATTCAAATCAGTATCTTAGCCGATCGATATCGAATACTAGCCGTGGCTCGTCCAGATCGATATTGAGACGGCCATCCTCATCGATGCTCACGTATTCATCCGTGACTGGTATCACCTTCTTGGTGTGGTCGACCTCTTGCCGGCTGATGCCGCCCGGGTCCTTGGGGATCCATAATGTCGGCGGCTTCCCCAGGAATGACGGTGGGAAGTAGATGTCCCGCTCCAGTTCCTCAGGGTACTTGGGATCGGGCAAGTCCTCCGGCACCAGTCTGCGGAGCACGGTGTAATCCGAGTAGATCTCCGGATGCAACCAGCGCAAAAGCCAGTTGGACTTCTGTGCCGGGTCCGGTCGAATCCAGCGCCTGAAGAAAGCCGCAGTAAAACCGAGTTGCGCGTTGATTTCAGGATGGTCTTTCTCGATCTTCTTCTTGACGATGGTCTTGAAGCCGTCTGTCAACGTGTCGACCGCTCCACGGGCGCCCTCCAACCTCACCCCATCTGCCGCCCCTCGAGTGCTTCCGAGGATATGTTCTTCACCTTCCTGCTCCGGGTCGTACAGCCACGGTTCAGCCCAACGGTCATACTGATCGCGGCCCATCGCGCTTGTCTCGTGATTGGGTGGTTCCGTATCCAGAAGATGTTGCCGGTCCTCTTCCACGGTCAGAGTCTTAGGTAGACTGTTCAAGAACGGCCGCACCGCGTCAATTAGCGAGATATGCACCAGTACCGTGATGACCAGTAAGATTGCAGTAAGGACGACAGGGCCGATCGCGCTGCGTAGGCCGAACAAGCCTATCATGCAGATCTCAGCGAAGTACAGGCCCAGAATCATCTGCAGCAGGGCCCTTGGGTAGACGAGGCCTTTGGTGTCGATTTCCGAGTCGTAGACGTAGATTAGATTGTAGCGGTACACCACGTGCAGGAAGCCAACACCGACTGCTGCGAAGCCGAGAACAACGGGCGCGATGAGCGCGTAGCTTAGTGCTGTAAGAGACAATCAGCAAAGGTCTAGATCGGTAAGGGTCGGGGAAAAGGACGTACTGATGACGCCCAGATTTGTGTACACAGGGAACACGGAGCCCCAGTGGATTCTTTGCAACCGGTGCCACCTGGTGTATTGCTTTCTCGGATCATTCAGAAAGCGCCGCTGGACGTGGAATCTAAAGAGACTAAACGGCTGGGCAAGCGCGCCCGAGCCGATGAGTAGACTCTGCACGAGAAAGTAGGAGAGGTAGAAGTTCGACGCTTTGGGTAGATTTTGCGACAGGAGGGATTCGGCGGTCGTCGGGTCCTCGAGGAGTTTCGTCACGGCCGCAGACGCAGCCGAAGTGAGTGTCGTTATCAGGAAGACTTGCACGACCTGGAATGCGAAATAGGCGTGTTGGACGAAGAGCTCGATCCTGGTGAGGGTCGGAACGCCAGAGAGCTTTGCAAGATCTGATACGGGGTCAGCTTGTACGGGCGGTCAGCTGGGGGAATTCGTCAAAGGACTTACATCGTAGTATGCCAGGAACGATGCTCATCAGCAAGGAAAGCGCTACAGCTGGAAGAACACCGCTCAGAATACCCTGTATGGCCTTTGGGAGCAAAGCGATCCAGTGCAGGAAGAAGACCTTTTTCGAGAGGTACTCGATGTTCGAAATCGTACCGACGAGCGCGGACGGGATGGACCAGAATATGATCATCGTGGTGATGGCTGCTCTGAACACGAACTTGCGCACAATTGCTTCCCACCAGGACATGGACAGTGAGTGCCATACGATTTCGAAGGGGCGCACCCCGATTAGGCGATGCGACATGTGCAACGGCCGGTGATGAGTAAGTGTCTGATAGGCGTTCTGCGCATCGGTATGGGTTTCGAATTCTACAAAGACCGAATGCATCATGCTTTGGGGACGGAACAGCTGTTCTCGGCGGACTTTGGCAATTCGAATGTTTAGTCTCTTGATCTGATTTCGTGTCCACTTAATCGTGTCGACGCGTCGGCCGTAGTTTGCGATCGGTCGGTGATGCGGTCGTGAGCTATGGGATATCCACTGCGATGCTACTGAACCGTTGACGTCTGGGAGTTGCTGCGTAGTCAACGTGGCCGAGCTACTTGCCGAGTTGGGACTCTCGATGAAGTCAATCGTCTTGGGATCGGGCGACTCTGATCCAGACTCCCCGCGCTTCTCGTCCGGGTCGCTATCAAGCTGGGGAGGAGAATGCTTGCGGTCTTGCTTTTCTGGCTCTCCTTTGCGAAGTGCTTTGGTCCTGGCGGCATTGGCTAGTCGTATGAGGTGGAACTCGGCCTTCTCTAAGCGCATAGCAGTCTGCTCTCGCTCCTTGATCAGATTTTCGAGTTCGCTGGTGCTCTGAGGTAACCATATCCGCTTGACGGATTTTCCAAGTACCCATTTCAGGCGTTCTTCGTCCAGGTATTGACGCGGGACGTTCATGTACAACACCGTCCGGGAGGAGAGGCGATTAGCGTAGAACGGAGAAAGTAAATATGCTTGACGGAGGTTGATATAGTAGATACATTCGCGTGAAGTCATGTAAAGAATAAACACTGCGAGTATTAGTTATAATGCAGCTGGACGGAGACGGCAACATACCAAAATAGATCCATGCGAGTAACGCATGGGCGTACAGTACCCTAGGGTCGGTGACGTTACCAAGCGTCAACAAGTCCAGGCCCCCGTTGCCTCCACCGCCAGTGGCGTGTAGCGGGAGAAGAATGGGCCATAGAAGAACAATGCCCACAACGCATATCACACCCAAAACTCTGAGGAAGCGGAGAAAGAGATAGCCGTCTAGGGATGAGTGGTTGAGTAAAAAAGTTGTAGGAAGACGGTGAAACTCTTTAATCCAGTTAAACCATCCTGTGGGAAGCGGTGCGCTCTTTTCGCTGATATCGGTCAGTTTCGAGTTGGGTCAATAAGGCTTCAAATCGAGCAATGACTTACTGCGGCTCGAGACTTTTAAGAAAACTCCGCGGGGAATAAACTCGCGGACATTTGCGCCGTAAGAAGACGAAGACGATTATACATACGGCGGATATGACGAGAACAGGGACGAGTGTTGCGACCAGGTCGCTGATTGAGGATGAATTCGTTCCTGATGCCAGACGAGAAATCTTCGGACTCGTCGAATTGTCACGGGCTGAGCCGACCCGGGGGTCATTGCCACTCATTGCGAGGACTCATTGACGCAGGTCCGATATGTCAGAGGACATAGTATAGCATATTGCATATGGCGCACAGATCCGTGAAGAAAAAGGGTCGTGTTTCTCGCAAATCGGGGAAATTATATGCGATGGTCAAAAGTTGAAAGAAAGAACGTGAAGGATGTTGTCATCGACACTTTGTGGAAGGCGAACAAGCTGCTAACGTTAGTCAAATCCAAGCCCGACAATCACGACCGCTGCGGACGAGCGATAAGTTACTCCATAAACCGTACGGGAGACACAGTACGGAGTACCTCGTATCCTGATTCCTCGGAGATGGTTCCAGGACGCAGCTCATTCGCCGTGGTGCAAGATGGATGGACGATAGGCTGGCCGGTGGATGGCTCTAGGGGCAACTTAGGCTACGAGGCTACTTCTTAGCTGCCAATAGCCTATTCGTCCGGGCAGGCGAAGAACGGCTAAGGGCCGTTCTGGCACTGATCAGCCTTGCTCAAGCCCCGTCAACGCCTGTCGCGCCGAAACCCCAGATTAGTGGAATACCTACCTAGGTATTGTTACCCATAGCCTCACCGTTCACGTAAAACCCTCTGGAATTTGCCGAAACGGATCCCTTTTCCACCCCAGGTCGACCCAAGAAGTGTCATGAATATCGGATCCAAGTGGTAGGCGCAAGACAGCATAACATGGTACTATCTCGATGCTTTGCGCCTAAACCAACTCCCCTGCAAAGGGTCCATCTTTAGGGTGGTATAGACAAGGGACGGCAGACGCTGTTCTCCACCGGCATCCCTGGACAACTGGCACCCAGTGACTGGTCGAGGTCCAAGATTCTCGTCAAGGGCCTTTTCAAGATCTCGATGCGACAATCCACCTGCTGCAACCAAGGATGGACTACTCCCTCCGTACCCGGCAGATGGAATTCTTGTTCTTGATATGCTCGCCAAGTTCGCGCCTCGGGTACTCCGTACTCCCTTGGAGATGGAGTTGTTGGATGCAACGCAAAAATACAATCTAAAATCGCCGCCGCGCATCTATTGCCGTGTGCAAAGTACGAGTTTCATCCTCCTTCACACACACGTGTTCGTCGACTCGCCACCACTCGCCTACAAAAGTCCCACGGCTCTCCATTCACTTGCTGTGTGACCTTCAACGTTCGGCCCAAGTGGCAGCCTTGCCCCAGAACCGTATTAACTAAGTTACTAAGCCTGCCTGGACCGGACTTGATGGACCAGTGGGGAGAGCAGTTCACAGCTGGCACTGTTTCTGGAAGAAGCCGCGCCTGTAGGACAGATATATCCTGCTCAGCAGACAGTCATTCGATAAAGGGCCAGAACACTGTCCAACAGATCAAGGATGTACATGTACTGACGGGTACTCGATGATACTGTCACACTGGTACAGTGCGTGCACCTGTGACCAAACCTGCGAGGCTCATAATTACTCGCAATACAGTTTCGATGTTCAACCATCGACCTTTGCCTTCCCCCGGATTTTCTGAAAGCATGCACCGATGGCATTTTCCCAACCTTGTATATGACACTCTCTATATCGTAACGATCACAACGTCTCCGGCCATCGGAAGACTCATTTCCCCACAAACTTCAACTCCAAGAATCTCAAAGGTGGATAAGCGACGGCGCTGAAGCTCATGGCGAGAGGAATGCCCAGGTCGATACCGAAACCAACGGTCTTGCCAAGGGGACCAGTAAAGTATGTCTGCCACATACCGAGCACGGCACCAACCCAACCAATGCAGAAGGCAGTCATCGCAGCAATACCATACGGCATATAGCTCTTATCGTTCCAACGGGCCCAGTCGAATCCGCCATGACGAGGACGGAAGATGAATTCTTCCTCCAGCGTCAACGCGACGTAGATGACCACGAAGTAGCCGAGCAGTGCCAGGAAGTTCTGGAAGACTTCAAACAAGTGGTCGCGGCCAGCACATGCGCAGACCGTGTAGATGACGACGCCCACAACGGTCCAGAAAATACGCGGCAGTTTCCCTAGCCATCTGCCGAGAAGCTGGAAGGACAATGCCGCCGAGTACGTTCCAGGAATATTGTTTGCAATCAAACCGAGGGCCACGATGACAGAGCAGAAGTCGCCAAAGGAGCCGAGAGGCTTGAAGGCAGCCACGAGCAGAGCTCCGGCACCACCAGCCTCGTATGCCGCATTCCATTCTGGTTTGTTCACGACGCCGGAAGCAATACCCACTCCGATCATGTATGTGAATGCGCAGGAAGTTCCGAGACCAATCGTGGTGCAGGCGAAAACAGCAAGTCGGCTCGACTTGGGTGGAAAGTAGACGTAGAAGTCGGCCGAGCTAGGCGTCCACGCGATAGCTGCCGAGACCGCAAGGAAGAAGAAACTCATCCTGTCTGCATGTTGTTCGGGTTTGGTGCCGATAGTAGGACTTGAAGTGTCGAAGAAAGGCCCTGAAACTCCGATCAGGATGAGAAGGACGATGACCTGAGGGATGAAGGCGTAACGTTCGTAGGTGTGGAACAGTCGGATACCGAAAAGGACGACAATGAGCGTGACAATAGCAGAGATGATCGTCCCCACAATGATAGTTAGACCCTTGCCGTTCACAGCGGCGAGGATCTGGCCAGACAGCAAGATATCAATCAATCCATAGCCCAACATGATGACAATGTTGAAGAGCACGCAGACACGGCTAGGCCACCAGCCCATTGTATATCGTGCAACGACCATCGTACGATTTCCGCTCAACGGCCCGAAGCTCGAGATCTGTGAATAGTCAGTAAGTTGCCGTTGTGGAGGCGAGGGCATAGAGTATATGCTGAGTGTCTCATCGAGCACATTCTCTTTGATGGGAGACAACTTACATATCCAGGACCTGCAGCACCAACGTATGCTCCAAAAGCCGACAGGATCATAGCATCCTTAAGACCGACCTCAAACAGCAATGGTCCGAGAAATCCAATGATCACATTGTTCATGGTGACGTTGGCCGAGAACCAAATGACACCCATCTGCGCGTAGTCTCCCAAAGTCGCATGTTGTGCTCGAATCGCTTCAGGCACACGTTCGATACCTCGAGCTTCCACACCGGCAAGGCGTTCCAGCTTGAAAGCCCATCGTTGCGCAAAGTTTGTGGGAGGTGGTAGGTCTTCGATGAGGCCGTTCTCAACTGCTGAAAGGTAGTCATGAGGGACTGGATTCTGATGAGGTTGTTCTGTGACATGCGTGCCTTGCAGCGTAGCAGCCTTCTCGCCTCGAGAGCTGTCGGTAATGCTATCGCTATCGTGGTTGTGCTCCATGATTGTTGTGTCTGTGCTTGCAGCACAGTGGAATGGAGGTGTCTGAGGTGACGGAGATCGAAGTGGTACTCCTAGGTTGTATTGATCCGAAACGAAATCGTGCAACTCTCTACTTACATATACCTAGCGGGAAGATAGGACTGCTTCGAGATGGAATGCATCGCCAAGTCGCCCCCTCTATGGACACCTTAGTTGTTCCTGGTCCAGATCAGGCAAGCCTCGTTGAACAGCGGCCAGGGAAGTACTAGGGCCAGGATCTGTCCCCCACTGTTGATCCGGTCGACAGGTACGTAGTAGTTGAAGCCACCCAGATACAGCCATCGAATGGCCAATCAGCTTCCCCATGTCTGAAGGAACGAACGAATCAAGTCCGCAGACGCCGATATGGTCTTGATCTCCGGCCATGACATTCGTATTCCCGAGCCCAGATTGGCAAGCGGGAGGTCTGGGCTTCTCCAAGCGATAGATAGTTAGTATCTTTAGATAGATAAGTTATGCCTTTTACCCATTTACAAGTATCGATGAAGTGTGTATGGCGAGATGGATGTGGGGACCCTCACGGACCCTTCATGGAAAAGAAGATAAACCCCTTGGCGCCCAGTGATAGACAAGACTCTCAATCTTCTTGCTGATAACTACGAAGCTCCTTCTGAGCCTTGCTTGGAGGTGTCTTACAAGGCTTGTCGCGACAACTGCCAAGTCTCCTGCATCAGAGCCTCGGCACCCACCTCGCCAGATGCCCGGCTCCCCGGCACATATTGTTCGCGACTTGGGGGCTTCTCAAAGGTGGACAGTAGTGGGGAAGCTCCTACAGACCACGACACGTGTCTGAAATGTTGTACGGAGGACTGCCTTTGCAACGAGGTGCTGCTACTGCTGCTGTAGTATGCAATAATGCGCGAGGCATAGATCTACTTGATACACTTCGCAAGCATCAGTATTGCTGCTATGCACTCAGGCAAGGAATTCAGCCGACGGTCACTGTTGACGGGCAGCATAGGGCTACTAGACTGACCAACGCTCCGTTCTTCATGTCGTCAAGCCAAAACATTCCCTCTGCCAGGTGTTGACACTTCACTCTCCTAACAGAATCCAGTACCTAGATCCCTGGCGACGTCCCTGTCCCCCATGACTTCCGGGACCTAGATCACACTCCATCCTTGTGTCCCGAGCCCAGCCGCTTGACGTTGAGGGATACCACCTGGAGGCTGAACTCAACCTCAACCAGTCACGAACTGTACCTGTTCTATGATCGAAGTCAATTGCATCCCCGGATTAGACCCCTAACTGAGCTTCTGGAAAGATACTCCATATCCACTCTGGACATCTGCACCCTGCATTATTACCTTAAACCATTATACAGCCTTCCCCCACCCTTTCGCTTCACATCAGATAAGCGCCATACCACATGGAACAAGAACGATTCGCGGTGGCCGGGGCTCCGCCCGCACCAGGAGTGTGCCGGGACCACATCGCGACCATTTGGATGTCGTGCATCGTGGCCGGAAGATGCAGATGGAGGGAGATCTTGGAGGCAGCAATGCAGCCAGGCAGCCCAGCGCAGCTCTTGAGCGCCCGCAGGACGACGGGCGATACAGGTACGTGATGAACGATAGATCTCACGCCCGAAGATTGACTAGGGCATCATCCGCCGTGTCTCGCCTTAATGCCCACTGTCATCTGCAGGGTAATCTCTACAGACCTCAGTATGACCCTGCGTTCATCTTGACTTCCCGTGATCCTTGCCGTTGCCCTCTTCGCCCACCATGTCGCTGTCGTACTTGATCTTGTTCGTGCTGGTCGTGCTTGTCCTGCGGATACTACGCATTGGAAGAAGACCTAAGGGATATCCTCCCGGACCTCCCACGATACCTATACTTGGGAACTATCATCTGGTCAGTACTAGATTCGACCCCCCTTCCCGCCCTCTTACGTCCCTTGGAAAGCATCTTACTCATACTCAATAGTTCCCGCATAAAGATGTCCATCTCCAATTCCAGAAATGGGCGAAGCAATACGGACCCATCTACAGCATCATTCTGGGCACAAAGACGTTGGTCGTGCTTTCCAGTGCCAATGCTGTCAAAGATCTCCTCGACAAGAAGAGTGGCATCTACTCCGACAGGCAGGAGATGTACGTCGGCCAGACACTATGTAGTGGAGATCTGAGAATGTTAATGATGGTATGCCTCTACCAATCACCGAAATCATCGACAAGATAGTAGCTAACAGTTCTTCCTATGTCAGGGCTACACTCCGACATGGCGATATGTGAGTTTTAACCCTCCTGTGACAGGGTGCTCCCCTGATCAGGGGGAAGCCTGTCTGGCGTCGCGGAAGCAAGGCCACTGATCCATTGCCCTTACGCAGCAACGTCGAATGGTCCACTCACTCTTGAACATCAACTCTGCGAAGTCCTACGTGCCCTACCAAATGCTTGAGAACAAGCAAATGCTCCATGAGATGCTCACACAACCACACCTCTTCCTCGAGAATATTCGACGGTACTCCAATGCGCTGACCACGACCATGGTCTTCGGCTGGCGCAGCCCAGAGTATGAGAACGAGCACCTCAAACAACTTTTCGAAGGCTTCAACGAGATGGCCACGATCAGTCAGACGGGCGCGGCCACATTGATCGACTTGTTCCCCTTCTTGCGCAATTGGCCCGACTTCCTGCTCCCGGCGAAAAAGTTGGCCAAAGACCTCCACAAGCGCGAGAAGAACCTGTACATGAACCACTGGCTGAACGCCAAGCGTGCGTACGCCGAGGGCACGATCAAGCCATGCTTTTGCGTCGGCATGGCCGAAGCCCAGAAGGTCGATGGATTTAGTGATGACCAGGTACGTCCCTCTCCGGAGAAACGCTTTTCTCCCGACATACTCATCAAAGGAATCTTCTACAGGCTGCTTACATATCCGGCACCCTCCTCGAAGCCGGCTCGGACACCACATCGAGCACGCTATACGGCTTCATCCAAGCGATGCTGCTCTTCCCCGACGTCCAACGCAAAGCCCAGGCCGAAATCGACCGCGTCTGCCCCAACCGTCTACCCACCATGGACGACGAGCCTCACCTGCAATACATTCGCGGCTGCGTCAAGGAATCCCTGCGCTGGATGCCGACGACCATCCTCGGCGCCGTGCCACACGCCGTGTCCCAAGATGATTGGTACATGGGCTACCTGATCCCCAAGGGCGCCGCGGTCATGAACAACGTCTACACGCTTAACATGGACCCCGAGCGATACCCAGCCCCGAGACAGTTCAATCCGGACCGGTACAAGGACGACTTCAAGTCTGTGGCGGACTCCGCGAGTGACCCCGACGGTACGAAACGTGATCAGTTCACGTTTGGCGCCGGCCGGCGGATCTGTCCGGGCATGCATGTCGCGGAACGTAGTTTGTTCCTCGGCATCTCGAGGATGTTGGCCGCGTTTGATATCCGGCCCGAGCTTGATGAGAAGGGGAGACCGATTCTGCCGGATCCGGACAACTTGACGCAAGGGTTCGTGTGTATGCCACAGCGGTTCAGCGCAAGAATTACGCCCAGGAGTATAGAGAGGGCAGAGATGGTGCGGATGGAGTGGACTGAGGCGGAGAAAGACCATCTGCATCCCGTCACGAAGCAGTGGGTCGATGATCCCGTTGGTGCTCTACAGAGCAGGAAGACCTGACTCAACGCCTGACATTGGCAGGGCGAGTGATGACAGTCCATGCAGGTCGCTACGCAGTGCGCAACGGTTGGCGGCCTCAAAAGTGATAAATAATGAGAGCCAAAAGATCCGTCCGCACTCGCTGTTTCCAGCATGAATCGTTTTCAAGGTCGTCGCTTAACAAGGGATTCAATCCCCAATGTGGTATATTGTAGATATCCTTTCAATCCGGAGAACTGGCCCCATGATGCCCGCCGAAGCCTTTATTCTTAAGGAAACATACATAATTCCGACTTTCCAAACTCATCAAATTCGCTATTGTACATCACTCGTTAATCAAAGGCACGTCGGATCGAAAAATGTGCCTCATTTACTCCCTGAACTCCTCGCTTCCCAAAGACACGAAAATGCCACAGCGACATGCCTCTTGACTGTCGCGTAGCGTAAAAGACAGCCTGCAAAAAGCTATGCAGACACAGAACTCGATCAGCCGCGCGCCGATGCCCAGCTTCCACCAACGTGTGAGAACGTGGTTACCGAGGAGGAATAAGATATAGCCGGAACGTGGCAAATTTTGGGCCAGGATGGTAGGCACGGCGATGCCGGACCAGAGGGGCTGCTGCTGCTGCTGCTGCTGGCGGTCGTAAGCTCTCATCGCAAGATGACAGCAACAATGCTGTCGCGAACGGATGTTGGGTTTGTGAGGAGTGTTCCCACATGTCCATTGCAGAGTCAGGCTGCGGAGTCGTGTCCGTCGTGGCGCAGTGTCCGGAGTGTCGAATTTGATGGTCGTCGGCATTTCGCTGATATAATCGTGCAAGGCTGGTGGCTGTCTGCACGACTCGAAGAAATACACGGCCAAACGGCTTGGTGTATGGCGTATCTTGGCCGTCCGGGGTGTTCACACAAGCTCGTTCGCGGATCCGAATGGGTCGTCGTCGAAATTGATTTTCTTTCCGTCGTTCTCGTCTTCCTTAGCAGCCTTGAGTTTCCCTTTGGCGCCCTTGAAAGCCTTATTCAATCCCTTGTCGAGTTTGATGGAGTTTTCGTTTATCTTCTCATTTTTGGCTTCCTGCTCCTGCTCTTTTTCGTCCTCGCGCATTTCCGTCTCATGTAGAACATCGTCCTTATCTTTGGTGTCCTTGGATTCGGCTTCCTGGATTTCTCTCAATTTCCCTCTCGACCAGCCTTGCACTGGCTCAGCGACTGCTATGGAGTAATTCTGCGCAGCCTCAACGGAGCAAGCAAGCACATCTTGCCCAACGGCGGACCACCGTAGGTTCCAAATGACTTTGCCATCTTGGGACATGTCATGCTGGAGAGCCGAGCCAAGGAATGGCAGCTCTTCGATAAATCGCGAGACGCCCTGCAACCGCAAGACTTGCACGGTCTCATCGGCCACCGAGAATGATATAGTCATCAAGTCTTGACCGGACGACCGGTCCCATCTTGACACACTATTGGCGATCAAGATACGACCGTCGCCGCAAGGATCAGAGACGGCTTCAGGGAGCAAAGCGGCCGTTCCAAAGTCGATTGATTCTGACATGTAGTTGAGGTGAAAGTCTGAGCCATGTGCCGTCATGATCATCATTTCAGGTCTGTACATCGCATCGTCCTTGCAGCCGACATCAATATGAGACCTTGGGAAGCCAACGTAGGCATGCACGCCCGGGCTTGAAGGGATGTGAATTGGAACAAGGTTCGTGCCACCGCTCATCCGCCCGTGACCATCATCGTGAGAAGACACAAGTTCTTCAGAAACCTTTTGCTCATACACGATATCACACCAGCCGTTGAGTGCATGGCATCTTAGCACTTTGAGGGGTTTGAAGCTGTGTACAAAATGGATGTAGTGACTCGGCCACTTTTTGACACCAGTCGTTGCATTTTCTTGATCGTTGTGGAAGAAAGGCGCCCAATTCTTCTCGGCCATCGGTCTAGACCCCTCCCCGGTGATGCTGAGAATGGTGGTAACGTTGGAAAACGGCCGGAAGATATGCATGGCCCTTGTTACGTCCTTCAGCTCGTAAACCATGTTGAACACGACCACCGGCTCGGCATCTTCGACATCTTCTTCGATGATGATTCTTGGGTCTTCTGGTCCATAGAAGCCTCCACCAGCGATGTAGGGAGCGGGAATGGTAAACACTGTCGGGAAAGTGATCTCGTCCCCGTGCCAGTGAATAGTGTGGTTCTTCAGCTCGTTCCAATCTTCGTCGTAAAGTTGACCGCGCAAGAAGCTCATGATGGGCCATGCCCTGTTTTCCTTGTCAAAGAAGATCACCCGCGTTACTGCGAGGTAGACCTGATATTTCTCCATCCAGACACTCGATCCTGCTAGTCTTGCCCATCTTTTCGCTACCATTTCCTCATACGGCAGATCCTTATCCCCGTCAGGATAAATGATCATAGGGTGGTGTTCTAGAGCTCTGGCGACATCGGTGAGATCATCTTCAAGGTAGAAGCTTTCCTGAACGCGAAGTCGTCCTTCATATTTCATTTCGTCGCAGGTACGCTTTCCAGCTCTACCATCATTGACTAAACCGGTGAGGGGCATATACTGGAAGTCGTTGTACTCGTATTCTGCTTCTTCGCTAGCTGCCTCGTCTATGGCATATTCTAGGTCGAATGTCTAGGGAACATTAGCCATATGTATGGGAATTGAGGTTTCCGGCATACCCGTTTTTGAGATGTCCAAGTCCATGTCCGCATGAAAGCGACGATCAGAACGGCCGCAAGAAGAGTGCGAAGAACCCTCCGGCGGTTGCCTAAGCGCTGCCCTCCCAGGGATGGACTTCCTGGAGTCTTCATGTCCGGTCTGAAGGTGTTGCTGAACATGTTGAAGCCTGCGACGAAAGACGGCATCTGAGCAAGTCCCAAGAAGACGCGTGAAAAGGAACCATATTAAGAACCCCCAGCGCAAAGGAGGCCAGTACAATCAAAAAGACGTGTGCCAGATGTCACGCTGTCACGGACATCATGTCTATCTTGCCCAGCCTTACCTGAGGCGCGCTCGAAGGCCACAAAAGTGTCCGTGTACCGCAGCCCCTGACGGGCAGGCCGTGCTCCAGAAGATGGAGCATGCTTGAAGAGAAACGGCCCTTGGTGTTACTCGTATGTGCCTGGCCAGCAAAAGGCTTTGACATCTTGAGTCGGAGATGATTTGCCTCTCTATTCGAGCCCACATTGGTCAAGTTCTCCAGCTTGTTTGCTGTAGTTCCAGAACACCAGGCTATCGCATGTTGGGAGATGTCTCTTTGGTACGAGGTACCTACCGTGTAAGACACGAAAAAGGGGCAGATGGTTGATGCTCCTGTCAAAGTAACAGCCACCGTGCAGCTGGGGGACTTCACTTCTGGATGAGCCAATCGGCCTTGTGCTTGGCGGCAACCCCACGACAAAAAGTCGACTTCTCCTGGCACGTCCACCACGTCCACCACGTCCTGCATCAAGCGTGCTGCCCGGCCACATCATGTTGCTCATGCTTGTAACACGCACGACGGCGAAGTGGTATGGAATACCGTCGTCAACTTGATGTCTGCTGTGTTCTTGCAAAATCATTGATCTGCTTCGACGTTTACTTGTGGGTCAAGGATTGCAGGACTCTTTCTACGATCGACTAGCCCACACACAGAGCTGACAGGTGTCATCAGAAATGAAGCTCACGGTCCCCTGGACATGGGCGCTGGTACGATGTTGGCCCTTGTGATGGGCGCGGGTCAAGAGTATGCGCCTCTCGACATGGATAGCAAAACACTCATATCGTAGAGCATCTGTGCGATGGTGTCATTGGCGTTTAGCGGGTTTGCTCGTCTACATGGTCTGATGATATTCAATCCACGCTTTCCAGGGCTGAAACCTCATCCTGGGCGACATCCTCCTTTTCGACAGCCCTTGAAATCTCGTACGTCAAAACAGTCATGTCCAGGTAAGTGAGCATGAGCCTGTATCTGCGACTGTTCTCGCAAGCGATCCATGGTTCTATGCGTTTGGGCTTCTTCCACTCTCGCGTCTGGGAGGTGGCAGCTGATGAGGTTGATGGTGAGTTGGTTGACAAGCGGCTTGTTTTCATGCTCTTCTCGACCATATATTCATCGATTGCAGGCTGTGTTTCCCCAGAAGAGGCACAGTCATGCTCAAGCTCGTCGTCAGACACAACTACAACTGCTGGATCGAAGGTTGTCGACACGCCGTCAACGACACCATCTGAGCCCCATTCATTTGATGCTTCAGGGTCCATCCTACCCTTGTGGCTGTGTCCCACAAATCGTCCTTGCACGGGAGAGGTCGCAATGCCCAACAGTGGCATGTAAGGTCGGACGTGTCTAAGCTCCTGTTTTCTGCTCGGCAAGATCCAGTCCACACGCAACCCGAGGGTCCCAGTTTTCTCGTTCCTGGTCGTCGTACATATGGCACACCGACCTATTTGAGAAGCTATGATGACAATCCCCAGCTCCGGGATCTGCTGAAACATGTTGATCCTATCAAGATGCACGTGATTCGTCATCTCAATGTTTTCCGGCAAAGCCTGTTTGAGTATGTTGGCACAGAATACATGAGCAGCGCTTGATTCTGGGGCCATCAGAAGCCTGAGATTCGAAGCCGTACAATGTAGCGTTGGGATTGAGGGTACCTCGCTCCGTGTAGCGGCACTTCGAAAGAGGCGATAGGCGGCTTTCCTCATCCAAGAGGAAATGGCCGGTTCTGATGGATGTTGTACGTACGTTGGCGGATTGGCGTTGGGATCAGAAAGTCCTAGATCTTCAGCTCCTTCGCTATTGCGTTGCGCGAGACTGGACTGTGTCGTGGCGGTTCGATGACTGCTGGAGAAGGACTGCCCCTCCTGTTCCTCTGAGCTAGACTCATAATGGCCTTCTGCGTCCTCCTCCTCCTCCTGCTCCTCGTCGTCGTCGTCAGGTTCAGATTGCTCAGTATCAAAGAGCAGTGCTTGTACCGAATCAGAATCTGCTTCTTCACTCTCGGCAACTGATTCGGCATCATTAGAGGTCACGTAGGAATGGTTAGCAGTCATACTATCTGCCATTTCCACATCCGTATCCGCTTCATTCGCTTGATCAGCTGGAGCAGCCGGCTCGCGCGCCTGTTCTGCGCCATCGTTTCGACCGCTCCTGATGGCATTCGAGTCCACGTTGCCATCATCAGATTCGCCTAGATCCGACCATGAATCATACGTCTCTTGAGGGTCTTCATCGGCCGCATCAGCAAGTAGAGCACCGTTGATATGGGGATGAGCTAGGCTGTTGCCAGGGGTGCGCAGGCGGACAATGTTCGTGAGATCATAGCTCTCACCAACGTTGCCAGCATATTTTGTCATTTTAGAATGGCCACAGAACTGTTCCATGGACCGGGCAAGGCGAAAAGCCTTGGGATCAAGTGCAGCAACGATCCAACCACCTTCTCGTCGCCGGAAAAATCCCGAGCGCATTCTTGTCTCAGCAAAATCCCATGTCTTGACACAGAAGCCTTGCCAGGTTAGCCACATCTTCATTTCTCCGCCAATGTCGGTACTAAGGAGCCATCTGCCGTCGTTGTCGTCGTCAGTATTGACAAATGAAATGCTTGGAATGTTGTAATTATGACCTTCAAAGCCGCCGAGAGTGATCTTGTAATTCTTGTTGCGCGGAGGAGGCGCAGGGTCTCGTCCTTTGCATTGCCACTCCTCCCAATCTGGTTGTTTTGCATGATCAGCAATGTCAATTGAGTCGTGGTCGTCCTGCGGATGTCCGTGGCTATCACTCTGTTCCGTCAAGGCAAAGGCAAAGACTGTGATCTTGGAACAAGGATCATCGCTACGGACATGACGAGTTGTATTAGCTGATACCGCAATCATGCGGGCCTTGGAATGGATGGAAAGCCCCCAAGCTGACTCGTAAACCCATTGGGTGAAGAACGCTCTCACTCCTACATAGTCACTTCGCGCATTTGTACTGAAACGGTATGGATCTCTCCGGATTGCTTCGTCAATGGCCTTTGTGAAGTATGCGGTAACATTGCCAGAATCTGTCCCGACGAGCACAATCTCTTCAGAGCCCAGGTCACCGACAATCATGTGGTTTATGGTATGGGGAAAATAGGTATCCATGTAGCCTTCTGCCTGAGATTGTGCGAGCGTGGGCGTCATCAAAAGAGAAGGTAGCCTGTGTAGCTTCTGGAAGGGGAATTCTGGTCTGTAGACGGCGATCGAATCTCGGTTGGCAACGAAGTAGAGGTTATAGTGCTGAGAAAGCGCGGTCAAGTTGTTCCTCCAGTACGCCAGCGGCGGTGGCTGATATAGTCCATCTCTTGTGAACCTTTCTTTGCCCGATTCGACGCTCGTCAAGCCAATGCTGACTGACTGAAAGGACCTTAGATCATCCTCCATTCCGCCGAGCGTTCGAAGATTCATCCTTTCGGAGGAGCATTGACAGGCTATGACCAGGAATCTCTGTAGAGTAGAATTTGTGCAATTCCTCAGGCACACAGGATCGCCTCTTGGTCACTATATGGGGTCAAATTGCAGTGAGAAACTCAGAGTGGTTTGAGTTCGCCAGGAGGCCGGTCGGATCCATTGGGCAGGTGGAAGGTCATGAGCGCAGCCTTGGTAGTGAGTCTCGGTCGCTGGGGGATAGCTCTATTCGCAGGCCCTGGCTACAATAGGTCGTCAATGAAAGGCAGCAGATGACAGCCGAGTAGTGACGGTTGTGAAATGCGGGCGATCGAAAAGGAGATGATGGGAGCATCGAAGGCGTACGACGTGTCGCAAAATGCAAGCCGCAGGCGGATGAGATTCGCAAATGACGCAGCGCTAGCAGGCGTGAGATACCTGAGATACATGAGATACATCTAGTTACTAGACAAACATTTCTGTTCACGAGCAGACCTCTACACCACCATCCCGCTGTCACCTCATTCTCGACCTATCGCCGACACCTGCACTTTCTTGCTGTGGTTGGCAACACAAGAATCATCTTGCAGGGCATTCTTTCTCTCCCAACCAACGAGTATTTTTTCCTTCATGCACCCGACGCCACCCTGTCCACCCATCATCCGATCAGATGCATGAGACTTACTGAGCCTCCGCAAGTGTCCCGCTGCTCCTTGCATCTACTGATTTAATCTCTTTGTGTTCGTGAGAAAACAACGTTACACAGCAGCAGACGGCTCAGAAAGTGAGGGCGGCTCATTACCCTCTTTCCTATCTCAACGAGTTGTTCCTTACAAGAAGTTCACACGCAGCTATGGATCTCCTAGCAACTGTTCGGAAGGAAGGCTCTCGAGGAGGGCGTGGGGACTTCCAGTGGTCAGATGTGCAGACGTCCTCTCACCGAGAAAATTATCTAGGGCACTCGTTGATGGCTCCGGTTGGGCGCTGGCAAAAAGGCCGGGACCTCAATTGGTTTGCCAAAGGCGATAAGGATGCAGACACGGGCGAAGATGCAGATGTCAAAGCTGCAAGAGAACGAAAAGAAGAGATTCGGCGAATCAAAGAGGCTGAGGAAGATGCACTTGCAACAGCTCTAGGATTACCTGTCGCGCCTCGAAACAACCCCAATATGGAAATGCTAGGCGCCCAACGCGAGGTTGGAAAAGTTTTGAAAGAGGCTGCAGAAGAGGATGGGCTCGCAGGGACAGGGGGAGTCGGCTACGGGCGAACAACAGGGGTGTCAGGCGCGAAAGAAGAAGAGGCCACTACCGAACGACTTGCAGGTACGGGCGGAGAACAAAACAAGGAATTGCAAAATGCTCTGAAGGAATATAGAAGGCGCCATGGCGAACGGAGACAGCGCAGTCGAAGTAGAGAGCGGCACACGGATGGCAGGCCTCGACGACGGCACAGAGACGACGCTCATCGACACAGAGATCGGAGACAGCGCTCGCCCGAAGACAGGCACAAGGGCAGACGATCCAGATCAGTCTCATCTGAAAGAGATAGGTCCCACCGACGACGCGAGAGACCACGAAGTAGGTCTCCTGGTCGTCGACACCGTGATGATGAGTACAGACGTCATGAAAATGCAAGACGAGACAACCGCCGATGAAACATCGATTGGCGGTGGATGAACAGAAGAACGGGCTCAGCGCAAGCCCAAAGAGGCATCAAAGACATCGCCCTCCAGATCCTTGATATCCACATCCATCACGCTTGATGCACGTCCAACCCCGGGTCCTTGTCTTACAATATCCGCAGATGCACTAGTGTCCACAAACTCCTCCAGCTCCTCACTTACAGTCTTGAGCTTCTCCTTGACGCTAGCTACGCCTTCGACCCCGACAATGTGCCTTGCTGGAGGGTTTTCGTGCCCTCCAATAGCAGTCAACGCGTGGACGGTCTCGGCGATCAACTTTTCTGTGTGAGCATGGCTCAAAGGCGGATACAAGCTGACCACTTCATTGCGACTGAGCAGGTAGGGCCCACTTTGTCGTTCCGCTTCCGAAGATGGCGACTGAATTTCCCTTTCTGGGGGTGGAGGGTATTGAGCTCGTATTCCTGGCAGCCGGTTGATCAGTCCATCCAGAAGGCCTCGGAAATTGGGAGCGGTGTGCCCAAAATCCCTTGAGTATTCTTTCATCGGAGGGGCAGATGTGATTTTATTGGTCAGGATCCCGATTTCCACGCTGGCTTGAACAATGGTCAGTTTGATGTTGAAGGGGGCTATCTCATAGGCAATGCTGTCGCAGAAGCCTTCCAATGCCCACCCCGAAGCACAGTACATGCTAAGGCCAGGTGTCCCAAGATGACCCGTGATGCCAGCGAGTACAATGATGTGTCCATTCATCAACGCCCGCATGTGAGGGATGACAGCTTTGATGATATTCATTGGCCCGAAGAAATTCTTCTCGAATTGATCTCGGACCATCGTCAACGTCCGGTGGCTCGCTGAAAGCTCTTCGACCGTTCCAATGATTGCCTCGCTGGTGCAGCAGAACAAGATGTCAACCTTCTTGAAGACATGGACCGCTTCTGCAATAGCTGCCTGACATTGCCTAACATGTCTTGTACAAGGTTAATGATGCCTTCCAGCGCAATTCATACATGAAAAGGGGCTGTACGGAGAACGGGTGGACAATGAAGCTCCATACCTGATATCTAATGGTACAATTTTCAATCGATCTTTCCATCCGTTTGTTCGCACCACTTCGGAAAGAAAGCTCTTAAATTCTTCACTTCGTACGCTCTCATCCTCAAAGTCGGCCTGTATAATACCAGAGACAACATAGTCGCCATGGTCGAGGACTTGCTTTGCGACCGAGATGCCAATAGGAGAATCTCCAGATGTCAAGAGCCAGACCCGCGGAGCATTATGCGTGGGAAACTGAGGTGTGGGTATGGGCGCCGACGCTCCATTTGCCATTGCAGAATTGACAGGTCATTCCCTAACCGCTGATAGCCATTCTGAACTGACGAACTAAGCTGAAGTGCATAGCTGGATTCTATCTGGTAGGAAAGAATGAATATGTCGTGATCAAACATGGCCGGCTCATTGGACTGGACATGAAGGCGACCTTGAAGCTGCCAAGACCTCGGCTCCGGACCAAATATTTCCCGCAGCTTGGAGGTTAGTCCCCAGCCCACTCGTTCGCGAATGGGGCTCCGTCCCATTGATTCTGCCTCTTTGTCAACCGCAGACTGCTATGCACCTTTGTTGTGCAGGACTCTGATCAGACAATATGCCAGAGTCAACAGGCACCAGTGGCGCCCGCGGTACTGCCGCAAGGCAGGAAGAAGGTGGAAAGGTAAGCGTAAACCGAAACCACTCCGACATCTACTGATAGTCGACAGTCCATGATCACAACCGTCCTTCAAGGACTGGCCATTTTCATGCTCACACAGCTCGTCGTCAATCAATTCTTCGGCTCGAAGACGCAGACTGGCGAGGCTGCTCCCAAAGCAACAGTCAACTTTGAAGACCGGGCCGATGCCACTGCCTTGTCGAATTCCTCCGCGATCCCATACAACATCGCACCAGTATGGCCCGAGGGCAGCACCATCGACATTCAAGTGTACGTGTCGCCGGATGCCTCCGTCTCTCGTCTGTCCAACCAGGCAAAGAGCGCCCTTGTGTTGGACGAGAAGAACTTCCAGATTGGAAATTACAAGGAGAACAGAGAGATCAACACGAACATTGCCATCCCAAAAGAGGTGCAACATAATGGAACACTATGGGCACATTTCTTGGTTGCGCTGGCTGGCAATCAACTGGACCCTACCGCGGCCGACTTCGATCCTTCCAAAGCATACCACTTTAGCAAACCTCTCAACCAGTACATTCCAAAGAAGAAAGCGCGCAAGTTGAAGAATTTGCTCGACAAAAGCGACGAGACCGGCGAGACTCCCGAAGAGCCACAGGGGGTGCAGATCGGGTCATTCTACCATCCAAATTTCACCATGGCTGTCATTCCGAACTCCGGCGTGCAGAACTGGCGACAAATGCATCCGGCTCTTCGCAAGAATATTGTCCTCGAACAAACTGGCGCACGAGATGCGTCTGGCATGAACGGCTGGTACTATCCGGTCATTTTCTTGAACACCTTCTGGCAGCTTCGCTCTCATATGACCGAGCTCAACGACACTGTCACCGAAATGCCACTGAACATCAACCTGTACAACATGGTCAACTGGAAATACAGCATGCTTGCGAGCATTGACGAAGGCATGAAGCAGAACCAACAACAAGCCGCTTCTGGAGGTCCGATGCCTGCTAGCGGAGATGGCAGTGAATTTGAGAAATTCAAAGAAATCCTGCTCGACACCAACTCCTACCTCCTTGGTACGACATTCGTGGTCAGCATCTTCCATATGCTCTTCGAAGGTCTCGCTTTCAAAAGCGACATCGCTCACTGGCGCAAGAAGAAGGACAATGTGGGGACCTCGGTTCGCACCATCTTGGCCAATGTTTTCATGCAGACTGTCATCTTCTTGTACCTTGTCGACAACTCTGACGGGACGTCCTGGATGATCTTGGCTGGTCAAGGCTTCGGCATCCTCCTGGAAGCTTGGAAAATCACAAAGATGGTCAACGTGCGCCTGCGCGAACCTGGACCGGACTCGTCTTTCAAGTTTCTTCCCTACGTCGTGGTGTTCGAGGACAAGCACAAGCTCTCGGAGACGGAAAAGAAGACTCAAGAGTACGACCAGATCGCTTTCAGATACCTCTACATAATCGCGGTCCCTCTCTTGCTCGCTTACGCGGCTTACTCGCTCGTCTATGAGACCCACAAGTCCTGGTACAGCTTTGTCATTGAGACACTCGTTGGGTCGGTGTACGCTTATGGGTTCCTCATGATGGTGCCCAGCTTGTACATCAACTATCGACTCAAGTCTGTTGCACATATGCCCAGCAAGGCCCTCACCTACAAGTTCTTGAACACATTCATTGACGATCTGTTCGCCTTCACCATTCGCATGCCCTTCCTCCACCGTCTCGCCACATTGCGCGACGACGTCATCTTCTTTGTCTGGCTGTATCAGAAGTGGGCGTACAAGGTCGACTACACTCGGGTCAATGAATTCGGCCAGGGTGGCGAAAGCGAGGATGAGGACGAAGGAAACGCTGACGAGAAGCCCAAAGCCCTGGCGGGACAAGATACCAAGCAATTGAAGCCAACCGCTCCTGTTGCCAGTGCCAGTGGCACAGAGGCGAAGGCCGGCGCGAAGAAGAGAAAGTAGACGTTTCCTTTCGCGATTGTTCCTCTGCAAAACGCTGCAATGAAGTTCTTTGCCACGGTTCAAGTCCTAGTGGCCGGACCTCGTCGCAGTGGCGGAGCCAAATGCGCGACACGTCGATGCATGGAATCTTTGTTCTAGTTGCTTCATATCTTGGACAGGATCTAGCTCAAACATCAAGCCAGACTATCACGATACAAATTCTTCGACCCGCGAATGGATTTATACGGGCCATACACGCAGCGTTTGCCGAGCTGTGCCGCGCTCGCTTCCGGTGTCTTGTCTGGGCCTTCATACTTTACCTTAGTCTGATGTAAGTATAAAATACAAAAATCTTGAACCAAGAGGGCCCCCAATGGCGATGTGTCTGAGCCCCCCGGAATCTTCTGGGTCAAATCCTTGATGAATGGGTCGGTTCGGAGTATTGCCCTCGCCGTCTGCTGCAAGACAATACCTAGGTAAATGCTGATGGCTTCAACAAAACCATTCCTTAGCAGCAGTTTGTTTGGTGTACAGTTCGGATCAAATCAAACCATAGAAATGGCAAGAATCATTTGAATCTCTATCAACACTTCAGTGGTGCGAAATTCAAGGACTTTTTTTCGATGTGTATAATGTCATGGGATGGCCACAACTGTGCAATGCGGCATGACCAATGTATTCCCACCACGGTATTGGAGTAACGAGACGAAAAGAATTCACCAGAAATCATTTGGCAAAATTGGAATATCGAGTAGAATGGTAAATGACCATCTATACAATAGATGGCGATTTTATATTCTCTTCTTCCTGAATCAACTCCCTCACAGAGCTAACCAGCAAGGCAAAGATTGTAGATATAGTAGCTGACAAGCCGGACATTTGCCCACAATCGAGCAAGGAATTAGCTATTCTTCCACGGTCTCCTCCTTTGGCGATATCCATCGTCCCCGAGTGAACGCATTCACTGCTTCTGCATGAGGGCGAGCACTTCCTCAACCTCGTTACAGGCAAGGAAAGCTCAAGCCGCAGCAGCCGCAATGGGCATGATGCGCTCTTCGGTCGCTTCATCCACAGCCTCCGGCTCGGCGACGTCCGCGGCATGGGCAAGCTGGGCGTCAGTCCAGAGTGGCTCGACTGGGGCAGCATCCTTTACGCCAACACCGACAAAGCCACCTTGGGCTTCCCAGTCGGCAATGCGTTTGATGTTTAGACGCTGCCAGACGTTTTCAAGGGCATCGACCAGTTCGGCTTTCAAGTCCGCTGTGTGGCCGGGAGTAGGTGTGATGCGGAGCCTTTCCTCGCCGCGAGGAACGGTAGGGTAGTTGATTGACTGGACGTAGATGCCATAGTCAGTCAGAAGCATGTCGGATGCTTGCTTCGCTGTCTCGGCATCACCGACGAGGACAGGCACGATGTGAGAAGGGTTGGGAATGACCGGGATGCCACGTCCGGTGAGTTCATCCTTCAATGCTCGAGTGTGTAATTGTTGTAGACGTCGGTCTCCCTGGTACCTTGCCTGGTACTCGATTGCAGTACGAGCACCAGCCATTGTGGCGGGTGGAAGACTGGTGGTGAAGATGAAGCCTGGGGCAAGAGAACGGACAGCATCGACAAGAGCAGCCGAGCCAGCAATGTAGCCACCAACGCAGCCATATGCTTTACCCAGTGTGCCGGTGATGATGTCGATTCTGTCCATGACACTGCCCTTCTGAGAATCTCTCGTCCGGTTGGGGTTGGCATAAACGTCGTAGTCAAGATGCTCGGCTACACCAGCACCTCTCGGGCCGTACATGCCTACAGCATGGACTTCATCCAAGAAAGTGACGGCGCCGTACTTGTCAGCCAAGTCGCAGATGGCTTCAATGGGTGCGACGGAGCCGCACATGCTATAAACAGACTCGAAGGCAATGATTTTGGGTTGTTCAGGTGGAAGACTGGCCAGCTTCGTCTCCAGGTCGACCAGGTCGTTGTGCTTAAAGACCATCTTCTTTGCGCCTGAATGACGAATACCCTGGATCATCGAGGCATGATTCATGCTGTCGCTGAGAATAACGCAGTCGGGCAGTTTGCTGCCTAGAGTGGCCAACGTAGCATCGTTGGCGACGTAGCAGGAAGAAAAGACCAGGGCTCCATCCTTGCCATGAAGATCGGCTAGTGTCTTTTCCAGGGCCACGGCATGTTGATTGTGACCGGAGATGTTTCTAGTTCCTCCAGCACCAGCTCCATACATGTCTAGAGTCTCGTGCATGGTGTTCAAGACGTGTTTGTTCCGACCCATACCAAGGTAGTCATTGGAGCACCAGACGGTGACGCGCTCCTCTGGGACCGCCATATGCGCACGAGGGAACTCTTTCGCAAGTCGATTGATGTTGTTGAAGTAGCGGTACGATTTGTCCTTGTGCTTCTTTTGCAGCTCACTGTTGTAGAAACCATCATAGTCGAAGCGAGGAGTCGGTGGGGCACTGGGCTTTGCACCAGCGTAAGTGTCGGGCTTCTTGACGAAGGCCTGCGCCTTTTGAGGAGGTGGAGCTTCGAAATGTCAGCATTGAGTGAAGGAATAGACAAAAATTGAGGGCCGTACCTTGCTGAGCAGGACGAAACATCTTGGTGTCGACACTGGCCTTCTTTTCAGCCGAGGTGTGCAATTTCTTCTCGAGCAATGACTTGACGACTCCAGTGCCAGCGGCAACCTTGCCATAATTGCGTTGACCAAGACGAGCGCTCTGCACAGCCAGGGCTTTGTTCATCACGGGGCATCGTCTCGCAATGAACTGCAGGTTGGTGATGGTACCGCCACCATGGGATTGGCGAGTGGAGGTGGAGAGGGTGCGCAAAGTGGAAGGCGAGGTCTTTTTCAAGAAGGGACAGACACCCTTGGATTGGTGAAGGAGGGCCTCCATGATGATGTTGGAGGTGTCGACAGAGCGACACGACGGAACGAGGATGAAGTAGAGCAGTGAGTGCAGAGGGGAGGGAATAATGTGGGTGAGGAATCAGAGAGAAGTTGCGACAGTAGGTGTAGTAAGGTAGTTATTTCATCGCAGCATGGTGGCAGCCACAATATGGGGTCAGCAGCTGATCCCCACCAACCGATGAGACGGACTTGGACTCGGACTCTTGGGACAAACCAGGACAAACCAGGACAAACCAAACCCAAACCAATCCCGGGCTTTGCATTTCTTGCGCACATTCTTCGGCCTCGCTCAATTCTACTCTTTTCAATCATTTGTTGTTCTGTAACTTTCTCCTTCATCCGACCCGAACTCCATCAACCTCGCTGCGGAGCCTTTGCTACAGTCTGCACTGACATACGAGTACCCTCACCTGCTTTTGCATCCCCTATGGATGATTGCTTTCTGCCGAAAGGTTGTAAATTGAGGCTCCATGATTGGGTCAGCTTGGGCTGAAGCATTTCCCGAGATCCGGCACTTTCCACCCCCAAAAAGTCGATTGACGCCGAATCCGTCCTCGCCGTCCTGCAGGTACACACACGTGACACAGACAGCCTTCTCGGCCTCATTCCCTAAGGTGCTTAGTCATGCTCGTTTAAAGAGGAGCATCCGTTTCTCTCTCTACACAGTATGCTCTCAGGCAGCGCGTGTTTGGGAGTCTCTCCGTACCACAGCATCACCAATGGTCAGTCCTCAAGTCTGTGCCTCCGCGGTTGGCTTGGTCATCTTGATCCGTCCTTCCAACCTAGGTGCGATAGCCTGCATTGGCCATGTCAGCGAAGCTCTGCACACCTCAGACAGCCAGCCCATCGAAGACGGGAAGCATCCATTTCGTACTCACCCTGGTCCAGTCAACCTGTAACTCCTCCTCATCCATCCTATCGCAGCACTTCGACTCACCCTTCAAGCCCGCAAGACGCCTCCATTTCCGCATCACCTTCCTTATAATACTCAACTCACGGTCACTCCATTTGTCCGGTACCTGCACCACCCGGTGATGCCCTTCTTCGTCTTCCGAGTCGTCCAGAGGCGTCGTCGTGGTGAAAGTGCCTGTCCGCTTCCTCTTCAACGAGCCATCCTCGTCAGCCCTCACCGGCTCTACGACCGGATGTGTCTCATGCAGATCTTTCTGAACCCCTTTCCAGTGTCTGTTCAAGCTCTTCCCCCAATGCTTCCATTTGCCCATAATCTTCAGAGACATAAAATACTGTCGGAGCATCATGCTGATCAGGATACCGTTTTCCTCCGACACAATCTCCTCAGCCTGTCCTCCTTCAGACTGCACGAGCAATGAGTCAAAGCCGTCTTTTCCTCGTCCCATGTACCCTCTCGTCACGAGAACGTATCTCTTCTCGAGGTCGAGGGGCTCGCCGCCTACTCTGCTCCATTTTATCCGGTGTTGAGGTGGGAGAGAGGGATCGAACTCGAATGATATGTTCGATACTTGGGGAAACCGACCTTCGAGTGCAGGATAAGCGCAAACGGAGTTTTCGAGTGCAGCCAGCAGAGCAGCACCTGTCACGCGAATAACAATGCAGGGATCTTCGAATGGAAAGCTGCCATCTACTTTAGTAACGCATCTGCCCCATGTTTCAGGCATTGCACTTACCAGTTCAGGATGTCTTTCAACTTCAGCACACCGGGCGGATAGACTTGATCTCCTCGAATGGTGCCAGCGGCCACCAGACAGCAGTCTCCGCTATAATGCAACCGCATGATATCACATACGAAGTTGCCCAAATTCGACTCTTTCAGGCGGACAGTAGTGAATCTTGCATCAAGCGGTGCCGCAGTATAACCAAGTGGCTTTTCTAACTTTCCTTTCAGTGACTCCGAAAGCTCCGCAGTAATCTTCAGCATCTCTGGATCTTCAGGGATCTCTGATACGATATCTCCTCTGACAATATGCAAGTCCCACTTCTTGTCCTCACCTCGCCGCCGTCGCGCCTCGATATAACTGAGCTGTTTGAAGTCCGTACCCGATCGCAACACATGTGTGCTGTTTATCAGGGTGTGCGAGTAGTAGTGATCATGACCTCCAAGTACCAGATCTATCAATCCATCAGTCGTCTTCTCTGCGAGTTTCTTGTCGTTAGGCTCTCGCTGGTGTGTGATGGCAATGATGATTTCCGCCCCTTGCTCACGTAGACCCGGTACAAGTTCAGCCGCGGTAGCCGACACGGATTTGTAGATCAGATTCGGTGGTAATGAGTTGATGGTATCCAACCACTCGCGTTCGACGAAGCCAATGAGGCCGATCTTGATCCCGTTCGAAGAGGTAATGATGACTGTTTTCTTCGCGTTTCCGAGGGGCACATTATCACCTAACTGAGGATCTGTGGAATCAGTCAGCGACCCCGATCTAGCAATTGAGAGAAAAACCAAGACCAAGGACATTCGCCAGCAGCCACGGAAATGTACATCGTGAGGCTAGACTTCGAAACTGTTTAACGCCAAAGTCGAGGTCATGATTCTGGACGACACGATCAGCAAGTTCATCTGCAGTCCAGTGTTGTTCTTGAGTGACTTACTCCCACGCAAGCGGCATCGGTTCCTATTAGATTGAGGGCAGGGACCATGTGACTGCCTGTCCAATATTAACGCCTTTCTTCACACGCTTCAGGGTATGCGAGAGATTGGTTCTTCCGGGTGAGCATACCTTTCGTAACACTGCTCTCTAAGCTGGGATTAAACGCATCTCCAGAAAACAAGGTGACGAGCTTCGGCTGTCCAGAGAATCGAGTGTCATTGCGATAATAGTTGCAGACTGTCTGAAACCGGGCAGCGCCGCCTACTGGTTCGGCCGACGAGGCGTCGAGGTGGTAAACTGCCGAGTAAGGCCGTCAGAATTATGTTTTGTCATGTAGAACCAGAGCAAGGAATACCATCATTGTAATGTAAAATCCGAAGGTCAGGTGGCGTGGTTATGTCGCCAGCGGTGTAAGTGACTGCACCTTGCATTGTTGTTTATGAGGTCATACTATCGATATCACGAAGACAAACAACATGGAGCTTCGACCCAGACATGGCAATCAAAGAAACGACGTACTTACGAATAAGACTGTCGTGTGCCTGATCTGCCTGATGTAGGCTTCGAGCACGACTTGGAACCAAGGAGCCTCCGCTCTCAAATACGGTGGAGTACATGACCTAGCTACGTAAACCACGCTATTGACCTACGGCAAATCAAACCTGCTGCAATTGCTCATCAAAACATCAAAGTCTGGCGTTCCTCCTCGTAGTACTACCTGGTACTCATGGGACTAGTCGGATTAGACTAAGGGTTAAAGCAACCTACCCATCTCTGGCGAGGCGACAGACGGGCCAATTCTGCTGATTTACTCTATACTCGGATCATCACTACCAAAAAGCAGAGGAACAAATGATGGCGAAGCCCCAGTCGGGCCAATTTGTGGGCAGGATTTGCCTTGTCCCCCGTCCCCCGGACTAATTTCAGAGAACGCATTCCTTCGGGCTTTTGGCCGACTTTCCCACCAAATACTCCGTGACAACTGCTAAGACTCGAGTGTTGGAGTGCTCCCAGCATCGGTCGATCTCAGCCGCGCGACTGTGAGGTTTTGATAGCGTTCTACCTGGAGTCGAAGAATTTCGACACCGTCTTATATACCCGGCACGGACCACGCCCAAATCAACGAGGACATCTTTGCAAGTTCAAATCATGGCCGACAAAACACTGAATGGAAAGGTGGCCCTGGTAACGGGCGCGAGCAGCGGGATGGGACGTGGGATCTCCCTTGGTCTGGCGGACCGAGGAGTCAGTGTGATCTGTTATGACCTCAAACCAGAGGCTAATCCCACTGGATTCGAAAAGGACTTGGAGATCACCACTTCCGACATGATCAACAAACAAGGAGGTCAAGCAGTTTTCTTCGAAGTCGACATTTCCCAACCGTCGCAGATTGAGCATGCGTTCAATGAAGCTATCGCGGTAGGTCAATCGCCAAGAAACAATAGCCAAGGCCCAATCGATGCCCTGATTTAGTACTAATCGAAGTGCAGAAGTTCGGACGTCTAGATATTGCCGTTAACTGTGCCGGGTACTGGGCACCATTTCGGAAATTCGCCGTCGAAGACGACGAACTTTGGCAGAAGATGGCCAATATCAACTTGCTAGGGACTGCAAAATGTAACCGACTAGCGATCAAGCAGTTCCTGAAGCAAGAGGTCGATGATTCTTGGGGTAGCCGTGGCAGGATTATCAACGTCTCGTCTTGTGCCGCTAACATTGCCTTTCCTTACGAAGTGGCTTATTCGGCGACCAAGGCGGCCATCAACCACATGACGCGTGCGGGAGCATTGGACCACGCTGAGGACTGGATCAATATCAATTGTATAGCACCGGGCGTCGTGGCGACCGGCATGTCTCGCCAGAACTTCGAGGACCCAGACATTATCAAACATATGAAGAAAGCCACACCGTGGCCGCGCCTCGGAACGGTAGAGGATATCACGGCTATCGCGATGTTTCTATGCAGCAAACAATCTTCGTGGCTCACTGGCCAGATCTATGCGGTAGATGGTGGTATGACCCTCGGCGTCCCGCCTTGAGTAGCTCCCCAGCTGGCCGGTCATCACTGTCTTTCTTGAATCTCCCCTCAGCCGGGGAGGAGATAGTTCTCTGGACATGGAAGAGCTCAAGGCAAATAAAAATTCATCTCACCTCCATAAAGTAGATATCAAAAATATCAAAGTACTAGTAACATAAAGTGGAGACTTACGTGGGCCGGAACGTGCTGTGATACAAGATTAAAACTATTGGCACTACCTTATGAACTGCATATCTCTTAGTGCACTCCTTTATCCGTACTATCGGCTTTTGTCTTCCGAGATTGACGAGTTGTATCTACCTGCCTTTCCTTTTCTTCTTTTCAAACCTGCCTTTGTCGTACTCTTAAATATCTTGCCATTTCTAAGCCGCAGTCTGCAAAAGGTTCATTAGCCATGGCCACCAACGCGTGGCCCAAAGAGAGCTTGAAACGTCAAGGCTCCGACTCCCAAGACCAATACATGGCTGCTGCCACCAATCCCGAAAGCATCACCGAAAAGAAGAGCAATTTGGAAGCTGAAGACAGCAACGAGCAGCTATACGTCCGACCGCTACCAAAAGAGCTGGAAAGGAGGCACGGCAACGACGATAACGAAGAAGAACCTGTCGTCCTAGAGAGGGCTTTTAGCAGGCGAAGCACGGCCACTCAGACTCAAAGTAACCACGATCACCACCACTTATTCCCACAAACCGACCTCGATCAAGGCATCGTGGGTTGGGATGGACAAGACGACCCCCAAAACCCCCTCAATTTCACTCGGGGCCGAAAATGGGCTTTGTTGAGTTTGGTGTCCGCCATCACTTTCGTCTCACCGTTGGCATCAAGCATGTTCGCCCCTGCTGTGGGGTTTATGGCTGAAGATTTCGGCGTTCGAGAAGAGCTTTTACTTTCTTTTACAGTCAGCGTATACCTCCTCGGCTTCGTGGTAAGTCTCCCGCCTTGCTCGAAGACCAGATCGGAAAACCTTATACTAATAGTAATAGTTCGGCCCTTTGTTCCTGGCTCCACTGAGTGAGATTTATGGCCGGCGCATCGTCCTATGCAGCGCAAATTGCTTTTTCGTGGTGTGGCAGCTCGGATGTGCCCTGGCCCCCAATATAGGTGTATTGATTTTGTTCCGATTCCTCGCCGGGATTGGTGGTTCAGGATGTCTCACACTGGGAGCAGGCGTCATTGCTGATCTATTTGTCGTCGAAGAGCGTGGCCTTGCCACATCCATCTGGAGTTTAGGTCCTCTTTTCGGGCCCGTGGTAGGACCGATATGTGGAGGCTTCATAGCCCAGCAGGCTGGATGGCGCTGGGTGTTTTGGGTTCTTCTGATCGCTTCGGGCGTAACGACCCTTGGCATTGAGCTGCTTAACAAGGAAACTTATGCTCGAGTCCTCATTCGCTGGAAGACAAAACGACTATCTAAAGAGCTCGGCCGTACTGACCTTATCAGTTGGTACGACAGAGATACGGAGCCTGTCAGCACCCGTCGTGCCCTTGCTCACGGATTGCACCGACCTATACAGATGCTCTTCAAGTCCTCCATTGTCTTTGTTCTATCAACTTACATGGCTATCGTCTATGGTTTATTATATCTCCTGTTCACGACCATCACCTCTGTTTTCGAGGGTCAGTACAATTTCTCGCCACAACTCGCTGGTCTCGCCTATTTGGGAATCGGCATTGGATTTTTCGCTGGGTTAGCAGCCATCGCCCTCACCTCTGATCGAATGGTGATCAAGTTGACGGAACGCAACGGGGGCAAATTCGAACCGGAAATGAGAATGCCGCTCATGATCTTTTTCGCCTGTTTCATCCCGGTCAGCTTCTTCTGGTACGGCTGGACAGCAGAAAAGAAGGTTCACTGGATCGTCCCGATTCTGGGAATGATCCCGTTTAGCTTCGGTATGATGGGTGTCTTTTTACCCATTCAGACTTACTTGATTGACTGCTACCCCGTCTATGCCGCATCTGCTGTGGCGGTTTTGACCGCGACTAGATCTCTGGTCGGTGCGTTACTGCCGCTTGCTGGTCCCCCCATGTACAAAGCCTTGGGCTTGGGCTGGGGTAACTCCATTCTAGGCTTCATTGGCCTAGCTTGTGTACCTATACCATTGGTTTTGGAGAGATATGGCAAGCGTATAAGGGAACATACCAAATTGCAGCTTTGAATGAGCTCGTACCAGTATAGATGTGTATCGGCAGGAACAGCTTCGTAGAATGAACTTTCAAGTCGTCGTCTGGTATGTGAACATTCTCAATGGACACCACACATCTTTAGATTCCGAAAAGCACGGATACAGCCAAAGAAAAGTGGCGTGCGCTATCCGACATCGCCATACTATAATGCCTCCGTAGAGATCTTCGCAAGTATTGGGCCGGGAGTCTTTTAAGATACCATCGTCTCGGGCATGGTGCTTATACCTACCGAGAGGTACTACTCAGCGAACGCCAAGTATTGCCGGAAAGACGGAGTCGGCTTTTGTAACGGAACGCATGATTGCCCGACATTGCCCTTTCCCGGAACACTATTACTCGCAATTCCGGTGACTTCGGATTAGTGAAAGAAATGGCTTCATGGTGCAAGGTACTTAGTCCACCTACAAACCATGCGACAGAGTCCGCATTGAAACAGAAAACAGATCGCCAGGCACGGGCAAACAGCTGACAACAACAATGATCTCCGAATTAGACCCTTCAGATACCAGAGCCGATTCCCTGCGTTTTGCCGAATCGGTGGGATGGGAGAGGGTTAACAGTCGCGGCTACCAGATCCTCGAACGCCCGTATGGTTCGCATGCAGCCAAGCGTGTGATTTGCATCGGGGCCGGTGCGACGGGGATATGTCTTGCTCAGTTTTCGAAGAAAATGGAAAACCTTTCCCTGCAAATTTATGAGAAAAACGACGCTCCTGCTGGAACTTGGTGGGAGAATCGGTATCCCGGCTGTGCCTGTGACATTCCTGCCCATATCTACCAATTCATGTGGGCTTTGAACCCCAACTGGTCCAAATACTACGCCGACGCCGAAGAAATCCTCAAATATTTCAATGATATTGTCGAGAAGCATGACCTGGCAAGGTTCATCAGACTGCAACATTCCGTTATCGGCGCGAACTGGGATGCTGACGCTGCCAAATGGGTCGTTGAGGTTCAGAGGGCCGACGGGTCGATATTCAAAGATACATGCGATTTCCTAGTGAACGGGACCGGTCTCCTGAACAACTGGAAGTGGCCAAGTGTCAAGGGTCTACAGACCTTTAAAGGAGTGCTGGCCCACTCTGCGGCCTACGACCCGAGTATCCAGCTCGAGGGGAAAAGGGTGGCAGTGATTGGTGCAGGGTCGTCCGGCGTCCAAATTGTGGCCGCCATTCAGTCCAAGGTCAAGCATCTCTACACCTGGATCCGGTCACCCATCTGGATCAGCGCTGGTTTCGCCTCGAATTATGCTGGCCCGAATGGTGCAAATTTCACATACAGTGAGGAAATAAAGAAGAAATGGGCGAAGGACCCTATCGCACAGCTTCGATACGTCAAAATGCTGGATGATGAGCTTGGAAAGCGGTTCAACTTTAATCTCACTGGCAGTGCCGAGGCACGACAAGCAGTTATCTTTTCCCGTCAATCGATGGAGGCGAAGTTAGCAAAGAAGCCGGAGTTAATCGAGAAGATGATACCAACAACCTTTGGAGTCGGTTGCCGGCGCCCAACACCTGGAAATGGCTACCTTGAGGCGCTTGTCCAAGATAATGTGACCGCTTACACTGAGGAGATCCGTGAAATCACCCCCAACGGTTTCATTGATGATAAGGGAGAGGAGCAAGATGTCGATATAATTATCTGTGCAACTGGGTTCGATGTGTCATTTATTCCTCGATTCCCAGTTACGGCAAATGGCAAAGATCTCCGGCAAGTTTGGGAGAAAGATCCTGTTGCATATTTCTCTATCATGATCCCGGATTTTCCCAACTATTTTACTTCCCTGGGTCCCTACGGCGCCTCCAACGGCTCTCTTCTACCCCCAATCGAACACGGATGTCGATATCTCCTCAAAATCATTGAGAAATGTCAGGTTGAACGAATCAAGACGGTGGCTCCCAAAGCGGAGGTGACACACCAATTCCGGGAACATGCAGATTTACTATTGAAGAGAACAGTTTGGAACCAGAAATGCCGCAGCTGGTTCAAAAATGGCACGATTGACGGGCTGCCGCGAACGTTTCCTGGTTCGCGCGCCCATTTTGTCGAGACCATGCAGCCACGCTTTGAGGATTTCGAGCTGGAATATGATTGCGACAATCGATTTAACTATCTAGGTAATGGGTTTGCAACCCGGGAACTCGACGGTAGGGATGCCACCTTGTACTTGGGGATGCTTGACGGTCAAGACGTGGAGCCGGATTACACTGCTGACGCGAAAGAAGTGTTTGCTCTGTCCGGAGTCCAAAAATGAACAACACCATACTAGTATTGCAAAGGGTTCACCTTAATCTAGAACGGGGATTGCTTGTATTGCTGTATAGCAAAGTTGAACGCACCTCAGCCGTAGATCCGGGGGTTTCAGAGACTTCATAAATACTATGGATACGTTTATCGACATGTGAACATATGCCGCATACCGTTGCCCTGCCTTGGCTTTCTGGTACAATTATAGTCCTGTCAACACAGGTCGGCTTTGCCAGCAAGAAAAACATGAATCTGCGATCCGGATCTAATCCTCGAAGGCTCTCGCCCAACTTCCTTGAATGGTCCCTTGGATTGGAAACAACGTCTATCACGCCATCGTGACGCGAGATTGACCTTCTGCAGCCCAACTGAGGCTTATGGAAGCACGATGCTAATGGGATGCAAGCTCTTTCAACACGTATTTGGTCTGAGCAATGAGTAGGCGCTCGACATTAACTGCCCTCATCATACTTTGATGGCGACAACGCGAGCACCGACGAGTTGGGATCATCCAAGAAACTATCCACCGTGTGGCACATCACCATCCGTCACAGCACTATTTGACAACGTGCCGTTCGCGGGTGATGGCGGTGGTTCATGCGAAGACGGTCTCGCGTGAACCCATACAATGTAAGTTGGTTCCTGCCCATGATTTCTCAAAGTCCTAGAGCATCCTGCAGGCACATAGATAGCATCCTTGAGATTCAACTCTTCGTTCCGGTTGTCGACGGTGACCACGGCCTTTCCTCTCACAATTATACACAACTCAGCATTGGGTCGACCAGTGATGAGTTGCTTGTGGCCTTCCGGGATAATTGTTAGGCCCAGCGCAGCTTTGTCGTTCGGTACAGCGTGCTGCGGACTGAAATTCTGAGAGCCTTTGACACCACCCTGGTAGTTCAGGTTGGCGTGCATATGCCCTGGAGGTAGAGCCTGCGCGGCTTCCCAGTTTGGGAGTATATCATTGTACCGGACCACCTTAATGTCTTCTTTGGAATCATCCTGTGGATTATAGTCTCCTGCGAACCAGTATGTTGAACTGCCTCTTTTCTCGAGTGCATCATGAAGCCAAAGAAGTTCCGCAGGCTCGTCGCCGTAAGACCGCACACCGTGAGGAACCCCAGCTGGGATATAGATACAATCTAGAGGGCCGGCGAGGTGTTCTTTGCCGTAACCATCCCAACCTAAGAGTTGTCCACGGAGTACCACGTAGGTTTCGGTAATGGTGTGGTAATGGAGTCCACGCTGGCGATTCTTGGGAGGCATGCCCTGGAATCCGACTGCAATGTCATGGCTGATGACGGCGTGCCCCGGGTTGGAGTTGTAGTATCCTTCCGGCCCTCCCACCCACTGGACCATCCAGCGCATAAAGCCTGGTTCCTGCTTTGGTAGATGCCATGACGGCTCCAGGTCTTTCCAACGGATGATTATGGGCCCAGATGGGGGTTCCGTTTGTAATGTCATGTTGGACGGGGTTGCGCCGATCGTAGGATTACAGGAATACTGCAATCTTGACGGGCAGAGTTCAAAGCAACGTAAGGTATTCAAGGGTAAAAAGTCAGCTTGAAGAAGGAGCCACCTTTGCAAGACTTTGAAACGTTGTCGTTTATTTCTCCTTTTGTCTTACGACTCGGAGCTTCGGACGGCTCAACCGCACTTGCATGCCGGGGGAGGCTTGATTACCAGCGTATTTCCGTCTCTCCAGAAGCTATTCGCGAATGTCAACGTTGGAGAAGGACTACTGGCTGGATGGAAAATTGTCGCCATTCCCGAACAGTGCCGAGAGAAACCAATCGTCATTACTACCGGCTCCGATTCCTGGTCGCCGGCAGCCCATGAGCCGAGCACCAACAAGATTGTGCCTTAAAGATGAGTTGGAAATGTCGTTAAGTCCTTGGTCATATAGCTGCAGAACAACATGTCCACGATGCAACCACTGACAGACAAGGTCTTCGGTGTGACGGGCGCAGCATCTGGTATAGGTCTAGCCACAGCTCATTATCTGGGACGCCAAGGTGCCTCTCTGTCGCTGGCAGATATCTCGGAGACTGGGTTGAACAACGCGGCAGAGTCAATACGGCGTGCAACAAGAACCGAGGTGCTGGTGTGCGTCACCGATGTGAGCAAGCCCGAGCAGGTTGACGAATGGATATCATCAACAGTGTCAAAGTTTGGCAGACTCGATGGCGCCGCCAATCTCGCTGGTGTCTTTCGTGAGTTCGGCGACAGTGGTGGCATTGCTAGTATGGATGACCGGTTGTGGGATTCTATCCTCGGAATCAACTTGACGGGCCTCATGTACTGCTTGCGAGCTCAGCTCAAGGTCATGTCGCCGGGCGGAAGCATTGTGAACGCATCTAGTGTTGCAGGGTTGCTCGGATCAGCGCAGTTCCCCGCTTACTCGACGAGCAAGCACGGAGTTATCGGCCTTTCGAAATGTGCAGCACGAGAAGCCGGCAGTCGAGAGATCAGGGTCAATGCCATTGTGCCGTAAGTCATGAGCTTCTGTATAAGTAGTACTTTCTCCAGCGCTGACGTGGTGGCAGTGGTGAAATAGAGACACCTATGATGCAGAAATCTCGCACTATGGTCACCAAACCCGGTTTCACCTCGGCCAGGGCCATTGCACGCTCAGGGCAGCCAGAAGAGGTTGCAGCATTGGTTGCCTTCCTCCTAGGGAGCGAGAGCCGCTTTATTACGGGCTCGGTATATCAGATAGATGGTGGAAGGATCTGTTGAAACTCCTTAATAAGATAGCGGCGCTTCCGCTGGTCGTGATTAGGTAGGGAGGTATGTCTTGAATACGTGCAGAAAGCATTTTGCGGCTCTTGTTAGCAGACCTTGGTTCGCGTCCGTGCGACCGAGGCGGTCATACACAGAGGAGAGAAGACAATAACAAAGTGACCATGTTTGACCTGATGTATTAGGATAAAGCAATCCGCATTGCAAAGGGACAGACGGTGCTGACCACTCAAGGACTAGTATCGAAATGCACAGATCCTGTAACAAGATGGATGTCCTATACCGCGCTTCGAACGCATCCGCTTGTTAATGTGTCGAGATCGAGAGCCATTGTATGGAGACAAGTGCAGTTCAGTGTGCTCCAGCTAACAACAGAGGCGTGATCAAAATATGGCAATAGCGTTGGGGTGGCTTGCAACTCCACCTATGGGCCAAAAATTAGCCATGGGAAATTTGGGGCCTGCTTGCAGGCGCCATACCTTTAACATTAGCCGGAGAGCTGGTGATGAAAAAGGTGTATCGTCCTGTCCGTTTGCAGCATGCTGCGAGGTCGTCGAGGTTCCACATCTCTCCAATTGGTACTCCCCACAGAGGCAGGAGACAGTGGTGGAGATGCTCAGGTTCGTCAAACGGCCACGTCTCGAAGGCAGGGGAATCGCTCGCGACGGCACTGAAGTAATTGTCGTGAAGGAATTCCTCCATAGCATGTCCACGAGCGAGTCCAGCGAAAGCCAGGTCCGCGGATTTCTTTCCTCCGAGTTCCTCTCGACCTTTCTCGTCCAGGTTCGTGTATGCCTCTGACCAACCCGTTCGAACGATCAGAATATCTCCATACTCAAACTCGACGTTCTGCGCTTTGACGCACGCCATGAGCTCGTCGACTGAGATCTTCTTGGCGCTGAATGGATCGTATGACTTTTGGGCAAAGGAGTAGAAATCCAGCAAAACTCCACGTCCGACTGGGAAGAAATTCCATGTTTAGGTCTCTAATTCGTGTATACAAGAAATCTGATATCCTGACTTACCAATTCCCCGCTTTGCCCAGTTGTGGATACCGATTTTGGACGAGTTTTCGATTTGCTCTAGCGACGTCTAGCCAGCACCGGTTACGCTCCAGATCTCAGTTGACATAGTACATTCAGAGGCCTTACATTATTGTACCAAAGAGGAGCGTCGTTGTGCATTATTCCCACCTGCGTTGCTGTCAGATCAACGATTGGTAGCACAATCGCTCACTTACATGACGGAAGCCATCCCATTGCGAACCACTCTGCGTGTTGAGAGTGTACAGATCGTCGAAGACGTTCTCAAGGGTGTGTTTCAGCTTGTGCTGAAAAGGTTCTCGCCCGTAGAAAGATGGGTATGGCAATTCTGCCGGGAAACTGATGAATGTCAATTAGCCCTCCCTGGTCGCCGAGTGGATCTCGAGATGGTCCCTGACTTCAAGCCTATTGTTTCCCCTGATTCAATTAGCGTTGCCGCTTTGGCAACTCTTTTCGGGGTGAGAAGGTTTAGACGGCCTAGCTGATCATGGGATGGTCAGCCTTGCACAGAGAACCAACTCGCTGGGGGTAATCTTGACATCATCTCATACCTGATCATCCTTCCCCCAAAACCAAGCTGCACCTTTGGGAGCTCCTGGGATGGATTCCAGTTCGCTAAGCTTTGGTAGCAAATGGGAATCGGGATTGAAGACGGTCATTTTTCCGATCAGAGGTTGTCTCACTATTTCTACTCAGGGAAAGCTAATGTCTCCTATACTTAAGGGCGGGAAATACTCGCATATCTATCGGCAGCAGAAGCACGTGAGTTGGCGTCGAAAGTCCGGGACTACACAGGCAAGCTCCGCACCTCCTCAATGCTGTCGGAATAGGAGTAATTCCAACCATTGGTGCTGGAAGGTCGTAAGCTGGGGGTCTAGAAAAGAATAGTAGTTCTTGCGAAGCTTAATCAATATGCGAAGCTGCTGCACTCCGAACGGCAGCATAGGCCGCTGGGTATAGTAATACCCGAGAGCTGTACGTACCAAGGTGCCAAGTGCACAACTTTTACACATACTCGTTCGGACGTTTGCCAGCACAATTATTTATGTGTGCTTTCTAAAGTTACGTTCGTTCCAGCCTATGAGTGCTAGTTCGGTTCGGAGATGTATGAAATCATATATGAAAACTAGGAGCCGGATCTCCACTCCTACGGGTAAGGCATCGGGAGCAGAAGACGAGGGAGCCGAAGCATCGCAATGCTACCGCCGGTAGGTCCGCACCCGGCTATTGGTCTGAAAGTATAGGCAGATATTGTTCCGTGGACCCAAAGATGCTTTGCTTTTAAACCATGGAGGAACATGTTCCCAGCAGCTGTCTCGAGCCGCATCATTTGATTAACGCTGTATAAGCCCCCAAGTCCGGGGCCCCGCAATTCAACCATGTCTCCCAGAACTGCTTCTACCTCATGGCCCTCTGCCACGGTCCCCGAGGCAGCCCGTGAACTCCTCGAATACTTCTTCTCGCTGATGGATACTAACAGCGATGAGGCTGGGATGAAGCTGATAGAGGATATATTCACACCAGAAGCGACGTTCATTTCTTCAAGCGGGGTCTTCAAGGGATCAGCAGGTTGGTAGCCCGTGGAAGCCCATTGCCCGTCTCATTCGGCTTGAAAGCAGTACCCACCAGGACTGACTTGTACCTGCTTTTCCTGCACAGAAATCAGGGACTCCCGAAAGAAAGCTTGGGATTTGATCGAATTCCGGTACCATTCCATCACAAAAGTATTCTCCGCCACTAGTGATGGCTCGGATTTGTTGATGATCGGAAACGCGGTCTTGGTACTCAAGAATGGCGAGAAAATTGAGGGAGAATTCGTTGCACGGGCTGTCTTTGAGAATATTGATACCTCAAATCCGAAGATATCCTTTTTCCAGGCCTGGGGTGTACGTTCATTTCCATGCTCGGACAACATGACTTCACGGCTAACAAAGTATACAGGACACCGGCCCAATGATCAAAGCTTTGCAAGTACAATAGCGGGCGGGCATGCACGGTGTGCATCCTCTGGGAATATGCCCTTCGACTTTGAGTATTCAATGCTGCTGGAAGTCGATTAGACCCGTGGCTCGGACTGCCTGTGGTTCATCGGGTGATAGAAATTTCTGAGTAGGCACAATTCAGGTTAGATTTATATCAGCGCACCTTTCTAACTTACTAGTGTTGCAATGCCGGACGCGAATGTAAGGTCGCAATCGGCTAGATTGCCTAATCTGGTAACCACCCAAGAGTCACATGGCTGTGCAAGCGTGACACCTCTTGATCACGAGGCTGAGAAAAAGGGGGTTGAAAACAAGTAAACATTCAATTCCTCCCTCTGAGGCACGCTATGGCACTTGCCATTGTGCGAACTTGCTTGACAAGGTGGCTAATGTGATAGTCCTACCAGACGTAGGAAGTCATGATAGTCCCGAAAAGTTCCCATTCACCTAACTTTTGCCCGACATCATCGCCGGCGCTACCAATATTGACGAGGAACGGCATGAAATGTTCCGAACTTCCGACGGGCTGGACAGCCTCGCTGTTCGGGAAGTCCTCTCTCCACTTGGCCATCTTTTTGCACTTCTCGTCGGCATCACTGATCTTGGCTACCTCCTCCATGGCATCCTCAAACGGTCTGTTGCTGGGAACCGGAGGGGCTCCCGGGACGCCCATAATGGAGTCGATGACAGCCGCGAAATTGTGATAGCTCGATCCGCTACCCAGGATGACGTAGCCCTCATCTCTGAAGGCTTCAAGAGAGCGTCCAAGTTTCAACGACTTCTCAGTTGCTGCGTCTGCTCCACTCGGAATCGAGACTTGGACAATCGGCAGGTCTGCCTGTGGGCGGAGGAGAAGCATGGGCACCCAAACGCCATGGTCCCAGCCTCGCTTGTCGTCCAGAACGGCCTCAAACCCGTCCTTGTCGAGCTTTTCCTTGATCTTGCGGGCAAGCTCTGGATCACCTTTCGCACCGGGGTATTTGATCTCCCAGGCTTCCTTTGGCAGGTCTTTTGCTAGGTCATCGAAGTAGTCGTAATAGATCTCTGGTTCGGTGCCGGATGAGATATGAGGCTGATCCGTCTCCCAGTGGGCAGTCACAATAATGATGCCTTTAGCTCCGTCCAACACCCATCTTGTCTCCTTACAGAGTTCGACAAGTGGCTGCTGGTGAGGAGCACCGAGGATGGCGAAGGGTCCAGCGCCGTGAGAAACAAACAGCGCTGGCGCGCGTTTTGTGGTTTGAGTAAGTGAACCCATGGTTAGTTGTATTGGGAGTGGCCCATCAACGTTGGAAGCGTGCTTAAAACGTTCTCTGACAGCGATTAAGAGTGTCACTGAACAATGCGGGAAATCAGAGTACGTGAAGCTTTCAGGCAAAATCGGAATGAATTGAGAACCGACCCGGGTTGCGGAATTGATTTCAGATTCATCCTCACCAACCCGAAATAGTTTTCCGGACAGGGGACTTTCGCAGTAAAACCTATCAATGCATCTCGCCGGCTTCTAATGTTACCCTCGGCTCGCGGACACTTCGAACACTGCTGTGTCCAAACTTCGCTCGGTTTGGAATGAGAAACACTAGGACTCAATACTAGTATACGAGCATTGAATATCTCCCCGCATTGTAACCCCTTTGTACGTAAGATAGATCCATGTTTTTAGAACCAGAAAATTTCAAGTCGGTCAAGGAGATATTGCGATCGAGTGCGGACTCTTCTGTAGGTAGTTCAAAGGAATATATTCGATCGATTATATCCACTCTTCAGCACTGGAACAGAAAGCAGGCTCTATGACTTTGATGCAACTTTTGCTCAGGACTCATAGAGGGAAGGAGAGCGGACTTGTTCCTGTAACGTTATGGCTGCCGTAGAGTAGAATGCCCTATTTGTCGAAACATGGGTAGGCGCGAACTTTGCCGATTTTCTTGATCTCCACCTCAATCTCATCGCCGTCATTGACACCAGTACCAGCTTTGCCCTCACTTATGAACCAAGCGCCTCCGCCGCAAGTACCCGAAAAAACAACCGTGCCAGGCTGCACGGTCGTTCCTGGGCGGTCAAGTTAGCTTCGAAAAGTTCATGACAGGCAGTGTAAGCATACCAGTTGACATTGAGGATAGGATCTGAGCACAGTTGAAGATCATGTTACGAGTATTATCGTTCTGGACCATCTTTCCATTCCATTTAGTGGTGAGGTCCAACTCGGGGAGTACTCCAACCACGCTGGGGTGAACCAGAACCGGACCAACGGGGGTCCAGTCGTCGAATGCCTTCGAGAAGATGTAGTTCATGCGTCCCAGAATCTTGCCCGGACGTGGAGAAAAGTCGCAGCCTGCGGTGAAGCCTACGATATGCTTCTTCGCTTCTTCAACCGAGATATCCTTCAGGGGTCGGGAACCCGTTTGAAAAACAAGCTCGCCTTCATAGTCGAGACACTCTTGTTGCACCTTGTATGTGCGCAACAGAGCCGGATATGGTGGAGCAAGTGAGGTCGCAGGTCGGAAGAAGATGTATGGAATATTGGGCATGAGATCCTACTGGCCGTAAGCGCTTACTCTGTTGCCGGTGAAAGCTTCCGCGGTTGAGCGGAATGAGAGATGGATGTTTCAGCACCTACAGGGGAGCTGTAGAACAGGGATTCTGTCACATGATCCTTGTAGTTGAGACCGGTGTTGATGACTATAGGTACAGTTGCGAAAGGCGCCAACAATGTGCTCCGTGTTACGGTTACTTTTTCGTTCGTCAACTTGATGTTATTGAAGACGGGATCACCCTGAGCAATCTGGACCTCGAATTTCTCATCTAGATCACCATCTTCTTTGGGATTGACGAGTTGGGCAAATGTGGGAACACCCTTGTGTGAGAAACGAACCAAGTGCGTCCATGCCGGTGATTCGCTCATTATGATCGATAGTCAAGACTTCAACAATATATTTTTGGCAATAAGTGGTTAATATGAAAAGCGATAAGATTAAGAGTGCGATAGAGGTAAACCTAGGCATCGCTAGCTGTTTATATGCAGGCATTTTAGAGAACCACAGTCGTAGACCTGTAGCTTCTGGACGTTGTCTCGGAACTAGACGAAATAAAATCACCCTGAGCGGAACCTATTCTGCTTGGCTATGGTGTACCATTCTCAGCAGCGACTTCCTCAGTCCTTCTGGACGTACTTTGAGGTTAGTAGAAAGCGGATATCGGACGACGCTTCCGTATCCTTTGTCCACTTCGCCTAACGGAAGTCTATGTTACCCGACCCGAGACCCTACTCATAGCAACCCGACTCAATGCAATTGAGCCACGCTCGCTCGCACGGAAGTGACTCTCAAATAGCGAAGAAATTACCGCTCGAAATGGGGACTGATTATTTCTGTGTACTTTTTCAACGACAATGGACAATGATCTTCAAACGGACACGGCCCATCTGCTCCCAAATCCTGGAGGTCAGGGCCCAACCCCAACTCAGTCAAATCTTCGATACTCGGGCAGTGGTCGGCCGCACCGCTTGTGCTTCTGGCGGATTTTGGAAGCGGCCACTGGGGGAGCAGGTCTGCAAGCCATGTTTATCGCTGGAGGGAGCCTGGCTTAACAGCAGATGGAGGTCAATGGTACGGGGAGCATAGTGCAGCAGCTGGGAAATGTGAAGCGGAGTGCAAATGAAGAAGTGCGAAACCTGTGCTGGCTGTCGACGGAATCCGAAAAATCCAAGAGAGTGTGTCTGAGGTCTCACAACTGCTGTCACGGCTCGCCATCGTTACTCCGAATACTTCTTTTGGATAGTCATTCCGGCTGGTTCAGTTATATGCCCTGTGGTCAAGCGTCATGTTCAATCAGCAGAACCTTCAACACAGAACGAATGCACTTTCTCAGGTCCCGAGGGTGATTTCTTCTCTTCTTGCTAATTCAATTGAGATGTGAGAGGAGCCCTATACCCGAATAATTTATGGTGCTTTCCTTGCACAAGCGTTTTACGTGGCAGTCATATGAAGCGCTGCAAGGTAGCCGTATAGCAAGCCACGCATGCCGGCGATGCCGCTGTTGAAACCTCCTCCCCAGTCTCCCCATGCGGCTGAGTTGCCAGCAGCGTAGAGTCCGGAAACGATGTCGCCAGCACTGTTCTCCACCCGTCCATCACCATCAATCGGTAGACCAGCGGTCGGCACTCCCATCGTAACACGCTCGAGTCTCATTGCGTAGAATGGGGCTTGAGAGATCGGAGCCATATTGGGATTCTTCAACTTGGGGTCACCAGCCATGAGGCGGCCCCACGGGTTGCTTCCACGTTTGAAATCCTCGTCCACACCGTTGCTGCACATTTTGTTGAAGCGCTCGACGGTAGTCTCTAGGCCTTCAGGGTCAATTTGTGCCTTCACCGCCAGCTCGGTTAGCGTGTCGGCCTTGATAGCCATGCCCTCAAGAAGTGGCTGCCCAGGCAGGACAGGCGGCATGCCTCGCTGATTGAGCATACTTTGGTCGAAAACAATCCAGGCAGGCCAATTCACCAGACCGTCCTCTTGTCCATCGAATCGTGAGACCTTAGCTACAACATCAGGATAGAAAGAGTCATTAGAGAAGCGCTTCCCTTTGGAGTTGACTATGATCGAATGGGGCCGTCCAGGAACCAGGAGTCGATACGCTGGGCCTCTTCCGTAAATTTTCTCGGTTGGAACCTTGTAGCCCACAAAGATTGGGGACTGACCTGGAGCCCGTGACGGCATTGGGATGACTCCCAATTTCGAACAAAGCAAAATGTGGTCGCCAGTGACAGTGGGCAACGCCATACTGCCCGCCACTGGGAGAGCATCAAAGCTGCTGACGAAACGTCGATTCCAGTCGTAACCACCAGTGGCGAGAACAACGCCCAGGCGAGCTCGAATGCGACGTGTCCCGGAGGAGTCACGCACTATGACACCTGTGACTCGTGAATCCTCAGCCACGAGCTCGACAACCTCTGTAGAAGTACGAAACTCCACCTTGCGCTGTAAAGCAGCATACACTAGCGCAGCCGCCATCCCTGCTCCCGCACAGCGTTCATCATTGGCGAGGTGGCGTTGAATACAAGAACCGATGCTCTCTCCGCCCTGCTGCATTTCAACCCACTCAGTGGAAGTTGAGTAACTGTAGTACGCTCCATATGGAGAGGTTAGGACCTTGTTTTTGTACTCGCCGAGTTTAGCGGCTGGGAAGGGTATGACTTCCACGTAGCGACCTTCTGGGGCTGAGCCGGCGACTTCTGGATAGTAGTAATCAGGTAGGCCTCTGATGACCATCATGGGAACGCCAATTCTGGCGTCGAAGTACTTCAAGCATTCTGTCGACCGGGTGAAATATTGGTCGCGAATCTTAGGACAAGCATGTCCTTGTCCTAGGTGATCAATGTACTCTTTCGCTTTTTGGGCTGAGTCGGGGATGCCTGCTGCTTCCGCTATGTGATTCGGACCCGGCCATAATTGTCCTGAGGACAGAGCTGATACTCCGCCTAACAAGTCAAATTTCTCAATCACAAGAGCTTTCACTCCACACTCCGCAGCAGTGACGGCAGTCGATAGGCCTCCAATACCAGAACCAACGCTGATGGCGTCATACTCTTCGTCCCAGGTTGCCCCGTTAATAGCACTCATAATCTCTCCTTTGATCAAATCTTTAGCCAAGTCGAAATCCCTTGAAAAGAACAGGGATATATCTAACGCAAATGGTTGTTCGTGTTCGGGGATTTGAATTCATCGGAACAGCCAATTGTCTACTGCTAAGTAACCTTGATAGTTCCGCCATTCTCCGAATACGCACATCCTTCCCGGCCCAAGACCAGGAGGATAGGTTCGGGCTGACACTCCCTTCGCTCCATCCCAACACATTACTATCGGACAGCATACATTGTTACATCCGAACCTGTAGGAACCGAGTTATCCGGCTACATCAGAGTAAACTACTAGTAGCCCATCTTCACATGATGTCTAGAATATATCTATAGCCGGACTTGGTGGGTGGCTATATCGAGTTTCTCCAACTTATCAGATTCCAATAGATGTGCCAATGAAGACCTTGTTACCAGAATCTGGCGGCATGCTGGGTCATCGCAATGAGGCTTTGCCCACGGTCGGAGCTTTCGTGCTTGCAACCACCATATCCTTATTTTTCTTGTATAGTATTTGGATGTACACATCTAGTACTGCATACCCTGGCTTTTCATTTATTGGGAAAGATGAAAAAACGAAGACCACCTGGCAGTTGAAGATGCTCTGGGTCAAACAGGCGAAGAGGCTCATTTATGATACACTCGGCAAGGTGAGGCTGAGATCAAATGCATGAGGAACGAGAAGCTAATGCTAACGTGTGCCAGACGAACAAGCCGTTCCAGCTTATGGCCAGTACTGGGCCGCTGATAGTCCTGCCCGCCCATTTCATGGACGAAGTTCGCAACGACGACCGAATGACTTTCGCTGCGGCCCTGAAGAAAGACTTTTTCTCGAATTACCCAGGATTCGAGGGGTTTCGTCCGGCAGTCGACAATCATGTCTTCACAAAATCTGTCAGGATCGGCCTTACGCAAGCCATTGGCCAGGTCACAGAACTTCTCTCACAAGAAATGGCAGGAATGCTTCGCGGGATGTGGCCAGTCAAAGACGGTACTTTCAGTTCTGCAACTAATTGTCAGCTTTGAACACTGATCTCATGTTAGAATGGACGAGCACGAAATTCAATCAAGATGCACTGGCAATAATCGCACGGTTATCGTCACGTATCTTCCTGCCTGAGCCCCTGTGCCATGATCCAGAATGGTTGGACATCGCGGTTAATTACACGGTTGATTTTTTCACAGCAGCCTTTACCTTAAGGATGTGGCCGAAGGCCTTGCGGCCATTTGTCCACTGGGTCTTACCACAAACTCGCAAGATCCGTAAAGAGGTCGCAACAGCAACCCGTCTCATCGAACCTGAGCTTTCTCGCCGCTCGAAGGTAAAAGCGGAGGCACTTGCGGCCGGAAAGGAAACCCCGAAATATGTGGACGCCCTGGCATGGATGGAGGCTGCCGCCGGAGAGCAAGCAGGTCAGTACAACTACGTATGGGGCCAACTGAACTATTCTCTCGGCGCAATTCACACGACATCGATGACGTTTGTGTATGTCGTCTATGATTTGATCGAGCATCCCGAGTACATTCCTTTGTTAAGAGAGGAGATTGCGGCTGTGTGGAAACCGGGCGATGTTTTGACCAAGAATGTGCTCTACAACCTCAAACTGATGGACAGTTTCATGAAAGAAAGTCAGAGGCTCAGCCCGGTAACACTCAGTGAGTAGCTTCAATACCCGAGCGCTAGTTCAAGGGGTGATTGCATCCAGTAGACGGGCCAACTAACAGCCGGCTCTACAGTGCCTATGAACCGAGTTGCGCACGAGAACGTTACTCTATCTGACGGGACCGTGATTCCCAAGGGGGCTGGACTTGGTATTCCAATCACCGCAATGACCGATGAGAAGTATCACAAGGACCCTCTCACCTTTGACGGCCATCGCTTCTACAACCTACGCCAGCAGCCTGGTAATGAGACAAAATACCAATTTGTCACCACCAGCAACGACCATATCGCATTTGGCCATGGCAAGCATGCTTGTCCTGGCCGGTTCTTCGCCTCCAACGAGATTAAGATTGCCCTAGTGCAGATGCTTACAACCTACGATTTCAGATTCCCCCCGGGCAAGGGCAGGCCGATATCCCTCGAGAACGGAGCGAGCATGGTCCCGGATCCGAATGGCCAAATTCAATACCGACGCATTAGGGAATAATGAGACTCGGGCTAAATGTAAATATTCGGCTGGTTTAGAAAAGACTTCGGTCAGAAAGTCCAAGGGACAATTTCTGGGCCAGGAAACAAGACTGTGGCGAAGCAATTAGAGAAATATTCGCGGATCAGAATTGGTCCCCGTAATGGTCATAACTCTGTACGGGCAATAGGATTTGTCATCGAACGATTCGGGTCTTGCCTGTAATGTACTCTTGTGCATTTCATTCCCAACACGGAAAAGGAGATAACTTAGTTAGCTGTCTGAAGCACGTCGGCTAACCAGGTATCGGGACGGATACATGAAAGGTCGGCATTGGTACGATTGCGATCACCTACTGTATCCCCATTCGATGAAGGTGGCTTTTGTCGCCTCACCGAGAACTTCTTCTCGGGCAGCGGTCGACTCACGTCTTCGGAAACTGCTTCCCCACCTAACCGGATGAATCATCCCATGATGGAACGTTGTGAGGTGACTTTTTCTACTCCTGTTTGAATACCTGTGATCGACCAGTCAAGCGAAACATCAAGAAAACTCATTTAGAATCGTTGGCTTGCTAAGATAGTCTTTGACCTTCTCCTTAACTAACATTCTGCTTTGGTGAAGAGATTGCAATCATCATGCCCGATTTTAAGGATAAGCTGGTGTTAGTCACTGGTGCTGCGCGTGGTCTAGGGCGAGCAATGGCGTTTGAATACGCCAAACAAGGAGCCCGCCTGATCATTATCGACGTCCTCGGTGACCTTGTGAGAGAAACAGCGCAAGAATTGAAGAAAGAGACCTACCAGGTCTGGCCCTTCATCTGTGATCTCGGCAGTGACAGCGCAGTTGCTGCTCTTGGGGAACAGATTAAACAGGAAATCGGTATTCCGGATATTCTGCACAACAATGCCATGTTCTCTCCTCATGGGACAGTCGAGAATATAGACATCGAAGGAACTCGCAAGGCTTTTGAAATCAACGTCCTTGGTTACATGCGAATTGTCAAAGCGTTTGTGACCGAGATGATTACACGTCGAAGCGGTTGGATCGTCAACACGGCCTCTCCCAATGGTATTGCACCACCGGCAGAATTCGCTAAGAACGGGGTCCCTTACAACCTGACCAAAGCCGCGGAAATTTCGCTCAGCCAAAGCATGGCTGCGACTTTGAGAAAGTACAACATTGGCGTCAGCGTACTCTATCCAGGGGCAGTGTGGACCGGAGCGTCCGAGAAGCCGCATGGAAGCGCGAGCAAAGAGTTTGAAGCCGCACTCCAAAAGTTCTTTCTGGCTCAAGCTGTGAAGCCAGCGCAGGCCGCTAAGGATCTCATAGAAGGCGTTAAGGCAAACAAGTTCTTCGTGACTACTTTCCCGAACTTTGAGAAGGTACTAGTTGAATTCTCGCAAAATGGATTGGATCCTGACGGAGAATATTCTTGGGACGGCTAAAGCATCGAAGTTTAAGAACGTTACCAGTACTGGGCAGAGATACTGGTCAATGTAATTGATCCCTTGCCCTAATTGACCGCTCACTTGAGAAGTATCAACCGTTGCAAATTAGTCCTGCCCATATAACCAGATCATCGTAGCTTTGCATGTCGTCGAGGACATTTCAACTGCGAGGATAGACACTCTCCTAATGTCCAAAGAATGAGTCAAACAGAGGTTAACATTCCGGCGCAGAGGACCATAGACTACGTGACTTCAATTGTCGCGGCACCTTGTCCGGCACGCACCATTTCCGAGCTGCTGTATCACGTTGAAAGCCCCGAATGTCGCTCTCGGTAGCTGATATATGTGGGGCGAATGTGGAATAACTATAACTTCGAAACCTGTCCGGCCCATGACTGATGATCTATCGATGCCACTCTCGCCAAAGTTTTGTTTCCCAGTTCATCTGCATTCTCGCTGTACACCTGCGAGAGCATACACGAGGAAAGACCTTGGGACACAGTGAATTCGGCAAAGCATGCCGAGCTGGGACAACGTGCCAAAGGGCACGATGCGTGCCGTCACTCTCACTTCACCACGTTCGTCCCCTCCAGCTGCATGTTTCACATACAGACTAGACTACCCGAGACCTTCACTTCCCAGCTCGGATTTCTGCCTCGTGCGAATCTATGCTGTTGGACTTAACCGCGCTGAATTACGTGCCCGCAACGCTGAGCCAGTCTCACCGGTCGAGTTCGGACTTTTTAAGGACGAGTTTCACGACAAATGTCCACTCATCATTGGCGAAGAGTTCGTTGGAGAGGTCGCTGAGGTGGCCACAGACTCCCCATTCAAGGTTGGAGATCGAGTTGCAGGATGGGCTTATGGCGGAGGCAAGGCTTATGACGGGTCATATGCAGAGTATACGATCTGCCACCACCGACGACTGTGGAAACTGGGGGACGCAGCGAAAGATGTCGATTGGGATGCCCTTGGAGCTATGCCCATGGGCCTCTGGACAGCATACGGCGCCATCTTCCTCGCAGCAGACACTAAACCAGGGGACGTGGTTTTTGTCCACGGAGCTACTAGTAGTGTTGGGCTATGGGGCGTCTTGGTGGCCAAAGACAAAGGCTGCTATGTCATTGCGAGCACGAGGCAAGAGTCAAAAGTTCAAAAATTGAAGGATGCCGGCGCCGATTGGGTCGTGCTGGAATCGGAACTGAAGGACCCGCAAGTCATCAAAGCAATTGCCACGAAAGGTGTCAACACCGTATTAGAGCTCATCGGGCTGGAGGCTCTAGGTCCAATCTCGATGCCTGTCACGAAACGAGGCGGGACGGTCGTCAAATGCGGTATACTGGGAAAGGTGTGGCAGATGCCAGTCGGGGCTGGCATCGTCTCTGCCATGCGCAGACTCACCACATTCACCACCCTAGATGAGGACTATGACGCGGCAGCGCGGGTCCTGTCTGAGGCTGTGAGGAAGGTACGTGACGGCCAATATAAGAAGGAGGTCTTCTTGGACAGTGTATTTGAACTCAAGGACGTGGGCGCAGCACATCAACGCATGGAGGATTGTGCGGCGTGTGGGAAGGTCGTCCTCTTAGTATCATGAGAGGCAGCGACAGAGTAGACTGGTTATTTTCTGTTGTATCCTCGAGACCTTACGCGCTACTTGTCAGACTGCCTTTGCTGCTGTCGCCGCTGCGAGAGGTTCCCAAGTGCGTAAAATATTGTAGGATTGTCAACAATTTAGAGCCACGATCTCGATCGGGTTACCATCCTCAAATGCACTCCAGTCTGCGTAGCGTAGGTGTGCACGTCGTGTGGGATATGAAAAGAGAGTCAAATGTATCCCATGTTATTCACGATATGATATCGTATACTTGGTGATATCTATGTTTGACTGACCACGAGATTCTCGATTATTGCCCACTCTAAGTTGTTCGATACCTGGCAGACATCTGGAACTACAGACATCCGCAACACTATCCTGTTTCTCTGTTCTGACCGTCCACAACAGATTGAACGGTCGCATCAAGACTTTCCTGGGGTAGTCCAAGTAGTTTATTAGCCAATGTCCGTTCCCCCTCAAAGTTTGTTCCCGCGTCGCCTCCATACATGAGCCGGGCCAGCAGTAGGAGCACACCAGAGAAGTCGCCATTTGCCAGTTTCACTTTACCTTCTCTTTCTCTGTCTACTGTGCTCCCTTTGTTGACAGTCCACTTCGTCGCTGTCGCCTTTTCAAGGGAAGCGAGGATCTCATTCTGCGAGACCGTGAAGGATGATATGTAGAGATACATGTTCGCGGTTTGGACTGGTTCGCGCAAGACCGCCACGACCGCTTCTCCGATGGTGGCAAGGTTACTGTATGACGATCGGATGTCGCCGTCATCATATATCAGCGCAGTATGGGCTTTCAGGTCGAAGCCTAGAAAGGAATTTTTGAGACCCTGATGCCCATGTGAGCTTATGCTGCCAGATGTAGAGATCTGCTATACCGAATGACAGCAGGACCAGGAAGTGAGAAATTGCAGGGGAAGTGCATCATACCCAGTCAAAGACTGGACCGGTTGCAAGTCCAGTCCATGAGAAGCTTGGATTCTGTTTTGCCGCAGCTTCGAGGTGATCCAGCACTGTCCGTTTCTGCTTATAGAAGAGGACCAGCTCCTGTGCTTTTGGATTCAACGTGTTGGAGCCAAGTTCACTGGGGATAAATCTCTTGACTCCGGCTTTCACCGCAATGTCTATGAGCTTCAGTTGGTCCAGCAACGCAGTCACCGACACAAACGACACCACAGCATCTTGCCCTTCGAAAACTTCGTGCAGAGACGGGTCGTCATACTCTTTCTTCACGACCTTTACGTTGGGCCCGAACTTGTTGGTGGAGTTTGGACGACTCAACACAGTCAAATCGAATCCAGCGTTCTCGAGCGAACGGAAAATGGGCCCTCCGATGTTGCCCCCAGCCTACATCAGCTCTTGGTTAGACAACAACTCTGGTAAAAGACCCCGTATTTTGCTGGATAACCTACGCCGATGAAAAGCACGTTCTTCAGTATTTGCGAATCTGACATTTCTTTTGGGTGGAGGGAGGTTGTTTGCGAACTAGTTGTTGATGTCTGAGGGGGGGAATGGCGGGAGATCTTGGGGCCCTTGATTGAACCGAGTTTACAATCGGCCGAGTGCCAACCCAGTCACATGGTAGCATATGACCGTCGTCCTCCGACAAGACTCTCATTGTGCGAAGACGAGTGCCGGCCGGACGACACGTCGCCCGGTAGCGGGAGAGCCGAGCCCGAGCATCCGGAATCTGCACTGTTCCTGCTTCCGAGACTCGTGATTTGCGCTGAGGCTCTACGAAACAGTCTGGATGATTCACAACCCGGGAGTCCTTCGGGTTGGGCAATCCAGTGACGCTACTCGGCGACAGTACTATGTACAAGCATGCATGCAATGCTGATACTCTGCGCATGGAATGAGACAAGAAGGCGGGAATGTACTTTAGCAGCAAGGAAAGGCCGCACATGGCAAGCCAAAGGTAGACTCATAGCTGTCGAAACTTACGACCTCCCAAACCCACGCCTCCCCACGCGCATCTTTCTGATACTACAGGAGCTGTCATTGACCAGCTCCAAACACAAGTATAAACCATGGCATCAGTGATGGAGTCCCGTATACCACTCACACCGGATCAGAGATGCATTGACGAACACCGCCCGATCAAAGTCATCTGCATCGGTGCTGGGATGTGTGGAATCGCCGTTGGCTGTCTCTTCCCTCAACATATTGCCAATCTAGAGTTGACGATATACGAGAAAAACAATGAAGTTGGCGGGACGTGGTTCGAGAACCACTATCCCGGCCTACGTCCTGGTAAGCAAACAAGGGACCACCCTCACGAAACCGAAAACTAACAACCCACTGGATCTCACCCCACATGTGTATCAGTATACCTTCGCAAGCAACCCCAAATGGTCTCGGTTCTACCCTCCCGGGGCAGAGTTCGAGGAGTATCTGAAGAGTGTGGCGAAGAAATACGACGTGTACAAGCACACGAAATTCCGTCATAGGTTCATAAGCGCTCAGTGGTTTGAGGAAGAAGGTCAGTGGGAAGTTACTCTTCAGCGGCTAGAAGACGGAGTAGTAAGTGGCTTTCGTCAACGTCCGTACGATTTTCTCCAACTTACACCTTTCAAGACCGTTACGGACCGAGCTGAAGTCCTCATCAAGGCCACCGGGTTCGTCAACGATTGGCGATGGCCCAACGTTCCCGGCCGCCAGAAGTTCAAGGGGACGATGCTTCACACAGCAAATTGGGACGACGCTTTCGACCCGACAGGGAAAAGTGTTGCTGTCCTTGGCTACGGCTCAACTGGCGTCCAGATTACCCCGGCTATTCAACCACTCGTGAAGCAACTCGATCACTATGTGCGTGGCAAGGTCTGGGTTCCGCCCGGGGGCGGAACTAATACGGAGGAATTGATCGAAAGGGGGGCCCATAACAACTGTTAGGCATTGGCTCGAGAAGCCTCTTTGCACCCACACCTTGTGCGAACCTATATCTAACTTCACGCTAGTTGATCATGACCTCGGAGAACGCAAGCTGTTCACGGAGAACCCGCAGTTATATCTTGATTTCCGCAAGAAACAGGAAGCGTACTGCAACAATGTCCAACGGATTTTCTTCAAGGACTCCGAGGCACAGAAGCAATTCACCCTGTTTCTCGATGCGAATCTGAAAGAAACCACCAAGCCGAAACCATGGTTGTATGACGTCCTCAGGCCCAACTACGCGCCTGGCTGTCGGAGACTCATTATGGGCCAGGCTTGGCTGGAATGCATGCAGGAAGACAATGCCAATCTCATCCCTAAAAACGTGAAGGAGTTCACTGAAGATGGGATTATAGACGAAGATGGCGTCGAAAGGACCTATGATGCCATTATTTGTGCTACAGGATTCGACACGTCAGTACTCTCACTCGTCCTCCCTTCTCTTTATGTACTGATATTGCCACAGCCGCTTGGACAGCAGCGGCACACCTTTCATCGGAAGAAACGGAACTCCTCTTTCCGCAGTATGGGACCCAGATCCAGTGGCCTACTTTGGGGTCAATCCCGAACAGATGCCGAACCTTTTCCTAATGTTCGGTCCCAATACAGCCCCGTTCGCTGGCTCGATAGTCCACACTTTCGAGTCCACGGCACATTATATCATCAAATGCGTGCAGAAACTGCAACGAGAGTACCTCAAGTCGATTGTGTGCAAGTAAGTGTCTTAGGATACCCCGCGCTCCCTACCATGGCATGCTCCAGTATGAGCTGACTCTGGACTAGGCCGCAAGCCCTCCGTAACTGGATCAAGCATGTCGATCGCCACATGAGTAAGACTGTCATGTCTGACAGTGTGAGTCCATATACTCGCTCTCGAAACGATTCCAGACTGAAACATTCCAGTGCGTGACTTGGTTCAAACGAAACAAGCCTGATGGCCGTACAATCACCATGTGGCCTGGTTCTGCCATGCACGGCCATATCGCGTGGGAGAATCCGCGTTTCGAGGACTTCGATTTTACCTCATGGCTTCCCCAGGACGACACTCTGGCCTGGCTGGGTAACGGAAATACGGTGGCGGAGTTGACTGGCGTGGGAGACACGACCAACTACATGGACTATAGAGATGTGTCCAAGGTCCTCCCTGTACCAACCAAGGACTATACTCCGCCCGTCTGGCCCCCAATAGAGCATCAATGGCTCGGTGAGATGAATGGCGCAGAGTCCGATCAACACGTTGCGCTTAAGCAGAATGCAGCTTTAGAAGAGGTGGACGGCAACGCCATTCCCAACGCAGCCTTGAATACGGAGGCACCAGCAGTGACAAAACTCGCTGCCAGTCAGGAGATCGCACCGCTTGGACCGAAAGTTGATCCTGGTAAGAAATCCTGTTTGACCTGAAGGTGACACGGTAAACTCTTCATGGACACAAGCTAACTAAGTATTCTCGGAGCACAGAGTCGACCGTTGACGAGAAGCCAAAGATCAAGAAGTTTTATTGATGGTGACACAAGCCGAGGCAGATAGTGCCGAGCTGAACTTGAGAAATATACGTACCATCGACTTCCGTTCGCTAGTGCCCTCTTCGGATGCTCGCAAGTCTCTGGCACATAAGCTGCGTTGGAAATTGATCATCTCTAGTGATTAGTGAGGGAGGGTTGATATCACTCTCCCCTATGGTGCCTACTTGCTGGGACTGTGACGCACAACGCGGACATATAGATTTTAGTGATGGCATTTTGTGGGAGGAAGTCATGTAATATTCGAGCTGTTTGCCAAACCCTGACGTTGCACGTGACTCTGTTACGCCCGCAACTGCTCTGCTATGCCTGTCTCTGTCACATCTGACCTCCCAGTATCCAGAAAGGACAACGAAGTCATGCTGTAGTATCTCGTCGCCGCTCAAGTTTCTGATTCGGGGTGAAGAGTGGCGTACTATTGGCTATCGGATACGTATACAACTATCGTTTGCAGCCCCCCCATGCTGAGATTGCCTCCGGCTCATTCTTCCAGGGCTGTTTCGAGGCCGTATGAATTTGCAGTGAACGTTCCTAGCCCGAAAGGGTCATGGAACATGCCACCGTTCCAGGGCATATTGAGGCCGTCTGGAAACATGGGTTGAATTTCGGCCAGGAGGCCGGGTTGTCTCTGTGGAAACTGGCTTTGGCCGAGAGAATCGTCCAGCCCCAACGGAAAGCTCTGTGGCTCACAAATGTGTTAACTTGACTTGGGCCTGCAAAGGCAGATTACCGAAGGAGGGTCAGATTCTCACCTGATTTGCGGCACCACTGTACAATGACGGCGATAAGTACCCGAGATCACCGGTCACGGTTGCAGACAGAGACGTCAAGGGAACGGCGTGGCTGGTTGTGAAATGTTGCTTATCCACCGTGACATCTTTCATGGACTGTCCTCGGGTGCTCTCGTGCTGTCCGGTCCTTTCTGTTCTTTCCACCACGTCTCTCGCTGTTTTTTCGAACTCCGAACACACTCTGAAGATTCGATTCAGCTCCATACTGTCCTCAAGTCCCAACTTCGACAGAAAGACGACGAGCGAGCGCATCAATCGGAGGTCTGAACGTGATCGCGAGTCTGTCGGAGTCCGTAGAATGCTCTCAAAGAGCGTTATGAACGCGCTCACAGGGAAGTACAAGACTCGCCTGGGACCTGTTAGCATTTTGATTAACTGGTAGGGATGGATAAGTCTGTTGCTATACCAAACGAAGCCCATATCCTGCACAGGGATATATTTCAACATGCGAATCGAAGCTCTGGCGGAGTGGCTGCATTGTGCCGCGGATTGGAACACTTGAGGATTCAGAGGCACAGATTCGAAAATGTTTTGCCGGCCTGCCCAATAGCTGTGCTGGATTGATGTCCGATGGATAGTGTGCAGGCAGTTGTAATACGAGAAGTGCAGAACTATAAGGTGGAGACCATGTGGAGTATAAGCCGTCCGGATCTCGGAGTCCGGTTGATCGAGATCCACCGGAATACCTTCTTTCCACTGCTCGAGCTGACGGTCGAGTTCGGTGATTGTGGCCATGAGTTGTTCATCCGACTGGTTCGCCGCGCTTGCCGAGTACAATCGCTTGTGAATCCTGGCTTGGATGGTCGCGACCTCGGCCATCGCTCTGAACATATTGAGCCTTCCTTGGCCCCCAGGGAGAGTCACGATTCCAAGATCATCCTGCGGGTTTTCACTTGGGAGCTCAATGTTCATGTCATCTTCATCTTGGATCAATGGCAATCCAGAGCGGATACACATGTCTTTGTCGATCCGATAGGCGATCCAGAAAACTCGTTTACGTTGCTCTGCTTCGAGGGGGTCTAGGCCGTATAGAGATTCCTTCTTATGCATGCCGAGGGTGTGAGAGAGTCTCATCGCTGAGGCAACAAAGAAGGCCACTGGACGGGGGTCTGGCGTCCCCTGCATGAGCAAAGCCATGGCAAGCAAGGCTTGCACACCGATGATATCAGTGCCTCGAATCGTTAACTCCGCGAAGACGGCAAGCGCATTCCTGAAATAATCGCGAGATCTCTCCATAGTTGCCGGAGGAGCATTGTCGAGGGCCTGTAGCATAGTGATGATAGCCAGGACGGTGTTTAAGCTGGCCCACCACCCCGCACTCTCACAGGGAGTCGCAGAGTACTGTCGTTCAAGCAACGACATGAACGTATGCTGAGAGAACAAAGGACATACACTGTTGAAGTCCTTGAAATACCGCTCCACAAGGGAGATTGCCTCATCTTTTGGGGGCAGTTGACGATATACACGTCGAGTAAAGACACAGTTGAAGGTATCTGACGTCCAGTGATTCATCGTATGCTCATCCTGGGCAGCTGCGACGATGGCGTCTTTGAATGTCTTGTTTCCCGTCTTCTCAATAACCCATTGTATGCCCTTGGGAGAGAAAATTGAGAAACCGGCTGCCGAGCCAATACGAGCAGGTCTGCCTGGCGGATAAGGGACACCGGAATATATCGAACTGCCCATCTCTCGTGGGCCCGATCGTGAGACCAGTATTTCATCGCTATTCATGTCACGATCCATCACCCCTCTGGTCTCATTGGTCTCTGTTGATGGGTGGATGCGATGTCGCGGCGTCGTGCCATCGAGTGTCGGCAGGTCGTGATTGGTGGAGTTCGGAGAATTCGTTGTTGCTGGCACCGTAGTCGAGCCGCTCGTCACACTCGGAACCGGTGGCATCGAGGTCTCTGATGATCCCGATCCTTGCTGCCGGCCGTCTTTGTTCGTTAAGCAGCCTGAATTGTTGAGGAGAGACTCCATGGTTGCGAGCCTATTCTCCAGAGTGTCCATGTATTTTGTGCTGTGCACAAGTTGAGAATGAGCCTGAAAATGAGAGATGCCGGGAGACGTACCCTCTTCGAGAGCCCCCTCGTTGGCGTAGCTGTGGGAATATGCACTCGACGTCGTGCGTCATACAATAAATGCACGGCTTGTTCCCGTCGCATTTGATCTTTTTCTTCTGACACGTGTGGCAGGCCTTTTCGCCCGATGGAAAAGTCAACCTATACTCCTGTGCAGGCGACCTGTGGTCTAATCTCGTCTTATCTTACCGTGGCGATCCGCTTCCGCTTTCCTATGGGGCGATCATTGTCCGTCATCTTTGCGCCTTCCCTCGCAGTGCATGCAGGGTATAGAATGGCTCCTACTACAAGATAGAGGAGCAACTGGGGTCTAGGAGAAAGAGGATGGGAAGAAGGACGCTGGATAAAGGGGAAGGAAAGGTGAGAGGCTTCGGAGGCGCAAAAGTCGAAGTCACGAAATGGGAATTATCAAGTTGCAGTAGGCGATCACGAATCGGTTGCAACCCTATGTTGAAATGGTTCAGTATGCTTTTTGTGCTGTCAATTGTGGAATTGTGCAGCTGTCCAGTACTGTGGTAGGTGAGGATTGCGGTGGCGCGGCACAAGTCGTTGCCGCCGTGGCCACGACGGCTAGCTTGGGGTCGCAACCCGTGGTCATCTTCGGTTGACAAGGATCTTCAAGCTGCTTTGGGGCAGGTCCCCCCAGAAATCCTGCCTGGTGAGCCTGAGAGGAGCGGGGAAGCGTGGGGAAATATAGAGAATGCCACAAAATGCAGAGAAAACCCGGGGGGTCTTCCCAGGAGTCCACAGTTGATTGGTCCGTGCCCACAGGACTACAGTACTCTGCTAAATACTAGTTCGGTTAGGCCATGGCCAGAACACGATGTCTGGAATCAATTAACGTCCGACCCGAGACCTCACCCGAGATGATGCCAGTCGTCGGCTGGGATGCATCGTGCTGGCCCGATCCAGGGGCATCCGACAGGATTACCAGCATGTGACAAGAACTCTTAGCTTTGCAAGTTCCTTCCTCGGCAGACGTGCATATGGTTAGGTACTTGTGCCTATAATGGTGGTGGACGACGCCGTTCAGCCACTACTCCTCCCGGGTCTCAGATTAGATAACAGAATATGGCGTCTCCAGTTATGTCCTACCAAACTCTGTTCCAAGAGGCGCGAGATGCAACCCCCAGAGGGCTTCCTGTTGGGGCCTGGTATATCATTGTGGTGAGTCCAGCCAACATAGCACCCGCGCAATCAGCAAGCACTTTCCTGATGAGCTCAACTCTTTCATAGGCAGCCACGCTCATCACCGCAGACGGTGGATCACACCTGGGCGAGCTGTACCAATTCGTCTTGAATGATTTGGGAAGTGACTCAACGTTGGAAAGTCGGCAAAATGTCTCGCGAAGACTGCGGGCTGTAATCGCCAAGGCGTGGACACTGGTCGGCATGCCTCGCGCCAGTGACGGTCTGTTCGCTCTGCTCAGAGTTGAAGACCCCAAAGATGCAGCTCAAGACTGGGACCGAGCCGAATTCGCCCGCCAACCTGAGAAGGCTATTCAGCGTACTCAGGCGTGGTGGCAGCAAGTATTTGGAGACGAAGTGGCCGGTATCAACAAGTCGTATGAGACAAACCCGGACTTCGGTGTGTTATCCCTGTGTCTCGAGCTCCATAACCATTTCGAATCGCTGAAATTTGCTAGCTTGGACGGTCGAATTCGCCGTGTATGGTTTGTACCTGGCAGATCTGTCCGTCTTGGGACCAATAGAGAACGAGTTGGTCATATTGGCTAGTGTCATGGGTCAAGGCGCCCAGAATACTACTCGTTTCCATCTACGGGGAACCCGCCGCATCGGTGTTGGCGCAAAGGATGCGGTTGAAATCCAGCGCGTTATCGAGATGGTTGGAAAACAACAGAGCAAAGACCCAAGTTCATGGCCTCGATTTCAAGAGGTTGAGCACCTGTTTCCATAGAACGAATCGACCATAAATCAATCCCTCGAATTACAGATGCAAAGGCGTAAGGCTTAGCGGAAGCAAATGCCAGTATGGCGCTCTACCCATCCTCCGGATGTGCTGGAGCCTTTCCGATTAGGCCAAGCAGGAAATTCTCGATTGATGAGACACACTTCCCGGCGGATGACGTTCAAGTCTAAAGCTCTTTACAATCTTCTTGGCAAGGCGGCAGGTCTTAATGAAATGACCGCCGTGATGGAGTTCGGTCCGGGTACCTGTGCAGCCACTTGAGCACAAGTTGAATAATTCCCGTTTAGTAGTTCGTAAGTTCAAGGCGTGGTTTCTAGCAGCCATACTCTTGAACCCTTTATTGGCCCTTGTCAATTACATGCGGGATTCAACATTCGCAGCGTGTGTTCCATCGCAAAGCCAGAATCCTTGGGAGTTACCATGTCACAAAATAAACTGACCTACAGAGACGTGGCAGCCCACACTGGCAGACATGACCTTTATGTTATCATTCACGGCAAGGTCTTGGATCTAAGTAACTTTGTGGACGAGCACCCGTAAGTCGAGCCTCCTTTGCTTTGGTCATGCTTCGAACGAGAAGCCAGCCATTCGTGCTCCTAAGGTTCAGGTTGCCCTCGCAATGCTCCCTTAATTCTTCGAGGTTCTGTGGTACTGACTGCTCATAGTGGCGGGGAGGAGGTTCTAGTGGACCAGGGTGGGAAGGACGCCACAGAAGCCTTTGAAGACGTCAGCCATAGCGAAGAGGCCCGCCGGATTCTCGACAAACTTGTCATCGGCATCCTGGACAAAACAGTAAGTTTTCAAGTTTCCAGAACCCTACAATTTTAGTTGAGCTCTGATATCGAATTCCTGGAAGCGGTACAACGATGTGAAGCCAACTACTTCTACCGTGGCTCCGGTTTCTCAGCCACGCGGCTTGGGATCTAGTGTCGGCGCTATAGTTGTACTTTTCATTATTCTCGCAGCTCTTGGAGCCTATAGAGTCACGTCGACCTAGGATGAACTAGTGTTCCGAGGAGATCTGGGCTTATGCAAGATATTCGCTTATCAATCTAGGCAATAGAATCACCATTTAATTACATTTTCCCATACGAATGCCTCCTCGTTGTTTCTAAAGTATGTCAGGACTCCTTTCATATATCCAGGTTACTATAGGATTAGCAGACTTGGCCGGCTGCCTGTGTTTTCACGGCTTGGTCCCTTTCCATTTGCTTTATATACTCTTCTCGTGCCGCCTTTGTATCACTTTTCACTTTGAACCAAGCGGGCAGGTTGTCATTGATCGACTGCTCGATGTTGTAGATCTCATCATTCTCAACAAGTAGTCCTGTACCTGACATCTCCAGCCCTCCGTTGACAAGGTAAGCACAAGCGATTGCACACGTGCGGGAAGAACTGAGGTTTATTCCCATAACCTGTAGTTCTGTGCGCATCTGATCGAAGGCCTCCTTGCCTCGCTTGTACTGCTGTGGAAACACCCCCGGTGTGAACGTGATGTGCGGAGCCACTATAGTAAGCGCGATTCCCTTTTCTTTGGCAGATCCAGCCAAGGAGCGGAGTAGGCCCGTGGCGCCTGTTGAATGTCAGTGCGGATTTCTCATGATGAACGGATGAGGCCGTGAAAAGGCGTTGTTCACCGTTCTTTGCCGCAGAGTATCCCGGCATTATCTCATTTCCACCGTAGCCTGCGCGACTGGTGACCATGATGATAGTCCCACCACCTTCTCTTAAATAATGAAAGCCTAGAGCAACTCCATACACTGTTCCCTTTAGGTCCACATCCAGAACTCTCAGGTCAGGGGGCAAAGGTTTGCCAGTTTGATCGACTTTAACATCGAAGAATTGGCCGCGTGGCTCGGCAATCCCAGCATTAAGGCAGATAATGTCGATATGGCCAAATTTCTGTTTGGCCGCTTCGAATATCTCAACCTGGGAGTCCCATGAGCTTATATCGCACTGGCAGACCAAAGTGCGTGATGAGTCCAGGTCCACGTAAGTGTCCGGACGCTTGCGGCCACCGACGAAAACAACGTTGCAACCGAGGTCATAGAAGAACTCGGCAATCTCAAGACCGATACCAGAAGATGCCCCGGTGACTATAATGGTTTTGCCAGCAAAAGATTGAAGTGAATCGAGGTCGACATTGACGACAGGTGCAACGGAGGTATCCATGATGGTTTGCTATGTTTCAAGCCCTATCGGGTGAAGCTTTGCGTTTTCTTTGACTTGGAAAGTCTCCAGACGAACATGTTTGATCAGGATCTTTTCGACTACAAAGGGAGTGGAATGTCCGAGTAGGCCGCTAGCTAATGATCCTGAACGGGATTGTTTAATTCCCGACCCGCTCGTCGTCCAGAGGCTTATGGTCTCTATACGGGTTCGTCGTCACCCAACTCAAGAGCTTTCAGAAGTTGTCTCGGGCCATTGAACAGGTTGTTCAAAAGATTAGGCTTCTCATCAAGTCGGAGGGACGCCGGGAGTGATCCGATTGCAGAGCATCTTCATCCCTAGTCGTCTCTTAGAAATACCAGTCGGCCCGAACTACGAATTCTTTGCTCGGACGATATGGGAGTGAAGTTTCAGGAAGCAATGTGCCTTATACGGGAGGAATGAAGCATCGGGTCAGCTTTAAAAGCGAGATCGAGGTTATTTCGCCCACTCGCCTGGGCCTGAAGTATAACACAATGCATAGAAATCTTTTGATCCTCGGCGGTTCTGGCAAGAGTGGTATCAAGATTGTGCAGCAAGCAATAGAGAGAGGTCACATTGTCACGGCTTATGCGCGGAATGCGACAAGGTTGAAAGAAGAACATGGCTCTGCCATTAGTGAAGGGCTCTTGACTTTAAGTTACTACCTTTTCCCAAAAGGCCCTGGTGGCTATTACTCACACACGTTTCAGATCATCGAGTGCGAGATTTCTTCCCTTCGGGAGCGGCTCTCGCCCAGCTTTTCAAAGGTCGACGCTATAATTTCTGTTCTTGGGCCTAACAGTCTGAGCTACACCGGGACCGAAATCGCGCAACTTTACGAATGGATCATAGCCGAGTTGCGGCACCTGCCCGTCGCTCAACGGCCATATCTACTGGTAACGTCAACACAATCGATTGTCGACCCAGAAGACGGCGTCGACTTCTTCACCAAGATACACATCTTCTTCATCATGATGATCGCACCAGGTGCCCGCAGAGAGACAATGGCGATCAAAGATGTGTTCATGAGGGAGGTCAAGTCTCACGATACCGAAGTTGATTGGACAGTATGTCGGCTCAATCTACTGAGGGACTCGGGATTGCCAATCGAAGGTGGAAAGGCCGGGTACGTTGGGAAGAAAGGATGGATCTCGACAATGGACCGTGCACAACTGGCCTGTTGGTTGATAAGGGAAGCTGAGAAAGAACCAGCGGAGCGAAAATGGGTTAGGAAAATGCCTGCACTTTGGGGGGACGATGCTGTCTGAACCTGGCCAGTTGTATTGCCATTTAGGACTAGGACTCCAGGAGCCATGGTAACCTCTTAAGCATAGACTTGATATCCTGCTTGAAGCTGACCCTCTGACTGGGGCCGTAGCCCTTGCCAGCAGTAAATTTTGCGGACCCGACCTCGAATGCACAAAAAGCATGCTGTAACAATATTCCTAACTCCGAGCCATGTCTGAAATTCCATTCCAAACATCCGAAAATATTGCATGAGCATCCCAGTTGACCCACTTAGTAAAGTTTGTGACAGTTGATTCGGTTTCGTCGCTACTATGCACTGAACGTGGCACGGCTCGCATTACCAACAGCCATCCGCGCAAGAGCTGTCCGGGACAGTGAACGTTGGCTCTAGTGGTAGAGCTGCGAAAGAAGGCTTTAAAAACTGATGACTTTCTCTCTGCTCTATAATTCTGGAATATACTAGTGTTCCAGAGATAAGACTCGTTGACTTTTGCTATCTTTACAAGCCATTGATCAAAAGCTTCTGGCGTCATGGGGCTTTCACGTAGCCTTCCTACCTTCACTTTGTCGCCCCTAGCCGCTCTCATCTTACTCCCTTTGGCCCTTATAGCCTTGGTACGTAGCCGGACGAAGGACTCTTGATGCCCTCTGACAATAGCAAGGTATTCGTCTATTATGTCTCACTAGGAATATACAACGTGTGGTTCCATCCGCTCCGCGACTATCCCGGACCTGCGCTGAATGCCGCAACAAGACTCACGTGGAGTTTTCAGGTCATATCTGGCAGGTCTCAGTTCCTGCTGTCCCAACTTCATGAGAAATATGGAGATATTGTTCGCATTGGTCCCAACGAACTATCCTACACAACCTCGAAGGTTTGGAAAGATGTCTATCAATCACACTCCGGAAAGGCCCAGTTTCAAAAGGATCCGCTCCACTACCAGAAGCACGACAAAACACCTAGTCTGCACGTGTCGAGTGACGCGGACCATACGCGTATGCGTCGGCTGATCTCGCACGCCTTCTCCGATAAGGCTCTGAGAGATCAGGAAGCCATCATGAAGCAATACAGCGATTTGCTAGTGAAGCGCTTACATGAAGTCATCAGATCAGGGGGGCCTATCGACATCAAGCAATGGTACAAATGGACACTGTTCGACTTGTTTGGCGATCTTTGCTTTAACCAACCTTTCGGCTGTCTGCAGTCTGGGCAGAGCCACCCCTGGGTTGACATATTGGGCGAGTCAATCCAAGCATTTTATTATCTAGGTCTCGCCAGACGGATCCCCGGCCTTCAGAACCTGATGATGAAAGCAATTCCAAAGAAGAAGACGGAACAAGCAGCATGGCACTCGGAGTTTAGCAGGAACCTGGCAGACAAACGGATGGCCATGAAGACCGACCGGCCGGATTTCATGTCTTTCATTCTCAAACACAACGAGACAGAGAAGGCATTGTCGGTAGCCGAGATTCGCTCCAACACAAACGTGTTGATACCCGGGGGCAGCGAGACAACTTCCACCTTCCTCACTGGCGCAACATGGAACTTGCTCCAAAATCCGTCAAAGTATGACAGGCTCGTGAAGGAAATCAGGTCAACGTTTACGGGTTCCGATGAGATCAACATAAGCAATACTGCTGGCATGGAATACTTGAACGCAGTCATCAACGAAGGACTTCGAGTCTACCCGCCAGTGCCTTCCAACATGCCTAGAGTCGTCCCAAAAGAAGGAGCGGTGGTGTGTGACAAATGGCTTCCTGGCGGAGTATGCTAAACTCCCAACTCATTTTCCCAATCTTGCATCTACCACTAATCTAACCTTGATTTAGACATCGGTCTGCGTGGCGCCGTATCCAATGATGCGCAGCACCCGCAACTTCAAGGACCCTGATGCCTTCATTCCCGAACGCTGGTTGAAAGACCCTCAGTATGCTACTGATGACCTGGGGGCCTCCCAGCCATTCTCATTCGGTCCAAGGAACTGCATCGGAAAGAAGTGAGTCAACCCATAATGACAAATCCTGAGTCTCATCCGACTGGGTACTAACTACCCCCTAGTCTTGCTCATGCGGAGATGCGCCTGGTTCTTTCCAAGATTCTATGGCACTTCGATCTTGAACTTATGCCTGAGAGTGCAAATTGGTTCCCACACAAGATGATCGTCATCTGGGATAGCCCACCGTTGCATGTCAAGCTGCACCCTGTCAAGCGATGAGCGTATGGTATGGAAGGCGGATGGCGATAGCTGGTATAGATATAAAGTTAGGAAGCAACGGGCTTGCTCAGCTTGTTCTCAGTGGGCTACAACTTGTGCTTTCGTGGACAGGAAAGTAAAAGGGTTTTCTCGTCTAATTGTTTCTACTGACTAGCTAAATGGGTCCCTTGCTGCTTCTTTCACGCTGGCCCTCCATTCCTTCCTCAATCCGGTTTGAAGACACCACTCATGGATTTTTCCAGAAACTCCCTTTTCAATGTTTGGTCCAGGATTCTTTTTCTCCCATAAGGTATGCCATGGTCTCGTCAGGGTACTCATGCTTCTCCCGACGATAGCGGCTTGCCGCGCTTACCTCCATACACACGGCAAAGGCGTTTGGGTCGTCCAAGAGTTCTTTGATAGCACCAACGATATGCTCGGGCTTTGTGATCTTGTCATCTGGCAGAGTGGGCTTGACGCCCAGCTTGACCAGCCTCACCGGAAGGCCTATATTTGTCGGAACGGCGCCCGGCAGAATGGCACTGACGCGGATATTTTCCTTCTTCAGCTCCTTCCCAAGACTACGCACCAATCCAATGACTGCATATTTGGCCGCACAGTAGATCGGGAGGATGGCGGCTTCGTATAGGGCTGAGGCTGTTATTTCGAAAGTCAGTCTAGTATAGCCTAGTTGTGGTGCAAAAGGTTTGACTCACCAGAACTTGTGATGATCAGACTACCTCCCTTGACAGGATTACGGCGGAAGTAGTGCATTGCTAGGAAAGCAGTATAGATGGCGCCGTCACAGCTGACCTTACTGGTCAGAAGGCTAGGCTCGGGAGGAGGAAGCGTCTCGGACGGTGCGTAGAAGTCTTCGACGTCGAGGATTCCGGCATTCGCAAAGACTTTGCCAAAAACATCAGTATTGAGCTAGGTGCTGGCCCTGTTGATATGAGAATGAGTTGCATACTGACCGAAGTCAATACGTCCATACTTTTCCCAAGTGTGCGCGAACGCCTTTGCTTGGGAAGCATAGTTGGTGACGTCCACCTGCGTGAAGATGCCCCCGACCTGCTCGGCCGCGGCCTGGCCTGTTTTCTCGTTCAGGTCTGCTATGGAGATATCCCAACCATCCTTCTTTAGCTGCGTGGCCGTGTAAAGACCAATGCCCGAACCTTGATAGCTTAATCAGGATGTTTCTATCGTAAGAGACGGACGACATTACCGGCACCAGTTATCAACGCCACCTTATTGGGAGAAGACATTTTTTGAGCAGTCCTAGATGCAATGTAACAATTTAATGATTGAGTCTATAGAAAAGGAAGAGAAGAACCGTACAAGACTAATGTAGTGTTTCAGGCCTACTACTATAGATACACCGGGTCTGAAACCTATATCCACCATTTAAGTCACGGATGAGGTATTCTTATGGCAGAGATTGGGGGCCCTAGACCTCAAGCAGTTCCATTTTGTGATATGACTTAAATTGCTGGCTCTGTAGAGACGTGTTTTGCAGCCGAATTCGGGATGTTATTGAAACTATGAGAAGTATAGCTTCTGCCGGATGCCAGGGTGTACGGAGTAGCCATGGCTGCACTCGATATCTGGTTGTGAGCAGCCTCTCGGCCGATGGTCGAATACTCGCATCTCGGTACTCGAAGAGTCGTTTCCGGCGCTTTGGATGGATGTGTATTGGATTGAGACCGTTGCCCGCGGGGCTCTCGGCCGCCATTTCGCTCAGAATGCCAATATTTCTTTCATCTTCGGGTATTAAACTTCACTCCCGAATCATAACGACTCCGTCGGCGTTTATTATATCGAGCTCCTCAGCAAGAGACATGCCAGGGGGGCTCGGGCAACAAGCTCTTACGCAGGAGTCCGTGTCGTGATAGCGAGTACCAAAGCTAAATATTGTTGTATTACAATTGCGTGAGACAATGCTCTCCGCATTTGTGACCTCCATTTTTGACAGTCCGGGCTTAGGCCAAAGTTCTCTTCTGTTACTCTTTCGTCTCCTATTGGTGCACATGATCCGAATGTTTTGAAATCAGGTACAAGAACCGCAACAGATAGCAACTTCAGGACTCGGGCTGTCTTTATGTGGATGGCAAGGACACTAAAGAACTCGTGGGCGGAGAGGATAAGCAGCGCAATTTCGACCTCTAACAGGTCTCCTTAACTGGTAGTCTTCACGCTGTAACGACGGACGGTAGATTCTTTGAGCAAAACTTTTATAGATTAAGAGCTAAGGGAATATGTGAATTCAGTCATTCCCATACTGTTTTTCCGACCAACTCTACGGCGTCTTGAAGTTGTAGTGCAGCACCTGCATATTGCAGAACGGCACTAAAGCATTTGGCCCGCATTCGTATCCGATGCCGCTGTCTTTGTGACCGCCAAATGGTACCCGAAAGGAGACCTTCTCGTAGCTGTTGATGTATACGCTGCCAGCCTCCAGCTGCTCTGCGATCCGTCGGGCTCGGTCAAAATCTTTCGTCCATACACTTGCTCCTAGGCCCATCGAGCTATTGTTGGCACTTTGAATCACTTCCTCCTCGCTGGACCAAGGAATTGCCGGCACGATGGGTCCCTTTGAAAATTTATTAGCGTACTTATGCCTGGATGTACGGGAGTCCTTACGAATTGTTCCTCCGTCACAAGAAGTGAGCTGGGTGGCGGATTGTCAATGATAGTGGGCTCCAAGAAGAAGCCCTTGGTTTCCTTCACTTCTCCTCCAACCTTTGCAACATAGCCTTTTTGTTTGACCTCCTCGAACAGACGTCTGACTTTTTGGTATTGCATTTCATTCTGTATTGGACCAAATATGGCACCATCTTCCGTCCCCATCCCAACCTTCCACTTGTGTACTGCGCGAGCCATTGCGTCGAGCATGGGCGTGTAGATATCTTGGTGGATGTAGATACGTTTGACAGCAGTGCAAACCTGTCCAGTGTTCCAGAAAGCCCCGAAACAGAGGTCGGGCGCTATCTTGTCAACATCAACATCAGGGCATATAATGGCTGGGTCGTTGCCGCCACTTCGGCACTGGGGTCAGCAGGCGGATATATGCCGATAGAGAATGAACGTACAGTTCAAGCGTCACGCGTTTGAGACCTCTAGCGGCAGCTTCTGCCACCTTTCTTCCCGATGCAGTTGAGCCGGTGAATGAGATTTTATCGACACCAGAATGGTGTGTGAGCCAGGGCCCCAGTCTGTCGTCGCCACTGAGGACTTGGAGGACCCCTGGAGGCAGGAACCCCTGAGCCAGCTCAACCACCTTCATACCACTGTAAGGCGTGAAGGGAGAGGTTTTGATGATGCAGCAGTTACCTGCCATCAATGCCGGGAGGGCTTTCATGATCGGCTGACCGAGAGGAACTGGTCCATGTAAACACATCAGCTCGCTGCGCCCCCGTTTGACACGAAGCATAGTCGGCATACTTACAATTCCAGGCACAAATGGCGACGACAACACCAAGAGGTGTATATCTGACGTGATAGTCCCGGTCGTTTACAGTGTGGTTTTCTTCGGGCATCTTTAGGGAGACTGCCCTCTATCCTTTAGAAAATATGGATCTTCGTATCAACAGGACTTTTTCGACTTACGAAAATAATTGAAGGCCTCGTTAAAACAGTGATTGGCCTCGAATTCACCAAAAGCTCTCTGCTCTCCTATCAGTCAAACATGCACAGGCCCTCCAGTTAGACTTTTGTTTCGCGAAACGCAAAGTTAACCCAGCCAGAGTAATTGAGCATACCGGTTTTCCATTTTCTTTCATGATAATTTCGCCAAATTGCTTCAGATGGGGCCGGCAGGCGTCACCCCATCCCTTCAACAACTCGATTCGTTCCTCGAAAGACGTATTCTTCCAGGTCTGGAAGGCATTCTTGGCTGCAGTGACAGCGTCTTCAACATCCTGCTCTGTAGCTACGGATATCACCCATAACTTTTCTAGAGTTGCAGGGTTTACAGTTTGGGAGGTCTTTTCAGAGCCACGCGGCTTCCCAGAGACGATATTATGAAAGCTCGTGAATGAGGGATCATCGGCTTCATTGAGCAAGCTTGACGACATAGCGCCGGAATGGGTTAAATCAGAATGTCGTGGTAAGATAACAAATTGAAGCGGCGGCGGTCCAAGGATAGTAGCTGGGTCTTCATATTGTTCCATACTAGTAGTCTAGGGATACTTGACTAACAATACCCCCCATTCCTTCGCTTTAGGCGGTCAGGCCCCATTCTGTAGGTAGCCTCCATCGCGATACCCGATACTTCCTGGGGCATCGGTCCATTAGGTTCCGACCCGGCAAAATAGGGGCTCATATTTGATCACGTGGCTTACAGCCTTGCCTCCGGAACAATTAGCTCGTTTTTCCGGACCAAAAGATAGTGCTATTGCGAAATTTCAATAAACCATAGATACCTAGACCTAGCGACTAAACATCGACTTTGTGGTTTTATGGTTCATTTCTTAGCATCTTAGGAGCCATCCAATATAGCGCACCCTTAACTCCTCAAGCTTAACACAGTGTACGGTGAGTCGATTTTCAGGTAGAAGGCGAAGCCGGAGCGCCGGACGCGACCGGCCTCACATAAAGACGTTGGTAGATCTGTTATCTCTAGGGATGCCGCTCTTCGCAGTAAATCGAGAGCAACTAACATGTATCATAGTTAGCAAGGCCAAAATGGCAAGGAGCTCCCCCGGATCTCTCATGTCGCAGCATATTCTTTACAATCACCGTGTCTTGTAAGGGAGGTAAGCGAATCTAGCGACACGCCAACATAGCAACCCGGATTCAATCACTAGTCAGCAATGTTTCCATGCAACGCATCAATTTTCAATTTTTGGCGTACCCATGAAATGTTTGGTCTCTTCCCTTCAGTTGTGCTTAAGGTGACCCTCGGAATCTATTGCTTCCCGACTTTCGACATTTTACTTTCCGGCTAGCACCGAGCCGGATATCTCTGAACTTTTTCTAGGCGATGCTATCTCACTTCGTTCAGCGACGCCAAATTAAACTCTAGCAGCTAAAGAGTCCGAATGACCTCCTCGAAGTCTTAGCTGTCTATGGCTAGCTGGTCCCATTCGGGAGGTACCCCGCCGAGTTCTCCAGGTTCTACCTGGCGGAGAAATCTGGGAACCGACAGTGCGGATCTTTTGCGACCCCTTTCCGTGCGGGATAGATGGACCTAGCCTAGACTTCAGCTCTGACAGATCTTATTGCAGAGGCTTTCTCTTTTCATATAGTCTTGTCAATCACCTCGTTATCGTCGAACCATGCTTGGCCCTATCTAGAGATATCCACAATCACAGAAAAGAATACCGCGAATATGGAAGCACCGCAGCGCTCTGAGAAAGGCATTGAGCACGATGAAGATATAATCGGAGCCGCGCCTACCGAATCTGACTTGGATGAAGAGTTTCACTTCACTATCGGCAAATGCATGGCTATAGCGGTAAGCATCAACCATTTTTTTTCTCCTAAATGCCCTGTGCCGGTGCCCGTCAAGGGCATTGCCTGAATGCATGATGCTGATGTTGGTACAGGGAATGCAAATAGGCTACATGGCAGCCGTCTTCTGCATTCAGATGGTTTCTGCCATTCTTACCACAATCAACGCCGACATTGGTAGGTGAATCTATGTCCCCTGTAAGGCTGGGGCACTCTCTGCACCTTGCCATACCTGGCGGAAAGCTTACTACGAGGATAGGACCGTCAACCTCGTTTTCGTGGATCTCTACCGCACAGGTCGTCCCTGTAGGAGTCTTCGGTCTTCTAGTTGGCCGCTTAGGCGACATCTACGGTCGGCGATACTTCATTCTTCTTGGTGATGTCTTCGGCCTGATAGGCTGCTGTGTCTCTGCCACGGGCAACAACGTCAATACACTCATCGGCGCAGGCATCTTCATCGGGACCGCCTCGGCCTGTCAGCAACAGGCGTGGGCAGGGGTTGCTGAGATGGTTCCAAAAAAGTATCGCGGATTCGCCATCGGTATTTTCGAGCTGGCATGTGCCCCCGCTGGAGCTTTTGGACCCATCATGGGAAACGCAATCGCGTACCATAGCACCTGGCGCTGGGCTTATTGGGTTCCGTTCATCCTCAACTGCGTGGCGTTCATCTTGGTCTTGTTTTTCTACCACCCCAAGAATCAATACATCCGGGAAGAGGGCAAGAGCCGTCTCCAGGAACTCGCCGATATGGATTGGGTCGGATTCTTCCTATGCGCCGTCGGCCTCTGCTTGTTCCTCCTCGGGATATCATTCGGCGGGAACCTGTTGCCCTGGTATGATGAACAATCCACTGGTTCCGGGTGTAGGCAGCTGATACTTGTCTAGGAAATCCGGCGGAACTATCTCCATGATCGTCCTTGGACTAGTTCTCTTGATCGCCTGTGGTATCTACGAGGCGCACTGGGACATGTTATTCCCTTTGTTTCCCCCCGTCGTCCTAGGAAAGATTAGGGGAGTTACTTGTGTCCTTGTTGGTACATTCCTCTTCGGGATGTTGTACTATTCAACAGCGGTGTTGTGGCCCCAGCAAGTTCAGGCCCTTTATACCCAGGACCTTCTGAAAATTGGCTGGTATGCTTCAGCACTGGGTATGGCTGGCATCCTTTCCTCTCCCCTGTTCGGGTTTCTTTTCACATTTGGACACGCCCGCTTGCTGTTTATTTTCATCATCGTCATCGGCACCGTGGCCTCAGGGTGTATGGCAATCGTTTGTAAGTCTACTCTTCAACCAACTCATTTCGCTTCTTCCCAATCCACTGATCCCATATCAGCACCCAGCTCGAGCACTTCCTCAACTGTGCTGGTCGCTATGGAAGGCATCAGCGTCGGTGGCGGTATGATCGTCGCCACTGCTATGGTTCAACTCGCTGTAGAGCACGAATACATCGGTATAGCTACTGCTCTAGCTGTCACCGCCCGCAACATCGGCGGATCCGTGGGTCAGGTTATATACGTCAGTATCTTCACCGAGAAACTCAAGTCAAACATCGTCAAGTACGTTGTACATCCGCTGGCAGCGGCTGGAGTAGCCCCGAGCTCCATTCCAACCGTTGTGGAGGCCCTGACCGGCACGGCACCGCCGTTAGCTCTCGCTCGACTCACGCCCACACAGCTCAGCATTGGTATGGACGGAGTCAAAGATTCTTTCGTGCATTCTCTACGTCTTGTCTACTTAGTTTCTATTGCCTTTGGTGTCGTCGGGACCGTGGTCGTGTGCTTCAGTAAGAATGTGGACGAGTATATGACCAACAAAGTGGACATCAGATTGGACGAAGGTGCAAAACTCAGAGCGGTGACGGATACAGGCGAAGGGCACATCATTCGCACCGAGGAACAGACGTTTCATCATGGTCACTTGCGTCACCATCGCACCGCAACGGCGCCCAACGACGCCGTGGAGGAGCAACTTTGAGTTGGTGGTGTTGGGTCCAAAGCAAACCCAAATAAGTAGTTCCGGCTGGGTCATTCGAGGGAAAAATACGAGCGACATGAAGAGCGGATTGTACCAGCGTGGATGGAGCGAGAGCCACCCTCAGTACAGAAGAGGGAAGTCTTACATAGCTGGCACCCAGCTGGCTACTTTTTGCCTTAGCTGCGGTGGTCCTTTATCGGGGTTTCGCCTCAGACGAATAATAAGTACTCGTTGCTATCTCATACTTTATGGGGAGCGCTCCCTAATGTCCGGCGAATTAGAGGAGTCTTTTCCTCAATCGCTGTGCTCTGGGTGGCTGTCGAAGCATCGCAATCAACGACGTGAATGATTTGATGAGGCTGCGCTACAAGAACCAAAAGCTAGCATGTATTTTGGGGAGAGGGTGCGTATGACCCTCCGGAGATCGTTTTCCGGGCTTTCCCTTGAGCCGGAAATCTGCTTGGTTTCTGGCGTGAGGAGATATTCTTCGGTAAAAGACAATGCCACCGAAACAATGGTCAAGGACAGTAGACAGTTGCAGGGCTTGTTTCTCACAACTCCCCCATAAGTCTGTATGTCTTCCCCGGGTTTGATCGTCTTGTCTTGGGGTAACTAAATTTCCCAACACTCAAAGACTGGATCGCGGCCATCTTTTACCGAAAGATCCCTCGGTGGCTCCAATAACTGAAAGCTTGTAGGATTCCGCCTGAACAGCGGTCGATTACTCACCTCGTGCTTTTCTCTCATCCAAAAAGACTGACGCAGAATTGCTTTTCTGCACTTCACATCTATCGCCGCCATGGGTTCTATTGCGCAAGATGAGACGTTCGACATCATCGTTGTAGGAGCAGGCTTTAGCGGTCTTTACCTACTTCACAGGTTTATTCAGGAAGGCTTTTCGGTGCGCCTCTTGGAGGCAGCTCCTCGCCCCGGAGGGACATGGTGCGGGCAATTGCCCTGCCTCTACCTCCAGACTATATGCTAACGTGTTGTCTTTAGGTACTGGAACTGCTATCCCGGGGCACGTGTCGACACGGAAGTGCCCCAGTATCAGTACACAATTGACGAGACATGGGCCGATTGGAATTGGAAACAACGTTTCCCTGGCAGAGATGAGCTGGTTGACTATTTCGAGCACGTCACTGATGTTTGGGACCTGAAATCGCATATCGAATACAACACACGCGTCAACGGTGCCCACTGGGACGAGCAATCCCTCCAATGGGCGGTCCAAGTCAACGACGACCCAAGCCCTCGCTATCGCAGTCAGTTTCTTTGCCTTTGCACAGGATTCGCCGCCAAGTCCTACACGCCACCATTCAAAGGCCTAGAGAACTTTAGAGGGGATCTTTACCATACTTCCAAATGGCCTCAAGGTGGTGTAGCCCTTGATCGAAAGCGTGTTGGCGTGATCGGGACAGGTGCCTCCGGGGTGCAAGCTATTCAGAATATTGCCAAAGTGGCATCGCACCTGACGGTGTTCCAAAGAACACCAAACACGTGCATTCCCATGACCAATCCGAACTTTGACGATGCCAAAAACCAATACATCCGGGACAACATTCCACAGTGGCGTGAGAAGCAGTTTTCTTCCTATGCCGGTTTCAACTATGATTTCAAGCCAGAAAAGGGGATCGAAGCTTCGGAAGAGGAGAGGCTGAGAACATTTGAGGATCTCTGGAGTACCGGTGGTCTCCACTTCTGGCTGGGTAACTACTCCGATATGCTCCAAGACAAGAAGGTCAACGACGCTGCATATGCGTTCTGGCGCGAGAAGACCCTCCCCCGAATCAAGGACCCAAGGAACGCCGAAATCCTTGCACCAGAGAAGCCGCCACATCCATTCGGTGCGAAGCGGATCAGCTTGGAGCAAAGCTATTTCGAGGTGTTCAATCAATCAAATGTCGACCTGGTCGATGTTCGTGCACATCCCATCACGGAACTTGTCCCTGAAGGTGTCAAAACCGCGGACGGTGCGGTACATAAACTCGACGTATTGATAATGGCTACTGGTTTTGATTCAATTAGCGGCAGCATGCTTCAACTCGACTTGCGCGGTACCGGTAGGCAGCATATTACCGAAAAATGGGCGACTGGCGTTTACACAAATTTGGGCATGAGCATTCACGGCTTTCCCAATATGTTTTTTGTCTACGGGCCACAAGCGCCCACGGCATTTGCCACCGGTCCAATTTCAGCTGAGGTCCAAGGAGCATGGATTGTCAGATGCACGAAATATTTGGCTCAGAACTCGATCAGAACCATCGAGGCCACCGAAGAAGCTGAAAAGAAGTGGAGAGAGCATGTGAACACCGAAGGTTTCAAAGGGCTGTTCGCCGAGGGCCATAGTTGGTGGTATGGCGAGAATATCCCTGGGAAACCAAGGGAGGCTCTCAATTACATGGCGGGAATGCCAGCATACAAGAGATGTTGTTCAGAAAGCGAGACGCAAGGCTACAGTGGGTTTGTTCTGAGTTAGAATATGAAGTTTCCCACTCGTCTCAGGTACCCGATGTACAGGAGCAGTGTATTACCCAGCCTTGTCCATGACTACTGCATGGATCCTCTCAGAACAACGGCGACCGGGAGGCGAAAGCACGATGTGAATTTCTGTCTGGAGGAACGCGTTGTGCCTCCCAATCCGCAATGGAGAGTTGCGTCCAAGCAAGACCCTCGGTAAAGGCTTTCGCCTCCTCACACTCGACGCTTGTCATGTCGCTGCTGTTACTCCACGGGCCATGCCGGGCCCATCACGGGCTCGCTAGGCCAATGGACTGCTCCGTGCCGTGCGGGGGCTGCTGGAGAATGCATGCCTCCGTGGTCTCCGCACTCGGGAATCGAAGACCGATGAGGTTGCTCAGTCGTATGGTTTCGAACTCGAGTACTGGGTAGGCAGGGAGGTGATAGCAATCGCTCCGCACAAGCACGCCCCTGTTATGATGACGAAAGTCACCGAGCCGTTGGCCACTGGCACCTACTATCTTCTCAGGAATAACGAGTCTACAAGGAGGTTCTGTACAAGTAGAAGTGTAGCGACCAACTGATCATGTCGTCTCTCGCCGGGAAGCGGGTAGGTGGCGACTCGAAGTTTACCATGAGTGATTGAAATTGACGACTTGTACCTAGATTGCCTTGACAGGTGCTGCTAGCGGTATCGGTTTAGCCACAGCCCAGGTTCTGGCAAGCAGGGGCGCAGTATTGTCCTTGTCTGACATCAATGCCGAGGGTCTAGACGCTGCCATCAAGACACTGGATGGAGAGGGGCATTTCGCCACGGTTCTGGATGTGCGCAAGGCTTCGAAGGTGAATGAATGGATGGATGAGACTGTGCGACGACTCGGCGGCCTCGATGGTGCGGCCAATATCGCTGGCGTGGAACGAGAGGGCGGCCGCCATCTTGCCGATTCTCGAGACGAAGACTGGGATTTTGTCATGGGTATCAACTGCACTGGAGTCTTTTACTGCATGAGAGCCGAACTGAACAAGATGTTGGACAATGGAGGTTCGATCGTATGCACTTGCCCAGGTTGCGTGCCTGTCTCAATCGTCACTACTGACCACAGCCCGCATACAGGTCAACATTTCCAGCGTTGCTGGCTTCATCGGTGTTGCCGACACAGGCATATATAATGCATCCAAACACGCGGTGAGAGGACTGACAAGGACCGCCGCAAGAGAGTACGGCTCTCACAATATCAGAGTGAATGCTGTGGCACCAGGTACTGTCTCTCCGTCTGAGGTGTACCCGACGGGTAGTAGCTGATTGATTCGTCAACAGGGGTTATTCGCACACCAATGGTCATCAACATGGAGAACACTTTTCGAAATGGAGCCGTGGGAACGGCCATGCAAGCCCTTGACCGTCAGGCTGATCCAAAGGAGGTGGCAAATGTGGTTGCGTTTCTTTTGAGCGACGAAGCGAGCTTTGTAACGGGTGCAACCTACAAAGTTGACGGAGGTTGGACTGCTTGAGCTTGACGTAGTCTTCAGCACAGTCTGCCGGTCATAGAAGCCTCTCTCAGTATTCAGAGGACTATCTCGATAGTCACTCATCCCGAATTCTCTCTCTATGTAGAGACAGTGTGCCTATATCAAAGAAGGTGTAAGAGATCTCTATTGAGTGCCTAAGGGTACCAGGGGGACCCGTAACTATATACCTGATCAAGTGGTTCTAGGTGGCTGGGATGACTATGTCTGACAGAAAGGAGCTACTTCGATGCCTTCGAGAAAAGTCCGGCCTTTATACAATAGCATTCAAGAACGGGGAATAGAATCGCTATACTTAAAGAATGAGCGGTTTCTCGTGCTCTTTTCTTTCCGTACCAATCTATCTCTTCCTATAAATCACAAGGATCTAATATCAGTAGTGTCGTGGTAGAGCAAGAGGCGCGAGTACGAGCAGGGAGAGCATAATGGGATTGCAGCAGGCAGAAGTGGCAAAATGTTTCCTTAGCTTGAATTACCGAGTTGGCAGATTTCCTGAATACGATGGCCTGCCGATTCTGAGATTTACGATCGGTGGTAATAAGCGACAGCCCTCAGCCGTGGTCTAACTAATGAAGAAACTTTTGGAGTGATAGATCCCCGCAATTTAAGCGACAGCTCGCACTAGAGCCCCGGGGTCCCCGGAAAAATTGGATTCCGACATTGAGAGAACCCGATCATCCGACTCAGAAACCACCCACAAGAACGGACTGTCAAGCTCGAAGGTCTAAAGATCTAATAACTATGTCGCCTACAAGAATTCCTAATGCTACATACTAGTTCCCTATGCGTTGACACGAGCAAAAGGGTTTGGCTCGGGGAGAGTCTAGATCAGCCTCCACTCTCCCCAGACTTCCCCTGATTACGGCGAAAATGGCGAAAGCGGCGAGGGCGGCAGGCGGCGAGGGCGGCGAGGGCAGGGGTATGTGACATACGCCACCAATTGAACGGCAACGATATTTTGCATTCATGAGCATCAGACGAAGTCGAGATAATGTTTATAGATCCGCGTATATCAAGAACCTGAGCGTGATCACAGGACGAAGACGAGCCAGTCTTCTCACAATCACTCCAGAGTTTAGGAAATCTATCTGTACACCCTTCATCCATTTCCCTTACGGCAAAACCCAATGGGTCTGCTCACGAGAGATCACATACGCGTTGTCAACGTGCTGGTAAGCTTAGTGACCCAGCCAATACCATACTCGAACCCTCACACGAGCCTCCAGATAACCGTATTCGTCTCGCTTGGGTCCTTTACCTATGGATACTGCAGCGCCATCATCTCAACGACGTTGGGACAGCCTCAATTCTATGAGTACCTCCATCTGGCTACATATGGTCCTGGTCTTTCACATACCAATGCTCTCACGGGCGCGATGAATGGTCTTTTCCAAGGCGGAGGACTTTTTGGGTCCCTTGCCGTTGGGCCGATCGCCGACAAGTTCTCGCGGCGAGGATCTATTGCCATCGCAGCCGGTATCTGCTTGATCGGAGGTGCCCTACAAACCGGAACGGTCAATGTGGCCATGTTTCTTGTTGCTCGGTTCATCACAGGTAAGGGGTCAACAACTCCCCTTTGCTACAGCCTGCTAAAGTTCTCGAAAGGGTTTGGGGCGGGCATGATTCTTTGCAGTGTGCCGCTTTACCAAAGCGAAGTTTCACCTCCACATTCCAGAGGAGTGCTAGTTGGCATTCACGGTATCTGGATCTGTTGCGGCTACTCGGTGGCGGGCTGGGTAGGTTACGGATGCTTCTACTATACCACAGCGTTCCAGTGGCGCTTTCCGTTGGGCCTACAATGTCTACCTCCAGTACTTCTATTTATCGGACTCCGGTTCATCCCAGAGAGTCCGCGTTGGCGTAGGACTCCATTGTCTGAAGGGGATTTCGTGTCAACAAGCTAACAGGCTTCTCAGTTTGCCTCCGTGACCGCCACGATGATGCCTATCGGGCGATCGAATACCTCCATGGCGATCCGAGCGATCCACAGCAAAGTCTTGCCAAGAGAGAGTACGAGGCTGTTCGAAAGCAGATTGAGCTTGATTGTGTCAAAGGCAATGGATCCTACAAGGAGCTGTTCACCAACCCGGCAAACCGGAAACGTGTGTCCATTGGTTTCCTTCTCCTTTTCGGCGCACAATGCACAGCGACCATTGTCATCGCCAACTACGGTATTATCCTCTATACAGGCCTCGGGTACACCGCGCCCACTACCCTGGCTTTCACGGCAGGCTGGGTTTCGGTCGCCGTTGCCGGAAACACGATTACCTCGCTGTTTGTCGATCGAGTGGGACGTGTGAGATTTCTACGTCAGTTATTACCTCTCTCTTCCTAGGTTATGTCACACTTACTCAGACTACTATAGTCATTGGCTTCTGTGGATGTCTACTTGCCCTGGTCATGGAGATGTGGCTATTGGCCGTTTATCAAAACTCGACAAATAAAGCTGGACAAGCAGCTGCGGTATCCTTCCTGTACATCCATGTTGGCTTCTACAGCGTCTGCGTCGATGCTACCACATACATCTATTGCACCGAAATTTTTCCCAGCCACCTTCGTGCCCGGGGGTCGTCGGTGTCGATCAGCGGTTTATTCTTCGCAACCGTTATCTTTACGTGTGCTGCACCGCAAGCCTTTGGCGACATTGGGTGGAAGTATTATATCATCTTCGCAGTCTTGACTGTTATGATGATTATCATAATGTGGTTTTACTTTCCTGGTAAGTGTACTGTCTGAGTTTGATCGCTCCACGAAGCCTCGATCAATAGTACCGACCGCTACTGACTATCTCTTAGAAACTAAAGGACTTTCGTTGGAAGAGATCAATGCACTATTCGGAGAAGATGTCGCCCTTCAAGCGGCCCAATTCTCCGAGGAGCCGGACAGTACTATTGCGGTGGACCGTATCCCTAAAAAGGAGGTGGCAGGCATCACTCAACACAAGGAGACAGCTCCCGACGTGTAGCAGTCTCCGATAAGGTCGCGGGGTTGTAACATTTTATTTATCTTTTGTCACTAGATGTCCATAGCTTGCCCTTTTCAAGCAAGGCCGAACTGTGTTGAGGTATTTGAATACCTAGCAGACTAAGTCTCGTGGTAAAAGTCCTGTGGGTGGAAAGGGGAACCATCAGGAATATCTATGCTAGGTGATTACTAGCGTAATCTAAGGCATATCAAGGTATCTCACGCAGTTAATACTGGTTCGTCCTTGAGTAAATTCAATCCACCTCGCTCCAAGATCCCTGACCCCATCTAAGCCGTTATTCTTGATCTCTGTTAGCCAACCTTTTGGCCACAGCCTAATGTCTCGGGGCCGATCTTATATTGAGCGAATATCTCGATAATGCCCCCATCCCACACGCAGATAGTTAAGTTATGTTCTTTCTTGTCTGGAGCATCTTCTCTTGTACTTTAGTGTAGCTCTAGTTCCTGAAAAGACTAGGAAATCTTCCATCTCGGTGTATAACGCCTATATTTCAGGAACTGAGACACAAGAGCCGCTCTGAGCTCATTTGATAAAGCTCAAGTGGTACATGCTCTAAGCCAGCCACCGTCTACGGGTAGTTCAACTGCGTTGACATAGCTAGCTCTCTCGCTGACCAGCCATACCACCGCCTCTGCAATCTCTTCAGGGCGCCCCATGCGCTGGAACGGGATCAGGTTGATCAACTTTGAATAATCGGTACCATTCGCTCTCGTTTGTTGATGAATTGGCGTGTCAATGAAACCAGGACAGATGGCGTTAACACGAATTCCATCAGCAGCATATGCCACTGCGTCTGTACGGGTGATACCCAAAACACCGGCTTTCGAAGCTGGATAAGCGCCTGCTGTTCCATGGGCGGCCAGGCCGAAAATACTACTGATGTTCACAATAGCACCTCGTTGGGGTGGGACTGAGTCCGACGAATTTCGCATCTTGAGCGACGTAGGTTGCTTCAAAAGCTGCCGTAGTTCTGCACGTTCGCACAGCCAGACTCCACGGAGGTTGACGTTGGCCACTCGATCGTAAGCTTCGACGTCCAACTCATGAGTGCGGACACGGGGCTTGGGGGTAATGCCGGCGTTATTGATGCAGTAGTGGATCGCTCCGAAAGCTTCGACTGCCTCTTCAATCATGTGGTTGACATCCGCCTCTCTAGATACGTCACCCACAAACAAATGAGTTACGACCTGCGAGTCAATGGCCTTGAGCTCCTCTGAGACCTTCTCTAGGCCTGCCCGATTAAGGTCGGAGAGCAGAAGACGTTGACAGCCTTCTTCGACCAAGATATGGGCACAAGAACGTCCGATACCCGAGGCTGCCCCTGTAATAACGGCAACACTTGTCCAGTTAGTACACAATAGAACCATAAGAGTTTTAGCCACCGTAGCTACATATCAATAAAGGCTGGAAGTAATATTACGTACCCGGACATTAGGTGAGGAGCCATATTTCTGATCGTGAGTAAGGAATCGATCTGCTCAATCTAATAAAGCTAGATAGACCAGCGAAGAGGTTTACTGTGGCTGCTTTTGGAGTTTAGAGGACTAGATACTAGTAGCCGACATTTATCCTCGAACACTTAGTGTAGTATTTATAAAGAGAAGCGGTTGAAAGTCTCTCCTTCTAGATACTACCTAAGTACATCCTCTCCACGGGACTTTTCGGAATATGGCGAGGTCGGCGTACGTATATCCAACCACCCCCGGTTTTGCCGATTGCCCGTATCTAAGGTTCTAGACCTCCTTATTGCACAAAGAGCACTAGCCGGAGGGTTGAAGACAACTCCACAGGATCTCCTGGAGACAAGCTGATTGGTAGACCGAAGCATCACAGTACCGTACTGTGATACTTCTAACACCTCTAGCCCTTGGTACCACGGCACAGCCTTCCAACCAAGAAGGTGCCCGCTCGCCGGTAATCGAAGACCGAGATCTCCACGTTCTCGAACGAAAATCCCTTTCCCCAGACCAACGTCACCCCAACTCCCCACTTGGCTTCCCGAGGATGTCCTCAGTCTGCTCCAAAACCAGTGACAACAACGGAGGACTGCTACGAAGCTGTCCATCTCAGTCCATTGCCATTGAGGTAGCATTGTCGGTCATGAGAACAATCGACAGCTGCCGTCATTGAATCCAACTATGGAGAACAACGCGTCCACAACTCCAGGGCGTAACATGAGCCTCCTGTGTCAACCGAGCAAGATTAAGAAAAGGAAGGACTCTACCAACGGGAATGCGCTTGCCTGCATCTTTTGTAGGTCGAAGAAGATCAAGGTAGGCACTGAGTCAGCCTTAGATGCAAACCTGAGAATGTGGCCTCTGATTGTGACTAGTGTGAATTTACGCCCGATGGCTGCCGGAAATGCAAGAAATTGAGCATCCCCTGCATCTGGCCAAACGAAGACCAGCGGAAGAAGTTCGTTCTCAGCCCGTACTCAGCCGAATTCCCATTAACGGTGGCAGTCCCTATTCCAAGGCTCATATCAAGAACTTGCAGGCGCGTATCACACAACTTGAAGCAGCTCTCGAGGCAGCTCATGCCGGCCAAAACACTTTGTCTTCTCCTCCAGCTTCTGATGATGCTCAATCACCAACCGAGCTTCGTGATACCTCGACTCAAGTCTATACTGCCAATTCGCACAACAACCTCATTTCCCGATTATGTCAACGACAGTCGCAGTTGAACAGCAATGCTGAAGGACAGTATAAGTTCTTTGGCCCAACTTCTAGTTTGCACCTAACTGAAAGTGTCTCATTAACTATCCTTGGAGCATGGGGGGAGTCATCGGTCCATGAAGATTTCTGGACCATCGACGATATTGATCCAGAAACACAAGACCATCTGCTGAACCTGTACTGGGATTATCAGCACACTGTCCTTCAGGTGTTAGACAAAACAACATTTCTCAAATGCCTGCAGACACGACAGCCAAAGTACGTCAGCAAGGCCCTGCTCTACTGTATATTTGCTTGCGCGGCACGAATCTCGCCTCGGCCAGCAGTCAAGGCGCTGGCTCTCCCAAGAGATGACGATTTGGACGAGGCCCAGCCAAGTCTCATCGCCACGGCTGCAAGGTATCTAGAAGAAGAGTTGAAGAGACCTCGAATTACCACAATCCAGGCCCTCCTCCTCATTTCAGTAGTATACTGTGCTCTTGGACGAGACACGAAAGGCTGGCTCTTGACAGGCGACGCTTGCAGGCTAGCAATTGACCTCGGAATCCATAAGAATACGACAGCGACATCAGTAAACCTTTCCCCGGAAGATATGAACGTGCGACAGATAACTTTTTGGGGCTGCGTAGTATTCGACCGTTTTTGGGCTCTTTACCTCGGACGCCCGTATTGTCTGAAGACCGACAATCTCGCCGCTCAAACAATAAATTTCTCCAATTGCGAAGACCCATGGGAATCCCGAATGGCCTTCGCGTGGGCTATCCTCCTCGAGACCATCGGCGACATATGCGAGGCTCTCAATGGGGAAGTTTGTCCCATCGAGAAACTGGAAGATCTGGACAGACGGCTTCGGACGTGGCATGATCACCTGGATGCATCTCTCCAGTACCGCCCAGACTGTTCTCCGTCCGTTGCCGTATTGCACATGCAGTACTCTTCCGCATTGATCCTGTTGCACCAGCCAGCGGCTAGGTTTGGGACTCGGCTTGAGGCACCAGAGAGCCGAAGTGCAACCTCCCGGAGACAATGTGTTCACCATGCCACTGAGATTGTACGGTTCCTCCAAGACTACCGGCACAAACACGGTGACGCATCATCCCTTAGTGGTGTTTCCTTGCACACCATCGCTACGGCGGCGACAACACTCGTGGCATATATCTCTGAGAGGAAACCGGCCGATGTGTCGGCCGGAATGCATTCCCTCAAGATATGTGTCCGCACTCTCGGCGAATTGGAGACGACATATTTTGTGGCAAGAAGAGTACGAAAAATCATCCAACTGATCATACGGATATGTCATCTGGAGAGTGACTATCTTGCCAGCCACCATTCAATGGCACTAGCCTCGTCAAGTCAGCACGAGGTTGTGATTGGGGACCGATCGAGATGCAACGACTTCATGAGTGAGCAGATCGAAGCCAATAGTAGTTTGTTCACGGAGGAGACCCTGTCTGGATACAGCCCGTTCGCTTTTGATGAGTTTTTGCCAACTTCAGCGCATTTTGACATATTTCATACCTTTGATTCGGAGGCATTAACTGGGCAAGATCCTTTCCAATAAATATCCTCAAGGCCACTGCATTTGGTTAGTTGCCGTGCAGCTCCAGGTCAGCAGCCTGACCCAACTTACGTTGTTTATAGTCCAATTGCATGTAGAGAAAAGAGGTCAGCATGAGTCCAACAGTATCGTTCGTCACGGCCTGGACACAAGTGGTTACAACGTCTCCCCCAAGGTTCATCAGGGACCATTGCTAGCAATGAACCTAGCCACATATTTGGTCAGCCAGCTTGCTAGTACTCGGTGAACAATATCCGAGGCTCCTTGTTCAACCTTGATCTAGATTGTGAGTGAACAAATCACTTCAAACTGGACGTTTCAAATTTAGTAGAAGCAACTTTGTCCATTGCTCTTCGTCAAGATTTCAATAAGAATATATAAACTCCAGCATGACGAGCTCAGCTCCCGAAATCCTTAGCAGGTTTCTGGTCAAAGATAAAACGGTGGTGATCACTGGAGGAGCTAGAGGACTAGGTCTGAACTTTGGAATCGGACTGGCTCAAGCCGGGGCCAACATTGCTGCCATTGATATCAGCAACGAGCCCAGCGAAGGTTTCAGTGCCCTCGCGCAGTACGGTGGAAAGTACCAATATTACAAGGCGGACGTACGAGATTACCAGGGACTCAAAGCCACCATTGATCGGATCGCGGATGATTTTGGATCCATAGACGGCTGGTATGCAAGGCCAACAAGACGAAGAGTCCCTTTAGAGTGTGGCAGCCAGCTGATTCAGGAGCAGCATACCAGCCGCAGGGATCATTCGAGACCGACCGTTCTTAGAACACACTCAAGAGGACTTTGAGGACTCTATTGGTATCAACGTACGCATGTGAAGCTTAAATCAGAAATAATCGATGCTGACAAATCCTTTCTGGCGATACAGGTGAACGGCGTGTTCTTTACTGTCCAGCATTGTGCTGCTCATATGATTAAGCAGGGCACTGGTGGGAGAGTTGTCTGTATAGCATCGACGGCCGGACACAGATCGTTGTACCCTCAAACCATCGCCGCATATACCGCCTCCAAGTATGCAGTCCGCGGCATTGTCAAGCAGGTCGCTGCTGAAATGGCACCACACAACATTCGAGTCAATTCCATTAGCCCAGGGTGAGCAAGCCCTCCAGCTTCTCCCTCGCACGAACCAATTTAAACTAACATGGTGACTCAGGGTCATCATGACAGACATGCTGCAGTCCGTCATAAGCCAAAATCCGTCGAGGAGGAAGCTCTTCGAAGACAGCAACGCTATGAAACGTATTGCAACTCCGGACGAGTTGGTCGGCATGGTGTTGTATTTGATGAGTGATGCTAGCAGATACACGACTGGGCAGGATTTCTTGGTGGATGGAGGACAGATCTAACAAGATTGACATGTTCTCCAGTCAGATGGTTTGTTTAGTCGGGGACGGAATACCTGAGTTGTGCTTCAGAAGCTCGCTTCATCAGATAGAAACCATGGAGAATTCGACTTTGTACACCAGTTCACTTCCCATCGGCCTTGCTTTTCCGAAGTATGTGAAGTTTGAGCCCGCGTACAGTCGCCCTCGTGGGGTATCAGGGGCTCGGGCATCGATTTTCCGATGCTGAGACGTCGAGGAATACTCCATACCCCGGAAATGATACCTAGCCAACGCAGGCCCTGTTCTCCAGGCTCTGTACAGCATGAGCTAGACGTGCCCGGCGATCGAACTCCGAGATGGGCTGGAGAATGGCCAATAAAGAAGTCACTCATGGACCCCTGCAGATCGTACCCCATACATATGAGTACTAGTTTCCCCTAGCACGACAGAGTCTCACGAACAACATGGTTGTCGACAGTCCCCAATCAGCTACAGCTGTACATTCTCCAGCAAAATGGACGAAGGAGGGACAACTAACGAAGCCGAGGTACCACCGAAGCACGAAGCGGACGTAGAAAGAGTGCACCAGGAGAATGAGGAACAGCCCGTTGTAACATTTAAAACATGGACTGTCATTTGTGTGGGTTCTACGAATATTTCACCCGTACAATCGATGCAAGGCAGTCGCTGATCATGATCAGATCCTCGCTACCGGATACGGGCTTTCATTCTGGCCAATTTCCGTCTTACTACTACCTTGCCCACCGTATATAGTCTAAAATGGATTTTTTGATGTATCCAACAAGTCTCCACAAAGCTTTATAGCCTTTTCTACTAAGTTAGCTGAGACCTGTGGGGTCACCATGCGACCGACAGGTCTGGTAAGGCAATTGACGTTCTCACTGGATCACTTGCAGAAATTGCTCCTGACTTGCTATAGGCTACGCCTCCGTCACGTATTCCTCACGTGTCTTAATGCCCTTCTCGAAAGTCACGTAGCTTGGAAGAGGTGTGTCGTCCTCCAACTCCGTCCACGCAGTCCAATGCTTCTGCAGGCCGAACTTCGATTCTGCGTCGTCGGCCACCGCGCGGACAAAATCCACCGTCGAAATGCCCCGAAGTCTCCCCTCAATGTCCTTGGGGTCGTCCTTGTACCACCCTGAGTAGAAGCGTGGATCCGGGGTATCTTTCAAAGGCGTCAAGTCTTCCAGGATGTGGTATTCCTCTCCGCCACGACATGGCCGGTAGAGCGCAGGGGGAGACACAAAGGACCAATTCCAAGATGTGTCACCGTCGAAGAATAACCACGTCACTCTCCCCGCCTTGACGAACGTCTGGCTATAGTCTCCATCGTATGCCTTCTGCAGGTACTCTTTGATAAATGCAACATCTTCGTCCGACGCTGTTCCGTCCCTCGCTTTGAGACGAGCACTACGCAGTCGGCGTAGGCCTGACCCCAACGGACCCAAGCGTTCCTCCATATACTGAATCTGAGCTTCAGAGTCGGCAAACGCCTGGCGGAACTGTAGATCCCGTCTTCTCAGCCCGGTCATCTTGAATACATACTAAGAGTCATTAGGAGGATGTACACACGGCTCTCCAGAAATACCCCGAGTCGGCCGCGCAGAGATGAGGCTCGATCTCCGGCAGCTCAAGACTCCCAGCTCCCCCAACGTTGATAAAGTACTGCGGTCGCGCAATCTTCGCCGCCCTGAATATCTTTCGCGTAATTTCGATGTACGGCACTGCTCACCTGTCAACAATTGTGCTCTCTCCATGGTTCGGTCAAACAATGCCAGGACTTACTGTAAGTCAACGCTGCCTGACCTTCCGAATGGGGGCTAAACATACTATGAACGGTCATCATGTCGCCCGGCAGTTTTGGATCGGTCTTTTGAGATCATACTTGACAATCACATCATACGCTCCTTGGAATTCCTCGATCAATTCCAAAAACGTAGAGTTGACCACATCAAATGCCTTGGGTGCATACAAACAATGAGTTCCGAGTTTCGCAGGCCGCCTCGCCATGCCTGTGACACGATGGCCTCGGTTGACGAGCTCGAGGCAGAGATAAGAACCTCCATGTCCTGTCGCACCCACGATCAAAACTGACAGAGAGCTTCGAGAGCTTGCGCCGTGGCCATTGTTATTTGCCGTCATAACTTCGTTTACTACTATCCTCCCAGCCAGAAGAAGGGAAATGTGTCCTCCAAGGAGTAAGTTACGTAGCCATGTTTTTGTCACTACCGGACTTGTGGGGTATTCCGGTCGGGGTGCTTCTTAGAAAAAGGGGCAGGGGGTTCCAACAGACCCAACCCCACACTGAACCACTCCCTGGGCTCTAACTATTACAATCCGCATCGCATCGGACGATCTAGTGGCAAACAGTAGTACTAGTATTGGGGTAAACATGATTTCGACTTTTCTAGGGTCTCGCCACATGCCTCGCTGTTGTAGTTGCTGTTATCCACTGGCCGATTTCGTCTAGCCAGAGGGTATTCCCAGCTTCTGGAAAAGGGGACAATTGTTGTATTTTTAGCATGCCTGCCCATGGAATCTTTCATAGATTCACATGGAGTCCATTACTACCACCTTATGACAGGCTTTAGTGCTGTTATACTTGTAGAAATCTGTATCACGCATTTCGAAGATGTCTGTCTCTGTCAACTTGATATTATGCGTAGGTGAAGAACCTTGCCCTGACTCGACCTGAGCATGTGTGATGACATTTATCAATCCAAGATGGTACTTGACCCAAGGGATTGATTTATCGCAAAGATATTGTTCTCAACTGCCGAAAATTTCCCTGGAACTGGATGATCAAAAGTGCCATCGCTACATTTGACGCCTTGAGTCATCAAAGGCTCCTTGAGAGCATGAAATCCAACGCCAGCCGATCCATGTTTTCCTCTTCCGCCGCGGGTAGATTTGGCCCCCCAAGAGCTGGAGGCAGCTGTATGTCGCCGGCATTCTGACTGCTACTAGTAGTGACCCCTGCACCTCCTGGCTTCGGACCCTGTCCTCGTCTCAGGCCCTCCAGATGTGCAATCCATTGAGGGTCAGACAAGGCTGCAATCACTTCGTCACTTGTGTTCGCTCGGTCGAGATGTCCTTTCTTCATGAAAAGGTTGAGATCTTTCATTAGCCTTGGGACCCCAATAAAGCGATACCTGCCACTGGAAGCCGAGTCGTACTGCATAAAGGGACTGCCGTGCTGTGCAAGGAGACAACCGAGATACCAGTAGATGATTGAATTGTCGCGATATAAGCCCGATGCATGGTTGGATGATGGGTCATTGATGGATCTCTGCCAACATGCATGCCAGAGATCCAGAGCCAGTCTGAGTATCTTCCGCCGATGGGAAGAGTTTTCGTCGAGTATACGTTGGTCGATAGCGGAACGAGGTCTTAGTGATGGCTTTGGATCGAGTTGCCCGTCTTGCCATATATACACAAGTATTCCTGTAGTGTACCAAAGGTTAGCGTATTCATGTCCTGAACGGATACCACGATACCGATGCTGAGGTTAGGCACGAACCATGAAGAACAATAAAACATCCCATGACGCTGAGGTTTGATTGAGATGGTGCTTGTGTTCCACATAAGAAGTGGTAAATGATCACAGGGTATTGGAGTTGTGATAAGTTCTTTGCTCTGCCGTATCTCTCATCCCACAAGGCACGCGTTGGCGCCGAATAGACTGCTTCATGGGTAGGAAGAGGACATCGCATCTCATATGCACTCATCTGAGGCTTTTCGAAGAAGAAGATTGTCCTGGCTGCATCAAAAAGGTAGATCATATAAACGGTCCTGAATGAATTGTCAGAGCGCCATTTATCAATACTTATTACAGGGGGTTCGTATATGGACGCATACCGTATAAAACATTCCTGTTTAACCCATACCTCCCAGCTGAGGTCTTGCTGATCAGACAACCCGTTAGTACTGCCATCAAAATAACGACTTCTCCTGGCCCAGGAAACAAGCCTGGCGAAGTCGAAAGTCGATGTGTAGCGTTTGCTGGGGATATAGAATGCATCCACCATTGCAAGAAGGTACAATGACTGGAGGGTATCAAGCTGCAATTTATCATCCGATGGTCCTGCCTGTGCAGAAGTCAGATATCAGGGCACTTTGGAAAGACGACGGACAATCTAGTTACCTCGTCTATCCTCCAGGCGAACTGTTCTGCAAGATCCCGTAGTTCACGTACTTTAGGTCCGTTGACCTTGAGATCTCCAGCGTACATGGCTCCGACCAGCATCATGGACAGAACCAAATGCGTGCGTGCAGTGCTTATGTTCCAGGTCGGACAATGTATGAAGGGAGTATGTCGGTGAAGATACCTGAAGAATGATCCCAAGAACAACTTCATGTTGGCGCAACTTAGCCAGGAGATTTGGTCTGCTGTTAGTTTGCCCGTCGTTCGTAATTGTTCCAAGATGGATCCTCGATGGGCCGCCCATGGGTCAAGCTGCACGAGACATATGCCTTCAGGCATCGCGTCCGTTGAAATTGTACCTTCTTGAGCCATGTCACTGTCTCCGGTCTCGGCAGTAATTCCCTGTTCGTGGTCTATCCCTAGATCACCTGTATACCGGGCTTCAAATGCGGAATCCAAATCTGCAAACGGCGAATAGCAAGAGTCCAGCCAAGTCAAATCCAAGCCTTCGACACCAAGCCCAAGGTCAAAAGCATGAGCAGCATCGCCGTCAAGCATGTTGAAGTCACTGTACCATGATGGCAGTTGTTTGTGCCTACCGCCATTGCCTTCTTCGTCAGGCGGAACATGCTCAGAGGAGCTGCATTCGGGTAGTATTTGGGGCGTTGAAATTGGCTCTACTGCTCTCCGATGGCCACCTTGCTCAGCGCCTGCCCGGGCGGGATCGCTCCCCCTGCTTAGGTCAGGTCCAGATGTGCTCCCTGGCGTTACCAATACCGGGCTACCAAGATATGTTGCATCGACATAAGAGAAAATACCATGCCTGTTCTGTTGGCTGACTGGCTCCTTGGTGGAGCGCTCGTTGGACTCCGTGGAGACCTGAAGGCGAGTGCCTTCATCGGCAACGCCCATGTCTTCGTCGCCGCTCTCACGATCGTCGCAAAATGTCCGGATTTCGCGGTCATCATGTTCTCTGCTCAAGCATTCAACTCCAGCACCTGTGCAAGACTGGCATGGACGGGCCAGCGAACATTTTGTCTTCTGGCGGCTACATCGCCGGCAGGCCCGATTTTGAGGGTCTTGTCGGCCTTTCTTTCCGACACTATGGATCGGAACCCCAGCACTCCTGCCGCAAGAGGTACAGTGGCGCTTCCAGACATCACTACCGCTGATGCGTCAGCTGGCATTAACCTCGACACTGATGGACAAGGAGCGACTGATCTTACCGCCTGCTATAACGCTTCCCGCAGATGCTACATTCGTAAGGCTTGACACCCTGATGCGTCACAAGGTGTCGCTTGAGATGTTCCATTCTCGTATACGTGGTGTGACAATCTGGACATTGAAGTGGCGGTCGGGATGAAGGGCGAGGCCGTGTGTGTGGGTGCTCCGAATTGGACAGGGACCGAAGCTCCCCACCACGGTCAGCGACATCTTCGACAGCAGCCATAGTAAATCAGAGCCAGAAGGATCGAAGGCAGGTACACAACGAATATATCCGCATGTGGCGGTCAGAAAACACACGTGTCTGTTGGTAAGGCCGAGGAGGTCATTGTTGTAAAGGAAGGGTACGGATAGTACCAGGAGAACTTTGGAGTTCCGATGGTGGGTCGAGGGGGTATTCCGTAGTGGAGAATGTTGACGAGGCTGTGGGGTAGGTTTGTGGGGGGTTGGCAACCGGGGGGGACACCTCCTGCCTCCTCCTCGACTTTGTTTCGCTTTGGAACAATACATACTAGTACTCCCCAGGCATGGATCAGTGCAACATAAAGTAAGACAGAGGGTCTCTGTTATTGGGGGGCTTTTTGTCCCTCGCTTGGAGACTTTGGCTCGTTTTGTACTTTGAACTCTCCGACGCCCTCGTTGAAACGAGAACCCCTGGCCGTTACAAGCCGCAACATCAATTCCAGACAGATACCCACAGTCAAACACACAACAACATTGGACAAATTGGACAAATTGGACGGAAACTGCAGAGGACGATGGCGGACTCGAATGACAACCACTTGGATGAATCCAGGCCCGTCCCCGGCATCCCGTTCCGAACTTCGCTGTACCCTGCAATTCGCCCGACGCAGTACACTGACAGCGATTTCAAAGACAAAATCGTTCTCATCACAGGTTCAGGACGTGGAATAGGCCGGGCCTTAGGCCTAGCGTTCTGTTCCCTAGGTGCCCGCGTTTGCTTCACGGATCTGAGCCCGGACGCCGCCGCCAATGCAGCACGAGAAGCTCGCGAAACGTATCCAGCTATAGTCGTAACCAGTATCGAAGCCGATATGCGGGACTATAGCTCTCTAAAGCGCTTACACAATCACGTCGTCGCCACACTCGGGGAGGTCGACATCCTTATAAACAATGCTGGGTGGGGCGATTTCACAACGTTCGATGTTACCCGACCGGAAGATACCTGGGACACCATCACTGTTAACTTGAAAGGCCCTCTCGACATTACTCGCCTTTGTCTGCCCGCAATGGTAAAGCGCAAAACGGGCGTGATCATTTGCAATACGACGACAGGCGCGGTGGATAATTACCCCTTCTGTATTCCCTACATGCTAGCCAAAACGGCACAAGGAAAGTTTATGCATTGCTTACAAATGGAACTTACCGAGACCGACGTTCAATGTTTCCATGTTCATCCAGGCTGTCCCAAGACGGCGATGGGTGATCCGGAGACAGCAATGCGGCCCTATGTAAGAGAGTTGAGGCCAACTTTGTGGAAGTGGGTAGAAGGATACTTGCCGTCATTGGATGAGGACATGGAGTTGGCCGTCTGGAGTATGGTTTTCCTCGCATCAGGAAAGGTATAGTACTAGTTCTCAGTCTTGGATGGTTGTCTTTTTTCTGACTCTCTTTCCCAGGCAGCAGCGCTCAAAGGTCGGTATATAAACGCCAACCACGACATTGGAGAGGTGCTCAAACGAGCCGATGCGGTCATTTCTAGGAACATGTATACCTTGAAGGCGGACACATTTGACGTAGTGAAAGAGCAGCCACAGGTGGCAGACTTTTACCGCCAAAACAAATATCTGAAATGAGGATCGCCTTCTGACAGCTATGGAGGAGACGTTCCAGATTTCTGTCATACAGACACGAACAAATTAACATGTTCAATCATGTTAGCGTGCATCTCACTCTTCGACGCTCGACTGTGACAAGCCACGAATACACCCACATCTGGGGTATGCGAGATGCCGCTCAGGAATGTGGCAGTGACGAGGCAAAATCCTTACAATTCACCATGGCTGTCAAAAATCAGGGCTACAGGGGTCGTGGTGGCAGAAGCAAAAAGTCACCCTTCTGTCTCTCGTAATCCGCAGAATAGTCCAGGAACGATCCCAACTTGCTTCCGCGAGACACTTCGCCACTTCTAGCTTGAAGTGCTCATCATGATCCTCGCCAGAAGAGCCTCTATGCTGCATCGCCGACCACAATTCCCCTCTCGTCCACGTGCTTGTCGCCCAGATTGAACCCCTCCCTGCGTGCCTGTTCCCACTCGGCCTTCAAGGTTCCGACGACCTGGTCATTGCGAGGGATTAGCCGGCAGCGGAAAAGCTTCGGCAGCGTTGTGGTGCCAGACTCGTAGTGGTCCTCGGTGATGACGATTTTCTCCTCTTCACCTGCACCATTCAGCGGTGGACGAGGCTCAAAAGCCCATAAGAATTTGGCGCAGAGGATGAACAGGCTGTTTTCGGCGAGATGCATCCCGGGGCATATACGCCTTCCACCACCGAACGACCAGTGGTCGCGGCTTTCTGGATCCGCCTGGCCGACATACTGGCCAGCCTTGAGCGGGTAGTCAAGGTACCGGCCAGGGTTGAACTTGTCGGCGTCGGTCCACCGTTGTGGATACTCGTGGATGCTGTATTGGTTGATGGTCACCACGGTACCCTTGGGGATGAAGTGGTTTCCGTAGACGATGTCGCCGTCGGTGTAGTGAGGGCTTCCCACCGATGCCACGGGGCGGACTCGTAAGATTTCTTTGACAATGGCACGAATATATGGGAGATCCTCTTCGTCATCCCAGGTTGGGGAGCGGGAATCTCCAACCACGCGTGCGATCTCTTCCTGTGCTGTCCTTACGACATCGGGGTTGGCCATCAGGTAGAGGATGACACTGTTGAACGTTCCAGATGTGGTTTCGGACCCGGCTTCGATCATGGCTGGGTGAAGAAATGTTAGTGTTTTGCTCAACTATCACCGGAAACCGACAGCTGCTTCTCGGGGGGTATGGGCTGCATGAGTGGACGACGAGAAGGAGGGAAAGGATTGGAAAACTCACTTCCGGCCACAAAGGCGGCTTGAATTTCAGAGATTCCTTTCTTATTGTAGCCCGCCTCAACCATCTGGCGGCCAAAACATTCAGGCGCGACACCTTGCTCAATCTTGGCCTTCATGCCATTCCAGTATTTGAGCCAGATATTCTTCTGACGCTCTCGCATCACAACCAATGGCTTTTCCCACCAGTGCATCCACCCGGGAAGTTTCAAGAGCACAGGGAATATGTCGACCAAACCGTAAACTTGTAAATGTTAGCCACATATTCCTGACCCAGTTCATCACTGCAACCTACCTGGAGACGAGGCCAGGCCAAAATCGGCCATCAAGCCATATATCTCTCGAACATCTTCGCAATCCTGTCTCGCAAGGTTAGCGAGGGGGGACTGGCTTTGCATGTCCACGGCTCCAGGGAAAGAGCACGCACCCAAACCGGCACGCGAAATCCGTAAGTTGAAGTAAGAATGATCGAGGTTGTATAGCGGCGGACATGCTGGTAGAAAGAGGTGTCATCATGCCTCGACTGGTACATGTCGTAGATCATCTGCTTCGCCTCGAATTCCTGACTGGGCTTGAAGGTGAGAGAAGCCTTTGGAGTGAACATGGTGTGGATGACGGAGCGAAGGTTCCTCCACCGCTCTCCGTACGACATAAGAAGTATTCTCATGTACCCGGAGACGAAGTCTGCGCTGGGCATGGGTGGCCTGCTGGAGGACAAGGCCGAGTTTTTGTCAATGACTTCTTTGGCTGCTGATCCGGAGTTGAGGAAAACCCAGCGTTGAAATCCCAGCTGTATCTGGTGAATCTCTCCATATTGTTGTGCCCATTTCTTGAATATCACCTGTGGATTGGTCACAGGGACTTCGAGCGTGTTGCCAATGATCGGAAGACCAGGCGGCCCTGGAATAGGAGCATAACCCTTAGGTACCCGAAGAGTGGTGGCTTGTCTCATCAAACGGAACAGGAAAGTCAAAAGACCTACGATCGCTATGGCGTACAATGTACGCACGCCGCGAACATGGTCAGTAAGTAGTTGCTGAAATCCCGATGACATCTTGTCGTGCAGTGTGTCAGTATAGACTGGGCTGGAGGGTTGCCGACAGCGCGTCCTGCATTTAACGCAAAATAACCTGAACACCTTTTACCCCAAACGGCCAAATCGAGCACCCAGGCAGTATCGCATCGCTGTTCGCCCACATCTTTGCGCCGCGGGATCCCCACAGAATTTTCGCCCACATGCGGGCGTTCACTGAGCTACCCCAGGCTACTGGGACTCCACCAGTAACGATGTGGCGCTGAGCGACCCGGGGGACTTCGCTTACCCCCAGCAGCGGAAAGGCTGCATGGGAAGTCAATGAGGCATACCTAGCCATGCCTGATTAGCCGAAGGTCCTTTCCCCGTGCTGTCCCCCAGGCAAGTGGGGCGGCCATGCAGCAGTAACACTCCTCCAGTGCTTGGAGGATGTGACACAAAGGTGGAAAAAATTGGAGAACCTTAGCAGATAGCTATAGAAACATATGCTTGAGAGCGACTTACAGGGTTGGTGGCTTTGTGCAGACATACTAAGTACTATATAGCTTGCTACCTAGAGTACAGTGACAAGGCCTCGCTGAGTTTCTATGTCTTCCCTAGACGAACACTGCTCACCAACTCAACTTAGCCACCGCGACAATCACGCATCGTGGTCGAACTGCGAGGTACCCCATATGGCGTCGAAATTCACGAATCGATTTCTCTTGCTCGGGTCTCTATCGACGATCTCATCGATGCATTTGAAATCTTCATGGGATAATTCCGGGACTGGTTATGACACACCGTCAATGGTGGTGATTCGAGAACCGGGGGAACACATTTCACGTACCATTGAAGTTTGACACTATGCGGCTGGGGGTCGAGGATTTTGGAATCGCAACTGTTCCTCGTTGGACTAGATCCGATTCAGTGCAATGCCAATGGTGTCGTCAATAGACGTAGCATGGCAACAGGGTAGAGCAAAGAAAGAAAAGTACTCACGAGCCCACGCGATTAGAACCTGAGCAGCGTCGACGCCGTTCCTCTTGGCAACCGCCACAACATCCTCGTCGTCCATCAGCCTCGCCTTGATGGTGTGCATCCCGCCGGGCTGCGTGCCCAACGGAGAGTACGCCACAAAAATGATGCCGTTGCGCCGACAGAAGTCGAGCATCTCCTTCTGGGGAAACCAAGGGTGAGCCTCGACCTGGTTACACACAGGCTTGATCCGGGCGAAGGACAGGAGCCTTTCGAGCTGTGGGATGGTGAAGTTGGACACCCCGATTGCTCGTGCTTTCCCGGTGTCGACGAGTTGCTCCATAGCTCGCCATGTGGGTTCGTGGTTCTCGGTGAGGTCGTGGTCCACGATCGGCTGGACGACGCATCACTCGTCACTCAAATGTCGACAACAGCAGATAGGCCTGTGTTCTCACCTTGCCGTCTTCACCCGCTAATTCCTGGTAGTCCTCAGTGCGCTTGAAAGCCAGCGGCCAATGCATGAGGTAGAGATCGACTGTATTGAACCCATTCATTAGTGTCCCGAGTGCTAAGCTCATTCGTCCATGCATTCTCGGGATTTTCCCCTACCATAGTCAAGTTTCATCCGGCTCAGGCTGTCATTCAAGCTCTTTACCACATCCTCTGGCTGATGCCATTGCTGCCAGCTAGTTGCACACGTCGTGAGCGAATTTCTGGGATTTCGTAAGCACAAACTGACAATTTCGTGCACACCACGAGCTCTTCTCGCTCGATGCCGCTGGAACGAATCCCCTCCCCGACCTCTTCCTCACAGCCGTACAGCGCCGCCGTGTCGATGTGTCGATACCCAGCCAAAATTCCCTCCTTCACTGCCGTGCTACAGCGACCGCTTCCTAGGGGACCGGGCTCAAAGGTTCCAAGCCCCAATGCCGGGATCTTGGTCCCAGCGGCGGACGTCAGGATTCGGGGATTTAGACTGGCTTCCTGCATTCCTGGCGGAGAAGACGAACGTCCTTCTTGCAGAGCGGGCTAAGATTCGAGTAGCCATGGCCGACACCAATCTAGATATCTTCTTAGGGACGCCAACAATGCCGAAAAAGGAAAAGGAAACTCCGGGCAACCCCACATGCCATTCATAGCCGCGCCACCGCCACTTCAGCCTCTTCTGTGGTCGAAATACCCCCAAGTGACAAGGAATCATGCCCTACAGCCAGAGCCGTGTCATCAAAGGCACCCTGTCAAGCCCTGAATGGTGCGAGATGCTCCTGGACCAATGTCAAACACGCATCCGCCGACTCACCGTAGATCTCGTGCCCTGGACTCTCCACGAGCTTGAGCTCCGCGTCCGGAATGTGCCTTGCCGCATACTGCGACTCTGGGAGGGCCATCAATATGTGGGGAAGGGAAGTAGCTCCAAGGGATAGAATGTTATACTGATGCCGACACCAGAGCTTCTCAAGTTCGCCAGATTTCACTCCGGGAAAGTAGCGCAACTTTTCGGCACCTTTGGTGCAAAGCGACCGAGAGTCGATTAGCGACAATACTAGTACCTCGTAACTATCAAAAGGACAAAGTCGACCCTAGGGTCGTGCGACAGACACCCAGCCCCTGGTCCTGGGCTGATCTCAAGTCGTGAGCCTTTTCCACGGGGCGCTTCCTGGGGCCGATATAGTCAAAGATCGATATCGGTCGCAGCTCGGACAGTGTGACGAAGCAGAGGCCGTTCGCCAAGCACCCAAGCCTGAGTAACCACTACATACCGTTTTCTCCATGACCCGATTCTTTCTTGAATAGTCCTTTGATAAAAGCTCTTTTCGACCGCTTAGACGCGTCACTGTCCTGCTTCGGTGAACCAGATTCCTTGGTGTGAGGAATTTCTCCAGAACGTGGAGTTACTGGTGGGCGGTGTTGGTCCTTGGGAAGCAGAGGCTTGAGCCCCCGGGCTGCCAGGACCGTCCTTGAGATCTCCAGCCTCTTTCCAGTGTGGGCCAGTGACATTACTGTAAGGAACAATCTGCATCAGTGCCATGTCATTGATTCCCGTGGCCAGTTCAACATCTGGACGGGCATGTTGGTCGATCGCATTTCCATAGGACCTACGAGGACGCCACAATCCTGGCCTGCATCCAGCATCTTCCAGTAGGGTTCTGACATGCTCGGCCTCCGCATGATCCTTGTAGGTTAGGGTGATATCGAGCGGAGATTTCAAGTTGCGGTCCATGATGTTCAGATCAGTGGCTTCCCTGGAAAGAAGCTCATCAATGCATGACTCGACTTTACCTTCAACGGCCAGATGAAGAGCGGTTCTGCCAAAATTGTCCTGGGCATTCACGTCGACTAGGCCCGTCGCAAGCAATTGAGCAAGTACAAAAATCGATCCAAATAAGGCGGCGAGGTGAATCGGAGTACGACCGTGATAATCTCTGACTTTGACTTGATCCGGAGCAATCTCGATCATTGTCTCTGCGATGGCGTTCAAATTCCACGTCGCCACGTAGTGTAAGACGGTGCGTTTATTGTGATCAAGTCCTTCCGTGCCAATGACACCTTTCTCGAGCATGATACGAAGTACACGGTCTGATCCTGCCTCGGCCGCGGCATGACCAGGAGTTCGACCTTCGTTATCTTCCATGTGAGCATCAGCACCAACCTCGAGCAGCCTTTTCGCCGCGTACCAATTACGGACTTTCCCTGCGTGGTGCAGTGCTGTCATTCCATTCTTGTCTTGAATGTTAAGTTTCGATCTGGGGACACGGTCAAGACAGTGCTCCAAGACGTCGTGCCACTCCTCCATGACAGCATGGATGAGAATTGTTCGTCGATTGACATCTCTTTCCTTTTGTAGGTCGACTTGGAAATTCTGGAGAGCGAGAAGGGTAAGATCACTCCAACCTTGCAATGTGGTGAGCAACGCCAGAGATACTGGACTCCGACCTTTAAGTTCTCTTTCGATGCGTTGCTGAGCCTGCATCATTCGTGGGTGGTACATCATGATTTTCGCAATCGACTCCATTCCAAAGAGACATGCATGCTCCAACGGCGTGGCATACCAAGTGCCTAAGATGCTTGTATCCTGCTGGAGTACGATGTCATGGCAAAGATCTATCATTGGATCATCCAAGATCTCTGTCACGACTTTGCGCATAGTCATCCCAGCAGCGTGGAATAGAACATTGGGTGCATACCCAAGGCCTGCTTTTGGCCTCCGGGCTTCTCTGACGGATCCAAGAAGCATGGAAACCCTGTCCTCATCACGATCACTGATGGCTCTCGTTATTACGCTCGATCCGCTCCAGTCAGAGGCATTGACATCCGCCCCCATTTTGAGAAGGCCGTCCAGCATATGTGGGTCAAGATCATGATCCAGGATAGTGCCTCCGACTGGCATCCACGGCCTGCGGTATTCTTTGGATGCGTTGCGCCAACCGCGATTGAACGCATTAATATCAGCACCCGCCTGTACGAGCTTTGTTGCAAAGAACGTGTTCTTCAAGAAGACGGCAACGTGGATTGGTGGAGGTACCGCAAGGGTCTGCCAGTAGTCTCTGCCTTCATACCACCCTCTTTGTGCGGCCAATGATCCGTCGTAGAGGGCTAGCATTAGCCACAGCTTGACGCTTTCGTCGACGCCGAGAAACCCTTGGAATGCATGCCATACTTGTAAGTCTTCACCCGCCAATTCAGCATGGTAATGCCAGTTTGTAGCTGCATATGATAAGAAGTAATATTCCACCGGAAGGTTCACCATATCTCGGGGCTGGCTGATCTTGCGATTCGAGAGACTGGTCAAGGCTGCCCGTGCATCGAATCCTGGCATGTGTAGCATACTCAACGACCGAATGGCGATTTTTGAGTGATATCTTACCGTGTCGACACGATATTGAGCAGTGGTCGTAGAGCTGAGAAAGAAGTCCTTGATTGATGAATGCACGAACTGTACGTAGCCATCTTCTGTGACACTTATCAAGCTGGGGCATATGGATTTGAGTTGATTTTCAGTCATCATCCGTCCAACTGTTTCTTGATAGGTGTATCCATCGTTCATGGAGATGGCGAATCGTAGTTCAGATGAATGCAATGGCCTCGCGGAGAGCGTGAGCCATGGAAAGATCTTAAGTGACAGATCTCGAGATGAGACAGGAAGGCGGCTCAGAATATTCTCGTACAGCATCTCCAACGAGGCCGGCAGTTTTTGAGCTTTGGCAAGATTTCTGGCGAAGTCTTGCGCCTTGTTTGCGTCATGGCATAGCTCGTACCAGGCTAGGACCGCCCACAAGAACATTCCGCTTGCCTTCTCACAGATTTTCTCGACTATGTCGTTCTTCAGTTCAGGTGTCAATGCGAATCTCTGCGCCAGTCCGTTTGTGCTGCCCTGGATGAAAGACTTAACATCCCTTTCGCTTCGTATTGAGATGGAGGGACAGTCCAACACATTTTCCAAGACTGATATGGGGCGACTTGTAACAAGGAGTTTTACCCGTCTCGGCTGAATTCGAGGTGCCACGGAATCGAGCAGTTGTTTGAGACCATTCATAAAACCGTCCAGACTCTCTGGAGCCATTTCGTCCAGGCCATCGAAGACGAGGTAGATGGTCTCCCAGGAAGTATTGATGAATGCCGCTTTGATGGCGTCCCATAGTGCTGTTGTCCTCACCAGGAATGTGTAGTCCGCAGAAGGGCGGCGGAATGCTTGGAGAGCTATATTGACTTCGACAGGAGCCGCAAGGAGCATCTGATGTAACAGTGATCTCAAAATGTTGCGCTCCGACTGCAAATGTCGATTGCGCTCACTGCAGAAGAAGTAAGCAAGAAAGTCTCCATGGGTCTTTTGCTGATCCTTTTCGGTCGAGGGCGGCTTCTTGGACCATATATAAAGCGCACGTAGGACCTCCGCGATGATATACTTGGTCATCACAGACTTGCCAACGCCGGCATAGCCTCGGAGCCACAACGTATCTGACTGAGCCTCAGAGTGCCATGCCGTAAAGCTCACGTGTTGCAACAGCCATTCACAAGTTCCCGGATAACGATCTGGGACTCTCATGAGTTGCTGGTCATAGTCGGCGACGTTGAGCTCCACAGCGAGGTAGGCAAGAGCGTCCCTTGTGCTCCTGAAGTCCATGGGTCTGCCCTCCTTTGCTTCCCTCAAGGCGAACTTGACTGGGTCGAATTTTTCGCTGTTGATGTTGGCGAATCTGACCATCTCTCGATGATTGGCTGCTAGAGGGATGGTCTGCTCTGTTGGCAGTCCCATAATGGCCGAGTCTCTTTCCACAACTGGGCCTTTGAGGGGCAGCATGATTGCTGTTTCGTAGAAGGTTTTGATGTCGATCTCGGAAGCAATCTCCTTGAAGGCAGTAGATATGTCTGCTAGTATTTTCGAGCTGTGGGAAAGATCTCCGAGTAGGCCTTTCTGGATTGGCTTATGGAGAGTCGTGGTGTTGATGACATTAGCGAACACTGTCCCCCAGTTCGCAACGCGTGAACCACGGTGCGGACAGCCCTGGAATGATCAGCCCTTTGAACATCGTACGCAGGAAGGGCTCGTGGACTTACGAAGAATAGGATCGAAGAAGTCTTCTCGAAGATATTGGTATAGTAAGGCTGGCTCTGCGCTAACAAGAGCGCCTTGCGAATGTCAAAGCCTAGCGATGGCTGTTCAGTTCAGTTGTCACGTACCTGCTTGCAGACAATGCCACCAAGAGAATGACAAATGAAGAAAATTGGGTTGTTCATCTCCTGCGCAACATAATCAGCAGACGAACGACATGTTGTCGAGAAATCTTTGACCGACATCTGCGGACCATCGTTTGTTTCTCAGCCTCATCAACAAATCGAGAGCAAAGTCTTTGACATCAGCCGTGCTAGGACTAAATGCGAGCTTCGAGTTGTAGCCGAAGGTCATAATTCTGGCCGTGGGTATGATTTTCGGAATGAAGTCTCGCGGCCACATCTGCTTGTTGTCTGCTGTCCATGTCGTGAACGCATCGCCTCCGAGGCCATGGAGCACTACAATGCTGCCAATATGTCAGTCGATCAACGATGACTGCATGAGATTTCACTAGGCGTACTCGACATCCCAAGACATGCCTCCTTCCAGGGGATGGAGTACAAAAAGCCCATGACGCTCCGTTTCGGAGGCCATGCTCGATTACTAAGTGTCGGGCTTAACGACCATGATTCAACAGTTTCCAGGTACTGAGGTGCAGGTCATGGTTTCCCCACGTCGAATTGTGCTTACTTGGATCCGAGTAGATGAAAGAAGTCGGATTCAGCTCTTGCGCAAACTCGTATGGGTCATACCACGCGAACACATTGTGAGCTTGCCTAGACAAGAAAAGCCCAAGGTTGTTAAGTAAGAATGGCTCGCTGCTTGACCTGCTGCGGCTTGCAGCCATACTGGAAGCATGATTGGCCTCACTCTCCGAAAGCTTCAGGCATCGAGTCGGAGGCTGAGTACAGCGCTGCGGTGTAACTTAGCTAGCGAGACTAGCTGCTCGCAGGTCCGAAGGCGAATGATCTAGGTTGCCGGAAGGCGGATAACAATACTCCATACCTGAGCTGCAGCTCATGCCTGGGCCGACAAGATCGCAGGCAGTCACAGCATAAGACTGTATCGAATCCAGCCATGTGCAATATCATGTCGATTCACGCGTAGCTAGGAATCTCGAGAAGTCATGGAAAAGACCTCCGCCTTTCAGCTGACGGAGAGTCCCATCAACCTCCCTGCCGCAGGAGCCACCCAGGAGCCATGATAATGGGCCAACATGGGGCCATGATGGGACATCCCAATAGGAAGCGCGTAGCTCGCAGGGATCCGCTTTCCCTTGCAAACGCAGAGCATGACAACCCTCCATTCCGCCTCTGATCTTCCTTCGACGTTTGTCACACATAGGTCGAAGGTCAGTATTTGATAGTAATGGCGTCGTCGCGGCTCAGTATATATCAGATGAATGCATGCTGACATTTGGTATTCCAGGAGTCAGAATTCTCGATGCCGAAACCACATTCTTCACACAACCGAGCTAAAGTGTGAGGGGAGGGAGGGCGCAGGCAGACGGGTCCTTGCATGCAAGTATCCGCAGCCGTGTCTTTCTGTCCCCAGTGAACACACACGAGGAACAGAGATCGAAGAGATGCAGGTTCCCGAGACCTTTGTGTGTTTTGCGACTCAAAGACGATATGAGGACCGCTCCTTTCGGTTTCACGCCAAGCCTGCGCTTTTTCTGTTTCTCGCCTGCCTTGTTTCACATATCACGGGCAACGTGAAGTCCACGCTGCTTCTCGAGATAATCTTTACGCGACGCTCGACCGTTTCCTTCGCTGGAATATTGCGAAGCGCGATCCTGATGCCGCATACTGGTTGCTCGATGGAAAGAGGTGGGAAAGGATTGGCGAGCAAAGGGGCAAGTGAAGGATTGCGCATGGAGTCGAGGATGGTTCGTATCCCGACGCACACACTAGGCGATGAAGACAACTTTCACTTCCACCCTGAAGCGACGGTATGTGGTAATACTGTTTAATGCGCGAGCGTCTGCGGCCGGTCTGCTACATGCAGCATCAGCCCGTTCTGCCCGCGCTGCTGTTGAGGGCTAAAGGAATCAAATGTAGTTTTCAATCTGAGCCTCGTCGCGCAGAGATGCGAGTGTGTGCGCGAAGGGGGATCATCTTTTCCCCTGTCGAATCTTTCACTCTACCCTTCTCACTCCCTTTATTCCATCTCTCGACATCACGAGCACCGACTTGGGCACTGGATTTCCTGTCTCGATGACGGGACCACCAAAAACTTCCTGGCGACCGGGTTGAGGAGCATGCATGAAGAAGAGAAAAAACCTTTACTTATATAATGGCGGCAGAGCAAGATACTCGGAGCAAGCTGGCAGCGACCTGGGATGTGGAATGGAGTGTGTGTGATGAGAAGAGCATTGACTTGACGGACGAGGAGAACCCAATGACGAGTCGAAGACCGAAAAGCCAAAGTTGAAGACAGCCGATGTGTTGGGTGGTCTATTCTGTTCTTTCAGCATGCCCACACATCTGGCAGTCTATGCAAACACAAGAGAGCTAATCTGAGGGTTGAGAAACTTCGTCAATATGTTATGAGTTCAAGCTCAAAGAATCCAACCATATCTGTTTGTTGGACTACCACGTATCAGTATCATGGATGGCCGTTCATATCTTCATTCACGTTTAACACCAGTCATTCAGGATACCCTGCCATATGCACTTCATCAGCAAACTTGACTCCAGGACAAAGCCTCATGCACTGCACCAGATCATCTACCTTGACCCTGGCAAATACCTGGCTCACGTCGTCCAGCCCGATTCCAGTCAGGACATCATCGCCCAGATACCCCATCCCAAGACGCGACATTGTTTCGCTGTCGGCATCTTCTTCCTCCTCATCACCGACGCCTGCAGAGTGTGGTCTCCAAGCCCACGCCAGACTCGGCGTATACGTGAAATAAGCAGTGCTCTTGAAATCTTCAGAGTCTTCCTCGCCTTGGTCTCTTTTGGGCCTCATCCTCTCCTCAAACATCGTCCCACGTACTGTCGAATTCCAACCACCACTCTTGTCATCCGGCCAGTTCTGCTCGGATGTCCAAGGGTTCGCTCTCTCATTCCTCATCAGCAACGGCCACTGACTCACAGCGAGCATCTGGAACGGCGCCCGACTCTCCCAAACAGCGACATACCTCTCATACCGTAACGGCAAGTCCATTTCATTGGTGAACTTGCGATGCATGATCGCGAAATGAACCGATCTTCCATCCTGCACCGCCTGCTCCTCATCACATTGTCCCTTCCGGGCCTGCGCGCGAGTGCACAGCAGGAGACGCAGAGAATTCGAGCCCTGATGCCAATGGCCATGGTTTCCCAGAGTATCCATCTCATACCGGGGTCCGAAGCACGACACTTCATCCGGATGCGTCATGTTTGGCGTCGTATAGCCATTGCCGATTAATTTGGCGAAGGTGCGTCCTGCTTGTCTTATTGTTGTTTTACTGGTCCTGGTACCGTCTCTGCTGCTGCTGCTGCTGCTGTTGCCCTCCTTAGCCGTCGCCGTCCTGTTCGTGACGATCTTGTTGTTAACTGTCTCATCCCCACCGACACGTCCAAGCAGATCATACTGCACGTATGCCTCCTCCCGGCCCGGAAACCACAGCACCCAGTTCTTCTCGACACTTGCCCGACTCGATCTCGGATTGCGCGTGATTTCGGTCAAGAGTGGATAACTCATCACCCTGCCTAGTGTCACAGTATCTTTACTTTTCCCTCTGGCTAACAACTTCTCGAGATCGGGGACGATGGTGCGCAGGTCAAGTAGCCACAGTCCGACACAGGCATACCGACTCGCCGAGTTGACCAGGATCAGGGGCTCGCCTTTGCCGGACCAGAATGCGCGTGGGTCGTGGAAGCCCGGGATATCCGGGAACGCGGACCACGCTCCGTCACACTGTTCGGCTGGGGTCGGCGGGATGTTGATCTTCAGCGGCGGAGTGATGCAGCGCATACCACCTAGGTTGCCGAGGAGGGTGGTGTCATCATTCGTGCAGGAGCGGACGTCTGGTGGCAGAGCTGCCGAGGAGGATGAGGCGGGTAAGCATATGTCAGCCAGGCAGATGTGTGACTCCTGGTGGAAGCCTGCGGTCACGAGGCGCGATATTAGGATGTATTTTGGCATGTCACCAGGCAAGGCGGACGAGGACCAATGGGGCAATGGGATGACGGCCGGGTTGAAAAACCGCGTTTCACTGTCGTGAGGAGCATCGGGAGGCGTGAGTGTGATGTTATACAGGACGTTGGGCAGCCGAATGTGCGAGATGGTGGGATTGACTGTCCCGGTCGCGCAGGCCTGGAGGCTACGTATGAGAGGGTGCGCTCGAGGAATTGGGTTTGACAGGTATTCCCCGAGGGCATGTTGAGGTTGTGATTGTGATTGTGATCGAAATACACCACCAGTGAAGGAGAACCAACCGTCGATGACATTGACTGTCGTCACTTGGTGATCACGTTGGGTGTAGGCTTGTAGAGCTGCGGTGAGGAGGGCGTAGTGAGATGAGTGCCATCGCTGCGAGACGCGAAGTGGAATTATGACACCGAGGAGAATCAGACTTAGCAGCGCCCATCGTCGGGCTGAAGGTAAGTAGAACATTGTGCAAAGAGTAGAGTAATTGACGGGGAGGTGGAATCGTAGTTGAGGTTTTGCCGGACGGCTGAAATGAAGTGAAGGGAAGGAAATGAATGGAATGGAATGAAACGAAAGAAGACATTGATGGCGTTTTACTGCCAATGTGAAGTTCCGCTTGGACAAATATTGCCCAAACCGTGTAGTGCGCTGCCGCTTCCTACCAGTGTATCATACCATTCTTTTCGTACCTCGTAACGCCATCGCTTGTTCTCTAGGGATAGCGGTAGATCCAACACACATCTTCCCTGAAAGCTTCCATGGTGAGATCAGCTCTCCTCGTCTTCCGACTTGTCACTCGCACTATCATCACCCTCGCTTCCCGTCTCCCATCCTTCAGCCTCCAGGTTGGGCGATCGGATGCCAAAACTAAGTAGGAATCCAATGAACGCGATGCCACCGAATACGCCGAATGCAAGAGCTTCGCCTTTTGGGCGAACCTTGGTGGCAAGCGAGAATAAACCGCCAGATACAAACGGTCCAACAGCTCGACCGGCAGCGGAGAGTGTCTGCGCAAGACCATTCAGTGTGCCTAGGACATTGTGGTTTGGTGCCGAGTTGGTGATCTGTAAATAACATTAGGTACATTTGAGAGTGAGGGCGTAGGAATTCTTACCAGTAGCAGAGCACTTGTCAGACCTCCGACCGCTGCGACCGTCTTGATGAGAAGCACCAGACAGATTTCAAACCACAACCACGCGGAGCCACTGGATATGGTGTTTCCACCATCATCCCCTTGTTTATATCCCACCCAAGGCATGAGCAGGTAGGCGATGACAAACCCGGCAAGTCCAGTTCTATATGCCCATCGGTTGCCCATTTTGTCACGAAGCTTGCCGAAGACGCCGACCTGGAATACAATGGTCACCAGGCCTGCAAAGCCGAGTGAGAGACCTATCTCGTTAGGGTGCAGATTTCGGCCGGTGGGAGGTTTGGCTTGTGCAAAGATAGGATAGAGCGAGTTGAAGGAGATGTTTGACAGCTGGAAGATGAGATATGTCAAAAGAAGTAAGATGGTATCACGGTTGAGCACGTCCTTGCTCTGTAATTCCTCTGTTGCAGGGAGGAACGCAGTGTTCTCGAAGCTACCATCACTCGCATCATCGTCGTCCGAGACCTCGGCTAGGCCATTAGCCTGAGGAAATTGATCGTGTGATTTGCCCTTGCGTCGCAGATAGTGTGGCCGGCTTGACGATGTGAACTGCCACATCCATGTGAAGAGGTGTTTGACCCGAGTGCCGAGAGGAGCTAGATATTGTGCTTCTTCATGAGATTCTTCGAGGAATATTGCTGTGACGACCAAATCGGCGCAGAGGACACTAGCAGAAAGGAGATTCGGCAGGAGATATGGGTACGGATTCGGTTTCGATTTGTCGAAGGGATTTCTCTGAGAGACCAAGAGTCCACCAATGATTGGGCCTGTGATTCCTCCAAGACCGTATATGACTGGGAGATATGTGAACGCCTTGGACTGATTGCTGCGGTCTGTAATCTCTCCCAAACAGGTGGAGACGACACCTTGGTTTCCATTCAGTAGACCCATCAGTGCCTGCACTAGTATGGCTTGCCACAAGGTCCTGCAGAATCCGAACGCGACAAAGCATGCCGCTGTGAATAATGTCCCCAGCAGTATCACGGGTTTCCGCCCAATACGGTCCGACAACCAGCCCCAAAAGAAGTTTGTAGCAAGCTGGGCGAGGGCGAAGGCAGAGGCTATCATACCGACGTAGACGCCGACCTGGCCGGCCTTGACTTCGGGGAAACTGGAGGCCATATCAGGCAGGTATGGGCTTATGGAGTTGAGAGCCGTCTGTTCGCATAGTGCTATCACAGCCAGGACGGCCATTTGTTTCTTGGGTAATGGTGAGGATCCATGGCGATTCTCATTCTCGGAGTGCTCATGAAGGTCATGGCTGGAGGAGTTGGATGAGTCGGAAAGAGGACGCCCTCTAGTCTTGGGCGGTGAGATGCCGCCGAACGTCTGGTAATGAGGAGTTGAAGACTTGCGACGAAGGAGCGGGCTGCCATGATCAGAGGGTTTCATCGTCGCGAGTCAGTAATTCATCGGTGGTGGCAGGTGGTACTGGGAAGAGGTGGGGTGGAAGACAAGATCCCCGGCATCTATGGGCCTCGAGGCATATAGACAGTAGACAATATTCTTTGACAATGGGTTTGAGTATAGGAGAGCAAACGGCGACTATTGCTGGGTCGAGATATGCCTGTTTGAATATTAATGGGAGCTTCGAGCTGTTGAAATCGACAGCGGCGCAAGGACAAAATCCTTCAAATGACGTCCATCGCAATTGCATCCCGGAAAATGCCACTCACACTCACTCGCATTCGACCCATCGCTAAATCTTTCATGCGTGTGTGTTGCCTGTTTGTCACCTTCGCGACCAGGTACGCGGCCACTCACCCTACCCAGTACTGTCATATTCTCCGACGACTCCTCGTGCACACATACATACAAAATCCTGCCAATATCTCAACTGCACACGACAGCGACGCCAAAGGACAACGTCGGAAGGTGATTTTTCAGATATTGCAATCGATGCGATGACATCATCCGAGATATGCGAGGACGATATCGAAAAAATACGCCAACATAGAAACATACTCCTGGGTGACCTGGCAAAGAGCAATGGCAGCTCCACGACGACAATCTATTTCTTGTGACGGTATATCTCTGTTCAAGTTCAAACACTCTAGCCATCTACCCCGACAGCCGCTATCTGTTCCACATGCGATACAACGTTATTCTTCGCTCCGTTCGACTGGGCTTGAGTCTCATTTGTCTTATAATGCTGAGTGAAATCGTAGCGCAATGCCATGGGAGATTTCATAAACTCCTTTTGTGCCTCTTTATCATTCTCCATGCTCTTAAGCAACTTGAGAAACTCGTCAGTCTCCATCGCCTTGTCTGGGTCCTGGTCGAATAATCTCTTGATATTTTCTGTTGAGATTGGATCTGTGACGGTGTGGAATTTATGTCGCCGCATTTCCGAGTATTTGTCGAGAATGCTCTCATCGGCCTTGCCTTCATACACGCCAATCATGCAGTCGTACAGACCGCCAACGTCGGTCAAACCACCTGTGAGCCCAAGACCGCCGAAGGGGTTATTGACTGGACACCAAAGTCAGTGGATGTTCCACCTCTGGACGGGGAAAACTCACTATGCGCTGCATCGGCTGCAAGCAAGAATCTCCCAACTCTCATCTTATCCACGATTCTCTGATGGATCTTATAGGGACTGATGGCAGCAAGTTCGTATTCGCTGGGTTTGGGATGTCCGGGCAACATGGCCTCAAATTTCATGGGTTGTCGGGCAATCAGCTCCTCTCGACTAAGACCGCTGAGCTCACCGTAGCTCACACGCCACCAACCGCTGCCGTCAGCATTCTTCGTCAGTCGAGCGACCATGTGCCAATGTTCAGGATCAATGAAGAAGTTAGCGTCGTCGTAGCCATATTTCTCGAATGGGTAGGCCACCTAGAAAGAGTTAGAAAATATTATGCCACAATGCTAGGCTCAGAGACACACATTTGTGGCCACAATCTGCTTGTCCCATGTATACCCAGGAAATTCCTTTCCGTACAGACACCTTCTGACGATACTGGAAGCTCCATCACATCCAACGATATAGGCGGCCTCCAAGCGCTGTTGGCCCTCCGGAGTCTCCACGTCAACCCAAGCCTTGTCTGCATCCTGGCCAATGTCCACGACTTTGTGATTGAAGGATACTTTCAGCGTAGGTTGAGCAATTGCGTGTCTGTAAAGAAGGCGATCCAGTTGAGCCAGGGGAAGACATGCTATCCGATCTGGATAGTCGTGCAAATAGCTGTTGTCGAGGCCGGCAAGAAATGTGCCGTCGAGTTTTCTCCAACAATTCATACATGGATCGAAACCTTGCTTTCGGATGTCGTCAATGACTCCAGCGCGACGTAGCTCGTAAGCAGCTGGAGGACCATAGTATGCCGCTCGAGGAGAGTCGTCCAGTTCTGAAGCAGCTTCCAATATATGTACATTGACACCCTTCTTCGCAAGCATTAGACCTAAGAGTAAGCCCGACGGTCCTGCGCCAACGATGATAGTCCAGGGTTTCTTCTCGGAGGATGCCATTGTGTAGATTGTAGCAGGAAGGTCGAGTCTTGGTCGTCGAGATCACAGTTGAGGATAGAAGATGGCCGAGTTTCTGGGAGCAAGATTGACTTTATTGTGCACCACGATGTACCTAGCCCCGCGATCTGGTTCTTCATACCAATCCATCAGAAGACAACGTGCCGCCTCGAGTGTGCCGAGATGGTCTAAGGCCTGTGCTAACCATGGGGATACTCCGGATGTGGGGAAGAAGCAAAGCAGTGGGGCACAGGCCCAGGTCGAACAAGTTACAAGATACTGGACCATGGCGGTGATTGCGATGTTTCCATGCTCGTAGGATCACTGCATTCGTCTGAAGGCGAGGGCTGAATCGACCCAATGACTCTTGTGGCTGATATGCATACAGAACATATCCGGTGGAGAGTTTGTAACCTCGGTCGATATGCCAGTCGGTTAACCAAGAGCCAGCCTAAAAGAGCCAAGTTCGTGAGCCTGGTGAGCCTGGTGGCCCTATTTAAGCCCCGCACAATGCGCATGACCCCGGCTTCCTTCGAGTAGACTCAGAACTCGTGGTATCTCAGAGAAGAGTCTTGGTCGTGGGGCTCCTCCGGCAGAATTCTCCAAGCAGCACAGTTGTCAGTATCTTACGCATTTCTTTGTGCGTCTCGGAAGCTGAGCCGACAGAAGCAAGCCACATACACTCAAGCCCAATGGCTTCGGACGAGCAAGTGGCTGAAGCCCATAAGACGCTCTATGATCAGGGCATTCCAATTCGCACCGACGTGACTGGCCCTCAACATGTCCAGCGCTCGTTGCAGAACAATTCATCCGACTTTGCTCGGCCGATGCAAGAATTGGCCACGGAATGGGGATGGGGAAGCATTTGGACAAGGCCTGGACTGGAGCGTAAGACGAGGAGTCTGCTCAATATCGCCATGCTCTGCGCGTTGAACAGAATGACAGAGCTTGCCGTGCATGTGAGAGGTGCAATCAACAATGGTGCAAGCGAGCTCGAGATCAGAGAGACTCTGATGCAAGTGGGAGCTTACTGTGGTTTGCCTGCTGGTCTTGAAGGAGTCAGGGTTGCGGAGGGAGTATTGAAGACCATCCGGGAGGAGGACAAGCCAAGGGAATGAGGCCATCGGAGGCTTATCAAGGGCGGCATGCATGATTTCAAATGTGAGCCAAGAGGTTCAGCTGAAGGTCGACTCCATAGCAACATTGCTGTCTCTTGTGTGACTGGCGTCTCTTGTCCATGTGTGTGAGGTGTTTGGGCTACACGGCTACACGTGATCTGGTAGTTGCACGCCTGACGCCTGTTGGAGTTGACGTGGTGACTTTGGATAATGTAAAGGGCTTTTGAAAGAGAGCAGTGCCTCTTGGATTGGCTAAAGCCATAAGTTCTGATAGCAAATACTTGCATTTTGAGTCCTACCAGATACTCGACATTCTTGAAGGATTGAAGTTTTGGCGTGTGTCAGTTCGTAGGGCTGGTGAGGCTCTAGGCATAGGCGTGGTGCCTAATTTAGGGCTACCAAGTGCAAGAGTACCTCAACCACGCTCACCTAAGGTACCTGGTGCTGGTATGCTCGGCAGCCTTATTGCCCGACGTTGTCATTCTCACGTAGATCATCCCCATCCATCTCGCTGACTGCACTACTCACGGCCTGCGACAATTGTCCTGTTCGTTGCCATCGATCCATCTTCGCCTATTTCTCTACTGGTCGATATGGCTATTGAACTGTTCAGCTGTGTCCGTGTATCTTGACGCTCGCCCTCACATTCATGCGTACCTGAGCCGAACCCTTTCTGCCTTCGAAGTTGCCTTGCGATCGCACCGCCATCACGGCAGATGAGCCCACGCGACCAGCCCAACGTCATTGTGGCCGAGTGACTGGCGCCATTGGGGTGCCTTTGCAGCCTTCTTCGAAGTGTCGAACATGCGCAGCGACTTCACGATCCAACCCTGCGCTGATTTCTCCCCTCCTTGTCGCGACAGTCCTAAGCTGCCCTACCACTGACGATGGCCAGCTACCAGAATGGACAGCCCTACTACCCTCCAAACAATCACCCTTCGTCCGGTCAAAATGTCCCCTATGGCTCGCAGCCTTTATATCCCTCACGGCCCTTGGAACGCACATCGAGTTTTGATGCCGGAGATGACGAGAGGCTGTTTGGTGAGGATCAGCCACAACAGCGGGGTGCTCAGGCATATCAGTCCTACGCTGGACCAGCCGGAGCAAATCCACAGATGAATAGAACACAGTCGGCCAATACATACGGTCCGGCCTCGACACCGTTCAGGACAAATACACAGCATACGGCACTAGGTGGGTATCAACATCAACACCCGCAGCCTGGAGTGCCTGCCCACCACTCCTACAATCCTGCTCAATACCAGCAGCAACAGCAACAGCCTGCACACACACCTCAAGTATACGCCTCTTCAGCGGCTTCTTCTTACCCTAACAGCGCATATCAGCCTTATGTCCCTGCCGCCTATGGGGATCAGAACCTCCCTCGTCGAGCCTCTGTGTACAACAGCTACGGCTACTACGATGCCAACTCCCAAGTGAACTATTCCGCTTCTCAGCCTCCTCCACCTCCACCTCGTCCTGATCAATCAGTTTATCAAAACAACCCAGCTTATAATGCTTATGAGCGCGACGTCTCCCAGCCATACCCTGCCCGCCACCCAAGTTCCTCTTCCACTGGGCACAGTCAATCAGCATATTCCCCGCCAGCACCGGTTCCACCACCACACAACTCTTCGCTGCTGGACCGGCGGCATTCGCGATCGACGAGTATTCAGGAGGAAAGATTGTCGTATGGTTCTGGCATATCGGCCCCGTATCAGAATCCCACACTCACTGCTTATTCGTCTCCCGATATCAACCGGAACTCGTCCTTTGCTAGTCGCATAAGCAATCAGTCGGTGTCGCCACAACCGTCACTCCCGACGCCTCCCAGTAGAAATCCTTCGAATGCTTCTCCTCAGCGAGCAGGCACCCTTAATCGGCACCCTCAAGGGAGATCTCTTCCAGGAGTACCCTCGGAATCAGAGTCTGATAACGATTATTTCACGCCCGGAGGTACGCAGAACGCTACCCGTAGCTCAGCATCAGGAGGCTACGACGACTTGATGCACCACCTGGACGAGGCGATAGGAGGTAGCTCCCTGCATAGCAGGTCTGCCAGTGACCAAAGGTTCCGCAACCCTACAGGCGAGGCGGCGGATGGTTTGTTCCAGCAGCAGCCTTCTCCCCAACCTCCTATCTCGCCAGATGAAGTACCCACGCATCTCAACGGGACTATTGCCTCGACTGGGGACACCTATATCAACTATGGCGCATTCACCGACGACAGCGATGCTGAAGCGGCAGCTGGCCTGGCCGCTATGCAAGCACTGGATGCGCAAGAGAGAGCCGAGGATGCTCGCCGGCGGAGTGGCTCGGCGACTCTTTTCCCCAGTCAGTCTCTTCCGGAGGAAACTACTCCTCGACTCTCCTCCCAAGAGCACAGCAGCGACAGCGACTACACCGGGTATGACCTCAGTTCAGCTGGCGGAGGATATGCGCCTGACCTCTCTTACGGCGAGGCCCCCGTGTCAAATTATGCTGCTGCAGCTTCGATGCCCCAGACAGAGCTTTATAGTCGACTGAATACACGCATGAGTTCGGTCCGAAGCTCTGGTGTGTCCTCAGAGGGCCGGGAGTCTCAAGCAAGTGGATACGAATCACTACCTCCCATTGACACCATGTATTCATACCCTATCACCCCAAATGTGGCTCGCGTAGACACCGGTGGAACAGGCGGTCTTACAGAACCGAGTCCACACCCAAGGCGACTGAGTTATGAAGATGGTGATGAAGGCGTGTTCCTAGATTCCGATGTAGGGGGAAGATCGGGGGACACAAGCCCTTCTCGAGACTCCATCCCGGATTTGTTCTTCCATCCTGGTATGAGCCAGCAACGGCCACTGCCTCCACCTCCATCACACTCGGATCCTGGTCGAATACCTCATCTGATGCCTGCCGGCACCTATACTCAACAAAGCCGGTTCTCGCAGTACAGTGACACCAACCGACAAAGCTATCCTGCAGCTCCGGATGCCTATACCAACACCTTGCTCAGCCCAACCACCGTACCTAGGTCGACTTCCTTGTCCAGCACGCGAAGTGCTCCTCGCGTAGACTATCCGAGCCGGTCCAAGACAGATGCCGACCGCCAGAAGCTGTTGCGACAGCAAGAACGACCCGCGTCAGAACTCTACGATATTGCCAGCCCGCAATCTGCTGTGGCGCTCGATCTGCCCGCAATACCCAAAAAACGGTACAACTCTGCTAAGCTGACGGCTGATCAATTCAAGAAATGCTCCGAACCGTGGGCATTGAGTTCTATCTTGGAGTGGATTCGAGATCTTGCGGAAGAAGAAGTCGATCTGAAAGACCACCACATTGCCGAAGGCATCGTCGCACTTTTCATGCATAAGGTCCCGACCATGTACGTCACTGAGGCTGAAGGCTTGGGAGATAGGGTGGTCAGGGAGATGCTAGCCGCCAACGCGCTGGTCAGAGAGGAAGAATGGGTCAAATTCGGGCCTGGACACTTGTCAGGCGTTCTCTATCAACTGACGGGATCTGGATGCTATTCTACGAAGCTGCATGTATCGCAGGGCAAGGGACGGTGCTATTCGTACCATTGCACGAGGACTCTGAGAAAGGTCGATCTCGACACCTTGCCCGAAGAGAAAAAGTCCGAGGACTGGGCGACATACTACAAGCTCAAAAAGGAAGACATGGGAACCCACGAGAGGAAAGAAATCGAGCGCCAGAATGTGCTGCATGAAGTCGTCACGAGTGAAGATCTCTACATCAGCCAATTGGACGTGCTGAGGATACTCTATCGAGACAGGCTCTCCGCTGCACAGCCTCCTATTATACCTGCCAAGAAACTTCCTGTCTTCCTCAAAGAAGCCTTTGGTGGCGTTGACAAAGTCAAGAGAGTCAATCAAGATTATCTTTTGGGCCAACTCAAATATAGGCAGACCGAACAGGGACCTTGGATAGTCGGCTTCAGCGACATCTTCCGCGAATGGATCAGAAAAGCCCGGCCAGTCTATGTCGAGTACGCATCCAACTTTCCCCGAGCAGACTATCTGATGCGTCGAGAAGCGGAACGAAATATCCACTTCAAGAGTTTCCTAGATCAAGCCCGAGAAGATAAACGGTCCAACCGTCTGGGCTGGGATAACTATCTCAAAGCTCCGATCACGAGGCTGCAACGCTACAGTCTACTGTTATCAACTGTTCAGAAGAACATGGTGAAGGAGTCCGAAGAGAAGCACAACCTTGCCTTTGCTCTTGACGAGATCCGTGCGGCCACTTTCGAGTGTGACTCGAAATTTGCCGAAATGACCAAAAAGATGGAATTGATTGAAATGCAGACCAAGCTGAGGCTTCGACCGCCCATGGAGAAGGAGGTCGAGCTCAATCTGGACCACCTGGGACGCGAGATTATATTCCGTGGTGAGTTGCAGCGCGCTGGCGGTAAGGGCTTTCAATGGGTCGATACACATGCCATTCTCTTCGACCATTACCTGGTGCTGGCAAAGCCACTTAGCCGTGACCGCAAAGAAGGCTACTATGATGTGTCAAAAGTCCCTATACCGATGGACTTGCTCGTCCTGGAAAGTGCAACAGATCCTGCTGTGGTCAAGTCATCTGTCAAAGGTATTGGCGCCGTGACCACTACTGTCGTGCCTCGAGGGCAGCCACCGCCTGATAACCGCTTGAACCGAGCACAGTCGTCCTCTAGTGGGGGGCCAGGTACTTTGACTCACCAGAGCACGAATCTGTCGATAGGGTCTGGAAATACCAGTCAATCTATGGTGCCGATAACAACACTGGAGTCCGGAAGCTCGAAAGAAGAAAAGATTATGTATCCTTTCCGCATCAAGCACCTCGGCAAGACAGAAACATACACGCTATACGCTCCTACTGCCCAAAACCGACAAGATTGGTGTGAGGCCATTATTCAAGCCAAGACAAGGCACGCTGAAGCTTTATTCTCGCAGAACGCAGAGCCATTCAAACTCCGAGTCCTCGCAGACACCGCCTTTGGTTACGAAGGGCTTTCTTATCCTGGCAAGCGGTTCATGATCCGTGGTACGCCACTGGATAGGGCCATTCAAGAGTCCGAAAAGAAATTCGAAGGACAAGGCCGGCCGGCGCCAGTCTGCAGAGCTCAGGTGAACTGTGCAACCGTCTTCAATCAACCTTATGGCAGGCTGATGTGCGCTGTTGGAACGGACTATGGTGTTTACATCTCCGAGTATCAAAACTCTCGGGGATGGATCAGGGTGAGTTCGACGTCTGACTATGTGATCGTCCCATTAACATACTGCAGGCCATCCAAATGCAGCGAGTGACTCAGATCGCGGTGCTCGAGGAGTTCAATCTGTTCTTGCTGATATCGGACAAGGCCTTGATTGCCTATCACCTAGACGTCGTCTGTCCGCCCTCTGGAGTACCAGTGACACAACACGATGCCTCGAGTCGTAAGGCACCGCAGAAACTGTCTGGCTCTAAAGATGTCGGCTTCTTTGTGTCTGGGAAAATGAAGGAAAGGACTTTGGTGTTCTACAAGAAACGCGACGGCATTGCCTCCACGTTCAAGGTACTCGAGCCTGTTCTACAAAAGAGCACAACGAGCCGATCGCGCTTCTTGCCCTCGGCATCACGGCGAGGCCAGACAGAATTCTTCCGCGAGTATGATGAGTTCTACATCCCTGCCGAGTGCTATAGTCTCAACCTGTTCCAATCAAGCCTTGCCATATCGACAGCGAGAGGTGTGGAAGTCTTGACCTTGGAAAAGAAGCAGACCTGGAGTGTACCGAACTTGAGGAGTGACCAGCCCGACACCCAAGCTCATCTGACTTCAATCGCAAGCCGTATCAAAGACCTAAAACCCTTGGGTATGTTCAGACTTGGGGAAGCTGAATTCTTGGTTACATTTGAGGAATGTGCAGTGTATGTCAACAAGCATGGAGATATATCACGCGGAGTTGTGATGGAGTTTGTGGGTCGGGCCAAATCGGCCTGTCTATATGCGCAATACTTGTTACTGATCGATGATGACTTTGTTGAAATACGAGACGCACAGAACGGCAGACTCAAGCAGGTTATCGTTGGAAAGGATATCAAACTGCTTGACGACGGCGGTGGCGGATCTGGAGGTGCTCAGGGTCAGACACAAGCTGCGTTAGGAGGTGGAATCAATGGGCTTGGACTCAAGAACTTTGGAAACGCACCACGTATGCCCAAGCTTGCGCTGCAGCATCCGGAGTATGAAAAGAGTCACGTCATAGTTGAGCTGCTGTTGACGACTGAGATGGAGTAGGGTGCATCTTGTCTACATGGGAGCTCCGGTGGGTTTGGCGCTGCTCATCACTAATGATACTGGCGCCATGCTTTGGTCTGTCAAGATGTGGGTGAAGGGATTGAGAAGGCATGATTGAACGACGTTGGCCTGGATGCCATATGGGATAGGCGAACTATCCTTTTGCTGTTATGTATGATGCAGGCGGTGGGATGAAGATACCAGAATCTTATAACATTCTATCAAGCGATATTGGATGTTGATTGCTTTTGGGAGAACTACATCAGATTTATGCTACCTCTGCGTTGATTCCACCATCTCTGGGGACATGGATGAATCAACAACTCACTGTAACAGCGTCTACCTTAATAACCTGGAAGGCTGAAGAATGTCCAGCCTCGGAACTACAAGTACTAGTAGACGCCAAGGCTCCGCGTGGTGGTTTTGGCCCCAGCGTCCTCCGGCCTCCAGGGACGTGAAATGTGTTACTCCGTACCTACATTGACTGGACTTTGGTATGATTGTCCAAGCACTCTCGCTCGATCTGTGTCGTTTACAGCATCTCTCCAATGTCCAATATGATCTACAAGTTTTGACGGTCGCGGTCGAGGACTGGCAGTAAGACCACCGAATCCAGCAGCACCAACCGCCAAATGCCCCCTTCAACGCGATGTTGAGCTCCTTTGTCCAGAAGTTCATCGACCAGTCTCCTCTCTCCGCGAACCATGATGCCCGTCCTTCCAAAGCCACTCTCTTTCGTGAGCAGTTCAGACTCCCCGCGGGTCAAAATCCCCTGCACGAAATAACCGCGGAACTATTCCTCCCACTCCCCTCGTCCTCAGTTGGAGGCCCTGCAACGTCTGGGGAGAAATCAAGGGACAATGGCAATAAATATGTGGGAGAGTTGCACTTGAGTGAACACTTTCTATGCTTCTCGACGATCCGCACGAGTTTCCTCCCAAACGCGAGTCACTCCACATCCACCTCCTTCACGGGTCCGACGCAAGGCGCAGGCCCAGGTGGTCATGGTTTCACCCTTCCACTGTCCTCGATACGAAGAGTCGAGAGACTGAACAGTAATCAAGACAAATTCTGTCTCGCTCTCACCACCTTCGAGTCCATCCAGAAACCATTGTCCGAAAAGCCCAAGGCGCCTTTACCTCTTCCGCGGAAACTCATCATAACCCTCGATGGCAGTCGTACGGCCTGTGAACGGTTTTGTGATGGCTTGAAGAAAGGGTTAAGAGAGGGAATGAAGGAAGTGGACACTCTGCGGGCCGTGGTTGTCCAGTGCTACTCAGAATATCTCTTGGATCCCGTCCGGATCAAGGCCAAAGAGGATGGCCGGCAAGCACCGGATCCGCCTGATACTGGGCTAGGGATCCTCTTCAGGTATCCAGGAGATGCGAGGAAACTTAGAGACAGGAGCAAGATCAGACTTTGGGGTGAGTACATGCGGGAAAATGGCCGAAATGCCACAATCGTCAGACAGCCGACGTTCCACAAGCTCATCCGTGTTGGCCTGCCGAACCGGCTGAGAGGGGAGATATGGGAGATCAGCTCCGGATCGTTCTATACGAGACTGAGGAATCCCAATCTCTACGAAAAGACCCTCACCAAATTCACCGGCCAAGAGTCCTTGGCCATTGACGAGATCGAAAAAGACCTCAACCGAAGCCTGCCGGAGTATCCTGGTTTCCAGAGCGAAGAGGGCATTGGCCGGCTTAGACGAGTACTTACAGCGTACAGCTGGACCAACGAAGAAGTCGGCTATTGTCAGGCCATGAATATAGTCGTGGCCGCATTACTCATCTACCAGTCCGAGGCCCAAGCGTTTTTCACCCTGGGCACGCTTTGTGACCGACTACTGCCTGGATACTACTCGAAAGACATGTACGGCACGCTACTCGACCAGCGCGTCTTTGAGAATCTCGTGGAACGGACAATGCCCGTTCTGTGGGAGCATTTGGTCAAATCCGATGTCAATCTCTCCGTCGTGTCCCTTCCATGGTTTCTGTCGTTATACATCAATTCAATGCCGCTTGTGTTTGCTTTCAGAGTCCTGGATGTCTTCTTCCTGGAAGGCCCAAAAGTCTTGTTCCAGATCGGATTGGCAATTCTCCGGATCAATGGAGAAGAGTTGCTTGATGTCACCGACGATGGCGCCTTCATCTCGATATTGAAGAACTACTTTTCACGACTTGATGAGTCGGCTCATCCGCACTCGGAGAACGAAAAGCTGAGGGCTATCAGCAAATTCCAAGAATTGATGGTCACTGCGTTCAAAGAATTCGCCGCCATCACTCATGCTAGTGTCGAAGAACTGCGGGAGAAGCATATTGACAGCGTCAAGGAGGGTCTCGCTACGTTTGCCAAGCGGACATCGATTCGAAACCTTGGACCGGAGAGTAAGAAATTGAGCGCTGAAGATCTGAGCGCAATCTATGACCGCTTTTTCGGCGTTTTGTCCGAGCGACATACTCGTGACAAGGCGCGAGAAGAAGAGAAAAAGAAACAAGAGCATCACAAAGTCCGCCCAGGGCTGTGGATGCATCACTCGTCATATAATCAGGACGAACCTGGGCCTGGGCGCAACTCTTCGCCATTACAGACTATGGACTATGATGCGTTCAGAGAGTTTCTGGCGCATACTGCTAGATGGGCGGCGAGCGACTCCCCTTCATCGCCCGCAAAGGAGATCAGCAACCCAAATATGAGCCAGCGAAAGCGCAGCAAGACGTTTTCGCGATGGGGTTCGGCCCCTGAACCTGCCGACCACGACTTCATGCAGCGATTATATGGGAAATGGGATGAATCTCAACAAGGCGCTATGACGCTCCAGCAGCTTGTCCGGGGTCTGGCTCAGTTCAAAGGCACCACAGATATCATGAATTCGATGAGTCTTTTCTTTGACCTTTTTGATGATGACGCCACGGGTAAAGTGGATCGGGAAGGTATTCTCAGGATGTCTGAATCTCTCTTGTTCCTTTCCCGGCGAGGCTTCGACGGAGCTATTGTTCCCACGGAATCGAGCGGTGTCACGTCTCCGCTTTCAGCGACTGAATCGAGCGGTGCGCTGAAACAGAGCACCAACGAGAGATTCCTGGGCAGCGTCAGCGCCTTCATCAGAAGATGTTTCGAGTATGCCGACCCAGACGAGGGGGTCGAGGAGGCAAAGTCCAATATGGAGGCAATCCACATCACCACTACTGAGCCAGAAGACCTCTTGGATCTCTCGGAAGCGGAGCTCCATCACAAGACAGTCATGTCACCTCTACCGACAGAGAAAGATCCCTTGTCAGACATGACACCTCCAGGCTCGCCAGCTCACCTGGGCGCAATGCAAGACAAACGCACGAGCTCGGCGTCTCGAGCTGCTTCGCATAATCTCGCCCTGGACCCGAACAAACCTCTGCACATCACACTTCCTACCTTCCGCATGGTCATTCTCGCCGACGAATTACTCGAGCAGTTCTTCGAGACATTCTTCCCTCAGTCTTTCCGTCTCAGCGATTCGCCGAATGCGAGCACCCTGTCATTGCCCTCGAGCACGTTGTCGGGTAACCTGACCACGTTCACCAACCTCGGCACGCCGGTGAAGAACTTGATCAACGGTGCCGGCTCGAACAAGACGGTCATTGACGTCGGACGGGCCGGTGGTGTGGTGGAGCCCGGCTCACGCGGGCTGAGAGGGGTATTGGACAATATCGTGAATGACGGGATGAGGATGGCGGCGGAGATGCGGAAGCGCATGGACGAGGCGCAGAAGGAGTTTGAGCGGAATGCGCGCGAAAGCGGACAGCAGCAGCGCATGCCGTACCGGGACGAGGATGAGGACGATGACGACGAGGGGGCGGAGTTGGGCAAGCGCGATCAGGAATTGCTTGAAGGCGCCGAGGTCGCTAGTATCAAGACTATCGACGGGACCTCTGGTGGGAGGAGTAGGGCGCAGAGTGCGACGAGTGCGACGAGTGCAGGGACAGGAACAGGAATAGGAACAGCAGATGGCGTCAGTATTTTGGATGTAACTTAAGCCTGGTGGCCCTACTTTGTGAGGTAACTGACCTGCTCTGATGGGTTGAGATACCTACAGATATGGTTTTGATGAACTAACTTAGGCACTCCAGTATAGGGGTGTGATACCGTCGCAATATGAACGAATTACAATGAGAGCTCGTGTACATGCAATACAGTCTTGAATATAAGTTGATTGTAGGCGCTCGTGCTCACATGCTAGTTCCGTCTTAACAATTCAGTGCTGGGTATGGACAGTTCGTGTCGTTGACACTGTTCAGGTTTATATCCATGTCGCGCGAAGGATATGCCAATGCATATATAGTACCTTACTATATATTATAGATATTATTACTTAACGCGCGACGCGCGATAGACCCAGCCCGACCCAGCGCCTCGCTAAGTAACCGATAACAAATGCCAACAGAGGTGCCCATTGCCTTGTAACCATGACCAAACATGCTTCGAAAACATTCACGAGACGGCACACGGTGATTCTCGTCTCACAAATATCTCCTGCTCCTCGAAACCGAACTGCAGTTTTGGTCCCGCTCAATGATCATACGAGGCAGCACTTTCGCCGTCGTCATCAGAAGAGGAGCCATCTCCATCTTCATCTTGCCCTTCCCGGTCACTCTCAACCACAACAATCTTCACTGTCTTCCCAGGAGTCGTCTTGTTCGATCCCGTTGCAGCATCATCGTCCCCCTTGACCGACTCTTCAACCTTCTCCGCCGCAGCCTGGACCTCGTCGAGTGCACTCTTGGCCACATCGTCCCGGTCGAGCATCGGCTTGTGCTCGTCGATCTCCTCTTTCGACGGGACAACCACTTTCAGCGAGAGGTCGGGATGTTGGCTGTACACACGCAGTCCGACCACGCAACTGGCATTCCAAGGATTCCTATGCGGATCCTTCTCAGCCTCTTCATCGTCGTTGTTTGATCTTTCTTCGTCGCCGCCCGACGAGGGCGCCCCTGGCTCGTCGGGCGCCTTGTCATAGACTATGCCAGCCGCCGGGGTACTGGCGCCGGATGGCGACAGCGATGTGCCCGTCGACGACATCCCGGGCAATTGGCCCTTCTGATGGGCCAGGTCGTATAATTTGCCAATCTGAGTGATCTTGTCGCGTCGATGGATGTTGTTGCGGATGACCTTCTCGACGTCGTCGCGACTGGTGGAGACAGCTTCGACTTTGACCAGGACCGAGTACGTGCCCTTGGCGAGGTGGACTTCGACGTTGACGGACCTGACGAGCTCGTAGTTCAACTTGCTCCGCGCGAGATACTCTTCGTCGTCGTCCGAGTCCTTCTGCACGCGGAATTGCAATGTGAAGTTGTATTTCCCCTGCAGGCCCTTGAAGTACCGGTCGTCCAGCTGGGACATGACGATCACGGCCTCGGTGTCTTCCGGCACGTCCAGTGAGAAGTGGTTGGTCTGGTAGTCCAGTGTGGACCAGGGCACCTGCACGGACATCCACTGCTGCGCGACGTGCCACTCGGGGCCGAAGATGCGCGTGCGGTCGATGTACTTGTACTTGGTCAGCATGTCTCGGTATTGCATCCAGAAAATGCCGTCGTCGCCGAATTGGTGGTTCAGGCGCGAGAGCCAGTCGGCCGTCCACTCCTTGGAGCCGTCGGACCAGGCGCCGGTCCACTCCTTGCGGCCCCAGGGGTTGCGGATCTTGACGAGCCGTTGGCCGTGGCCTTCGTATGTGTCGAGCACGGCATAGGCGTGCTGGCTGACGATGCCGGAGCGGCGTTCCTCGCGGATCTTCTCGTTCGCGACGTGGTAGGGCCGCCACTCGCGCCAGCGCGCCGCGGCGCAGGAGAAGACGAAGTCGGCCGTTTTGCCGCAGCGGGAGAGCTCGTTGGTCCAGAAGGAGTCCGGGTCGAGGACGTTGGTCGTGTAAATCTCGGTGGTCACGCCGCCGGTCAAGTCTTCGATCGCTTCGCCCGTTTGTCCGCCGGAGATGGAGGCGTAGTCGCCGTGGGCCTTGGCGTAGGCCTTTTCCAAGAGACTGACCCACGTCTCGTTTTGGTCACGGCATTGGGCAAAGTAGAGTGCTTGGGAGCCCCGTTGGAAAAGCTCCTGGTACTGGTCTTCTTGGTTGCTGCGGCGGACGCCGTATTGGCCGAGGACGACGTCTCCGCTCTCGTCGTAGTTGGGGGCTCGGAGATAGAGTTTGTCGTCGATGATACATTGATGCCATTCTCCGTCTCGGTGGAAGACGAAGCCGTAGACGCCCACGGCTTGGTCTTGGATCACGCAGACTCGGTCGATGAATTCCTGGTTGCAACCCAGAGCGGAAATGGCGGCTAAGAACCAGCAGTCGCCGACGGAGCCTTGCAGGATGTCGTCGTACGACACGCCGTCCACGTAGAATCTGGGATCGTCAAAGATGTCGGTGACACGCTTCACGTCGGCGGGGAATTCCTTGTCGCTGGGGTCGACCATCAGTCCATCCAGGCAGTCTCGGCTTCTGGTGATCTTCAGATCTCTTTCAAGATCGAAGTGAGGATCCGTGTATTTCTGGATGGATTCACGGCATTCTTTGATGATCCTTTTGACGTCTCGGATGCAATTCTCCTTGGCGTGTTCGTAGGAGCTGGTCGCTCGATGAGCTATCTCGCCGACCAATTTCGCCAATGATGGGCTCTTGTCGGTCATCCGCTCGGGCAGAACCCGAGTGACTTTGCCTTGATACTCTGGGTTGAAGTTGTCCCAGAACTTGGTCATCTTGGCCTGGGGATGAGGCTTCTCTTTCTTCTTGGGAGGAGGTGCTGGTCCTGGAGTCTTGTCCGGCACGAGCATGAGCTTGATGGTCTGGCCTCCTCCCAGCTGTAAACCTCCTGCAGGAGGTGTGGGCATGTTCCCGGTAGGATCGGCTTGGATGTTGATGTCTGATTTTGAGCCCGATCCATTTTGTTGTTGTTTGTCGGGCTGGTCTGGTGCTGTATGTGAGTTCTTTGGGTGATCATGATTGCCACTGAAATAGTCATCCCCGTCTTCGTACTTGACGTGATTTCGGAAGGGATGTCCTTCTCGAGCAGAGACCTCGACGTGACCGGACATGTTTTCGCTGTGTTCAGAAACAAGGCTGGGGAAAACGGGAGAGTGTGGAGAAGGAAGCGGATTCAGGGTCCAGCAAGATATATGGGATGCTAGCGTCGCAACGCACAAGGCTTGGGGATGGAAAGAGAACAAGAATTAGGCCACCGTATCAGCGTGTCACGCATGTAAGACATTGGAGCAGGAACTGGCGGTCCACGGGGGTTCCTATCGCAGCGGTGACAATGGCGTTGTCGAGCTGGTGGTGGTCACACGAACTGGCGGTAAGAGAGAAGTGTTTGCCGGTCAGAGCCTAGTCCAGCGGAGTTGGGCTAAGCAGTGAAGCGAGTTGTTGGCTCGTGTGCAGACCACAACCGAGATAAGACAAGTCGGTGCCGGAGCGATGGAGTCAGGGTGTTAGCGAAGGCTCTCCCGAGGACGAAGAAGAGCTGACAAACGGGTCTCGACTGAGAGATATGTGGATGGAGGCGGCTGAGAAATGGTAAGCTTGAGAGGTGACACAGGTTGAAATGCATGTCGAGTCGAGAAGAGCGAGGCGATAAGATGGCCGCCATTATCTTTACACAATTTCTTTGTGAGCTGCTTTCAGCAACTCGGGGGTATCTCGCAGCATAAAAGCCCGTGCATAGACAAGGACTGGGAAAATCCAGAACTTGATGAGATGACCGAGGCGTCTCTGACCGCTTTGACCGCCAGTGTGATAGAAAAGCCGGCTGTGCATAGGCCTGGGGCTGGAACTCGAGAGGATGAGGCTGAATGGGCTTTATTGATATCCAACGAGCCAGGCTGTCAGGGTTCAATCTTCGGACGGAGTACGGAGTATGCCTACAGTAGTAGTGGCCGTAATGGGCGTCGGCAAAAGGCCCACGCAGCCGGTACCGCAGCTTGGTGAGCCTGATTCGTTTCGTTAGTAGTAGTAACTTACTGTCGTCTCCATGGATCCTCGCCAGGACGATCGAGTATGAAGACCGATACGATATCTCTGTCTTCATCACGGCACGTTGTTCTTTGTTTTCGACAGAATAGAAACTGAATGATGTTTGTTCGCAACCAGACTGATTTTCGAATTCGGAGCCTCCGCGTTTTTGTCAGACCAAGACGCTTGGTGCGTGAGCTCTGATTGGGTGATGGATTATAGTTATTCCGACTCCGTCTGCGGGCCAAGAAAACACCCGTGACACCTCCCAAGTCCGATTTGCTGGGTTTCTGACTAAGCTTCTGGAGAGTGCGCATCATTCTACCCACCAATAAGTCAGTTACTGTGGTGGTCGGCCCGGAGTTTGCTGCATCTGCGTTAACGACGTCTACCTACGCCGGTCAAGTTAAATATTCGCTCCAACTACCACCACCCTCAGTTTCACCATCTACCTTACCCTAAGCCGCATCTGCCCATCAACGCTCTCCCGTGCAGAATTGGCTACAGTAGATGAGGGGGTTTGTGCAAGAGCAGTCTGTATTGACTGCCTCCGGTGGCCGCATTCCGTCACAACCTGCTCCGCCAGCTACTTTTGCTCGACAGCCGCTGTGCGGTGATCAGGAAGGCTGGGGTCCTGTCAGCTCTCTGAGATGGGATCTTACTCCTTGTTTTCTTGATGTCTGGATCTTGGCTGTTGCTGCTTGGGGGGTGCTGTTCGGCGCAGGTGCAATCTGGTACCTGTTCAAGAAACGCATTGCTCAAGATGTCCCCAAGAATTGGCATTTCTACGCAAAATTGTAAGTTCAGAGGCCTGTCCCGCTCCAGAGCGTATCTAACTCCGTGAATCCAGATCTGTCCTCGGCTCCGTTATCCTAACCATCGCCCTCCAAGCCGCGCTTCAGATCCAACAACTGCCCGGAGTATGGTTTCAAGACATAAGATTCTACACATCGCTTGCTACGATTGCGTCACTCGGTGTTGTATTCACTGTACAGTATTACGAACACTGGAGGTCGCGGAACCCTAACGGCGTCGTTCTCTTCTATTGGGTCTTCTTCATATTGGCGTACGCTGTCAAACTGCGCTCTCTGGTCGCCAGGGATGCCCACAAGACACGACTACCTTATTTCATTACTTTCAATGTCACTCTTGGTCTGGCAATAGTCGAGTTTGTGTTGGAATACTTTGTGCCCAAGAAACAGAGTGCCTACGATGCGTTGGGAGCCGAGGATGAGTGCCCGTACGAGTACGCGGACGTCTTCTCCATCATTACCTTCGGTTGGATGACCCCGTTGATGAAATTCGGCTACAAGAACTTCCTGACTCAAGATGATTTGTGGAATCTGCGCCCTCGGGACAGCACGAAAGTCACAGGGGATCTTCTGCAGAAGGCGTGGGAACTCGAGCTCGAAAAGAAGAAACCGAACTTGTGGATAGCCCTAGGCAGGGCGTTTGGAGGGCCTTATATACGCGGCGCGTTGATCAAGACCGTCAGCGACACCCTTGCGTTCGTCCAACCTCAACTGCTCCGACTTCTTATTCGCTTCGTGGATTCTTATCGTCCTGGACGAGAACCCCAGCCCGCCATCCGTGGTGTAGCCATTGCATTGGCCATGTTCACAACGTCCGTTTGCCAGACAGCTGCTCTGCATCAATACTTTCAACGTGCCTTTGAGACCGGCATGAGAGTCAAGGCATCCCTGACTGCCATGATCTACGGAAAATCTCTTAGGCTGTCAAATGAGTCCCGCGCGACAAAATCCACTGGCGACATCGTCACATACATGAGCGTCGATCAACAACGTCTGGCTGATCTGGCACAGTGGGGCCAACAATTGTGGTCGGCGCCATTCCAAATCACCCTTTGCATGTTGTCTCTCTATCAACTGGTGGGAGTGTCTTGCTTTGCTGGTGTAGCCGCAATGGTGATCATGATTCCCGTCAATGGCTTCATTGCCAGATTCATGAAGAAACTCCAGCTTTCGCAGATGAAGTACAAAGATCGACGCTCCCGTTTAATGACCGAAATCCTTAACAACATGAAGAGCATCAAGCTGTACGCCTGGGGTTCCGCTTTCATGGATAAGTTGAGCCATGTGCGTAACGATCTTGAACTGAACAACCTACGCCGGATCGGGGCAGCACAGGCGTTCTCGACCTTCACTTGGTCATCCACACCGTTCTTCGTGTCGTGTTCGACCTTTGCAGTGTTTGTGTTGGTCAACGACAAACCGCTCAGTACGGACCTGGTCTTCCCTGCGTTGACCCTATTCAACTTGTTGACATTTCCTCTTACTGTCCTCCCAATGGTTATCACAAGCATTATCGAAGCAACCGTGGCTGTGAAGAGACTAACCGAGTTCTTCACCGCGGATGAGCTTCAGGAGGATGCAGTCAGGTTCATCGATGAACCACCGAAGCAGTCGGGAGAGCCTTCGGTTACGGTTCAAGACGCCAGCTTCACTTGGAACAAAAACGAGGATAGGACGATCCTGCGCAATATCAATTTCAATGCCAACAAGGGAGAACTCACCTGTGTGGTTGGACGTGTTGGTGCTGGCAAATCTTCGCTGCTGCAAGCGCTCCTCGGAGATCTCTGGAAAATCAATGGCGAGGCTGTCGTTCGAGGTCGCATCGCTTATGCAGCACAATCGGCTTGGATTATGAATGCGAGTGTCAAAGAGAACATCATCTTTGGCCATAGGTGGGACCCTCATTTCTACAATCAGACAGTTAATGCCTGCGCTCTCGTTGACGACTTCCGACAATTGCCCGACGGCGATTCAACCGAAGTTGGCGAGCGAGGAATATCCTTGTCGGGTGGCCAAAAGGCTCGGTTGGCCTTAGCACGTGCGGTCTATGCTAGAGCAGACGTCTACCTTTTGGACGATGTTCTGTCAGCGGTAGACCAACACGTTGGGCGACATCTGATCAACAACGTACTCGGTACTAATGGTCTCTTGAGCGGGAAAACTCGAATCTTGGCTACGAATTCCATTACGGTTCTCAAAGAGGCTGATTATATGTATCTCATCCGTGACGGTTCAATCCTCGAGAAGGGCACATACCAGCAGCTGATGGCCATGAGAGGTGAGGTGGCCAACTTGATCAGAACCTCCACCAGTGAAGAAGACACAGGGTCGGAAGGCGAGAGAAGCCCGAGCATCGAGGCAACGGATTCCGACGAATCTACCACAGTTGTAGGCAATGGAATGCAAGATGAATTCGACGCCGAGGAAGCCGAAGAAGCCCGTCAAGAGGTTGGTGGGCTGGCGCCAATACGTCCCGGCCCAATGGGACCATCGACAGCGCGCAAATCGAGCTTCAACACACTGCGACGTGCATCGACAGCCAGTTTCCATGGCCCCATGGGCCGCATGACGGATGAAGAAGCCGGTCTAAAATCCAAACAAACCAAAGAAACATCAGAACAAGGCAAGGTCAAGTGGTCGGTCTATACTAGCTACGCCAAGGAGAGCAATCTCGTTGCCGTTTGCTTTTACTTTCTCGCTCTTCTTGCTGCTCAAACCGCCCAAGTGGGAGGTAGCTTTTGGCTGAAGCGATGGTCCGAAATCAACGAGTCCTTTGGTGCTAATCCATCGGTGGGGAAATACATTGGCATCTACTTTGCATTTGGCATTGGTGGCTCAGCTCTGGTTGTCTTCCAGGTACGTGTCTTCTCTCCTTGTAGCACAATGACTGACAGCAGTCAGACTCTGCTTCTCTGGATTTTCTGTTCGATAGAGGTATGCATTTCCCAGAAAGACAGGGAAGATTGAACTTACCTTCTGCAGGCTTCCAGAAAATTACATGATCGAATGGCATACGCAATATTCCGTTCGCCCATGAGTTTCTTCGACACAACTCCTGTTGGCCGTGTTCTCAACCGTTTCTCGAGGTGTGCAATGTGAAGCTGCCTGGTATTATCGCTCATGCTGACAATGAATAGTGACATTTACCGTGTCGATGAAGTCATTGCTCGAACTTTCAATATGGTAAACCCCCTCAAACAACTCGCTGGTGGTATTCCACTGACGGTTGAAGCTCTTCGTCAATACTAGCAGGGCTCTCTTCACCATCGGTGTCATTGCTGCGTCGACTCCAGTATTCTTAGTGCTTGTGGTGCCACTGGGCGCTGTATACATCATCTACCAGAGGTACTACCTCCGGACTTCTCGAGAACTGAAACGACTCGACAGTGTCAGTCGCAGCCCTATCTACGCACATTTTCAAGAGTCGCTTGGTGGCGTGTCGACAATCCGTGCGTACCGCCAACAAAAGCGATTCACAATCGAGAACGAGTGGCGCATGGATGCAAATCTACGCGCATATTTCCCCTCAATTAGCGCCAATAGGTGGCTTGCAGTTCGTTTGGAGTTCCTCGGCTCTGTCATTATCCTTGCTGCTGCCATTTTCGCCATCATTTCAGTTACGACTGGTGGAGGACTCTCCGCTGGCATGGTGGGCCTCGCGGTAAGTAACCATGCATCGGGGTCCCAAAAATCCGGATCTAGCTGACAATCTCAGATGTCATATGCCCTGCAAATTACACAATCCCTGAACTGGATTGTCCGTCAAACGGTGGAAGTTGAGACCAACATCGTGTCTGTGGAGCGCGTGCTCGAGTATGCCAATCTGCCTAGCGAAGCGCCAGATGTCATGTTCAAGAGTCGACCCAGTATCGGGTGGCCAGCCCACGGTCAAATCACCTTCAAGGATTATTCAACTAGGTATCGGGAAGGGTTGGATCCTGTGTTGAAGGATATCAATCTGAGCATCAAATCACGAGAAAAGATCGGCGTGGTAGGACGCACTGGAGCAGGGAAGAGTTCCCTGACTCTCGCGCTATTTCGGATAATCGAGCCAACATCTGGCCACATCAGGTACGTGGAAGCCCTGCTCGGCGTTCGTGGAGGCCGACTCCAGGCTAATCCATATCCCGCAGCATCGACGGTCTCAATACCTCCACCATTGGCCTGTTGGATCTGCGAAGACGCCTCGCGATCATACCACAAGATGCCGCACTTTTTGAAGGAACAGTTCGCGACAACTTGGACCCCCGGCACGTCCACGATGATACCGAATTGTGGAGCGTGCTTGAACATGCTCGCCTGAAGGACTACGTTTCGGATCTACCTGGTCAATTGGACGCAACAGTCCACGAAGCTGGTGAGTGACTTTTTCAGCTCCTTACTCCACCACCTAAGATGCCGCCAATTGTGACTGACAATGGATGTGTGTGGATATAGGGTCCAATTTAAGTCAGGGACAACGTCAACTTGTCTCTCTGGCGCGTGCGTTACTAACTCCCAGCAATATCCTGGTCCTGGACGAAGCAACTGCTGCAGTAGATGTAGAAACAGACAAGATGCTGCAAGCCACTCTTCGCAGCAACATATTCGAGAACCGCACCATCATCACGATCGCGCATCGCATCAACACGATCTTAGACTCGGATCGAATTGTAGTGTTGCAACAGGGGCGTGTGGCCGAGTTTGACACGCCAGAGGAGCTGATCAGGCAGAGGGGCTTGTTCTACGAACTAGTTCGCGAAGCTGGGTTGCTTGACGGGTTCGGCAACGGCACAGCTGATCCCAACCAGCATTAGATGCTCCGACTTCCGGGGGAAACATGGGTTTCATGATCCGCACCACTCGTGACCACTGCATCGGTACGATTTGCGGGACCATGACAGGACGGGACGGGTACACAGGACAGTAGCCTCCCAAGGCTCGGATCGATCGAATGAAATCGATCTCGTGGGTAACCCCGGAGATCTACCCATCGCCTTTCACTCTGATCAAGGTATCGAGCAGTCTTCGAGGGACAGCAGCTCTGAAAGTGGCTCTGAAAGCAGCATTTCTGAGCATGAGCTGAAAGTCGGAAGGAGAACAGCCTGCAACGCGCTCTAACAATACGGGAGCCCGAGGCTGATGGCAACCCAAGTGGATATACGAGTAGTTAGTGGATGCAACACCACGATGTTTGCAGGAACTAGCCAGCACCTGTGTGCAACAATCCATCGACCGGCCACGCCCGGCTCATGCAGACCAAATCTGGAGCGCGATGGCCTTTTGCCTGTCGATCTAGATGCCCTTTCCGAGGAAAATATTGCATCATACACCGCACACTGCACAAGACCATTGGCCACTGATGATACGACTCGTCAGAGTCGAAGCAGGACCTCCTCAACACCTAGGTACCAGTCATCCGACGCATTGGTACAGATACTTTCCGGAAGCTTTCGTTGTGCTCAGTGTTCGCTGTACTTGTTACTAGTCGCAAGTGCACATGATTCAGAAGACGGTCGCACTGTGAAACCATCCGTGGATTTTCAAATATCAGGAGGGGGTGGCATGCGCTGAACCCAGTCGTCAGGCGCATCAGGAGTACAGCTGACCACCAATCGACATTGCCCTGGAGTTGCGAAAAGCTGGGGCACAGGGCCCCTCGTGCTATCAAGGAGTTGCATTCAAGGCTTGCCTATTCGGAAATGGATTCCTACCCTAAAACATTCTGCTGCTGATTCGTATGCCCTATTCTCGATGTGAGGATTCAAGCCGCACTGCAAAAGGAGGGGCTGCTTCTCGGGCATTGCAGATGGCTAGTTGTTACAGGATCGCGCAAGGAGTGCACAGAGCTTCCTGTTCTGTCCGACACACTTTTCGCCACGATGGCCTGGGACCTTACCTGCAGTGTCTTGCCGCTCCCGCCGGGTCTCGGAGCCCGTCCTCACTCGATTGAATCACCGTTCGCGTGTCTACTGCAGCTCGTCTTCTTTGAACAGGCTCGTTCCATGCTGAAGTGTTGTCACAATCACACTGGAAATCTATGACACCCTACGAATATTGCTGTCACATAGCCGGGTGCAGTCGACTTGCTGCGAAGGGTGACTCATGGCGGAATGGCAATGCCATCCGTCCGTGTGAAAGCATCAAAGGCATGATTCTGGCCCCCTGATGCCCTTGATGCACTCGACGCCCCTTGATGCACTCGATTTGTGGAGAAGGTCGCATGCGTGCATTAGTCCACCAGCCTAAGATTAGTGGATATCCCACTGGCTGTGGCCGACCATAGCTGAAATTCAATTGATTTTGCGCGCAAGGACTGTCACGGGCTGTACGCCGTGAGACGGAGAGCAAACACAAAGTTCGATGACTACGGAGTACAGAGTACCGAAAAGTCATCGCATAAGTCACTGACCGGCGGAGAGACCCTGATCTACCCACCCGAAGGTATGCCATAGTAACTCTCACGACCGTTTCAGCTTGCTCGAGCATAGTGCCCGATCAAGGCAACCGGTTACCGGAGAGAGTCTCTTATCAAGCCATTACTACGGTATTCACGGACCGAATGGGCCCAAGTGCATTCTATGGTATCAACGCTAAAGGGTTCACCCATGTCTGCACGTTGTTAGAGCGATCAAGGTCAAGCTTGGGGTTGAGATCCCTGACCAAATAATGTGGCGCAGAGCAGAGGGACAGCGACAGGTTGGGGAAGGCCTTTCCTAACCAATGACAAGCAAACGGCCTGGAAGGAGCGCCCCTTGCCTGCCGACTTGCTTTCCTGCTCTTCGTGAATGGTCGCTGCCCGAATCGAGCATTGGGAGGAGCAACCGATCGTGGAAGAGATGACATTCAATCGGCATGGACTCATTCCAGATGTTTGCTTCAGGGTTGGATGCAACGAGGGATCGGGTTGACTCCCTTGTCGCTTTGGTTCCGAGTGTGATGCTAGGTAAAAGCCGCGTCTTCACATGAATCCAAGCCCTAAAAGCATCAGACACCATGGTACTCCGTACGGAGTACACTCTCGTGGTGATGTCTACCATCGACTGAATCAGGGCAACTCGAGCCGGGAGTCCAAGCAATGCTGTTTCACGACCACATTACCTACCCACGAAAAGATCGCTCTCTCCGGTCTCGAACTTCAACAAGCATTCCTCCTTCGACGATAGCAGAATGTTACTCTGTCGGGGCCTAAGATAACACTCTTGCGGCTTGTAGGCATCAAACCATGAAGCAATCATTACGACAACCAGCACGAAGCAACGAGTGCGGTTAGCGGCGCAGAAGCACCCATACCCGTCGACGTAGCTGAGCAGCTAAGCGGGGGCGCTCTCTGCATGGTTGCACAAACACGGGCAGCAGCAGGGGATGTGAAACCGAGATCGCCCAGCCACCGGACACCAGCTACTGGCTGGCCACATTCCGGGAGCTGCTTGTTGCTTCCCCAAGAGCACCACCCATCTTCAAGGATCGTGATTGGTACGCGCTCCTTGTCTAACATCCTTGCCCGGCAGCTTCCTGTATGCCGAGCTCGATCCTGCCAACTGTGTGGCCATCGGGGATTTCGAGCATCCGCAATCACAGTCCAGATGAGCAAGCAGAGGTAGGCCAGGCTAGCCCCGGTCTTGAGGCGAATGGACCTCTAGGAATCCGGCCTCTCTACTCCAGAATCTGGTTCTTGACTGACGCCATGGGAGCAGAGCATCCGCATGAGTTGGTGCTACAACGGGCAGATCGATGCGCCTCCTGCGAATGTCAAACTACAAAGAAACACCGAGTGACCAACTAAAGCGGTTGCAGGTTGAACACAGGCTAATACAGTATGTCACCATGGCTGCTAGTGTCGCCAAAAGTTGAGCAAGCTGATCAATTGCATACTCTCCGCGACTGTCGATGCCCATGTTACCACACCATGCTCGTGCTCTGGTGCTCTGGTGGCTGTTTGGCCGCTTGAAGCATCGTCCGATTGGCAACCCCCATATACTTCTTCATCTGGGTCCCCCAGCGGATTGCCTCTCCTCCTTTCCTCACCATAAACTGCTACCTCGCCTGTCCAATTCCACTCATCCCCACATCGTCGGCGCGAGCCTTTGAATACAACGCTCTCGCAGATCAAACATAGACAAAACCCAACCTGGAACCGACAGTCAACACCGAAGCATCTCATGTCAACTTGAACCCTTTGATATTTTAGTGCCACTCAGTCCTCGCGCTCACTGTTACGGCCGGCTTTCAACCTTTTCAGAAGCGGCTGATATATTGACACCTTCGAGAGAACCTACAAAACAAGCCCTCATCTCCTCCACCGCCTGACAGTACGTACTTGCAGAAGACCACAAGCACCCCGCGGCTGCTGCAAGATGGCTGCTTAGCAGAAGAACAGACCACCACCATTCTGACTGGCCGGCATTGTCTTTGTTTTTGCTGTTTTTGGGTGTGGTTCTGTTTTGCCTTGTCGGTTGTGGCATCAACGAAGCTTGAGACGGCCATCCAGCATTCCAGATCGCTCAACGTTTTCAAAGCAGAGAATACAATAGGCGAGAATCGCTCGCTTCACGGGCTCTCTGCGGTCTCTCCAGTCAGACCAGTCCTAGCAAAAGAAGGTCAGTACAGACGAATACCTCTCAATGTCCCTTTCAAATGAAGGAGCTCTTTTTGGCAAATGTCGTTATCTTTGGCGTTACGGATCAGCGGATTGGCGTACCCTGCCGTCAGGCTAAAAGGTACGAGCAGGGGAAGCTCTGGAGCTAGTGGGGGCTTCTAACTTGGAGGCCGACTTGGGCTGGTGCGGCTTCGCTAGGCGCTCCGGGCATGCCGAGAATGACCGAGCCATGCCTACGAAGCGCCTAGCGGCCCTAGAGCTCCAACCGGCAGATGGTTATCGCCGATTTGCCCATACCTCCTCCCCATTTCAGAGACCTGGCATCATGCTGGTCATTCTTCACCGCCCAGCAAGGTGTCGAATGGCCAATTCCCATTCTCCCTCTTGTCGCATACTTGGAAGGACCGTGCATGCATCTGTCGATGCGGCTAATGGCTGTCATGAGCGCTAATTCCTTTCCCAGGCATTTACTTGGTCTCCCGCCCCTTCGGCACCTGCTCTCCACTCTCATCAGCATCCATCGCGGTGAACATTGCAGAAGTCACCCAACATTGATTCTGTGTAGACGGATCCCTCAGCCCACCTTACCATCCCGCTGGTAGAGGGTTGGGTCTTGCACAGGCAAGATGGCCAGCGATCCAAACACCATCACATCTCCAAGGTCTTTCCCAACAAAGTTGGAAGATGTTTCTGGACCATCTGACCTCCCCATGCCCATGAGAGACACCAAGCAGGCATGCATTGTTGTGAGCTAATTACTTTGCTGGTATTCCCGGCATCGTCCAAGCTGACGAGGATTCAGAACCAGATCAAGAAGCTCGTCCAAGGCTGTGATGATTTTATCGGCCTTTTCCCGGGCGAGCATGGAGTGCCCGAGATCGTTGTGTCCGAGAACTTGAGGCACTCAAGTCTTTCCATCCTTGGGGATGCAGCCGAGAATTTCGCTCATTATATGAGAGATTGCGCTCTTCCCATACGGGCGAGTAGGTGGACTTTTCCGAGGCTCCGGCTGGTACTGACCAATATAGGGCATTCGGACTCCATGGGTCCCCGGTCCTCGAGAGGGAAGAAGCCCATCGTGGAGCGGGATCATGCCGTGCCCACAGCTTCTATATCCTACCCGTTTCAGCGGCCAGTGAAGCGCCATCGGTCTGGGACGACGAGTGGCCGAGAATCCGGCATTCTCCGGCCTCCGCGAAGTGAACGTAGACTGAGGGTAGTCAACGAAGCGCCGGCCCTCCAGATTAGAGTGGACGATCGCGACAACCTCGAGCGCTGGTTCAAAGAAGCCTTTGTCGCTATGCAGCAGGTGGCATGTCGAATCATTGCCAAAGTCTGGATCAAGAGGATTCACCCCAGGAAGGTAAGTAATCAACCAGGATATACCGCTTGGTCGGCGCAAGTTGACAGTTGCAGCAATCTACTCACCCCTATAACGGCGGCGTGCCACGCAGTGAGAGCAAAGATCCGGAGCGGACACGACCGCCTTATTGGCCACTTAGTAAGTTTCTCAGTTGATCCGCGAGAGAGCCTTGTCCAAGTCTGACTGTGTACTAGACGTCATACATCGTGAGCCAGATCATATAGGCCGTGATGGTAAGATCCCATATTCACCTCAAGGTCGGCTGTCCACTAACGGTTCACAGACCGAACTAGCCTCCTGGTCCATCTTCTCATGTCTACTCCGCTCGAAGTCATCACAAATCCACCAGATCCACACAACAGGCAGCTTGTAACAGCTGCCAATCTTTTGAAATGTCTCGAGTCCAAGAGGTCCGATTCGAACGTGAAAGAAGGTGTCTGGGAGATCATCGAGCAGGTCTGCAGAGCCCGAGATCTGATGGAACAGTATGAAGCTGGAGAAATAGGTAAGCAAGTTCATGCATTGACTGTGTCTGCCAATCTGACCACAATAGATGGCGACGCCCTGGTCTTCCTCAATGACTACGCCAATGGCGCAAGACTCTGGTCCAACGACTCCGACGATGACCTGCCCGAACAGGCTCTCTCTGTGCCAGGCGCATCTAGGCGTGCGGACTCTGGCCATGCGTCTGAAGAGGAAGAAGAACACTGTGGTGAAGTCGTCTTCACACCCACCTCCTCGTCGCAGGGCTCTCCAACGGATCGGTCACATGCTGACACCAAGCCGCGGATGCCTAGAAGGCGAGGCACAGGGGTTGCTGAGAGCTCTAGTGCACGTCAACCGAAAGGTCGGCGATCATCTCGGCCACCAGTCAGCACAGGTCGCTCTGCTTTGTCCGCCGGTCCCCAACCGGCGCTGGAGCTTCCATACCGGCTGCCTGTGGGCATGCGTAAGCCGGAAAGTCAAGCTGATAACAGACCACCGGACAACCTGATGAACGAGCGAAGAGCTAGTGTTCATGCCACAACAGGCATGTCGCCAATGGTGCCCATGATGGCACAACAACTGCCTCAGAAGGCCTTCGGGTGCGACTATGAAAATCATATGGGAGCCACGGACATGCTTGACATGTTCTCATATGCAGAGAGTTGCCCTCCGCCACATAGTAGCCAACCTTGGCTAGGAATGATGCCCAACATGGGACCAGAGCCTCCAGAGCATTTGTTTGGCTTCCACCCACACATGGTCACTCAACCACCAGAATCCGCCCTTTCGTATTTTGGGCAAGCTGCCCAAGAGGCGGAGAACAGAGTGTGCGCCAGCGGCCCATTGATCGACCATTCACAGTATCCAGGCTTCGATGGCGCTCCCCAGTTTGCTTTGCCTTTACGGATCATGGACCCGTATCAACAGGGCATGATGTCGCCAGTCGACGTGAAGATGGAAATGACACCAGCAGAATTCTACGCGCTATGAGCCCAAAGCTATTTGTGCCGGAGTACATGTGGTGTGTCGAAGGTCGGCAGCTTTCTCACTTCCATGAGGCCGACGAGACACTCAGCTAGAGATTGGCGATCCTTCACGAAAGACCAACCTCACTGTCGTGTCCGAGTGCCCACTGCTTTGTCCTGCTTGGAGAGGGACGTATGGAACTTCAAGTATCGAAGAAGAAATCATTGCAGGGTCGAATACGCCCCTACTGTCAGCGATTCGTAATCCTTCGCCGCAGGGGTCGGGTGGTGGTATATGTCGCATCGTCCGACCCTGCGACAACTCTCGGTCGGCTCTTGCGCATTTTCGCAATCATTTATGGTTTGGTATTTCTCGGATCCAAAGCTGCTACTTCATCATCGCTTGCTCCAGCCTGTCAGGCTTCACGAATCTCCTTTTGGGCGCTTTTGAGGTTTAAATCTCGGGTCCGGTTACCCTGTTTTACCATCTTTGTCGACAGCAAGCAGATATCCAACAATCATTGTTTTATGGAAAGCGGTCTACCAGAAAAGTTTGGGGTGGTAATGATTATTGAGCGGCACCCAGTCTGATGTTCGAGATATCCCCAGCACGAGTATCCATGTCAAGGGACGTGCAAGCAGCCAGGAAAGGTCTTTGTGGGCGATGTTTGTTTTCGGGAGGGTGCCATGTCTTGTTTGACCAGGCGTGAAATATCTGATAAAACTTGATTGATCCGAGCGCTGGATCTAGTCTCGGGCTGTTTGATAGATGATTTGTCAATGCATTATTCGCATGATCGAAATGTCCTCGATGGAGATGTGAGGTGAAGTATGGAGTAAGTGCCAGGTGAGTGAGTACTGTATTGTAGTAGCTACCTATAGGTAGGTAGTTATTAAGTTCAACGTGTTAGGCGGATGAGGGCGGCTGGAAAAGGCTGTTTAGGCTACTAACTCAGGCTGGTAGGCTAAGTATTTAGGCTTGTTCGGGCGTGCCCGCGCGTGGAAGCCTCTAGGCTAGGCTGCCCGTCAGTGCCTCAAGACGTGTTAGCCAGTCAGGGCCACCATTGGCCGATTCCTGTTTGCGGAGTAAAAAACACCATACATCAATTCACCTTTGTTCGCAGGCATTTCGGATTCACGCATCGCGTCTTCTGGCTGTGACTTTCCACCACCGCACAGACAACAATTATTACACGACACCCAAATCCCGATTCAAGGACCCTTCCAATCTTACCGCACGAGCGTTTCGAGGCCATCCCTTCAGAAACCATGATATGACAGCACTCCGATGTTGATCGACTCCAACTGCGCCAATGTCTGCGCCGTCCATTCGCGGTCAACGCGGTGGCAGTTCGACGAGGGGCGGACGAGCAACTCAATCGATACCTCCTCGCGGTCGCGGTGGATCTCGAGGTCAGCCCAAACCAGCTTCAGCAGGACGGGGAAGGGGGAGAGGCGGATCGAGCGTCAATGCCTCCGCAACTAGCGGTGATGGACTGTTACAAAGACTGAGAGCGGGAACGGTCAAGAGAGGGTCTGACAATGGCACCACGACTCCGACAAGAGGTGAGCTGGATACCGACACCGTTCCTTGGAAGACAATCCGGGAGGAAGGAATACTAACGTAGCACAGGTCGGGGAGGGTCAAGCTCGGCACCTTTCACACCCAATGTTGGAGGACGAGGTCGTGGACGCGGATTCTTGTCGCAAACGTTCAATACACCGAGATCTCAAGATTCGACACCATCAGGCTCACGAACGTCTTCACCTGCGCCTACAAACCATCGGGATTTCATGAACACTGCCTACGCTAGATACCAAGAGGTGCGTCGCGGTCCTACCCTGCCTCAAGCTGACTGCGACTTGGTCTGTAGGGTTGTCTAACGTGCGAACTCCACATATAGCTGAAGACAAAGCGAGAAGATGAACGGGCAAAGGCAATTCGTGATGGATTCCTTGCGGATCCCGAGAAGAAGACAAGTTTGGACAAAGCCATTACACCTGTCGGCACATGTACAGAGATGTGTCCCGAGTTCGAAAGAGTGGAGCGCATTGTGCAGAACATGGTCGATAAAGCGGAGAAGGTGCGCATGATAGTGCTTGGGGTGTGTGAGAGTGCTGCTGATGGTGGAGCAGATTCGAAATGACGATACTGGCAAAGACATTCCTGCCGAGGAGCGCATGGTCAAGCGATTCCGACGATCTGCTGCCGGATACGATGAGCAACTGCCCTCCGACATAAGAACCCCGGCGACGCTGAGGAGGACGCTGGACTACCTGCTCGACAAGGTGATTGGAGGTGACGAACGACTTGCGACGATCCACAAATTTGTCTGGGATCGCACACGAGGCATTCGGAATGACTTCTCCATCCAGCAGGTCACGAATGTAGAAGATGTCAAGATTGCCGTCGACTGCTACGAACGGATTGCCCGTTTCCATATTCTTTCCCTTCACCAGCTGTCGAATCCAGACAATCTGTGGGATGGCGAGAATTTTGATGCCCATCAGGAGAGGGAGCAACTCAACAACACTCTGCTTTCGCTGCTGTACTACTACGACGACAATCGACAGCGCATCGACTTTCCAAACGAGGCCGAGTTCAGAGCATACTGCATCGTCTTCGAATTCCAGTCACAGCATCCAGACTTGGAAGACCGTATTCAGGCCTGGCCTAGCAATCTTCTCAAGGACATGAGAGTGCAAACAGCGCTCAAACTCTACCAGGCTGCCAGTAATTCCCTTTTCGACCAAGGCCCTCTACGGCCAATGGAGCCTTTTGCCATTGCTCAGAGTAACACGGGGGCCTTTTGGCACGTTCTATCCTCCAAAGCCGTGCCATATATCATGGCGTGTGTGGCGGAGATATACTTCGCCCATGTCCGATTTGCAGCTCTGGATGCTCTATGGAGATCATGCAAGAGTGCCCCTGCCGCTCAGCAAGCGAAATCCAGAGACTGGAGTTTGAGTGAAGTCACCGCGTTCCTAGGCTTCGACACGGAAGAAGAGACTAAAGAATTCTGCGCTGCATTTGAGCTGTATTTTGCCAAGGATGAATATGGAGAGGATTGCCTCGATGCCACGGCGAATGCTGCTCACTCTCTCGATCGTGCGTCCTTTCATTTCCCCACATATACCGGTCGAGAATATGTTCTGATACCTGCGTAGAATCTCAGATACCGAATCGCCAATCTTTCTCGCATACGTATGTCGAGAAGAAGCGATACCGCCGAACGCTTACCGCTGTCATCAACGGCGCGACTGTCGCTGAAGCAATCCGGCAGGGATGGGTGGTTGAGTCACCGGACGAAGAATCAGACAGCCAACAAAATGAAGTCAGGGAGGACGATCAGAGCATGTTTGTGCCTCAAGACCGACCACAATCTGCGAGTTCGTCGATCTTTGGCTCCTCACTGAATCCGGCAGCCTCGACGTTCACGCCGAAATTTGGACAGAGCCCCGGCACTGGCAAAGCGACGGAGAAATCGACATTTGGCCAACCGACATCGACATCGACATCGGCATCGGCATTTGGGCAGCCATCCACTGGGTTTGGCGGATCTGGCTTTGGAAGTTCAGGATTCGGTAGCTTTGGGTCATCGCCGGTTCCTGCGGATTCGCCGTTTGGCAAGCCTGCTTCAAGCCAGCAGCAACAGCCGCAGAAAGAAACGCCATTCAGTTTTGCAGGCTTCGGTGTCTCCAGTGGAACAACAAAGAATGAAGTAGACGCCGCCCAGACTCAGAAGTCTGCCCTACCTGTCGCTCAAGCGCCCCAGCCTACATTTCCAGGCTTTGGTTTCGGAAAGCCAACTTCGAAACCTGTAGAGACATCAGCTCCTCCAACAGCAGCGCCAACATCAACTACATCGACGATTCCACCAGTCTTTGGGCAGAAACCGGTGCCTCAGACAGTGTTTGCTGCGGCTGCTGGACGACCTGAAGGTATGTCTTTCGAAAAGTTCCTCGTGTTGTGTGATGTGGCAGACAGTCCTGCAAGGCTGTAGCAATCCTCACGTGTTAGATTGAGCGTAGTGACTAACAATTTACGAACGGGCAGATTCCAAGAAGACTCCCTCAGCACCGCCATTTCAATTTCCGAGCTTCTCTCAACCTTCTACGCAACCCGCAAAACCATCCGAGCAGGCACCTCAGGCACAAGTGTCTGCAACTCCAGCGACTCCTTCATTTCCTGCGTCTGCACCGACATTCACTTTTTCGCCACAATCCTCACAGCAGCCTACCACACCCGCACAACAAACACCTCTGCCGTCATTCACCTCTTCCTCAGGTGGATTTTCCTTTGTACCTACATCAACTGCTGCGGCCTCATCACCCACATCGGCCATCCTCCCGCCGCAGCCACCTAGTGCAACTGAGGATAAACCGAAAATCCCCGTGGAAGAATTCAAGTTCACTTCTTTCAAACCCTCGACAACTCCCTCCCCCTCTCAAGTCACCCCGAAACCAGATCTTTTTCCATCAAAATTACCCTCAACGACACCGTCTCTATCACAACCACCTGCCACGCAGCCACCTCAACAGAGCACAAGTCCACTTCACTCTCCACCTCTACCTCCTTCTAAACCGGCTTTCACCACCGAAGACCGCGAGCGACTAGCACGGGATGTTGCCAGCATTGCCCTTACAAGACAAGATGGACTGATCAGGAGATACATTGAATATACACTTCCAGATCTCGTCCGGACCGCTCTCAATCAACACCAACTAGAGGTTCATGACGCGGCTGTCGGTGAGTACCAGATCGATTCCAGTTTTTGGCCTAAGACTAAACATGTTGTGTAGCTTCTATCCGTGAACGGATCCTATCACGAAAATTTGGCCTCATTTGGCGCTCACGAGCGTGGAAGAACAATCTCAACCGTCGAGCAAGGAATCGAAGAAAACTTATTGCAGAAACGATGAGGGCTGAAGAATCCAAAAAGAAACGAAGTGAGGAAGAGCTGCAAGAGATTTTGCTGGCTGCTCAGGAAACAAAGCGCCTTCAACAGGAAGTTCAAGAGGCAGCCGAGGCAAAGAAACTGAAAGAAGAACAAGATCAATTCGCCATCAGTCAGATTGTTGGTCGGAAGAGAAAGAGTTTCTCTGGACAGAATATGAAAGAGAGCGTCATGACAAGGAATGGCACTCCTCGATTGTCTGGGCATAAGCGATCAAAGACGATGAGCACTTCTTCCGAGCCGTCTAGTTCTGTTATGGGTGGCAGGCCACCAGTCCCAAGTTTCCGAGCGTCCACGACACGAGCACCACATGTTTCCATCTTCTCCGGCAAGCCTGTGATGGGTCGCTCAACGAGCATTCAAGATCTGCGAAATTCCACCGTGGAGCAGAAGACAGACAACACTCATACCGACTACTTCCGTCTCAAAGCTCTGGGATTGGATCCGGACACACCGATTGTGCCTGATACCAAGGAGACACTGGCGCTTCGGAAGCGACGAGAAGAGGATGAAAGACGAAGTGTTATGGCAAGAGCAAGGAGACGTCCAGGAATGCCTACATCAGTCCAGAGTTCTCCGACCGCTCCCTCACCCGTGCCCGTGGAACAGAAGCCGATCGAGACCATCGCCCCCGCCAAGGAAATACCACACCAGACGGCAACGAAAGGTCCTGTAGAGGACGACTTCCTCCGACAAATCCGAGAAGCACGTGAAGCTATGAAAGAACAAGAGGAATGGTTCAAACAGCAGGCCGGTGAACTCGAGAAAGAAATCGAGCATGAAGAGGAGTTCAGACGAAGCCAGAGTAGTCGTCGGGAAAGCTTTACTCCCTCACTTCGGGATGGCCTGGCTAGGGCTAACGGGTATGAGTACCTGCCGGGCGAGACGAAGTCCGAGTTCAGTATGTCGAGGACAGAGCGGCGCATCAGACAAACTGGTGCTCATGGGTTGGCTACTAAACCTCTGCGCCCTAGCTCGGAATACGTCCCCGTGGCCATGTCCAAGAGAAGTGCCCTGCGATACAGCGGTGGCGAAAGCCAGACTAACAGTCCGGTACGAAAGCGGTCGCATGATGACGTGGACGTGGACGTGGATCCAGCACTTAACCTTGACGATGAGAGGTATCGTGTCAATAGGACCGGGTATGCGGTGAAACGACCAAAATCGGCGCAGCCGGTTACCGCTGCCCCACCACAAAGCTCGAAAATGATACCTAGAACGGCGGTACATCAACCGAACCCGTACGAGCTATTGCAAGGTGTTGAGCAGGATGAAGAAGAATCGGATGTGGAAGACGAGGATGAAGAAGAAGCAATCTACGATGAGGTCGAACCGAGTGGACAATATTACTCTGAGGATTACGTCAATGGCCGTGGTGGCGGTGATGAAGAGGAGCTCGAAGAGGACGAAGAGGACGAGTCGGAGCTTGAGAGGGAAGGATATGAAGATGAAGATGAATACGACGAAGATGGGGATGGAGATGGAGATGGAGACGAAGAAGAGGAAGAGGGTTTTGAGTATGATGATTCCGATGCTGATGGCTATGGATATCCGGATGAGGGAGAGACGCCATTGACGAATCCGGAAATGAGTCGAGCGACCAGCAGCGGGCCTGGAGCAAGTGTTGATGATGCGTTGGTGCTGAGTGATAGTGACTGATCGGCGTCTTCAGCAATTGACAATCGTCAGTCGTCAGTCGTCAGTCGTCAATGTCCAAGGAGCAAATTCGGCTACCAGCAATCGGCATCAAGTTCGGCGAGAGCAAGAAACAAGGCGAGGAAAGACAGGAGCGAATAGGAATAATTGTTCGGATGTACCCTTGATGGGCATCTGGATTTGGTTGCGACTGAAGTTGTGAAGAAGAGTGAGACTAGCCATGCCATATGGAGTACTATTGGTATGGAAGAGAATAGCAATGAATTGATTGTTGCGATTCTTTTTTTCGCCCCCTTTCTTTGCCATGGACAGTGGACTCATGATGCGATCCTAGTCGGATAGTGCGAGAGGTCTTCAGGAAAATATGGCTCTACGGCTCTACGGCTCTACGGCTTCGACGAGAATAAGGCATGAGGCATGAGGCAAGCTGAGATATTATAGAAAGGAGGGAATTGTACAAGGCTAGTAGCACCATCATCCACCTTGCGAACGATCGAATGGTCGCATTATCTTTGGGATGATCAGCGTATCGTCACAGTCATAGTCGAGCATTCACCGTGAGGAGAGAGAGTTCTGCTATTATATTACTATATTACCGTATATGGCAATTCCACCTTGCCCGATCCGGCTGACCGCCTTTTATTTGATGAGCCAGCATCGCCAACCTATTAGAACCTATAATGAATGAATGTCTTTTTTCCACGTCTGGTGATACCTCTAGGTATTTCGATTTCTCTTCTGTATTTTGTACATTCCTTGTCTAGAGTAGAGTAGTTAGGCGGTAGGTGGTAGGAAATGTAGGCAAGCTTAGAGAGAGTCACAGAGGCCCTCCAAGACGGCACGGACGGTTTTCTTCGCACACTGCATTTCACCTACTAGTACTAGGGTAGCTTTCGTATCTGAATCGCATACCCATACCCATATCTTACTATAACCAAAATCGAAGCGCAAGGCATTCTCGACAATACTAAGGTACGCACTCACTGCATACCCGCTCTCAAGAGGAACCCGATGTTTCGACACGCAGTCTTACGAACCTCGACTCAGAGTCCTCGCGCGCGTTTCCAGACACAAGTCTCCAGTCTCCAGTCTCCACTCTCCGGTCTCCAGTCTCCAGTCTCCAGTCTCCAGTCTCCAGTCTCCAGTCTCCTCGTGTGCCGCACATCGTCTCTCCTTCTACCACTACCTAGGCACCGTATGCACCCCCCATATATACCAGGTACTGGAAGATACTAGTACCTAAGGTAGTCACGGCGCGCTGCGCTACAGCTACAATTTACTCTTCGCCGCCCTAAACTTAGCCGCTCCCAGCTCCTGCTTCTGCAATCCCATGTCCCTGAACAACTGCTCCGTCTTGGCCTGCTGCCTGGCCAATTTCGCTTTGATCTCATCCTTTCTCGACCGATTCTCTCTCCTGCCTAGTTGTTGAAGATGCGCTGTTGGTCACACACACACACAACGCGTTAGCTCAGCTCAGCTCTCGAACAGGTAACCATGATAAACGATCCCTATCCCCTGTCCCCTAGACATTTGTTTTTTTTATGGGGTGGGTGATTGGAAGAAGAAGATTAGGAGGGCAACGTCAAGGGTACGTACCTTCATCCGGCCCATCTGCGATCCTGAGCGTTCTCAAATGCGCCCACATGTACGCGAGCGGCGTGTCCTGACACACGCCCATGGCGCCGTACGCCTGGACGGCGCGATCGATGACCTCGAGCGCGACATTGGGCACTTTGACTTTGGCCTGGGCGATTTCCTTGAGTGCATGTTTGGCGTCCTTTTGGTCGATTTTGATCGCCGCGTTGAGCACGAGCATTCTGCACGCGTCGATTTCGATCCGGGCTTTGGCCACCCATTCGAGCAGCACGCCGTGCTCGGACAGCGGTTTGCCAAAGGGGATTTTGCGCTCGTCGTTCAACCGGTTGATCAGCCACTCTAAGGCCTTTTCGCTGGCTCCGATGGCGCGCATGGCGTGGTGGATCCTTCCGGGTCCCAGGCGTCCTTGCATGATCTCGTTGCCGCGCCCTTCGCCCAAGATGATGGTCTCGGCCGCGGGCACGCGCACGTCCTTGAACGTGATGTGTCCGTGGCCGTGCGGCGCGTCGTCGTACCCGTACACGCTGAGCATGCGGTGGACGGTGATTCCCGGGCTGTCGGAGGGCACGAGTAACATGCTTTGCTGTTTGTACTTGTCCGGGTTGGAGGGGTCGGTCTTGCCCATGACGATGAAGATCTTGCACCGGTCGTCGCCGGAGCCCGAGGACCACCATTTGCTCCCGTTCAGGATGTACGAGTCGCCTCGCCGGTCCATGCGCAGTTGGATGTTGGATCCGTCGGAAGACGCGATGTCCGGTTCCGTCATCAGGAAGCCCGAGCGAATTTCACCGGCGAGGAGGGGCTTGAGCCAGCGCTCCTTTTGGGCCGGAGTGCCGTAGCGCGCGATGACTTCCATGTTGCCTGTGTCGGGGGCGGCGCAGTTGCATGCCTGCAGGTTACAGCATCAGACCCGCATATCAGCATCAAGCGATCAACCGTAGGTGCAAGTGCAACCCCTGAAAAAGGGAGGAAAGAACAAGAATGCAAGAGACACACACACAGGCCGTGAACAAGCACAAGACACAGCCATAGGAAATAACAAGATAAAAGGTCCAAGGAAAAATGGGAATGTGCCATACCTCACTAGCAGTGATACTCTTGCCCAACTGCTCCGCCATCAACCCGTACTCGACATTCGTAAACTGCGGCCCGTCCTTGAAATGGTTCTTGGGCAGGAACATATTCCACAGTCCCAGACCCTGAGCCTTCCGCTTCAAGTCGTCCATGATACTAGGATGTCCACGCCATCGCGCGTCGCCCACTCCGATCTGAGACGTGTACACGCCGTCCGCGGGTATACATTCTTCGTCGACGAATTTCTCGACCTAGACAACGCGGCATTGAATATTAGTGGGCGTTCCCCTGCCTCACGACCTCTCGCATGGGACAAAGAAAACAACATCAGAAGAAAAAAGATCTAAGCTAGGCCGAACATACCACATCCAAAAGCTTCTTCGCTCGGTCCGACACAAATGGTTGCGCGATCGGTGGGATGTTCTCGGACGCGGTGGCCGGCATCTTTGCAAGTACTAACTAGTAAAGTACGGGAGTAGCAACACTGCAACACTGCAACAGGTAGAAATCAATTGACAAAGTCGTGTGTCTGTTCCAAGGGGGGCAGAAGCACGAGCAGAGGGTAGAGGGTAGAGTGTAGAGTGTAGGTACGTGGGTGTATCAACACTGAACTGAACTGAACAGGAGTCGAGCTGAGGACCCGAAACCTCGGCTATGGCTTGTCAACGTTTCTTGCGGGGGAATCGCTTGGGGATTCTGGGGTTGGACTTTTGCCTCGGCGAAAGGCCATGATGGGCCTGATCTTACAACAAAGGACGGCGACTATATCGGTAGACTTCCATTCCAGGCATGGTGTTGCTCGGGGATACTCGTACGCGATCAGGAGAAGGGGAGTGACGGGAAAACTAACAGAACGAGGAGTGAGAGGGTTGAAATTCTCCATTCTCAAAAGATGTCCGCGTCAAAGATAGCAGAGCAGGTAACAGGTAGCAGGTCTTTGGCCGGCTTTATAAGGTAATCAATCTAGCTACTTGGTCGCCGCTGGGCTGACAAGCACAAAAGCAAGTCTTCCATCTCCAGGGGAATTGATGTGAATTCAACAGAGCGCAGCCTCTTTTTTGTCGCTTTCTCCAAACCTCGAAGTGGTAATCCCGCCGACCCTTGAACGAACCCACCAATCCTCATCCTATAATGCTGTCCTTGTCGATGTGAAATTGTAGAAAGCGGTTTTCGAGCACAACATACTCCTTTGGGAAAACACCCAATGATAACCCCAATGCCTTGTCCCCAGTTTCTGATGAAAACACTGTTGGTACACTCCGTTGACACCTCGTCTCAAGCAGGGCAGATGCCAGAAAAGTCATCAGTGTCAAGGTCCCAATCCAGACAAAAGCGAGGGTAGAAGTTTCGGAGTATGTGCGAAGACGTGGTGTTTTTCGGGTTTCTTTTTCCATTCCACAACCACCAACAAAAACAAGCCCAGTAAATCCCCCTTGAATCATGTCGACCGGTCCACACAAAAGTTCAGCAAAAGCTCAGCAAACAGGTAATGCTCATAGAATCACAAATGGAAGTTATGCCAACCTCCAACCCACTCATGATCGTCCTCATCCGTTGAGGAGTCAACCACCTTGGCTTGACGCCAATCCTGATTCAAGTACGCCGGACGTGCCTGGTTTCGGCTTTCACGTCGATAAAAATTTGGATGATCAATTCCAAGACCTGATACTGGTCTTTTGCGAGATCCCGTAGTATACGATCGTTTCTTGGTGCTCAAAGGCTGGGTGTTATTGTCGGTCTCGGACTGTAAGCCACGCCTCTTGTTGCCCAGAGCAGCCCACTTGTCGGCGGCCACATGGTGGGGAGAATGTCGAGGGGTGCGGACACGCCAAGCAAAGGGATCATTCTCCTTCGAGCCATGGATTGTCTTGATCGGGGAGAATGGCTTAGGGGTCCGACTACGACTGCGTCGTGCGTTGCTGGATGACCTGGATTCGGTGAGAACACCAGGTGGAACAGGCAACGGCTTGTGGCTTTCTTCACTCCAGCTCCGACCGTTTTGTCCATGTCTCAAAGTCAATTCCATTTCACGCTCCGACTCTTCCTCATCTTCTTCAAACATGTCACTCCAACTCTTGGCGACGGTGTCATCCTTCTTCCCAAAGATTGATGACATGGTAGGAATAGCTCGAGATGGACGAGTGGGCAGGGAGTTGGGGATCGGAACAGGGTCGGGTCGAGGTGGGTTACGGTGAGTTGGACGCTTGATGGCCAGTGACTTGAAGGAGCCATATGCCGAATCGAGAACCGATGCCAGCGAAGGGGTGTTGTTGAGACCAGAGTACCACGATTCCCCAAGTTTGAGGCCCCTGTCAGAAAACATGTCCTCCTCATACGTATCCGGAATGGAAGCCAGTTGTGGCTGCTTTCGGTTGGGAGAGTGCAATGCCTTGGCCCAAGGGAACGACTCGCCATCCATGTGAGGGCTCTGGATCGAAGGAGTACGTAGCGGTTCGCGGTTGGCGCTTGCACGTACCACATCGCGCTCTTCGGCGCAGAATTCATCAAACGACTCGTCGTCAGTGGTGAAAGACACTGCATGAAGGATAGCTTGCTTCAGAGCACCCAGGTCACGCTTGGCAGGGTCCATGGCCATAGCGATCGACAAGATGTCAAACGTATCCTGTGACATGCTGGGGAAGATGTCGAATAGAGATTGGCGATCTCGAGTATAGTCGGCAAAGAGCACATCAGAATGAGTCGGCACCACGAACGGGTTTCTGGCGAATAAGACGTTGAGCAGGCAGATACCGATGGACCAGATGTCGGCCTTTGCTGGAGAGTAACCAATATTGGCAGGATCATACTGTTCCGGTGCCATGTATCGATCACTTCCAACGCAAGACTCGTAGGACCACAGGCTTCTGGTGGCCAAGCCAAAGTCACCAAGCTTCATTGAGCCGTCCTCAGTGAGGAAGATGTTCTCCGGTTTGATGTCTCGATGATACAACCCATTGGCGTGCATGTGTTGCACCGCACCGATGAGCTGCAACATGAAGCGTCGAACGTGTTCAGTCTGCAAAGGTCCACGGTCAAGTCGGATAGCCTCGTACAGGTCGCCTTGAGCACAGTACTCCAAGACCAGGTAGGTATGGGCTTCCGTGTTGAAGTGATGAATGAGGTTGACCAAGTGAGGATGATGCTTGAGAATTGCATGGCATGCCAGTTCCTCCGCACCTTCATCGGGAGTGAATGCCGAGGTTGATTGATGGGCAACGGTGGACTTTGTCAAGCATTTAATGGCCACTTCTTCTCCAGTGTGAGTATCCTCGGCCAGGAAGACCATGCCAAAGGACCCGTGATTGAGAGGGGCAATGGTACGGAATCTTCCATCGAGAATCTGATCCTTGCGGAACCCATCTTTCATACACTCCATGACTGGCCTTGTAGGTAGCGTGTCGTATTCAGACCCCTTTCAGGCGACCCAACAGCGTCTCCTTCTGCCAACCCAAACGACAAGAACTTTTGATTTCCGAATCGAGACGAGAGATATAGGGTGAAGTCTGTACAAGAGAGTATGAACAGGTATGAGGATATGTCGTGAGCAGCTGTGCTCAATTGTAGAAGACAAGGTTGAGTAATGAGACCGGGACACCAAGCATAGATCCGCCGTAGAAGTTCAGAGCTTCAACCACCCGTATCGTGAGAGAGAGAGGGAGGGAGGGAGAGGGACAGGGAAAGCAACACCGCGGAACTCCTAGTCGTCGTGTGTGATCAGAGGCTCATAGAATAGATCAAGATCGTGTCGTTAACGTAAGGAACAAAAGGAAACTTGGTTGTGAACGATGACGCAGAGCTCGAGGCTCGTTGTTCAATCGAACAAGCAACAGGCGTAGAGAGCGTAGAGTTATTGAGTCATGGTTGAGGAGATCAGAAGGACTGGTTCCGGCAAAGGAGGCCAAAAAGAGTGTACTGTGGTGGGTATCGTTATGAAGGCAGAAAGAGAAGTCGTCCAGTAGGTGGAGCTGAAGGCAGGAGAGTGAAGATGGTGTCGGGCCTGGAGATCAACGATGCCTAATCGACAATAGGCCACTGCAGATTCTTGCCACTAGATATGGATTGACTTGACAGTGGAAAGATCAGTTGTCTTGTATTGTTGTCAAAGAAGTCCCTCCTTTGTTGTTGTGGTGGTGGGCGGATGACTTGTCCAATGACACACCAACAAAGTTCCAACAACGCAGGCCGAGGTTGATGGCGAGACTCGACAGCGAGAATGTCCAATGGTCTCTTGAGATCTTGACAGCCACCAACGGTTCAGAGGTATAGGAGGATTATAGGGATTGCCTTGAACGTGGTCGAGTCCAATGCTGTAGGTACTGGGGGCGGGGGAGGATCTCAGAGATCAGCGGGGGTCGCCGGGTGACGGCGAGGAATGCTGCAAGGAACGGTCGTCGTCGAGACGGTAGAGGAGTGAAGGAGGGACACGGCCAGGTGTGATTACTTGAGGTGTAGAGAGAAACGAACACTCGTCGAGGGCGTATCCTTTCACATTGCAGGAGGGCTTCGAGCTGAGGATGAGGGTCAGGTAAGGAGAGTAAACAAGGCAGGTCTGAGAGATGATGAATGAGATGATATGAAGAGCAGATGGTGGATGGTGGATTGGGGGAGACAGCTGTCTGAGTGGCGGTGACTGGCAGGAAGAGTCGGTGTCTGTGCCAGGTCTGGTGGGCTGTGAGTTATTGGGTGGTCGAGTGTCTGGATGGAGCCAAGGAAACTCACATTCTGGGGCCGGCCAACAAGCAGGGCAGCAGGAGAGCAGGAACAGCAAGGCACAGCCAAAGACAAAGGGCGCTGATGGGCGGCAGTTGGCAGCATCGAAGCCCATCGAACAGCAATGAAAGAGTGGCAGCTTGGCCTAGCAGAGGCCTACTGTGGGCATGCCCCTACTGTGGTGGGTAGCCGGGGGGTAGGTGAGTGGATAGCGGTGCCTGCGCCTGTTATTGACGACTACTGCATCTGCTATGCCTCATCCGTCCATGGCTTGTCTGCACGAGCTCACCCAAGCAATTTCCTACTAGCGCGTGACCACATCTTCTCAGTGCTGAAGTCTACGCTGGTCCCATTGACTCACAGTACACTACTACACAGTACTCGTCGGTGACTGATGCTTTGTTCGTCGAGTCCTTTGACTGAAATTGCGTGCTCCGATATCCGTCGAGGCCGTACTCCATAGAGTGAACTGGAACTCGCTGGATTCAATAATGGAAGGAACTCGTCAGATGGCGACGTCGACGTCTCTACCCGCTTTCGGCCTATTCAGCCTGTCCTACGTAAGTTACTGTGTACTTGGACTTCAGCCTGTCCTATGGCGTGACAAGCTCAAGGCCATCAGGAGCTTTGTCTGCGTCACGCCGCCTCCAGACCGGCCCGCAACACCCAACACATCTCCAAAGGCAGCAACAAGAGGACACTTTTGCTTACTGTCTCGCTGTGTACTGTGTTCAATAAATTCACTCAAGGCAGTGATGAACAACGTACTGTGGTAGTCCACCTCTGACCCGAGACATCCCTTTCGTCGTCAGCAAGTATTGGCGAGTGCATTGTTCATAAGCTGGCTTTATTCAAGCCGTTTCTTCAGGATACTATCTCCGCGTGCAACCATACTTCCCGTATGCTCCTTGCCTTACCCTTCCGACGGCTCTTCCGGCTGGTGAGGCTTTGTCGAGGGTGTCCTCGTCTACTACTGTGTACAGTACTGTGTACTGTGTAGGAGCAAGCAACCTCTTACGAGCTCGTACCTACGAGTACCACCACACTGCTCAATAATGATCCGATCATCGATCGTCTCGCCGGCATGTCCCTTTGTGACACTTACCCCGCAAAAAGATGGGCGGTTTGAAGTTCATCGGCGCGTGTCGCCACCAGTGAGTGAGTTTCAGATGTCGATGTGGAATGTTCAAGAATTTGCTCAAGCATGATGCCTCCCTGAGCATGTCATCTCTGACCACCCCCTACCGTACCTCGTAATCGGTGGACAGGCTTCGAATCCTCAGCTGGAGCTTGCCGGATCATGTGACCTAAGCTGAGGTGTCACCGGTGTCTTCTTCGCCTTTGACACGAGGCCACCAGGAGATCAAAGCAAGTCTCCCGAGTCCCTATCATCTTCGATCCACTTCCAAGGAGTTATTGACGATCTCGTGGTCCTGAATTGGCACTCACGCACTCCCGCTAAGCCTGTCAGAACCCGGTTGTTTATCAGATCAGCGACTCTTATCCCGAACCGAAGTCCAAGTGTCTGTCGTTACGAGTAACAAACATCACCACAAACATGTTCGAGAGACAAACCCTGGAAGACCACGTGAAAGATAAGCTGCTGATTGGCGAATCGCTCCAAGGCATCCTCTCGGATAAATTCGCAATCATCCTAAGGACTTGACACTTGGCAGTTTCGGACAAGCCAACGTGAGACAAGTTGTTGATGTTTCGGAAGAAATCTTGCTGTCAAAGACGCCGACGGGACGCCTCGACACTACCTAGGTACCTACTTGTAGGTATGTTCAACAGGGTCCGGCATCTCATCAACTGACCAGATCAACGGTGCTGCAATCTACCCGCAGCTTCCATTTTACTATCAACAACATGGTCTGTCGACAAACTACTTACTATTCGACACTTTTAGTCTCCTGCCTCCAAATGTCGGTGTAAAGAAATGGCAATTTCTTTCGGGGCCTCTTCAAACTGCGAGTGGGCAAGAAATGGCATTGTAGGAGTACGGCTTGACGGGTACGAGTATGCTTTGGAGGCGAGCCTAATGCAGCCTACGGGCCATCGAGTATGCACTGATGCAGAACCTGCATAAGCGCAATAACAAATTTTTCTACTGTGGTATTGATCCTCTTCATCCACGATGATTCGGGACTGTTGGTTTTGAAGGTGTCCGGTGTCTGGTGTCTGGTGTCTTGTGTCTTGGTCCAGGCCTCTCCAGGCCTGGAGGCTGGGAAGAGAAAGTCCCCAACGAACAAGCATCTCATCTGCATCCGACCACTGTGTGTTGCTGTGCTGTGTATATCGCTAGCAGTCGAAGGTAGGCCACGACGACCTGCAAGTAGGTCGTTTAGTAAGTTATGTCGGACTTCTTTTGCGAATCATATTGCCGCCGGTCCTCTGTTCGGTGTTGCACTACTTACACAGTACGGAGTACAGAAGAGAAACCCCATACTGGTTGGGCGTCAAGCTATCTTTCCATCCTCATCCACTAAGTTACTCCGTACTTGTACTCCGTACAAATACACATGTTCTGGATCCTTTGCACATGGGACTTGAAGCAAGTGGCGCCGCGGCCCGACGCTGGCTTGACTGATGGATACAAGTACCGGGGAGACCTCTCTCTCTCCACCTCGGCGCTCGATCTCCAGGTGCTGTTTGCTTGTTCTTTTGCCTACGATCTGTCTACCTAGGTAGGTACTAGTAATAAAAAGAAGGAAAATCCTCGTTGTTGCCTCCCCTAAGGCTTGGATCCTCCTCTCTCCGCTAGACCCTCACATCTCGGAGTTATTACTTGTTAGTTATAGCCATGCCTACCTTAGTCCTGCAACTTTCTAGCCTTCTGCCGGTGTGACTGCTGTCAACAACACAAGCGACGCCATACAACAACCCTGCCCACCCTCCATCATCTCCCAACCCCGGATGGCGGTGTATATACCGCCACGGATGGACAAGGTGCAGTGTCGCTTCTGATTTTTCTTCCCTGCCGCCCGCCTTTTCTCTCCCGCCGCAGAAGCCCATGGCGTTGCATGAACGCTGCGTTGTGATTGTGATAATGGCGAAACGGTACGCGGACCCCCAAGACACACCGAAGAGAAGAAAAAAAATCGAAAGAGGAAAAAAAAAAGCCTGCCCCAGAAGTTTTCTCAACGTCTTTTTGCGACAGCGGTGAGAGGGGAGACTCGTTACTCGTTACCCAATGTAAATGAGTTACTCCGAGTAGTGTACGGAGTACTGATATTTCGCATTGATCTCCTTTCTTACCGCATGATGGATACTAGTGACTTTCCCTACGAGATACTGGTAACTTAGTCACTACCAGGTAAGTACTTTCCGATGAAAAGGTGAGCCGAGTTGTTTTCATATTTCTACACTCTTAAGAGTATACTCATGGTACATACTACATACTACTAGTACTGTACACCCAGACGCGCTCTCTGGGACAGAAGGGAGACTCAGCAAGGTCATCACCACAGGGGCCGTATAAGTAAAAGGATGGGCCGTGCCGACGAATGGCAGATATCAAGCCAGATGTTGCCTCAAACACCCTCGGGTCCCGGGGAAAAAGTGTCTCACAATGACTTCCAGGGTGCACCAAGTCCCTGCTCGAAAGAAGACCCGAAAAGCCTTGTAAGCCTCCAGGGCGATCCTCACGTTAGCGACAGCATCATATGACCTGCATTTTGGGTCGGTCGTGCTGGTTCTAGAACTCGCCAGTAGTACTCGGTTGCACAACATCCTCGTGACAACAACGGGAAGGACAATAGTCAAGCTGTCAGAGCGCACCACCCAATGCCTCGACCAACCACAGCGCAAGTCTGACCTTCAGACCGACTCTTCGATCGATGCGCGCCAAAGTATCTTGCGTCGCAACCGTCGCATCTGCCTCGAGGTTTTCTGTCTCTTTCCTCAATCTGGCCTTTAGACCGTCATCGCCCGTGACGACCATCGCGCCAATCTCCAAATCGAGACTGTAACTTCGTTTGGTGTAGTTACTGCTGCCCACGACGGTGACGCTGGGCCCTGCTTCATCGACAAAAGTCGAAGCTGGGCCAGGTTGAGGGGGAAGCGTCACCCAGAGGCCTTTCGCATGATACGTCATGCCGTCCGGTTCGCCGACGGTGCCTTTCCGCCATTCTTTCAGTTGGATCTGGTGTTCCTTGCCTTCGTTCGCGACGGTGCGGAGAAAGCGGCGTGAGAGCAGGGTATATGCTGCCGGTAGCATACCGCTTACGCCGGGACTGCCGTAGAAGCCGTTGGCCCAGGGTGATGCAGTGATCACGGTGCACGCATGTTCAGATGCTTTGGCGCCGGGGACCAAGACGCCTGGTTCTGGTGCTGCCGCAATCAGGAGTTTGCATATATCTGGGTCGATGTTGAAGTATCCTGCTGTGAAGGTCCATCTGGATTTGTGCAGGCGTTCGTCTTCGGCGAGATGGGTCAATAGTCGCGTCATCGCCGGTTTCTCAGTGGAAGTGTATGTTGCGAATTCATAGTCGAGAAAGGCGATGTTTTTGGGCTGGCCGAGCAAGACATCAAACTGTGCCAAGGGATAGACGAATGTCTTCTCCTTTGTGAATGGCACAGGGAACATTTTCTGTCTGGCCTTCTTGTGGATGAGTGGCTCGAGGGTCTGTTTGGCATACTGCTTGTATCTCTTCGTGTGCCAGAGCGGGTCTGGAAAGCCACGTTCGTGTGGACTGACCAGCTCAAACCCGCCTGGACGTTCGTCTGTGGGGACAAGGGTGTAGGACAGATCGCAGACTGCTTCATGGACTGCATGGTAGAAGTCTGTAAGCTCCTTGGATTTGAAGATGTGGTATCTGTCCAATCGATTCGTGAAGTAATCGTTGGACAAATTCGCCCTGGATTTCTCAGTCGGTTTTGCTGCTCTCTCGGGCAATGAAAGGGACCTTACCCTGACAACATAATCTCGTCGTCGAATCCATAGAGCTTCATGTGCTGTAGACCCCACCCTTCATTGATACGCTTCGGCATGTACTTTTTCTTCCAGCCATTCAAATTCGGAGTGTGGAACATTGAGATCCTCACTCTGTCACCGAATTGAGAGATCAGCGGAGCAAGCAGAGTTCCGCATGATGGATTAGGATCTTCGCGGGTGCCTCGAAGCGCGTCGGTCAAAACGGAGAGCTCGAGATTGGGGTTGGCCTCGAGAGCTTCCCTTAGGGTATCAATCAGTTCATGCTCCGTCTTCCCAATATATAACGTGGACAAGTATATCCTCCTTTTCGCCCCTCGTATTTTAGCCTGAACAAAGCCTTAGCAGGACATTCAACTCTTGTCATTCTCCGATGCTCAGTACCTTCAGCGTCTCGTAGAAAGCGGTAGGAGAATCGAGGATCTCGATGTTGTCCGGGTCTATTTCGAAGCGAGGGGCAACATGGTCAAGCTGTGAGGCAACTCCGGCCAAAGGATGGGCTGTGTGAGGTGTGCCATTGCCGATAAGAGACGCGGATGACGAGAATCGTTTTGGAACTGCGCGGGCTGCTGAAGTTGATGCGATCCTCGTAGCTCGGGTGCAGGTTCGTAGAATTCGCACACCGGCCCCTCTTGCGAACATTTCCAACCCAGGGACAAGATCACCAACACGTCGCTATTCTGCAGGCCTCTTTCGACATGGCTGCATCACACGGTCAGATCGAGACAGGCTCCGTCTAACTTACGAGTCGAATGGGTCGCAAAACAATGGCCCGAGATTTGTCCAAAATAATTAATTCCCTGGACATTGATGTCATTGCTTGGCAAGGCTCAAGGCTGCGCTCAACCATGGACGTAAGGTTACTGCTGGACATGCGTCTGATATCTTCTATACAGACACTATACAATTTGGTGCTGTCACTTTCAAAGCACGAAGTGGCCTTATGACATGGCGAAAGGGTTTGTTATGTTTGTACCACTATTCTAAGGATACGGCTTCTGGATAGAGAGGCCAACCGGCAATTTCTCCCCCTAACGAGGGCTCATACCATTTTGCTACCGCATCGCAGCAGATCCTATTGTCCTATACCAAGATGGCCGAGTCAATGCCACGAGCCAGGTTGCTTGGGGTGACGTCGGAAAACTTCTGCTTGACGATCTCTTTGAAGTGCCAGCAGTCCTTACTGCTCTGCTCCCAGTAGATGCCCTGACATGCCGGGACCAACGAACAATCGTCTATGCAGCCGCGGAACGTTCGGCCGGTGTAGAGGTCGAGAAAGCCGGACGGCTTTGTCTGGTATTGCCAATTGCAATTGTAGTAGAATTGTTTCCCGTTGGCAGTGGTGTAAGGGTTGTCCAGGTTTTGATTGTCGCACGATGTCCATGACTATCGTTGGAAGCACAACGCATATGTCAGCTGGGTTCCGATTGGAATGGAGTAGTGGCAGAGAAAGGCCTGGAGGCCATCTCATCTCGACAGGTGTGTCAATGCATGTGCTTTTCGATACTTACATCACCGCCGCCGCGCTGCCGCTGCTCGAGATGATTGAGCTGGTTGGCGGATGGATCCGATGGAGCTGCGTAGGCAGAGAAGGCAAAGGCCGCGAGAAGGAGTGGACTTGTTGACAGTTTCATGGTTCTTCTCAGCTTCAGCTTCTGGTTCTTAGCCTGGTCTGGACTGCAGGGAGTTGGCGAGAATACCGATCTTCAGCGTTCAAAGTTGTTGCAGACACTGCCAATTGCGGGATTGTTTCCCAGCTTTAATACTGAACCGAGAGACATGGAAGCGCCACATTCACCATCTCGGTCCTGTCCAGGAGCGTCTTTAGCGAGGTATATTGAGCAATCTATGCGCTTCACATGGAGTTCGATAGTCTGTATCTCTGGGCAGGCGAGACTAGCTTGATGAGCCCGACTCTATTATTTGGTATATTTGGTATATTTGGTATACTTGGTATACTTGGTATACTCGACCTTTGCCCGGATTAGGGACTAGGTGTTACTGCTCCTAAGCCAAATTACATAGTATTATTCCGCCAATACTTTCCGGATTGTATATGGTGGTGTTTTGACCACCGTTGCGCACTGTCCACAGAACGCACTGCACACCACTAACTAGCCGAACCCCAGTTCTATATACAGTACAGCACCTCCGTGCGCTGCACGTTGCATAAGTACTAGTAGCCTCTTTTATCAAGAGCTTCTACTACTAGTACTTTGCAAAAGAAAGATGCTTGTGTGTGGCTGACTTACGTACACTGTAGACTTGGCTTGGTTTCGGGATAGAGTAGTAGCCTTGCGTATACGGGATGGAGAGGTTCGCCAATATTGAACTCAGGTACGAATAACATGACTCGCTTCTGAAGCCCGTGCGCAGTGACAAGATCTGGAGCATTAGTCCATTTTTAGAAACAACGAGGCCGATGATATCAACCCTTAACCCCAGCTCAACCATTTCGACAGACAAGTCTGCAGTACCAGTTTCAATCAAGGGGGAAAAAAACAGAATTTCGCAATCGACACGGTCAAGAGCATTCTTATAAGCAAGCATGTTAGGAAGGTCACTCGCCACGGCGCTTATAGCTCTCAGCACGCTATCAGCATACGTGCTAGCCGTGCCAGTTGCTTCTAAGGACACCGGATTCAAGAAGTTCAAGCTGTCCATGTCACGACGCGATGTTGCAGGCGACGACCACGTACAAGCAATCGAGTCGACCTTGGCCCTGGCCAACCTCGGTGCCGATGGCGATGATTTTGGGTTCGCCTTGGGCATGGCCGTGGCTGAACTCTCGACAAGAAAATCCGGATCTTCCGGAAGCCTTGACCTTTCAGCAACACTCACGGCAGACGAATGGGCCAATTTTCTAAAGGCCTGTCAGGACGCAGAGCAGTGTAGAGTCTTGGACCAGAATATGCAGCTCGCTGACGCTTCTGTCGCAAGGTGGGAGAAAAGCCCCATACCGATGATCAATAATTGGAAAGCTCAGATCGGGGACTTCGTCGTACGGACGGTTGATACTGCGGTCGACGTGGGGAAGACCACGTTCGAGATAGGCGTATGCCTCCTGGCGGGCTGTTGATCGTGTCTGTCCATTGTGGTCAGGTCAGGCTGGACGCCGCAGGATCTGCCGGTGGCTCACACTGAGAAAGATCCAGGCTTGGACGAAAGAAAGCGCTGTGATGTGGTAGTGTGGAGGCTTGGCAGGGGGACGTCCATCCCCCATATTCCGTAGATGCCCGTATGTTAGTGGACCAGGAGAATTGTGGGGAAGAGCAGCGGGACAGGGTCTAGACTTACGCCTCCTCTTCTCGTAACATATTTAACACGACATAACCACGCACTGAAATGGTTCGGCCCACAGGACTCAGCCGCGTTCCAGCTGAATTCTGAGTCAGCTTCGTTGTTAAGAGGTGAAGTTGATCAGCCAGCCCGACTCCCGTATTCGGCTGTAGGGACGGTCCAGAAGTGTTCTGAGGCTCTCTCTGCGTCCTATTTGTTCAACGAGGCTCTCATGTGCAGGGGTCTGTTTGTTCAGGTAGCACAAGATATTCAGCTGGTACCTGACATTCAAGAGGGCCTCAAACTCAAGCCAGGACGAAGATTCAGCTCGACATCCTACAGCATCCCTAGTAGTCGATTGGGGTATAAGTAGGACCATCTGTCCCCAATCCATTCAGTCCCGTTCAACCTCATCAGCAGTAAATCAACATCTTTGAACAAGCCAGACTTCAGATCAACAGTTCATTGAACTCCCATCGAACGCTATGTCTTCGCAATCACTGACGGTGACATTGAACCGAACGGAGAAATCCCCCGTCACCTCTACGCCCGACAAGATAACGTGCGGCTTCAACTACATCTGGGACGACGATCGCCAGGTCGGCAGAGCGTATCTATCCACTATCAATGGAACCCCTTTTGGCGCGGCGCTTAACGACGATTCCGGAGCCAAAGTCTTCTCTGGAGCTCCCATTTGGGCCAGCAATCAGTTGATGGGGGGGATCAGCTTTGAAGTCTCAAAGTTCATCTTGAAGGTCGGAGCCAAGGAGAAGGACACACAGGCTGCGATCTGGGTGAAGCAGGACAACAAGGACAAACTGCTCTATAAGACTTCCAATTATGCATGAAGACACCAAGGAAGCAAGTGTCCAAGGAAGTGTCACTTGATCTAGATGGTCTTTGAAAAAGCCGAGGAATCAATTCTGCAAGTGTCAGTGTTGATTGTCTTTCACTTGAAATTGCTGGCCAGCCTGTGTAGCTAGCAACTTTACGTAGCTAATCGCCTCTCGTTCATAATGATAGCATTCACTCTTTGGTCTCACCAGGAGAACTGTTGAAATGAAGCTTCACAGTTTCAGCTTTGGCTGCATCGGCACTAAGCCTTTCACTCCGCTGGCTCAGCGTCTCTCCCGAAGGGTCGAAGAATGGCTTCTCTCCAAATATCGCTGTCCGCTTGCCCTCCCGCAGAGAGGTGTCATAGCCTCCTGGTAAGGCTCTGTGGGCTACGACTCGGTTGTCCCAGAATGCGACGCTGCCCGATTCCCATTTCCACCTGACAGTAAGATCGTCTGCGGCATGGAGATGCTCCCTTAGAAAGCCGAGTGCGTGAATGCTCTCTTGACCCTTCAGCTCCGCTATGTGGATGAGGAACATCGGATTGTAGAAGAGAGACTTCAACTTGGTCACGGGATGTGTACGGACCTGTTTGAAGGTCGTGTCAGTAAAACGATTGCTTCCCGGATGGCTGAAGATGTATGCCTACCAAAGGATGTTCACGCCGCTGTGGAGGGCGGAACGGAGTGTAACCAACATTGACCGAATTCACAAAAGTATGCTGGGATGTCGTGTTAGCCACCGACTCCCATGCCAATCTGTGCTGCGGAATGCATTCATACCTCCGAGCTATGAACTCCGTGGAGACCCTCGAACAACTTCTGGAACGTTGGGCTCAGCTTGTCAAACAGTGCCGTCTGACTTGTGAAAATGGTGTCACCACCAAACTCCGGAGTCCGAACCATTCGTAGCATCGTGTATGCCGGCGGGTTGGCTTCATGAGAATGGTCGGAATGGTATTCTCCGGCCATGTCGCCGTACGCCCGAATGTCACTGTCAGTATTGGTCAGCATGTTCTCGGAAAGCCTCATCATGGCGCGGTTTGCTGTCACTCACTTGTCTCGTCCGATGATCGTGACATGGCGAGGATCCTGCTGATTTGGATCACGGTCTTGCTAGATGTTGCGTTAGCAAGGGACACCCAGTAAAATGACAGGAGTCAGTTGTCGACTTACGATCCCATAATGCAGGATGAACTCATGCTGTTGGTCAAGCGTGATGTCCTGTTCCCTGAAGAATACCGCACCTCTCTGTCATGCCATCAGTGCTAGGCCCTTGTTTGATATCCTGTGGGGGACTGACCTCTGCAACCAACAAGGCCAGCTCGTCTTTCTGAGTGTCACTGAGCTGACTGAGTTGAATGCCAACCAGTTCGGTACCGATATATGGCGTCAGATGTCGAACTTGCTTCGCTGCGGCGAACAGGGACTTCTTCTCGGGGTCCGCAAAGAAAGCACGATCTTTCGGAGGTTCAAACTCCTTGACAGGAGGGTCTGGTGCCCGGTAAGCAAGCACCTGCTCCGTGATCCCTGTATGTGTGAAGCTCATTGTGAATCGTCAGATTGGTTTGATTTCGCTGCCAACGAGATCAAGATAATGAAGGAGCGAGGTTCAAGTAGCAAACAAGTACTTAATTCAGGCCAGCAGGAGCAAATTGGCATTTGTCATTCAGTCATATTCTTACACCATCAGACACCCAAATTGGTATGGGAGAGCGCGTATTCGGAAGGCGCCATCTTCCTGCCCGCCGCTGGCTGGCCGTAGCTGACGGATTTCTGCGCAGGCTTGAATTGCCCTAGCAGGGTAAAGATGAGCGTGTTGGAAGGTGTTTCGCGAATCGAGATACTTCGCAATCCTTATCGTCGTTGACGTGCTATCTTGGATGCTTGCAAAGATCGTTTCTGATTCGATGCCCCCAGACGACATGGGTGGTGATTCGTTCTTTGCACGGGACCGCTGCACGCCTGATTCATCAATTGTCCGCTTTTTCAACCTCGACACTCAACTTCATGTGCAGCTACTGGCATCGTCTCATCCGTGTCCAATAAGACGCAATCATACGCCTATCAGTCCAAGGATTGTGTGCTGCTTGCCGCACTTGAAGGTTACACCATGGCGCAGAGGTACGGGGACCCTACATCTCCGCCGTAAACCGAGATCCAATCCTTATCTCTGTCGCAATTCTGGACGGTAAGGCGTGAGTGACGAGCCTTGGACAAAATGGCATGAACCGCTGTTGTCGAAGCGTTTATCATGTGTCACGGAGAACCTAAGATATACGACAACCTGGGACGACAGCTTGGGCTGAGCCACTGGAGATTCCACACGGACACGATTCAAACAAGATACTCAAGCCACTCGTCTTGCGATGTCCGCGATACCTGTACCTCCTCCGCTTCCTCTGCGCGATGAGGGCCTTGCTGCCGGCGAGTCTAAAGCTATCGAGGCCAAGGAGAATGACCTTCCCTCATCTGAAAGGGACGGTGATAGCATCGACCTACAGAAGGAAATATATGACACCAGTGCCATTGACCCCGTTCTGGCTAAGAAGATGGCCTTGACCAATAATGCCATCGATGAGATTGGCATGACGCCCTGGCAATGGAAGCTCTTTTGTCTCAATGGATTTGGTTATGCGGTGGACTCTGTAAGGCTCAAGCACGTCTTCAAGTTGTCCATCTCACTGATACCAAGCCTATCTCCAGCTACTCATAGTCTGCCAGTCGATCGCGCAACCGGCCGTGACACAAGAATTTGGAAACCCAAGCAAGCACATTGCTGGCGTGGCCCTCGCTTCCCAGATTGGACTCCTAGTTGGCGCCGCGCTCTGGGGATTCAGTGCTGATATTATTGGCCGCCGGATAGCATTCAACACCAGTCTATTCATTTGTGCAGCGTTTGTCCTGATTGCCGGCGCAATGCCGAACTACATATCTTTCTGTGCTATGTGCGTGCCGTGCCCTCTCTACCTCCCAGTTTCTTGTTTCAGCATTGCTGACTTTCGTCAGGGTTGCCATTTACTCGGCCGGTGCGGGTGGGAACTACATCCTCGATGCGACCAACTTGATCGAGTTCCTGCCTGCCAGCCACTACTGGCTCGTCACTTTCATGGCCGTGTGGTGGGCACTCGGGTACATGATCACCGGGTTCCTTGCCTGGGCCTATATGAGCAACTACTCCTGCGCTCCTGACGCTACCGTCGCAGAGTGTACATGGGCGGACAACTGGGGCTGGCGCTATCTCCATTTCACCTGCGGCACTCTGGTCCTGATCGCTGCCTCGCTTCGTCTCCTGGTAATCCGCATGCCCCAAACTCCCAAATGGCTGATATCGCAGAACCGCGACGCCGAGGTCATCGCCAACCTTACCACCGTCGCCGAGAAATATAATCGTTCTTTCTCCCTAACGGTGGAAAAGCTGGACAGAATCGGCCGCGTCCTTCACACCGAAAAGAGCGTATTCTCCGGTTTGCGCCTCCGACAGCATTTCTCGCAGCTCTTCAGCACCAAGAGACTCGCCTATTCGACGGTGATGATCATCGCTAACTGGACCGTCATTGGCACGGTCAGCCCGCTCTTCTCGATCTTCCTCCCCTACTACTTGAAATCTCGAGGAGCAGATGTCGGGTCCAGCAGCAATTGTAGGTTATACTTCGCACTGTTTAGTACCAGTCCTAGTCCCTTTCAATGACAGAAGGAGAAAGCACGCTAACCTGGATACTCTTTGCTTCCCTGCTACAGACACGGTCTGGCGCAATTATGCACTCAACCAATTCTCCGGCGTCTTCGGTCCACTTATAGCCGCTGCCCTCGTCGAAACGCGCTACTTCGGACGGCGAGGCACATTGGCCGTCGGCGCGGCGATCACGACGGCGTTGCAATTCGGATATACTCAGATCAAGACACCGGCGCAGAATGTCGGCGTTTCCTGTGCCATCTCGGCGGCCAGCAACATCTATTACGGCACTATATATGCATATACGCCGGAGATCCTACCCGCGGCGCATAGGGCTACGGGTTATGCGATTTGTGTGGTCTTGAACAGAGTGGGTGGGATCGTCGGTGTCTTGGTGGGGAGTTTCGCAAATGTCGAGACCACCGCGCCTTTGTTCGTCTGTGGTGCACTGTTTGGGCTGTTGATTGTGCTAAGTCTGCTGCTGCCGTTCGAGACCCGTGGGAGGAGGACTGTGTGAGCTGTGGCAAACATGCATTGGCCGACCAAATTGCTTGGGCATCGCAGGGTAATCATTAGTGGGTTCGTGCCATGCAAGGCAAGTGATTGCCTGTCAGTAGAAGCAAAGATCTCTCGCATTGGTGATCCAAACAGAACCATGCCATTGCGAATACTAGTAACACAGCGCCTTGAATCGCTTTGGTATTGTCTTTCCTAAGGCTCCTGGGCTGCACAGCGTCGTCGAAATCCAGCGTCAAATCTATATTTGCCCTTTGTTCGATTCCTCATGAGGACGCGCCATGAATACTCGTTAAGGACGTCTAAGCCATCTTCTCCATTACATGGGCGTCTTTGGTCTGCATCATTGAATTCGAATCCTGCATGCCGCCGGCACTAATATGGACACCCTTGTCATCCACGTGCAGCCCCTCGACGATGATCTGCTTCGCCGTTTCGACCTGCGATTCAAAGCCGTAGCTGTGGTCATCGCCGGGGATCTTCCAGACCGAACAGATGACGTAATACGACAGACAGCCCATGAGGAAGCTCAACACCCATCCCAAAGCATACATGTGCGTGGCGGCCACGCCGATGTCGTGGCCAAAGCTGGCCGCGAAGCCCGGCAGAGGGAGCAGGAAGCCTATGACGAAGGCGGCGAAGGCCCGGACGTTGAAGCCGTGGAAGAAATAGTACCGGCCGTGCGGAGACAGGGTGAAGAGTTCCGGCAAGTTGAGATTGCCGCGGCGGATGAAGAAGTAGTCGACTAGCATTATCCCCACGACGGGGCCTTGGAAAATGGAGTAACCGCCGAGGAAGTTGAGGAATCCGTTGGCCGTTGCGACGATACGCCTGAGTTGGAGTGAGATTCCCAGTCAGCTTTTACGCACACGACATAGAACTTAATGATATATAGTTTTAGCGGTAGGTGATAGGGGATAATGGAAAATCTTTTCAGTGTATGGAAGCATAGGACATACCATGGGACGATCGAAAATGCAATGATCAGGCACAGAAGCTGGCCGCGGATGATGTTGATGTACTTGGGGAGCAAGCAGGTGACGTCGGCGGCGAAGGGGATGAAGTTGCATGCGATCGAGGTGCCCAGTGTAGCAAAGGCGAAGCTCGCGGAGGCGAAGAAGACTCCGGCACGTGCCTTGGAGGAATAGGATTCATCGAGAATGCCGTTGAGCAGGTCATAGGGGTTCCAGTAGGCCTGGCCGTACATGTTTAAGACCGCGGACTGGAGATTTTATATGTCAGTGCCAGCCAGCCAGTTGGGCCTGGACAAACTCGGATCCAAAAGAGAGAGAGAGGAATTGAAAGCTTACAGTGGAAATCATACCGAAGGCGGCGCAGAGGGTCTGGCCAATCGGTAGACTGATCAGTTGGCCCCAGAGTTGTGCGTTCTTGGTCTTGGAGTACCTGGCGAGATCGGGGACTGTGACCAGGAGCGCTGAATTGGCCCCCATGACCGAGTTGAATTGCGAGATGATGCCCCATGCCAACACCGAGGTCGATGGCCTGGTAGACGAACTCGAACTCTCGAGACTACCCGAGGACACACCGCCGTTCTGGGTCGTGGCCCAGATGACGATTCCGAGACCGGCAAGAGGCATGATGAACGACTTGACGCTAAAGAGATGCTGGATCCGGGAGGTGTGGATGAAGAGAAAGGGGATGGTGAATAGGAAAGCCAAAAAGAAGCCGACCATGACTTGTGTGGTGATATGCTGGCTCGCCGTAATGCCGTTGTGCATCTTCTCCCAGCCCGGGAAGATGCATCGTAGGCAGACGGAGATGAACTGGCCTTCGAAGTAGAGCTGGACGCCTCCCCAGATGATACCGAGGATGGAGCGCAGGATGACGACGAAGTATTCACCGTAGATTCCGAAGCTCGAGCGCGAGATGACTGGGTAGCCGATGTGGTATCTCGCCGCGGCTCTGCCGTTCAGCACGATGATGACGGCGGAGAGGAGGTTGGCGAAGAACACCACAAGCAGCGCGTCGCGGATGGTGGCCCCCAGCGTAATGAAGGCGGCACCGACGGACCATGTCGACACGTTCCAGGACTCGCTCCACCAGTATGCGAAGTAATTCCAGATGGTCCAGGTCTGTCTGCTCGGAGGCGACGGCGCAAGGTCTTCGTTGATCAGAATGGACGTTGAGCTCTTGAGTCTCAAGGCCTCGTGGAATGCCGAAGGCGAAGTAAATGCACGTCTGAATCGCTGCCACCGAGAGGGACTTCCTCCTGAGGCGGTCATCGTAGCTGGTGTTCAAAGAATGTCAGGCGCAAGAATGGAAGCGGCCGAGGGCGGCGTAAGGCGAGGGTTGGACGGTATATGTGCACATTTCTTCCCGATCTCGACCAGGCGAGATGAGTTCTGGGAACTTCAGGGAATCATGTCTCTCAAAGTACACAGTAGCCTTCCCCGCGGTCTTGGAAGCGTGATGTGTACCATGTGGGTGGCTAAAGGAGACATGAACAGACATGATAGTGAATGCAAGCAAACGATCTTTGCCAATTGGAGGATCGGGGACGGATATCAACCCACTGATATCAGCGATTGGCTTGATAGAGGCACCGGTGCCGGCTGATTGTCTGTGCCATCCCGACCCAGAGTGGGCAATGCCCACGCAACCATGCCTAGTGAGCCCGCGGGGCTGAGACTGGCTTTCCAGTATGGCGGTGACGGGTGGTAGCAGTGGTCACATAGTTTACCGTAGGTAGTTGCCTTGACCAGTTGTCGACAGTGCTCAACAGGAAAGGCCGGTCATACTCCCGTACGAGTACGGAGTACCTTCAAATCAATTCCATGCCTCGATGTTGTGTGGGCGGCGCTTACGCGGGCACAACCCACGTGGGAATGGCCTAGCGAGCCTGGTGAGCCAAAGTTACTGAGGCTGCGATCCTGGCCGGGGGGCCTGGTATCTCTGCAGACGACTCATCCCAAGCGAACCTTCCGCCACAGTCTCAGACAATCAAGCATATCTACACCAGCCTTGCCGTGGCCAGTATCCGCGTTCGTCGATTCGCTCACTACAGCGACCAGAGCTGCAGCGAAGCAGAAGGCCGTCTTATTGTCTGCCAGCAGACTGACTTGCTGTTTCTTCATTCCACCCGCTGTGGCCCATGACATCCACTCGTCAAGGATCCTTGTCACTTCCTCGCTTCGCCCTCTTCACTTTGACTCTGATCGACAACGAGCAGATATAAAACGGCCTCGACCAATTGATCAACCGTCCATTCCCGGCCTACCTCACCCTGCTCGATGAGCCAGGCTAGACAGGCTTCAGAAACAGCCTTGATGCTCATGCGAGGACTGCTGATGGCTTCTTGCATTCTTCGTTCTGTGCGCTCCTCGCGTATCTTGAAAGACTCATTCATATCGTTCATTTGCTGTTGTCGTTCTGCAGCTTCACGATTCATTTTGTGTATCCTGGCTTGCTCGAGAGGCATGGTCGCTTCGAGTTTTTCTGCAGCCTGTCGGGCTTGGAAGCGCTGGAAGTGTCGATTTGACATGTTCATTGATTCATCGCGTCTTGAGCCCTCGTTCTCTGATGACCATTGCGGTGCATCGGTTTCAGCTAGTAATCCTAGGATCACCATGACGCCGCATGGCATAGAGTCTTTGCGGACGAAAGTCCGCGCTTCTGAGGGAAGATCGAACGTCCAAAGTCCACCGTTGGTTTGCTTACGCGAAAGAAGAGCTGAAGCGGCGCACGTGAACCAGAGGGCCGCTGTAGATTGTTCGTACGTCTTGAAAGGTTCGCAGATAAACCCAGTCTCGATGTTCTTTTGTTCCCAGCAGAGTCTTTGAACGCGATTGTCTTCGGCTCGAAAGCGTAGACTTGAGCTGTCCATGCTGTATTTATTCGCTCCTTTCATCTCTTCGATTCGCGTTGGCAGGTCTCGTGTCTCTTCCTTCAGTTTGTCGTTGGCCTCGAGCACGTTGGGTTGACGTAGCCGGCCCCAGCCTGGCGGAAGACTTGAGATACCTCTTGTGTCTGCAACTGTTGTCATGTCTCTTGCCCACCTAATGGTGAGGCTCAGTATGCCATCACTTTCGTCGGGCATGCTTGTTCTCAATACCCAATCTGTATTCTTTCCTGATTTGTCTTCGTCCCCGGGCTTGCTTAACAGTATCGTTCCAGCTGGGGTCCACAGTCCGCCAGACTTCAGCTTCTCCCATCCCATGACGTCGGAACCGCACCCCAATCAAGTAAAAAGTGGACGAGATCAGAAAAGTCAACCTCGGCAGGTGGTTCTCGAAGTTCATCTTCGTATTGTATCCTATACAGTTTCCTGCCTACAATCAATTTCTTCCAGTGGAAAGCTCTCCAGCTACCACCACGCAGGAATCCTCGGACACGACCTTCCTCGACCATACTCAGGGTTGTCTCTGTTCGACCCAGTAACCTGTGGTGTTCCTCTTCGTCTTGACCCTCGCTCGTTGGTTTCCAGTACTCATCGTTATGCCGCTCCAAAGGCGCAATGGTATATCTGGGTAGTTCGACCTCGATAAGGCTGGTCATTGGAGAACTTCGAATCGTGAAGCCTTCGTTCGGACGTGTCCGGCTGACAGGTCTGTGTCCATGGTGGAGTAGTGAATTGCGGATACGTCGTTGCGTCAGTATCGCGAGCATAAAAGTGTAGAGAATCGGTAGGACGCCCAGGACTGCGAGCGGGACACCGATGTAGGTGATAATGTCTGTAGCGGATGCCATTTTCCAAACAAAACAACTACCGCCGCTGTCCTGAATGTCAAGGAGGTCTCTGGTTAGCACTCTCGCACTGCATCAGATATTGATACATTTCCACGATAGACTCTGGGGGGCTGCTCGTAAAGCTGCGCCCTACACTAAAGGTCTCGGGCAAGTCCAGGGGTGCAGGCATTGAATAGGGGGTTAGAAGAGAACCTCACGCCGCTTTTAGATATGTGAACAGTTCTCCCGAATCGGTCGATGGTCTGCTGCATCACTGAAAGCGGCGTACAGCTATCAACCTCAATTTCAAGGCCACACTTCTCTTCCACATAATGTAGAGAGAGGTCGCATTGGAAATGGGCTTGAAATCTGCAATTACCATCAAGAGCGATTTTCATATCCAGCAATGCTCCGGGAAAGACCGGGCGAGCGTGCTTGGACTCACTCGGACAGTCTCGGGCCGGTCTAACAGCGGCTGATCTAACCACGTCGTTACAGGTCGATCTGAAAAATACTACTTCAGGACTCAGTCGCCGTCGCCGTCACTGTTGACTTGCGACTACTCTTCGGTCAGCAGTGTCTTCTTCCTTTGTGTTTCTCATGCCGAGTTCCCAGATCACAAGATCTTGCCGTCGCCAGAATGCCAGCTGCGATCAATGCCGACGTTCAAAGCGTCGATGTCTAAAGCCTTCTAACGACCTGGAGAATGGCAGTCGTGCAATCTGTCACAATTGTGAACGGCTGGGCTACCTGTGTACTTTCAACTTTGCAAATACCCAGTCAGGTCAACGACCAAAAAGACAAACAGGACGCAGCGCAGCGAGTCCTCTTCATTTCCCAGTTGCCTCTGACCGTGCAGCACGGTCGGACTCTCTTGCTGCGGCTACTAGTGCTGACACCAGCACCGCCATTTCAACCAATGGGTTGTCAGCGGTCTCAGGGGCTGTCGATAGCGGACTGGGATCATGGCTTGAGTTCGACCTCGATGATTGTCTAGATGGCAACGGCCTGCTCGAGCCAGCTAAACCTTCTTCGGACCTGCCCTTTGCATACCTAACGGAAACCAGGCATGACGCTCAAGTCGCCGTCCCACAGATACCTTCACGACATGGATCACGGTCTATCATCGGCTGCTCATTAAATAGCCCTATTCACCTATTGAATTCCAAATCAGACACGACGTTGCTCAATGAGCATCTGGCCCGAATTTATGATACGATCACGGCAGGATCGGCGTCGATATTTCTCGATTACAAGTGCAACATGTACACAGGAAAGTCCCAATATCGATTTGATGAAATGGATTTACGAGATCCGATCGAGCCATCCCTGCCCGAGTTGAGGTTCTCGGTTGAAGACACCATTACCGAGCCGTCATCGTTCCACTCGTTGCAGACCACTTCTCCATTGTGTATAGCACCATCTTCCCTGCAAAAGCAGACCTCCACCAATACCTGGCATCTCAATTCTTCAGCAACGCACGCTGAAGCCCAGAAATTGACGGTACTGGGAGCTGTCCGTTTCCTGGACCATTTCAGCGACCTCTATGGCAACGTCCTTAGCGCCAGGGCCCAGAGGAAATCTGATGCGGTTCTGAAAGCAGTGCTAAAGGTCTTCTCGTTTCAATGGTTATCCAATCGTGGCTCGTCGTGCGACGACACGGAGACCTTCGACGAACATATATGGACCGAATCTCCGAATGTCAAAGAGCCAAAAGGGAGTGCCGAAGCAAGAGATTTTGTTGATGCCTGGTTTCAGGCTCGTTCCCTGATCAATGACTCCAAGTCGGTGCGGTCCTTCAGGATCGTCTATGCCATTTTGTTGTTCGACACCATACCCATTCCCGAAGAATTGATTGATGCCGTTGGTTATTCTGGCTGGAAGCATGAATTCCTCGATCTTGGCCTTAGAAAGCTGTCCACTCTGGATGCCCTTGTCCGCAGGTATTGTGCGAATCTCGGCCCTTTCTCTGGATATGGCGATTTTATGGAGTCAAGCCTGAACATCGTTTTGTGGTTCGGATATCTTCGGGATACAGTAGCATCACTGATGACAAGTCGTCAATGCAGACTACCAGAGATACCCATGCAGTCCAAGCCCGCGCCTGCGAGACCGCAATTTCTGGATTTGGATTCGGAGAACAATGTCCCAGACATATGCCGGCGAGCTCTTGCAGGCGCCTTTCATCTTTGGAGGCAAATTATCAAGATCAAAAACCAAACCCTGAGTTCAACAAGCGGCGTTAAGCACGGCATCCTGGAGAGCGTGCTCGCTATCAATTCGACAATGACAGCCATTGATGCCTTTCATCGATCGTATCACACTCTTCTGGCCTACTGTCCAGCCGGACCGACGCCTCTGTCTGTGGGGTCAACAAAGTTCTGGGGTACGTATGCACTCACCTGTCATGACCTGCTATCATGATTCTGGCATAGCCACGCTACTGACGAATCGTAAACAGTGTCATTAATGATCTTCTGGAATCTCGGACTGCTGGTCTTCGCCGAGAGCTCGAATTCCGTGTTGAATGAGTGTGAGTATTTCCACCAGCATCTCATCTCGAAAATTCGAGCCCTTCAGCAGCAAGCTGCTTCATCACTCACGAGGACGGTCGAATGCGTCTTCGTGCTACCTACTGTTGGAAGCTGGAAGCCAGACAGTGGATTGGGCGTCGACGTTCCGATCACCGCATGCCATGTGACCCCTAGCATTGCAGTGACGACTTTGGAGAAAGCCATCGAACAGATTATTGAGGTGCAGTCCGATTCTGAGACTGGCCTGATCTTCGATGGTGTCTGGAATCGTCACGTCGCGGTTCTGATGAAGGGTCTTGTGTCCCTCGAGGTGACCATCGGCGGCTCACGAATTGCGGGTGCGGCTCTTCGATCATTGATGCAGCGTTACGGTGACATTATATCCGAATGTTGGTCGGTTTAGAAGGAAAATCCCCACTGACTGCCGAGAGCATCGGCTCCGACCCCTGCAAACGCACGGACCACCGCTGGTTTCCGCAAGTATTCCTTGATCAACTCACAAACATTGAATGGATACAGTTGCTCCCAAGGAATGACCCATCGCATGTGTCCTTGTTGCTGGGCCGTTTCGATGTGAGGGCAAACCAGGCGGATTTGCGAACGCTTGAACCTCTGGCGCGAGTTTAGCCCGTTGGAGCGAAGCGAGCATTTGGAAAAGGAAACGGAACTTCTGCATCCAGAAATCTTGGACGACTTCAATCAGTTACATCGTTTCCACTATGTCTGAAAGACATGGCTCCGACCCCAGGCGAGTTATTTCGACACTCCTTAGCCGCACCCGCCGCATACAACATAAATACGCACCACCTCGGAAAATCCTAACTTGTGAGCGTCTCCCTTTTATACTCATCTCACCACTCTCGGAATGCTTGGGTTTGCCAGATCACCACTCTGCTTGAACTTGACAAAGCCTCGGATACACACACGCTCCTACGCCGCTACAATGTCAAAGCCTGTCGTTGTCATCGTGCCAGGAGCATGGCACAGGCCACAGCACTACCAAAAGCTCATCGAGAAACTCCAAGAGCACCAGTACGAAGCAGTCGGCGTACCATTGCCCTCAGTCGACGCTAAGCCACCCCTTCCGAGCTGGGAAAAAGACGCACAAGCGATTCGGGATGTAGTCTTGAAAAACCTGGACGCTGGCAAAGACGTCATTACCATAGCACATTCGTACGGGGGTGTCCCCATGGGAGAAGCTGTCAAGGGCTTGGGAAAGAAAGCTCGAGAAGAGCAAGGATTCAAGACGGGTGTGACGCGGTTGATCTACATGTGCGCGGTAGCACTTAAGGAAGGCCAAACATTCCAGGATGCGAGCAAACCCGTCACGGAAGAGGAGATACAGGCGGCTATGCGACAGATGCAGGCTGTCAAGATCGAAGAGGTATGTTGTCCACGTTGCGAGTTGTTTCCTTGCCTGCCGGCTCTATTGCTTGCTTGCTTGTTTCCGAGGACCGTTGCATTTTGTATTAGGTGCAGGCTGCTAACAGGCATTGATCAGGACGGAACAATGGTCGCCGGTGACAAGGACTTGGGCAGGGAGCTCCTGTACAATCGCTGCGACCCCAAGGATGTGGACGTCGCGCTAGAATTGGTCGGCACACACTCTGTGGGGACGTTGGTCGTGCCTGCGACGACGACGGCCTTCAAGGAAATTCCGAGCACGTACATTCTCACGGAGAATGATCGCGCCTTGCCACCTACCATCCAGGAAAGGATCATTGCCGCGGGAGAAGGTGCTTTTGATGTGGTCAGATGTCAGGAGGGCCATGCGCCTTATCTGAGCAACCCGGCCTTCGTTGCGGATTGCATTCGCCGGGCTGCGGGTGAGAAAATCTGAGCTAGTGCGAGCTTTTCGAGAAGTTCAGCAGTTCAATAGCCGGTCGCCGTTATCTGCCCGGTTCCTGCTTGCGATACTGGGTGCATATACGTACTGAGCAGCAGGTTGAGCTATGGTTGTTTGCCTGCGGTGAAAATTCAGATCTCCTCTCATCTCTTTGTTTGAAATTGTCATGAAAGCTCTTTCTTTACTGATTGGGAGGCTCCAGTGTTTGATCCGTTCAACTCACATCATGGATATGACCGAAGACTCTTGGTTTTTCCACTCAGGCTGGGTGTTGCAAAGCTCTAGAGTCAAGACATGGACACCGTTGCGACGTTGGTCGACGAAGGTCGGCAGGATCAGCTTGATACAACTTTCCTGCCAACGATCTCTCGGACACTTCGACACCGACACCACGTTTGCGAAAATGCGAGGCGGTTCCGAACCCTCAGCCTCGCGATGAATACTAGTATCAGCATTCACTCCTGTTCCAATATGATCCCAAACAATGCATGATCACGGTGACCAGGGAAGCGGCTGCTGATTCACTACCATCACAACCACGAACAACTGCCTCGCAACCACTGCTGAGAGGTCTTCACTATATATACATATTCACTCTACTGTTGATCCAGGCTGCTGCGCTGCCTCGCCGCGTTATGATCACAACATATCAACTAAATCATGCTTGTCATCTTCTCTTCCCACCACCATCACAATTCCACAAACCATCCTTGCCCCAATCCCAGCATCCTTTTGCTCTACCCTTCGTACTGTCAGAAACGGTACATCCTTGCATACTACTATCTCAATCAGCTCTACCTACCTCGCTTCAGCAATGAATAACACTATCGCGGAGGAGCAGCGCGGCTCTGACAAAACCACCCCTCCTCCAGAACAAATGGAGCGAGGCATGCTTGCAATGGCGCAGCGCGCGTTCAACGCCGTGCCAGAATTCGTTGGCTACCCTTTGAGACGCGTTGGAACAGCGGTACGAAGCAAGGTCCTGAAGGTGAGCAAACATTCGCGCTTCATCCAACCTTTTGGCGTGGCTGCCGAACAATGACGCTGACCATCATCGCTCAGCCGCGTCTGCATACACCAAAGCCTGCCAGTACCATATCACCTTGTCCCTCCCTCTCCCTGCCTGCGATTGAGACGGTCTCTGGCACTCTGACAACCGAGCTGCAAGCAATGCAGCTCCTTGACCTTGACGAATCTCACATGCCTGCGAACCCAATCAATACCAAGCACAATGGTCTGGCAACATACGAAGGCATCCTGGACAGACTGCGGTCGTCCTTGAAAGAGTTGGACGGCACATCATCAAGATGTCTCGCACAGTGGGAGCAGTCTCGATCACTGTTCCCTCGAGAAGTCATTGGCGTGGACTTGCACATTGCCATGACACAAACAAGAAGACAAGTCGTCGACAATCAGACACTGGTACTTGTCCATACCAGCAATATCACGAGTCTCCAATCAGTCAACAGCAACACCGTCGATATCGGTCCTCTTCCTCTCCCTCCTCTTGCCAATCAGGCTTCATCGTCACAAGAGGTGGTACTTGGCACAGCCTTGCCAAGACTCCCTGCCCTCGGAGCCTTGCGCCTGGCCTCCGACTTGACATACCACGCCCTCTTACCAGTCCGTGCTCAGGGCATGGCACTGATCACCTCCGAAGATGCCAAAGTCTCGAAACCCCTGGTTTTTCCCGGCATCAATGCACCAGAACCGAAATACATTACCACCGCACTCGCCGGCAGCAAGCGCGGCATCGACCAGGTTGACGAGCCAACAGTCAAGCTCGACCGGAAGAGACGCATCCTTGAACACACAAAGGTAAAGGTACGCCGCAACGTGTACCACCAACCAGATCCAGCGGTGGTAGTGGAGGCCCAATGGCTTCCGGAGAAGTTTCGTCAATTTCGCTTCAGCGAACCCTACAATTTGGTCTGCACCGACTGGTTGGTGTACGTACCGGCGCATCTCCAGGTCGAATTCGACAGTCCGATCCCACAATGCTTCTTCGACCGAATGGTCCGACATTTCGAGGACATGTCAGAAGCAAAATTGGGTAGCTGTTTTCCAATTCCGTCAGAGGACTTCCTTTCGTGTGGCGAGACGGATGGTGCTGCTGAGGGGGAGGAGTTCGGGCAAGAAATGCCAGACACCTATGCTCACCATCACCCGCCACAGGTCTATGGAAGCCAATCTGGGAGTGCTCAACCTGCGGCGGGGGCCTTTGACGATGACGAACCCTTCCCATATTCTGCTGGGAATGCTTATGGGCCTCCGCCAGCTGCAGTGGTCGCCGGGTTGAACGATGGTTACGGTGCTCCACCAGCTGCAGTGGTTGCGGGTATCGATGTCAATGTGCCGGACGTTGGTTGTGTGAACCACTCCTCTGTTCACCAGACATTTGGGACTCAGCCGACCACCAGTTATAACGATTTCGACCCTGCTGCAAGTCCTGATGAGTATGGCACCAGCCCTGAAGACACTCCCTCCCCGCCAGACACTTTCGACACAACGGCAACCTCGCCACTAGAGGCATGGGAGGCCCAGCAAATAATCAGAAACCTCGTGGAACAGCTCATACAGAAAGAGCAGGAACTCAACGAAAACAAGACGGACAACCAAGCCTTTATGGTCCAAGTCGATAGAATGATCACCAATCTGCGGGAACACAACAATAGGCTTGAAGATCGATGCCAGGCCCTCTTTGCCGAGAATCGAGACCTCGAGAAGGTCAATCAGTCGCTCTCTGACGTGAACACTGCCCTCCAACGGACCAACACGCGTCTCGAGCTCAAGACGAGCTCTCAGGGCTACAATGTAGCGGCGATGACAGAGCTTCGTCGACAGAAGGATGCCGAGATCCGAAGTCTCGGGCAGGACATTAGGAGGCTCGAGAAAGAGAACAAAGACCTCGAAACGAAGCTGGACGAGGCACAGGAGGAAAAGTGCGACGCATGGACCGAGGCTTCGCGAATGGAAGACGACCGTGATGAGAAAACCGCTCGCGTCGAAGAACTCGAGAAGGAGCTGGATGAAGCGAAGACGAAACTCTGCGACGCATGGACGGAGACCTCGAATATGGAGGAAGGACGGGACCTTGAGAGAGCGATGAAAGAGAAGGCGTTGTCTCACATCGAACAGACCAACCGCAAGTTGTCCGGGATGTGAGCAAAGCAACTCAGCTGCCAGATAATGGCAGCTCGAATTGTTAGAGCGGGAACCAAGGAACAGACAGAACCATGCGGTGTTATCGAACACTGGAGCAGCAACATGACACAGCTGTGTATAGCATCAAATGCCTAAGGGGTTTTCAGTCTCCAAAGGTCGATTTGAATTTGAAGGAACAAAGAAGTCGAACAGATTCAACAAGGAGCTCACAGACAGTGCTGGGTGGAAGGATCAGAGCTGCAGAAGACTCCGGCGGACAACGGGGACACGACAGCCCGCGCCGAAGAGCTAGGAGTGATGACAACAACCCAGAAAGGGGGCTGCGAGAGAGGAACTGCTGTCTAGGGTGGGAAATTGGGATGCAGGAATGATTTGAAAAAGGAGAGTTGAAGACGAAAGAATGAGTGGCTTCGATGTCAGTATCGTGAGCATCATGATCGAGTCGAGTAGAGGGTTTGAGCTTGTTGTACTTGTATCTGAAATTTGGTTGGCTTTGTTGTCTGAATGATTGATCATTAACTATTGACACTCCCTATACCCTCGAAGAAAGAAGTAAAATAAACAATGAAGCAGAAATTCAGTCCGAAGTCGAATCCGAAGTCGAAGTCGAAGTCGAAGTCGAAGTCGAAGTCGAAGTCGAAGTCGAAGTCGAAGTCGAAGTCGAAGTCGAAGAATGCACAGCCACAAACGAAGCTGCCACATGTGAACGCCACAAACCATGACATGACGGCGAGACGGATTGTCGAAGTTGGAACATGGCACGACCGCGTCACTCTCCATTCCGTCGTTACACTCTTGATGAAATAAACCTCGTACGAGTATTCATTGAAATACTTGAGAATGTGAAAAGCCAACGACCCGTCAGGCTTACCAAAAAGCGAACCCATACGATATTTTTAACGCGGAGGCAGTGAGCGAGGGGACGCCTGGCCCCGGCATACCACACTACAAGGCCACCCTCCAGCCATACACCACATAAGATGCACCGCGACCCCGAACCCGGAGTCTGGAGCACACTCGACGAGATCCGTCAAACCATCAAGACATTCCTCGAGGGACAAACGCAAGTAGCGATGTCCTCCTCCTCCTCCGGAAAGGGCCCTTCTCCAGCTGGTGCCGGTGGCAGCACCCAAAACCGTCTCACCACCATATTGCGCGATGGCCTCATCAAGGTCATCAGCACTGCCGGCGCCATTCTCGACCGAGCTCTCCCACCGCAAAGGCGGGAACAATACAAGAACTGGCTGATCAAGTTCGCCACCGAGCGGCCCTATCTCGCGAGTTTCCTGCTGTCGCAAATCGCACTTAGTGGTCTACCCTTGGTGCTCTTCTGTTGCATGACGGTCTCGGTCTTCATTTTCTCCATCCTTGCAGGCGTGCTGCTGGGCGTGATTGGCGGGTTGATGTTCGCGGTTCCGGCGATGGGTTTGGCGCTGTTGATTCTCCTACCGGTATTGTTCTTCACGACTGCAGCTGCTGTGTTTATCTGGCTCTGGGGTGTGGGGGCGTGTTATGTGATCAAGTGGCTCAGTCAGAGGGGCAATCCGAATCCGAATCCGAACTCGAATCCGGGCATGCAGCAGAATGACGGGAAAGGCGGTGCGATTGCGATGACAAGGGCGAACGGGGCCGCTGCAATTGAGGGACCTGGAGCCAACGGTATTGGTGGCGCTAGTCCTCCATCGACAGGCCAGGGCCAGGGCCAACGACAAGGACCAGCGGGAGGAGGTGGTGGTGGTGGCGGTCCACAAGCACTACCTGGAATGAGCAGAGGTCCGCCGCCGCCGAACATGCAACGTACCGGTCCTGCTTTTCAGGCACGACCAGGAGCAGGGCCTCCGCAACAAGGACAAGGACAAGGACAAGTACAAGGACAAGGACAAGGACAACCTCCACAAAACCGGCCGGTCGGTAGTGGACCGCCTCCACAGCAGAGTCGCCCAGGAGCTGCGCAAGGTGGTGGTGGTCCTCTTCCACAATCACGCCCTGGTGGTCCGCCATCACAGGCAGGCCAGCAGCAGCAACAACAAGCACGCCCACCCACACCGGGCCCACAACAGCAACAGCAACAGCGAGCCACGAACGGCGAGGGTGTCCAGGGTCAAACCAACGGGCAGAACGGAAATAGCCCGCCGCAACAACAGCAGCCTGCTGTCAGACGCAAGCCCGTGAGCAGACCTACATCGCCCGCGCCGCCGGAAATAGCACGCAAGCCAGTAAGTCGGCCGACATCGCCTGGTCCTGCCCCTGCTCCTGCTCCTGCGGCGAGGGATAGAGCAGACAGTGCGGCGAGCAATGCCAGAGGAGGGCCAGGACCTGTGTCAAATACTAATGGGTCTGCCACTGGCACTGGCACTGGCATCGGTAATGGGAACGGGATTGGGAATGGCAATCCGGGCTACGGCAATGCTGGCTACGGACAGAGGCCGACTGCCATGGGTGCGCTGGGTGGACACTCATGAGGGAGATGAAGGAGAGATCGATATACTTGTTTTGGCATGGCGTTTGGGAGCCGTTGATGTAGACACAAGCACATGGTAGAGTCACGCCATTGCGTCATAGAATATGATTGTTCTATTACGCATCATGTATTGCTTTCATGCCCTTCATTATTTAGCCAGAATTGGGTGGAATGCTGGCCTCAAAGAGGTATTGAGAGCACTCTTGAACCAAAGCCGAGGAAAGATCCCATAGCTATTTGCTCAGGGAGTCACGTATGGACATCCTCTTGTTCTCGTGTCATACCATGCCGCATTCTCCATTCTCGTCAACCAATTGTTCTCATGTTCCATACTTCATGCCAAATTCATCACGGTGCTGAATCAATCAGACGCCCATTGTAAAGTCATGCTCAATACCTGGCGTAACACTTGCCATGAACTTCAAGAACACGACAAGATATTGGTCGACCCGGATGGCGACCTTTTCGCTCTCATCCTCCTTGTCTGCATCTTGCTCTTCCAGGACTTCCCATTCATCGCCCCCTGCACCGCCAGTCGCAGCCTTGACTCCTGCTTCGTGTCCTCGCTTTTCTTCTTTCTGCTTGTCGGCAAGTTTCATTTTCGAAGTGTCGTCGATAAGTCCTTCCATGCCGGAGACATTGCCTGCGCCACTCCCGGTCGACTGCTTCTGCAAGCGCAGTTTTAGAGCAGCGTCAGCTCGGTCGAGGAGAATTTTCATGACACTGGCATGCTTGCACGGATGGACCGAGGCCATCTTCACACTCGTGTCGAAGAACGGGAAGTCTTCTAATGTAACGGTTTTGTCTTTGTAGTCTCCCACAATGTCTTCCATCATCAGGTGTGGGGGGAGTGGTTCCGAGGGGGAGAGATAGCCTGACAGATACATGCGCGGTGTTCGGTAATATGGAGTGTAAGTTATGTAGAGCGTGTATGTCCGCAAAGGTCTTGTAATTGGGTCAGTATTCGTCCTAACAATCTGAAGCAGTCACACTTACGCTGAAGTGCCTTCACTCTTGTCGCGAATGATGGCCTCATTATCGTCGTCCTCGTCCTCCATGTCGGGGATTTCGTCTTCGTCTTCCTCCTCGCTGGCCTTCTTGCCTAATTGTCCGCTTTCACTCATAGACTGTACTTCTCCTCTCAAACCTTCCTGCTCTTTCTCGCTCGTGCCTCCTGTTCTGAGCCACCCCTCATCGTCACCAGCGGCTTCGTCGTCGGGGCCACCAAGGAAACCATCGCGGACGAGGTCATCAGCAGCACCGTTGGTACCGGCAAAGTTGTCATCTAGGCGTCTGTGGCAAGGCACACCGCGTGTAATGAGGAATTGTTTCCCCGCCGGTAGGTAGTTGACGCGTCTTGCAGGGCTGGAGGCGTCTGACCATGACCACGAAGGGAATTTGTAGACTAGATAATCGCCAGCGAGCAGAAACTCTTCGGGTGTGATTTGACCTGTATTCCGGAACGTCGAAGTTCGTGTGATGGGAGCGTAGCGGTCGCGGACCTTGTCCAGTGCGGAGTGAAGGAGATTCATGTCGGGCGGGGTACAAGGTAAAGAAGATCAAAGACTCGACTCGAATGTCTTCGTCGGTGCTTTTACTCGAGTCTGAAGTGTTTGGCTGACAGGTCGCTTGAGAAATGGAGGCTTCGCTGTTATGGTAGAGAGAGGACTGGTCGAGGAACAAGGAGTAACCAGGAAACAGTGAAGTCGTTTGACTCGTTTGTAGGCTGCACTCGACAAGTCAGTGACGACGTGTTTGCTCCATTTGCTCTGTTTGCTCTGTTTGCTCTGTTTGCAGCCGCAAAAGCAGCGAACCAGTCACATCCATGGATCTCAGTCCCCATGGCACAGCCTAGTGAGCCTCGTCTACCATGTAGCCTCGTCGCATCGGGGTCAGCGGACAGGCTCATGATCGGTATGACGCAGCCTCGGGTGTCCAAGTCACCTCTTCTTTATGATGTTTCCGCCCGACAATCAACGGTATTACTAGTAGCATTCGACATCGCCTCGTGATCTTCCCACGCCTCCTCACATGCGAGCAGCCATGGGAATCTTGAGAGCATACAGTCACTGGGCCTGCTAGACAAGCATCGCATGACCGAGCGACGCCAACTTTCAGTTCAATTCTAGTCAATTTACCGATATGTTCGTCCACCGTGTCTGAAGTTTGTGAAGGAACGAGCAGAACCGGGGACAGGTTACTGTAAGGCACAAAAGCAGTTCTCTGTTGCTCCTATCGAATGGCAAGAATGTTCATCATCACATATAAACCCAAAGGTGACAATCAAGAAGTGCAAATGGTAAGCGGCAACAAGCAGCTTCACGAAGTCGCCAGTACTGCTCCCACAGACGGAGGTAACCCATCTTCCGAAGCGCTGGCCATCAATGATTTCAGCCAGCAATTGCCCATATCCTCAGAATAAATTTTCTCCATATTTGCGTTGAACATAATACCATGACACGTTGTAGTCCCAGCGATGCTGTTCATGTTCGAGCACGCATTGATACACGTGTCGAGCGTGTAAGCAATGAAGCTCATGATGTCATTACCGCCATAGTTCGTGTTGCAGCTGAGTGTGTATGAGTCTCCCGAGTACGAGGTAATGGTGGCTTGATCGGTGCAGTCCAGTGCCGTTGTGTTGACTTGGGCGGGCAATACGGGAGAGTAGTTCCTGACAACGCCTGTCACAGACGCTGTGGCGGCTGACGAACCGGTTGCGGTCGCTGCTGCGTTTGTGACTGTTGCTGTGACTGTGGTGGTTGGGCTAGCCAGACAATCAGTTCGAGAACAAATGAGGTCTCAATGAGCAGGTTGTACTTACACAGATTTATTGTCGCTAGACTTTGCGGCAAGAGCCCCTCCCAAACCTCCGCTCAAAGCTGCCCCCATGATGACAGCGGTTATACCAATGATGAGGATCGTGTATGCTCCCAGAGAGAGCCCCCAAGGCATTCGAGGTCTTTGTGGCGTACGGTCCTCACTCTGGTATGTTGGCAATGTCGGCAGAGTTTGAGGATGCGGAGGTTGATATGGAGACGTAGAGGTAGACGTATCGATGGAATAGCTATGTGGCGCGAGCATCTTGTTCGAGTCATTCGGCACGTACGCCTTCTCGCGATGAGAATCGTCCACCTGAAGACCGTCCATTGCGGTGTGCTAGGTCTCCTTTGTCAAGTAGAGAAATGTATATCCCACGCGTTTCTTCGAAGGAATAGAGGTCGTCCAGTGCGGGACGGTTGTCTCGACTGTCGCGTTGTAGAGGTGTCGACTCAACAAGAATCGGTAGAAACAAGGACCACAACGATCGGGCAGAGGTGGACATACTGAGTACTCCCGACCGAAGTGAGTGGTTTTTCTAATCCGGCCTAATGGTCCAGACATGGCTGAGACCCAGAGGACCGCAAGAGTGCTCGATCCACACCAAATAATGGCTTGGTCGGGGAACTCGTGTTGTCATTGGACTCGAAGGGGTCCTCCAGGGGTTATGAAGTGGAAAAGGTCTATACGCCGGCACAACGCTAATAGCCAGAGTTCGGCCCCAGGTGTTTCACAGCTCGGCGGCTGCAAAATTAAAAGGTGGCTTGGTCGATCTGTTTCTCGACAAGGCGGATAAGGCGTACCACGGTGGAATTTGAGATCCGCAGCCCATCTTCAAGGCCGCGGCAAACGGGTCGACGATGCAGAGCCTCTCGCTCGGAATCTCGAGGTGAATCTATAACACCCTGCGCTAACGGAGCTTACCGTTTGCTTAGGTATTTCCGAGTTTTAGTCATCCACAGTGGTACGTCGTCACTGGGGCCAATATAGAATCAACGAGAGCATCGCCTCGATTGCTTACCTGGGCATGGTCCATACTTGTACTCCGTAGTGGTCCCAGCATGTGTGTCCAAATGCTAGCTCGTAGTCAGTAGTTGGGAAGCGGGTAAATTATGCTGCACAGCCATCTGGTGCCGGCAGCGACTGGCCGGCATGATGAGGATCGCTTAGATTTCAATAGCTTTGCCTTATGCACATGGCTGCCTTGTGGGTTGTGCCTGGCTTGGTCCTGATTTTCGGAATTTTTGCTGGGTAGAGGACAAGGCTGCCATCGCTCTTTTGAGGCAAGGTGTGCTTCCATGATCGTTGCGTCTCGGACCATAATTGCGAGGGAATGTTGTGGATATCGGTGTCAGCAGACACTGTGGTACTGCGACCTTCTAGAGATCTCTTGCCACGGACCTATGACCGTGTATAGGCATGGCGGTTTGATGCACAGAGTCAAGCTGAGGTCTGAAAAAGAAGAGGAGATGTTGCGCCTCTACGCCAAATTCCTACCGTAGAATCACTACGGCACAGCATATGTGACAGCCAGCGCAATCGAGAAAATGAATCTTTTGCCAGGCGAGCAGGGCCATAATTACCTAGATCCATCCCAACCCCAGCAATCTTGAGCTTACCTGGTATCTTTGCTTAGCAATAAGCAGTCTGCCCTCGTAGTCATGGACGAGCCTCCTGCGAAACGTGCGAAACGAACGGACGAACGGACAGACTCGCAGCCCAATTCCAGCGGAAGAGACGCCAAACCAAGGTCACGCTACGAGGGCGACAGAGACCAAGGACGCCATCACAGACGCGACGATGATCACCGGAAGAGGTCGCGGTCACGAGACAACCATGACAAGAAGAGAGAGCGCAGCAGGTCGAGAGAGCGGCCACGTCGAGATCGGGACCGCGACAGGGAAAGAGATCGTGACAGAGGAGCCAAAGACCGCAATGTGAACGGCGATGGTCATAGGGACCGAAGCAGGAGTAGAGAGAAACATCGATCTTCGAAAGGTATTCAAGCCTCCCTGAAAGACATAATCCCCCGCTCACGCGACACAGACTTCCGAAGCGAGCGCTCACATCGCCGATCACGTTCGCGATCACCTTTTAAAGACGGCGGAAGTGGCTCTGTCCGGACACGCTCTCCTCCTCGACGCAGCGATCATGATCGGGCACGGCCTCGAGAACCGACCAAGGCTGAAGAGGGAAGGTCAACACCAAAAGCAAAACCAGGTCCAACAGACACCGGGAAACCGTCCGTCAATGGTGACAATATGGCAGTCGATGAAGATGATGAGGATGCTCTTATACGAAAGATGATGGGGTTCACGACATTCAAGACTACGCAGAACCAAAAGATTCCCGGCAACCAGATCTACGGCGTCCGGAAGGAGAAGAAGACAGAATACCGACAGTATATGAACCGTGTGGGAGGATTCAACAGACCACTGAGTCCGTCAAGATGATTTACAGCTGGGTTTGCCACCGGGGAGAGTCTGTGCAACGGGCTGCATCGCGCAATATGGGAAAGACGTCAATACAATGACATTTCCTGTGGTCTTCCAACTCGAGCATCTTCCATCCTTCCGCTCTTCAAGTGAGAGTTTGTCTTCTTCGCTACCCTCAGAATACTAGGGATGGTCTCGTCTATGTGTACACAGGGGCGAATGGGGCCATCTGTCCGCTGAATTCACCATGCGATCTATTCGAGATCTGACTACATTTGTGCCTTGGGTTCTACATTTTTGCCGTGTCCGACTCTTCTTGACTTGAGCTGACAAGTCATCGGCCAAGGAGGTTACATGCTAATGAATATACTAGAGACACCGATAACCAGGCAAAACCACATCTTAGCCATCCACGAACACAGGAAACCATACCTGCAGCTCATTGCCTGCCGTCCGGGCCCTAGGTTGCGCTCGAACTTTGAAGCAGACTCCTGCTTGCTGCGTCGACATGGAAGCTGGCACCCCTGCCATAGCTGCTGTAGCAGCGGTAAAGCGCAGGGTCTGGTTGATCATGGGACTGGAACGGTCATCTCTCACAGATTGCGGCCAGCAGAATACAGAACGCCGACTTCGCCTCTTCGACATCGACCTTTGCCACTGCTAGTAGTGGGGAACCAGCAGACCAGCTTCGATCAAATCTGTTTCAAGGCTTAGTTGGACGTATATAGATCTTGCTCAATACCTATCCCTTATATCGAGAAACGGCCCTGCAAAGAAACCCACCCCTCGTATTCCGCGTCCATCCAGAACTCGGACCCGGGGTCGCACAAGCGGTTCGCCGCTGTCTCTAGTGACTGCATTCCGAGAACTGTTTGTGCTGTCAGGGTCTGCATTTTCTTGTGTGAAGTGTCGTGAGTGTCCAACAGAGTTGCGAAGAATCGTATCAGGCGCTGGCACTCCCTGACAAGGGCAGATCAACGGGGTGCAAAGACATTGAAGGCAGAAATAGCTTGGCTGAGAGACATATAACGGTTGATAGAATCCCATACATCGCTGTGCGCAGTCGGTCTGAAGTCGAAGCGGTAAGCAACGTAAAAGTCCTGTGTTTCCTGTGATGGGCCCAGATTGTCACACGTGACGTTCAGGTCCACCCAGGGACCCTTGATGTCCACCCAAACAACCTTCTGCACGTTGTTCTTGCTGTCCTTCGTCGTGCTCTGGGTGTTGCCGTACTTGAAGCTACCGTCGGAAACAGTGACCTTCAGGTTGAGTACATTGACGAGCGCTCCCGTAGTACCGACGGCATCGTTGTAGCACATCGTGGCCGAGAAAATCAGCATCATTTTTGCCGGTGGATTCCCAGGTGGCACGGTCGGATCATCTGGAGCCGGGGGAAGCGGAACCTTGGATGAGGTACTGTGTAAAGTCGTTGCGCCTGTCCCTAGTTTGGTAGGTACTCGCGGCCAGAAGCCGCCGACCGTGGTTTTCTGGACACTCAGTAAAGATTTCTCGACGTTGACCAGTCCGAACCCTAGACTAGGATCAGGGGCCAGACCCACGGACTCGAACCCGCGCACGTCAACCGCTCCATTAACCAAGATCGCTTTGATAAGAGCAGCAGGAGGCTCAGGGGAGTTGGCAACAGCCGTCCTCAGGGCTTTTCGAATCACAGCACAACAGCCCGCCACGAGAGGCGTTGCCATACTAGTCCCCGAACTGTAGATGAGATTCATGTCCTGGTCCACTCCGTCGATAATGATGTTGCCGAATTTGTTGAGAGGTTTGCCACCATCCCACTGAAGATATTGGCCCACCCCGGATCTCGTCGAACAAATCCCAAGACCAGGTCCGAGGACATCGGGTTTGATTCGACCATCTAAAGTAGGGCCCCTGCTGCTCGTGTAGTAGACCTTTGTAGGGTCGCCATAGATTGTACCGCCAGGATCAGAGATCAGAGAATTGCTGCCGCTGCGCAAGTATCTACGTGACGACTGCGTGGATCCGACAGTGATCACGTTCTTGCAAGAGGAGTGAACACCAACTTGCCCACCCGGCGCTTTTGTCCTCAAATGGCCGGAGTTCCCGGCAGAACAGAGAATGAGGAAGTTCCCTTTATCCTTCATAAATCGGTCGAAATCGATTGCGTCTTGGTTGTATCCCAGCTGTGTGTAGATTATTTCTTGACCATCAGGAGGATCTGTGGCAGGGGGTGAGGGGGGACCTCCCCATGAATTATTGTGCAAACGAGCTCCTTGATCGTACGCCTGCTGCAACATAGGCCCTAGGCCACCCATTCTTCTTTGCAGCTCGCAACTGTTGCCGTTGGATTCTTTCGTAACCTGCATGATGATACCCGCATCTGGCGCCGTCCCTCTGATGGGCCCAAATGTTGGCGAATTATATTGTGCTATCAAGGAACCAGCGATGTGCGTCCCGTGTCCCACAAAGTCAACGGTTTGCCCGTCTGGGAAATCCTGGTATACCAGGTCGCCACTGTCGTCCTCAACCTGTCCCCCGTTACTGTCCAAAACCGGTTCCTCGAGAACGGGACGTTCGCGGTACGAGATCCAGGTCAACCTATGAGCGTTGATGGCAGCTCTGAAGACAGGATGCTTTATGTCGATTCCACCGTCCGCAATTGCAATGATCTCCCCAGCAGCAGATCCCGCCACAACTCCTCCTGAACCCTGGACAGGCATGCTGAGATCGCCACGTGCAATTTCATTGTTCAACGTATGAAGGGGTAGCTCCTCAATGGTCTGCACTTCATCTAGTGCGGCAACCTTCGACAGATCTCCGGCTTTGAGGTTTAGAATAAGCCGACGGTCACGAGCGAGTATTTCATCTGATTCCATGCCCAGCATTTTGATCAGTTGGTCCTTGACGTCCGCTACACTCCGACCGCATTCCGGGTGCAGCACAACATAAACCGCGTATGACCCTTCGTCAGGGACTTTTGATCCTGTATGGTTTGAGGTCTTCTGGTCAGCTGCGGCTTTTTCTGCGTCTGACCTGTCTTCTACACAGGCAACCTTAGATTTTAATATGGCGTTGATGACCAGATCTGAATGGTACACGTTGGCAAACACCACGAAATCAAGTTTCCTGATTTCATCAAGCTCTGCTGGTAGAAAGCGGCACAGGTAGGTGTTGTCGGCAGCATATTGTAGGACGTCCACCTTCAGTCGTCTCAAAATATCGTATTGTTTGTCGATCAATCGGTCCACACAGTGGACCAATAAGTAATTGCTTCTAGAGGCATCTACAGCAAAATGGCTCCCACCCTCTTGCTGCGTACTCGGTGGGATGACGTTGCCATTCACTGTAATCTCGGTCATAGTGGCAGAGGCGTAGGCCTTTCTGTGCATATACGCTCTGTTAACAAGAAAAAAAGCTCGATCTCAACCAGATTCCTATGTGCAACACAGTCTTTCTGGTCGTAAGCGGATGTTGAGACTGGGCCTAAGTGATTGGGCTGTCCTGTCCAGTGCCGTCTGAGAGATAAGCTGCCGCGGTGACGAATTCTAGAGGTTCAGAGAACTCATCAACCACACAAGGGTTTTCAGCTGGTACAAAGCGCCCAATCCAGTGTAGGGCAAACCTCCCTACAAGGTTGCTTGCCTCGTATCGCTGGGCTTGTAATTAATCAGCCTGACTGACCACCTTCTTTTCTGCTCACTTAGACGAGGTGAATCATTTCAGATGTCCACCGCGACGGTTCGAAAGCGCCTGTGATTGGAGCGGGGAGTCACTGTGTCATAGTCTGTTAGCATATTCGAGGCCAGTCGGTGCAAACTGATCTCAGCCAGCCACCAGAGTGGGGGGTTCAGCTCGCTGGATGTTCGATTAGCATGTGTTCAAGCATTTGGATAGCGTTCATCCAGAGCGGGATGGCGGGATGGCGGGAAGGCTACATGAAGCTAAACCCCAAAATTCTTCATCCTACCTTGGGGTCGCAGCTCCCAATGCCCAAAGAGACATGCTCATGATAAAATCTGATGAAGAAGAAAAGAAAGCAGAAAGTCGAAAGCGAAGAAGAATGTCCCGCTGGCAGGGTAGGCAACTTTGCCGAGTGAGCCCCTGAGGCCACAATGGATGCAACAGTACTACCTTATCTATTAACGCACATTTGAGGTCATGATAGGGAAGTGATTAGGCTTATCACATGGCTTGCTTCGGCTCGGGAACGCTGAGTTTTCAGAAAAAGCATTGAATTCTTTGCCAATGCCGTAAGGATTCGGAGTAACTTCACTGCTATTCACTAGAGCAAGCTGTTCCACCTAGGCACTTCCCATGTCATAGCAACTATGGTCCCAGCTGCGGCAGCAAAACTCCACGCACAAGTGGCGTAGGTGCTCAAGCCCACGGCCTGATACCATGGACCATGGTTCCCATGAGCAGCATCGGAATTTCCACCAGAGCTTGCGAAATCTGCCTGATTTGGCTGGGATTGGATCAAGCCGAGAATTCCAAAGTACTGAGCGATTATGCCAGTGACAACTCCCATAAACAGAAAGACTAGGAGCACCAAGCTGAGGTAAGATGCTACAACCGAAGCTTGAGATCGGACAAAGCCACTGCCATTGGGGCCGGTGATGGTGGTAGCTGGATCCACCGCTTCATTGTTGACCTGGATGTTCTCTCCCTTTTGACTCTCGGTCAATGGCTGCGAGGTCGCCCTGGTGGCTTTGCGCGCGTTGTGAAGGGTCATCATGGCCATCGTCCCTGTCAAGATGAATCCCAGGCCGATGAACAAAGTACTCGTGATTCCAAAGTTTCCGGCATAATGAATCTGCTGACAGAGTCTTGCATCGCCCACGTTGGACGCTGTGTCGGTCTGAGTCGCGACTTCGAGCTCGCAACTGGTTTTGTCAAAGCCAAATGGCCTATAGTGATGACAATTCACTTCCCACTTCGAGGTGGGAGCGGCACAGCCGGTAGATTTGGTCGAGCTTGTTGGGCTCGAACTCGTTGCAGTGAACGTTGGGGTTGAGCTTGAAACTGACGCCTGGGCTGTTTTGTTCAAGGGAAGTTCGTGTGCCGTGCAGATGATGAACGGAGACCTGTACAAGGTGAAGATGGGGCACGTAAAGTCCACCGGATTGACTAGACGGTCGTAGTTGTTGCGTACTGCCCACTTACGAGACGTAACTGCCAACAAAGAGAAGACCAGAGCAAGAATGGAAAAGACGACAGCGAACACGGGAGGCAGAAAGCGCAACGTTCGAGGAGCCATGATGCGAAGTCGTCGATATCTTGAAGAAAGTCGTGGTTGGAGTCGATTTACTCAAATAAACAAGCAACCCTCCTACGCATGTCTTGATTTCCATTGATATGTGGAACGGAGAATCTTCAGGGCTACAGCTGCAAGCTGAACTACAGTAGGGTCGTACAGGGTTGTTGGTGCTGAGCAATCGTACCAGGTAGGTAGCTGCTGTGGAAATCTCGATTCGACGCCACTTTACCAGCTGTGGTCTGTTCCATACGGTATTGATATTTTACAAGGGCAAGACGGCGGAGCCGCCCATAAATTCCCCACTCACTCAGCTGAAAAGATAGGGGCATGACCGGGGCCACAGACTCGTCACTCGGCCAGGCTGCGACAACATCGTTCCCCCATGTCACGTCTCTGGGCCAGTCACAGAGTTCATGGATGCTTGAAAGCGTGAGTACGTCTGATGCAAGCAACCGAGCACCAGAGAGTCTTCAGATCCAATGGAAGCCTTCTCGGTCGGCTTCTTCGACCCCCCTTGAGTTGCATCAGGACTCACTCTGAGAGCCGTCGACGTCGCGAATGTTGGATCAACCGACACAACCGTGAGCAATGGATAACATTTGTATTCCAATGCACCTCGATGCCTTCGTGTTGAGCCCGCCATGTTGTGATGAGAAGCTACGCTCAAAGGTTGCACCATATACTCAACCGAATTATACGGCTCTCCGTCTCGATAGTCATCTCTTACAACATGACATTCTTGACCACACAGATTTCCACAACACGCAACCGGCGACGAGAAATCCTCGCACGGCCGACATAGGACTGAGCGCGCCGAATAATCTCAAGCTCCCGCGCATGGGAGTCCATCTGCAATGGTCGCTGCCAAGGTTGTACCGCACCGCGACAGCAAGCGGCAAGGACAGCACCATTGCAAATGCAACGGGCGCCGTTGACCCTACCCAGCCTGTCTTCAAGCAGATTCCAAACCGCTGGATGATTACGCGACACCTCAAAAACACCCAGCGACCTGCTGGAGTCGATGAATTCCAAAGCTGGGTTGTGGAAAGCAATGCATACCAGACCATCCAGACGATATCATCCGACACTGATTTGGAAAGTGGTATTGCTCCTTTCGTTTGCTATCAAGATGGCCACGACGAGGACCCCGACATCTTGAATGCCCAATCTGAAATCTTTCTGGGCCAGAAGTTTGACCTTGCCAAATGGCCCGGCACTGGAGGCAGACAATATCTCCCAGGTGGGCTCACCACCATGACTTCGTCAAACCCTTTGTTCGCTGACTACGCACTGCACAATACCAACGTGCTCTCAATCATCGATAATTTCTCATATCCGTTGGATCCAAATGACGGGAATAACCCCAAGGACGAGAATTTCAGCTACCTACGAGAAGCCCATTGCGATTATTTTGTCATTGGCTGGCATGCGGAGCCAGATTTCGATCCTCTGCACAATTCCGACGCCGACTTGACGTCTCGTCTTTCCGCTCTGATGCTCGAGCTTAGTCCAGAGCTCCGTAAGCCTCCAGCGACAGAAAAGGTACATCTGAAGGACCGCACAGATCCCACAAGGTGCCTCGTACATGGCGCGATATACGACGTCAAATATAACTTCGACCAGCTAGCTGCCAGTCTTGCTGAAGACGGTGCCACCAAATTCACGGATTCAGAAAATATGGAACCATTATCTATTGGAACAACACCTCTGGACGCGATTCTAACATTCCTGGAGGCGCATCAGTACGATGGTGGTGACACGACCACCTTTGGGACCGAAGGAGGTAAACTGGCCAAATACATCATGGAGCTTTCTCAATTTCTCTATGCTGCAGCAGATCAGTATGATGCCCGGGTCCAAGCACAGGACATGATTGCTCAGCAGAATTTTGCGAAGAGTGACGGTGGATCTTATTTTACATTCTCGAAATTTGCTCCGGGCAGTTCGAATGCTTCCGGGAGCAACGACGGAAAGCCCAAGATCCCCACTCCGGCACAGCAAGATATCTTACGAGATCTGAATGACAAACAAAACCAACTCGACGTGGCAGTACGCAAATTGAGCTCATTGAGATGGGACCTATTTGCAGAGTGGTTCAAATTCAAGAGTGAATTTATCGAAATCAACGACCAAAAGAAACGATGGGAATACTATAAAGACATTGTCGGCCCCATCAAAACCGAGATCACGGCCCTCAATAACCTTGTTACTAGCCTGCAGGAGAAGCTAACTACCGTACAAGGACAAGTCGACTGTAAGAAGTCAACCAAGGATCCGTACCATAAACGGACTGATCCTACTCTATGTATTGCAGGATTAGATTCCGGATGGGCCTTAGACGTGATGGACACGCTCCAAGTCCGCGCAGACTCCGAACTGACCAACGATGCCGCGCACCTCGCCGAGGTGGATTCAATTTTTGCGGCGACCTCAAGTGGTCGACCCAAAACGTCCAGTCCCATACCACAAAGCCACGGCCTACAAAGTACAGCTCAAAAGATCCTAGCAGAGTGCCTCAAGAGTGAAAATACTACAACAAACAATGGAAGGAACTTAGGTGATCCGAAGCACCCTCTGCTTACACAACCTCTTACTATAACCGGTTTTCAGGCCTGGGGCGAAAGAAATCCTTATGCACCTCTATTCATTGAGTGGGAGAGTCATTACTTCGACATCAAGAAGGAATACTGGGAAGTTCAAGTACGCCCCAGTCCCGTGGGTCACGCTCATTCACAAGTTCGGTATGCGCCCACACAGCTGTTGGCCACGGATTCCAAGAACGCAAAAGACAATCAAAGTGACATGCGTATACTGAGTGGACGAGTGCTCGTCTTGCCACAACCTCGCTTTAGCCTGCAAAATCTTGTTTCTGCCGTTCTGGACAACAAGGCCAATGCTACCAATCTCACCGATGCTGCTAAAGCCGAGCTTGAAGCCAATATACAGCAGATCAAGTTCATATCAGCGCCGCTGTCCGGACTGACGAATCATTTGTTGACCCGATGCGAAGGCGCCCACGTAAAACCAAACGTGAGGACTCAAGGGAAGAATGTTGTGGCTTTAAAAGCCGCCGATGCCAGCGAAATCGACATGGACTACGAGAATACCCTACCCCTTGTGGATGCGCAGTCTTCACTTACGCCTTATGGTTCCTTGATGCCGTTTGGCCTGGACCAGTACCCTCATAATCCTTTCAAACCCGTCACTCAGGGACAAATGGTGTTCACCAAAATAAACATCATAGATAAATTCGGACAGGCGATATGCTTGCCGCCCAGCAATCGACGCAAGGTTCTCGAATTGGACCCACCTGACGCGAAGATATACCCCTGTCTGAGTGACTATCTGGCACCCGATGTTATAAAAGCAAAGCCAAAAGACACAACTGGTATTCTGAACACTGTCTTTGCGAATCCAACCCAAGCCACTGACGGGGTCTGGCCACATTGCCAATATGTCCAGCTCACACCGAGCATCAATCAGGACGCAAGAATCAACGGATCTTTCCTCATGCAGGACGCTCTCAACTCTCCATGGCGAGAAGTTTCGGAATACGAATCACCCATATGGGGCTGGATAATCATCAACTACGCAGACAGTGGCCTTCAATTCTTCCTGGCGGACGGCCGGTTCTACCGGGAGCTCCGGAAAGGGGGCGTGCAGGGCACAAATCTCTCTGCGAAATGGCTCCCGTACGAAGCCCCTGCAGGTGGTACGGGAATCGCCGGACTGTCGCCAACGGACCCTGCTGTGGCCCAGCTTGACCAGTTCATCAAGAACTTCACAAACGATAGTACAGCGTCTTATCTGCTCGGCTTCTCCGATGTGATCAATGGAGCCATACAGAACATGCCTTTCCCACCATCGAGCTACGCAGGCTACGCAAATGCAATCGTAGGCAAACCACTCGCACTGGTCAACGTTGGCTGGAGTATCGAGCTTGCAGAGCCACCCATCAAACCTCAATTCTACTCTGTCGACGCTCGCACAGACATGGATCAGTGGATAGGCGAATTGGAGGCCTATAGAGTCCCACTCAAGATCGGTGACTACGAGCGCAGCTATGACGGTGTCGTTGGGTACTATGCCGGTACGACGCCGGAAGACCCTCACTCGCAGGACGACCCTCCGCCTGCGCCGACCACGAACTGGGACCCGCTGTACACCTACTTTATGCCCGAAAGCCCGAACATGAAATTCACAGAGATCACACCAGATAAGTACCTCCAGCTCCACCCATACTACATCGACCCAGATCCCGACACCAGCCCTGACAGGAAGACCGGCGCTCTCCCTCCCAAGGCGACTCCGAAGCCGACCTTCAACATGACGGCGGCGCGGTGCAAGAAATACACAGTCACCAGCATCATCATGGACCCTTACACCCCGATCCAGGGCTACAGTCCCATGCTGCCCACCAAGTCCCTGACCCTGCCGCCCTGGACCATCAAAACTGCCATGGACAAGATGCATGCCTTCTTCAGGTTGGGCCCAGTCCTACTGACCAACGACGTGCCCTATACCTACGACCTGGCCAACGCCACCAGCGACGGCAACACACCCAAGGAAGCCGTGAGTCTGCCCGTCTCCGGACGCAAGGGCACATGGAATTGGCTGCAGCCGTACGCCCAAGACGGCTTCGACGCGGAAGGGAATGATGCCGTGCCAAAGTTTGCTGCCATGGGCGTGCAGGAGGATCTTGGTGTCACCAAGTTCGAGCCGGCTCCCTACACCTTCCTCGAGGGCTATTTGCAGCTCATGGGCAGGCTTGATAACAAAGGAGGCACGTAGTAAAAGAAGGAGGGAGGGGGAATCCAGAGTGAAAAAGAGCCGAATAAGTAGGGGCGTCCTTGGGAGTCGACAATTTGCTTTCCTTTTCCACATCTTCACCTCTTTGTTGGAAAATCTTGTCATGGACAATGAAAATGCTCGATTCACAATTGACGTACACTTTCTTGCTGATTTGTTTGAAAGGCCCGAGAAACTACGTGCCACGTTATATAACTACTAGTATGGCCGTTCATGATTCCACGTAAGGGGTCGCTTCTTGCAGTAACTAGACCCCATCTCTTGGGTCCACCTTCTCATCCGTAGCCGCGGTCTTTATGACGGCGTACGTCCCAAACGGAGTGGCTTCGCCGTCTGGGAATGCGCTCGTGCTGTAATACTCGGTCCAGCGAACCAGACACTTGCCGACTTCCAGTTTCCTACGTTCGCCGTCAACCTCCACGGCCGTAGTATTGGCCAACACGTCCGAGATACGGGGTTCGGCCAGGCGAAAGCTCAGCTCCGCTGTCCTGTCGTCATCCAAGACGATCTCATAGTCGAGATTGGTCGATCGAGGGATCAGTTCAATGTGCATGTTGGACACGTTATTGCTGCTGTCGTAGGTTAGGAAAGGGATGAAGCGTTGGTTACTGAGCATCCGCACCCCGGCCCCGTCGTAGGTGTCGGACACTAGGGTCTCATGGACGGCGTCCGTCGGAGAGTTCTGCGTATGCATGGGGATGTCCACGGCGATCTTGACGAGGTGGTAGTCGGACTTGGTTACGACCTTTCGTAGGTCGAAAATCAGGTCGAAGTAGAAGATGTTCCTGGCTGGGACGAAGTCGTCCTTGGCGTAATTATCATGGCCTGGCATCTGGACGCGAGTCGGTGGGCCTTTGTAGTCGGCAAAGACTGTCAGTTTGAACTTTCGGGCCAGGTTGGATATACTGGGCCTGCCTGCTGGAGGCGGGAGTGCGGTCTTCTTGTTTGGGTTCGGAGGCGGACGCGGTTGCATTCTCAACTGCTGATGTGGCGATCTTGTTGTAGGGAGTAGGCGCTGACTCTGGGAACTCGCTTTCGGGGCAGAGGGTATTGACTTCGTGTTCATCACGCTGGCTTTCAGCTCAGATCGATTTGTCATACTCTGTGGCTTAGTTGCTTCCGAAACTGATGTCTCTGGCGGGTCCCGAACAAATAGTTGTCGGTTATGTGAGCCAGTCGGTGGTGGCGGGGTCAGTACTTGCCCGCTACGATCGTGCGGCGTATTGTCAATGGCTGGTGGTGGAGTGAGCTGGAAGAAGTAGCTTGGATCATTGAGCTCGAGGCCAACTTCGCAGGAGTTCGCCGTCTTGTCTACGTACGGTTTCTCCGTCGTACTCCGGTCGAGCAAGGCTTGGTGAATACCGTTAGCCATCTCTTGGATTCTGAGACACCTATTAGGAAAGTTGAGCCAATTCGTAGTTGTTGCTTTGGACAGCTCTTTACCCTCATCTGGAAATATTCCAGGGGGCTGGGTGGAGAGCCTTGCCAGCACGAAAGTGACATCTTCTGAGCCCTCGACTGCGCTGATAGATGATCCGATTGCATATCGCTGCTGATGCTGTGGTTGAGCTAGCGTTATGGAAGAGAGTTCTTGAAATTGGCGATCCAACAGGCACATAAGGGTCTGATCGTCCCATTTTGTCCAGCGACAGACTGGAGAGCGGTTGTCGGGGTCATTCCATTTCACTGTGATACGCATGTCGGGCATCGCCTTGACCAGTTTGGAGCGAATGATGAAACCACAGCAAGGAATCTGAGGCTTGATGCCTGCGTCCGGAATCACATTATCAAGATAGCCATTGAACATCTTCTTGATTTCTCTTCGGACAAAATCATCCTTCTCATCCATATGATTGGCGACCGAAAGTGCACCATCTAGCAAACAATCCAGCCAGAAGTCATCAATATAAAAGAAGCGGAGCGACTCTGGTGGGACAAATGATGGCTCTGGGATCAGATATTGTGGAGGAATACCTCCTAGTGACAATTTCTCTGCCAGCCAATCATGAATGATAGGCCAATCGCTGTTGCTGGGTTTGGTCTTATCGAAACCAGTGTAGGGTATTGGGTTACCTTGGGCGTCTTTTCCCGAAGCCGCATTGCTGGCGATGGCTTTTTGTAAGTATTCTTTAAGGACTGGGAGGGCCGTGGAATCAGTGACATCTGCAAGCACGGTTCGGTTGACCGGAGCCTTAATCCTTTGGGGATCTCCAGTCTGTCCAATTGACTTCTTTTGAACGGATTGCATGACCGGGAGCACCGTCTTGAAAAGGTCCTTCCCGGGTGTCATGTCATTGAGCTGCATGCGGGTGTTGTCAGCCGCAGCATTGCGCACCACTGATCGAAACCTCATCAGCGCGGCACTGAAAGCCGTATCCGAAATCGCGAGCAGTTTTCCCAGCTGCCATGCTGACGAGTATGACAAATCCATCAGTCCAGTCTGCGGATCAAGAATTTGATAGTCCTGCGAAGTGGTCGAGCAGTCTGGTATGGTGGCTGGCGCTGGCGGTGACGGCACATTCAACGGAACCAAGGCCCCACGATTCAAAGCCGTTGACTCCTCGCCGGTTTGTGTTCTCCATCTAGAGAGAGTATAACCCATCTTCAGTCTGTCCGCCAGGATCTTCGAAACTTGCGACTTAACATTGCCATCGCTCGGAGCGGCATTGGCCCCAGACTCGAGTTGGAACAGAAGCTTGTCATCGATTCTCAACATTTGTCGGTTTTCAGTAAGATTCCTCATAGTGTCGACGAAATTCACCGGATTAGGCGGAAGGGTTTGATAGATCCAGCTAAATAGGGAGACAAGTCCAACGCGATCCGTAGGGGGAGCTGGGGCATTGGGAGAAGATGGTGATGTTGTTGGGGGATTTATCCACGAGTCAAGTGTTGAGTCGAGATGCTCGATACTGACAAGATGGACCACTTGTGTCCGAGGCTGTGACAGATCTGAGGGAAGGTCCTTCCACACGTTACCTGATAAGACGCTGTCGTGAAGTGCTCCGGGACGAGGTGATACCACGATGCTGAACATTCCTTCCTCCTCTACCCCAGCGTCCGGACAGCCTTCCGTGTTTATGTGACGTACGTGGGCCATGTATTTGTACTGCTCAATGCCTTGATGAGGTGGAGGATCCGGCGCTTGGGGGCTGGAAGGTTGGGAACCAGAGTTTGGGGCCATTGGCTTTGGAGAGTCAGAAATGGAGAATAGCTTGGTCACTAGATCCTTCGTTGGAAAGATGATGTTCACGAGATCAGTCGAACCCGTTCTTTCCGCCAACCCTGTGTCATCGCCGGTGAAGCCGGCCGCATAGTCGATCCTGGCGGACTCTGCTATTGTGCTGAAGTAGTCTTTGACCTGCATCGAGAAAGTTCCGTTCGCATTCTGCATTTTCAAGTCCGCATCGACCTTGAAACCAGGGAGGTTCAGAGATTTTGGCTCGTCCAGTGTTGTGAAGTGGAGATCTTCTGGGTTGAATACGAGCAGAGCAACCCATGGAACCATTGAGCGCTTCACAGTCTTTGTCTCTCCTGATTGATTTGTGATGGTATCGGGGTCGATGGGTTCGGCCAGATTTTGAGTCTTACCAGGGGAGATTTCCCACGGATAATGCGGATCATTCAGGACGAGGTGAGGAAGTATACGAGCCTCGTCTTGATGCCCATCAGGCGGGTAGTAACTGTTGATCAATTTGGGATCCAGAGAAAACCGAGGCACCACCACCTCGAATTCCTGCCCAGCTTGGTTGCCTTGGGCGTCTGATGCTTTGGTGTTCCAGAACTGGAGACTTTGGTTTCCAGAAGTCACCGTTTGAGTCGCCTCAATCACGTAGTCCCCGGCTTCAAGACTGGGTTTGTAGTAACCGAATAACTGCATTTCGCCTGACTTGAGCTTCGTAGTATCAGCGGGTTTAGGATCCCTTGCATCGCGGACCAATTTGGCGATGTGGCCATCGGTCAACCTGGTCGCTGACATGTTTGATTTGAGTGAGGCAGACCAGCTCACGTATACAAACCTTCCAGCGGGAAACACAACAGCTTCTTTTACTCAAGCTGGAAGCACCACGCGCGCACTTACGTCTTGCCTGAAGCTGGCTGATGCGGCGATGAGAAAAGAATAAATGATGACAATCCCGCGACAAGTTGTTGCACAACGCTGGCGATACGAGCGCAACACGTGCAAGCAGCGAAGTAGCAAACATTCAAAGCAGCTCCTTAGCAGCACGGAGCCATCGTGAGCTGCGTGTGCCAGTCTCGAGTTCTTCCAATGCAGCCTGCACATGTCAACACAGCTCCTGTTGTCGTGGGCTGAAAAATACCACTAGTTCTTGTTCGGAAGGCGTTGACGGCGTTGACGCTTGTATCACTCAAGTATCGGCACGGTCCTTCGCCAGCTGAAAACAGGGGTCCAGCTGCATAAGATCTTTTCCCACTTGGGAACGTCCACGTCGTCAAGAGTCGCCAGGAGGCCACCGAAACAGGATGTGCACACATCGACAGCGACCGCGAGAATGGTGGCGTCAGCTGAGCTACACCGACTCTTAAGGAGATGCCAACTACTCGTAGCACTTCGCAAGAAACAGTGCTCCTTCGTCTGACGGCACTCCATTTATCTAGACCCCGACTGGGGTAAAGCGATATGGAGAACTGCGAAGTCAGCGCTCTCAGAGGCGACTCTGAGTAGCACTCCCCATCATCCTTGGGCCTGATTGCGATCCATCCTTCGTTGTCAAGAGTTAAGTTTCGAAGTTGGATAGGAATCCGCTCCATGTTACTCGGTGCGAGGCCAGGAAGGCTGTAGCCATGTCGACGGAGCCGTCACCCTCAGTCTCAGTGCTGAATGTCGACGGTAATGGTCCAGTCCATGAATGGCAGGAATTCCTGGTCCAACCAGAGATTGGTTGTCAGTTGGGTGCAACAAATGGGATCTCTGGCCCGGATGTGACCTGCAATTTTACCAGTGACGGACTATGGGGCTATGTCTTTGACTCTTCGACCAACAAGGCACAATTTGGCGTGGTGAGCTCTCAACTCAACGACAATGTGGTCTTAAGTGGCCTCAAGTCGGCCAATGTATCGCCCACTCTCATCCAAGCTCTACAGAAGTTCGGCGTGGCAGGGCCACATGATGAGATACCTGGCGATGATGGAAGTCTCCCAGTCGTCAACTCGGCAACAGCGCCACTGACTCCGCCGGCGTCGACGGCGCCGAGCGGCCTGATCGAGTCGCTCGTGGAGAACATTTCCCATTCCCAGGTCTTACAAGTTCTGCAGACGGGGATCTCTAAAACGGAACGAAATGCGGTATGGTTCACACCGGGAGTAGTCTTCCGCACTGACATAGCACTCACTTTCGGCCTCGCCTCAGGCGCGGAGACGATTCTTCAGAGCATGGCAACCTCGATCGCTGAGAGTAGCTTTAACCTCCACTTAACACCAAACAACGAGAAGATCGACTTCAAGATCCAGCTTCAGAAGACGTTGTACGGTGCTCAGACCAGCTTAGGCGATGGCCCATTACAATGGGAGGTGACCAACACTTACAGATTGGCCTTTTTATTTGCCGTCGGCGCCTTTCTCTTCTCTATCACGCTAACACCGAGCGGAATCGACTTTTCAGTCACGCAAAATCCAGACTCGACTGTGGTCGCAAGTCTCCTGAGTTTGACTGGACAGGACAACAGTAGTCTTTCAACGGATGTGGTAGTGGACAATCTACTATCTGACGTGCGTATCCTCAAAGCTTCAGTCAACAAAAGCTTTGGCAGCACCGCCGACTGGAGAATCACAATTGGGCTCGTCTTGGGCAGCATGGAGGTCTATCTCGACTACAGCTCTTCCTCTGAGCTCTTCACTGGTGGCTTGATTCTACAAGGCTTTTATGCTCTGGAAAGCGACAAGCTTTTCCCAGACTATCACACGGGTCAAGTCATTGTGGCACCAGACGCCAATTATCAGCCCAAGCTTTTCTGGGATATCAAAGATCTCTCGAAAGACTTCCAATCTATCCCAGCCGTGTTTCCCACAGCTATAGTCTTGGCTACTGTTGCCTTTTCCAAAAGTCCAACACAAGTCTGGTTCGCCGCGAAACTCATCAGCCCATCGACTGTCCAAGACAACGGGGATCCCCCAGTCCCTGCGCCATTCACTTGGGACGAGCTAGACGTCAGGCTCTCGAAATCAGCAGGTCGGTTGTCTTGTGCCCTTTCCACGCGGTTTACGCTTGAGACTCCGACAAAGGATGCGTTCGCGGACCTTGGTCTTAGCATTGCGTACACGGGAGGGGACTGGCTCATCATGGGGTATGCTGAAAATCTGACTGGCGCGATGCTCTTCCAATTTTTCGATCCAGCTTTCCGGGATCCGCTCACAGCAGTGCTCGGCCGACTGACAATTCCTACCCTTCAGGTTGCTTATACGTACGAGAAGGGGGGCGTGGCGTCGAGTTTTGCATTTATCGGCGTGGTTCAATTGGGAAAATTGCAGCTACGTCTGGTGTATCAATACGCAAACAGCAAAGTCGGTGCCAATACAGCAGCTACCCAGACACTCCCGGCAGATCAGAAGAGTAAAGCAATGCCTCCAGTGTCGTCGATAACAGATCCGAAAAATCCCTCAGCTCAGCTCGTTCAAACGGAATGGGACTTTGCTTGCGATCTGGGGGCTGCACCAGGAGCGGATGTCACACTGGGACAAGTCATTGACTCTATCGTTGATGGGGGCGCCGACTCACTGCCCACCTTTCTTACCAATATTCCGTTTCCCGCGGTAGGAACAGACCGAAGCCTGATTTCTATAAAGGTGGCGAAGTTTGGGACAGGATCTGTCTTGTTTGCATTGCGTTTCACACTCGATGGATTCACCTTCACCTTTGCCCAGGTTGGGGGCAAAGCGGGAACGAAGACGAAACAAATGCTGAGGTTCAGCGTCGCTCCCTTGACTGTGATGAAGGACATCCCCTTGATCAATACTCTGCCTCAGCCTTTTGATCAACTTGAATATGTGTGGGTCAACGACGCCGGTGGATTTCTGCAATCAGAGGCTGATGCATTGAACCAAAAAGTCCTTGGGGGCGATGACTCTTTATTTTACCGCCAACTGGTAGGGCAGGGTCCAAAAGCGGCACCAAGCAACGCGGACAATGTCGTCTTGGTTCCTGGACACCACTTTATAGTGGTTAGAAATCAACAAGCGACGCTCGATCACGTCTTCGCAGCCACTACACCGAGTGTTGCGAAGACGCTCTCCGGTCCGAGCTCTGGAGGGTCTACAGGACAGCCTACAGGACAGCCTACAGGACAATCGACAGGACAAGCTAGCCAAACAGCCGATGTCTCAACGATACCACCGCCAGCAAGTCCCCCGTCAAAGGGTGCCGTAGAATTCACGATCGGACCACTGTCAATTTCTGCCGTTGCGTTGCAATACAAGGAGCAAGGTGGGAAGAAAGTCATATCTCTCACGATGGATGCCACCTTTGTCATGGGGCCTATCAGCTTCAGTCTGCTTGGGTTTGGATTCGATATCCCATTGGACGCGATTACACTCGACAGCTTCAGCTCCTTGACCAGCATTCAACCCGAGATTTCCGGTCTCTCGCTGAGTTTCGACAATCCTCCCCTTCTGATTGCAGGTGGCTTTGAGCACAAGACTATAGGCTCACTTGCTACCAATGACTTTCAAAACATCTACCTTGGTGGCATCGGCATCAGCTGGCCTCCATATACATTCGTTGGACTTGGGGAATATGCCGTCCTCGAGGACTACAAATCCATCTTCCTGTACGCCAAACTCGACGGGCGTAAGTACTCAGACCTCCCCTCGAATATACCATATGCTGATTGAACTAGCGCTCATCACACTCGAGTTTGCGACCATCTCGGGTATTCGTATGGGTTTTGGGTATAACTCTGTAGTCCGCAGCCCTGCCATGGACGAATTGACAGTGTTCCCATTTATCGACGATGGCTCCTCTTCTTCGAGTGCTGGAGACAATCCTCTGCAGATTGTGAAGAATATGACGCAAGCTGTTGGGAACACAGCAGCATGGGTTTCCCCGAAACAAGATTCCTACTGGTTCGCGGTCGGGATGACGGCGGCGGCTTTCGATATTCTTACCATCACCGCGGTAGCTATGCTGGCATTCCGTGACACGGGGGTGATAGTCAGTCTCTACGCTGATGCGGTGGCTCAGATGCCGCCGGATGCCAAGAGCACATCCGAGATGATTGTCTATGTCGAGCTGGGACTTGTGGCAGAGATGAACTTTATCGACGGCTACTTTCGTGTCGAGGCAGCTCTGGCACCAACGTCTTTCCTACTCGTCAAAGACTGCCATCTCTACGGGGAATTCGCGCTGGTGTATTGGTTCGGAGTAAGTGGCTAAAATCCTCCAAGTCATTAGCAGAGCTGATCATTACTTCCAGACCAATCCACACGCAGGCGATTGGGTTTTCTCGGTGGGCGGCTATCATCCCAAATACCAGAAGCCCGACTGGTATCCCGCAGTGCAACGGCTGGGGATCTCGTGGAATCCAGGGAAGTGCATGTCCGTTACTGGTGAGGCCTACTTTGCCGTGACTCCCAAAGTCGTCATGGGCGGAGCAATGATACGGGTGACTCTGAGCATTGGACCTGTCGGCGCCTGGCTCGAAGCCAGCTTTGACTGCTTGATCAATTTCCACCCGCTCCATTACTCGGCGGACTTTAACGTCTCGATTGGTGTTACTTTCGATATGGACTTCTGGTTCATTCACATTCACATCGAGTGCTCGGTTGGAGCTTGGTTGACTGTTCAGGGGCCTGACTTTGGTGGCGTTGCACAGTAAGTTCGCCTCGGAAGATCCTCAATTCCGCCGCAATGAGGCCTGGCTAATAGGTTCCCCAGTGTTGACTTTTACCTGTTCGGCTTCGATGTTGACTTTGGCAGCAGTCCCGAGGCAAAACCGGCTCTCTTTCTCATTGAGTTTTGGTCTATGCTACACCAGCCCGGACCGGTCGTTGACTCTCAGAATGCCGTTGCTTCAGATAGGCTTCGACCACGCCTGATGCTCGACCCAAACGTCAATCCAGATCCCACCATTGGACCCCAATACCAAGTGTACACTCCGCCCAGTGGTGTCCCCATCGAAGGTGCAGCATTTAAATACGTCCTCGAGGATGGGAACTATACCCAGGCACAACGGCCGCCATCCGGCAGCACAAGCACCGCAGCAGGTGCAGGTACGGGGAACAACGCACCGGCCGCCTCCGCCCCAACTAACACCGGTGCGGGTGCTAAATGGTTCGTCAAAGGAGGCAGCTTCAAGTTTCGAATTGCCACCGATTTCGCACTCAGCCACGCTCTTGTGCAGGCGGGTGATGATGGGGACGGAGACGCCGTTGAGGTGAAGAATCCGAATGAGAAGAGTCCGGCTCCCGTTCAAAAGCCTGGTCAGAAGCCCGACACAGGCATCTATTCGCGGCCCATGCACGTGGATCAAGGTATCACATCTGAGCTCACAGTGAAAATCTACAAGAAAGCGGAAAAGCTGGTTGAAACGGGCCCGGCCAAAACCACCATCATCCATCATGTGGTCGGTGGCTGGACAGAAGGAGCCTTTGACATAAAGGCAGTGCCGCAAGCAACATGGGGCAAGTATTCCCTTGACACTGATCCCATGGCGAGCGCTGCCACAAGCCTATTATCCCACGACGACGCGACGACGCCATTGGGAATGGCCCTGAAGCTGACGGCCCCGTTACCCTATCTCGCCAAAAGCTTTATCCCCGTCTTCAAGGCCGCCGATGCCGCTGTCATGGGTGTAGAAGACTTTCGGTACAATGCCGACGGCGATCACTGGTACTTGCCGGTCTACGAGCCACTCGTCAAGCCTAATCTCGTGAAGCCGCCTCCGCCGCCGCCGTTACCGGAGATGGTGCCTTCACAAAGTCTTTACATACCCAGTGAGTTGACGGACGTGGAGCAAAAGGAGCAAAAGGAGACTCCTCAACAACGATGGGACGATGTTGGAAGCAAATGGACGAGTTTGGCGGCGGATAAGAAGAGCGTTGTAGGGGACCCTACCGACGGCTTGATCGCCCGCGTGTGCGACATCTTCCAGTGGGAAAAGGGTTGGCAGGTGAAACAATCCCTTTTGAGTGGCTCCGGTAAGGCCTCATCGGCCACCGAGGTAGTGCCAGCGACGACAACCAAGATAGCAACAAGCCCGGTTGCCCTCGGCAAGCAGACCTCGACCACAGCGACAACAGCTCCTCCCGCATGGCAGCTGACGGGCAATTTCCCTGCGAAGCTGGTCCGCGACGTGAACCAGAAGGGCACGATGGTGAAGAATCTCGAGTCCACATACCTGGCTTTGCCCAGATTGGCCGTTGTCTCCTAAGTAGAAGCTGCCATTTGCTGCCCACGCGAGGGTACAAGCAAGCCCAATGCAGGATTTGCCCTTGAAAACCCTTCTTTTGAATCGAACCATGTGAACTATGGCATTGTGGAAGGCTCGTAAGTAGGCGGCCTTGACTGATCGGTCGTCGGAGGATGAGTCTCTAGATGTTGTGGGTTGGTCTATGACTGTTTGTCTGAAGAACTGGTCCTCGAAATAGGTAAGGTAGTGAGCTTGACAGCTGTACGGTGTACTTTGTTCCCTTGATATCATAAAATTCACCAAAAAGGTAGTAGTAATATGAATCCGTGGTATTGCTGTTCACGACGTGGACACAGCACAACTCATCAGAAAAAAAGATCAAAAAAAGAATGTCAAGCCGACATAAAGCGTCCTGTCATGATTTCAGAAAGAGCATGAGCACACATTCATCGACATCCCTGAATTGGGCTTGCAGTAGTAGTATTACCTTGCCAGTGTGTGAATGGTCGACCGTGCCACCACCAAGCAGGGTACAGTAACACTATGCCTTCTTCCAATCACGCATACCACAAGACACCGAAGATGCTTAGCACTCTAGATACTAGGCCACGGCATACTGGGAATATACGACATGGCAAAATGGAGGGAACACTTCCCAGGTCCAGAGTGGCTACGGTCGCAGAATGACCGAGTATGGATACGTACAATCGTGATGGGCCAGTGTCACCCAGAGTCCATCAGCAATGCCAGCAAAGGCGTCAGTGATGGAGTTGAGGCATTCACCTAGGTGTTGAGGGCACATCAGAAGGTGTAGCGCACTGGTAAGAGCTCGATGTTGAGTATCCTCCTGCAGATCAATGTTGCGTAGGTTCGACATCTCGAGTAGCCACGGCACTCCAGGGTTAACAAGGTCGCCCAGACGCTTCTGCTTATCACATCCATCTATACCGACGAGCTTTGTCGCAGATATCTCTTGGACTCCATCAGGAGCCAGATGTGGCTGCCTAAATGGCGATGTTTGGAATGAGGACTGTCAGTTGTCCAGTAATGCTCTAGCAGTCCCAAATTCTTGCTCATCCGTCCACTTGGACTTGACTTCAGTGGATTTGGCGATCGATTTTCCAGTTGTGTGACTGAGCAAGAACTTCAACAGCGCCACAATGAAATGCGGGCACCCTGTGCGAAGTTCGCCAGGCAGCTGGAGAACAGCTCACAAGGTAGCATGTGATGATGTAGGAGTAAAGTAGTCGGTCTTGAGTTTGCCGCCGCAGACGAGAGCGGATAAAGCAGAACAAACAGCTCAACCCAAAGCCAGTGGACCCTGTTTCCATTTCTCCATCTCAGCTTCCGCAAAGTTGGCTGTGCTCCCATAAGCCAGAACTAGAAAGCCAAGGTCTTCTCTATCGACATCGAAAACCTCCCACCAATTCTGACCGACAAGTTTGACGCCGGTCTCTCGTGCAGCCAGATAAATTGCGCCCACCGCCAGCGCATTCGGCTGATGCGTAAGGTAGAGAAGTTGTGGTGACAGCAATCCTGCGTTCAAGTGTTCGAAAACCCTCTTTGCTAGATTTTTCGAAGATACTCCCAAGACTTGCATGTATGTCAAAGCCAAGCCGTGTGGCAGAGCCACTCGGGTGTCAAACCCAATGCCCACAAGTATCATGCTCTCACAGACAAACAAGCGCTGTCTTTCTTTCTCGTAGGTTCCTTCTGTTACATAGTACTCGGCAGGGACGAGTTCCGAAGGTGTGTCGCCAGGATTGACAAATTTGAGTGGAGAGGCTTTCGAGGTAAGATAGGCGTAAACATTGACAACTGATCGAGCCGAGACTGGAGTAGTAGAAACTTTGGCGGCAAGGTAGATAGCTGCCGCGGAGTATGTTCTTGGACCGAAAGCTCCACGATCTTCGGGTCTGCTAGCCACTATGAATCGCTGGAGAAGGACAATTGCATGTGCAATAACTTCTTGTGCAAGGCGCAGGAGGATGCCAGCGGCCGAGGTGAGTTGACATTGTGCGACTCGTAGAGACTGATCGTCTTCGTTTTCGATGGCTCTCAATGAGGCCAGTTGTTTTGGAGTGATCAAAGAGTTAGACAGGTTCTCCAAGGAGGAGGAGATTGGCGCCATGACGGCGAGAATGCATGATTGTGGCTTTGGAAGACGAGGCTGGATTGTACGGCTCTACATGTGGAAAAGTCCAAGATACTCCGCAGTAACTTGGTAGGGTGAATCTTTCCATCCGCAGATTGGCATCTGATCACAACTTCGTCCTAAGAGTACAGGTAGAGTTGTTCGTATCTCTGCTCCCCACAGGATGGATGGCCCTTCCGTAACGCCCGGAACAACTTGCACAGATCTCCATCCAGCTGAGCGATTCGTGCCATCTGTCGGGCTGTCAATGTTACGGACGTAGGATTCTGCGGTGCTACTCGAATTTCCCCGGCGATCTACCTCGCTAACCAAATGGGGGCCGAGTCGCGAAACCCCAGGCACCCCAGGTTTTCCTTGGGCGTCGTCGTCATTATTGTGCCGCCCGGGGGACAGCCCACGATTGGCCTAGAGAACCTATAAGCTTGCCTGGCCAAGCTGACCTAACCCGATCAATACCTATTCGACGAGGCCTCCTTCAAGCTTTCGCACGCACGCAGACGTGCAAGATCGCGAGTTGTGTACACAAGTCCGTCCGAGTCTATTCTTCTTGCATCACTCAAGCATACCAACAAGATGTCCGATACTCGAAGGGCGTTTAAGAGTGCGCGTTCACCCCGTCTGGGCGATATGGTCAGCACCAAGTTCCAGCACAAGTCCTCGGTCCGCACTCCAACCTGAACACTTGCATAAACTCGCGAGATCCCTCCCGCAAACCATGTGCCATTCCAACAAGAGACAAGCAGGACCATCGCCTCCCCAGTATCAGCAGTCGAACTGGTCCAGCGATCGAGGCAATTGCCACAAATCTTCTATGACTTCTGCCCATTGCAAGCATGCACATACCCTCCCTCCAAAGCGGCACTGTACTTGCAAAGAATACGATCAAGACTACTATGTTCAATCATACTCCCGCCGACCTCCTGGAACAGTGCACCCTGCCATCGGCATCCCGCTTAGCATCGTGACCTGTGGCCTGTCGTGTGCTGCATTCGGCATTTATAGGTATGTCCTCTCAGCCTCACAAGGTTCTCTGGACATATACTGACACATCTTGCAGAGGCGTCAAAGAAAACAGAGCAGCGGCCAAAGCACAGAAGGCAATGTCCTGGGCCCAACAATTAGCTGCGACAGAGCAGGTCACAGACGCCTATGTCAGACCGTCGCCTGTTGCGCTGAAGGCCGAGATGCCTGGCCACGACTTTGTCGATGCCTCATATGGTAGTGAACGAGGACGTTCGATCTCGACAGACTCTTCGGCGGCCTCGTACATTTCCACGTCATTGCGCAAAGTCGACAATGTCTCTGAGGTTGACAGTACGCCACTCACTCCGCCACCTGGATACAATGAGAAGGCGTGGGACAAGAGATAGTGAATAGTGCATGGAAGACACTAGAGCGTGGTGCAATGGAAAGGTCTGGCGCATGTACATCTAATGTATCTTCTTTCGACTTGTTTAGTGGAAATAGCATACTCTTTACCAATTGAAGCGTAATCATCACTGGAGGAAGAGTTCAGAATATCGTTCGACACTTGCACTGTGACAAGAATTTTATATCCGCTGCCAAGACCAACGACAACCTCAACATCAACCACCAAGGCCGCCATCGCGCAGCCCAGGAACCGACAAAGCTGGAAGCGAAGATCACAGATCACCAAGTTAATCCTACTAACCACGAACACACACAATAAGATTTACAAGAAGTATTGCTACTCTTATTAAGATTCTCCGACCTCGGAAGCCAGACCCAGAAACGCAACTGGCAACGCTCGAGCCTGGTATCCTCGATCCTGGCAAGGCTGGACTGAAAAGGGACATTCCAACACCTCATCGGCTTTCTGTCTCGGCTTTGCTGTTACTCTCGAGTCATCGGCGTAGGAAGTGTACGAGCGACAACGATCAGCGATAGAACTACTAGCCACATGGCGCAAACGAATCTCTCCCACCGCCGTACGCACAATCTCCTCTTAATCAGCAAACTACTCAATCAACGCGATCACGCCAGCCCATTTACCCTCGTCCTCGATACTCTAGAGCAAACCGCAAAGCCTCTTATCCGTGAGTACTTGCGCCGGTCTAGGCTCTCAAAGACAAGCACGATATTCCTAGCTTTCGAGACGATTATCAAGCCGCGAGATGTCGACCATTTTATCGAGTGCTACGACGAGAGCAAGAGCCCAGAGAGGATCGCCAGGGAGGTCATGGAGTTGCTGGCACGTTCAGGAAGCAAGCGTGAGCACTTTTACCACGACAACGCCATGCCCATCAGATATACTAACGTCGCACACCAGGACATTTGATCATAATCGATTCATTAACGACACTGGCCTCGATATCCACGAATCCAGCTTCGCGCCTGAATCTGACGGCATTCCTATCGTCTTTGCTACAGCCGCCTCAACAACCCCAAAGAGCGCAACAAGCGCAAGAACAGCCACAAATTTCCCTGGTGGGAGTCTACCATACAGATATACCACTTCCTTCTTCACCACCATCAACCACATCGACATCATATCTTCCTTCGCCGCTTTCCCTACTGTCATACCTCGCCACAACTATCATCACCGTCCATTCACTGCCCATTCTTCTGGCCGAGCAAGCAGCGAGAGCAAGGTCGCTTGTGGCACCTGCCTATGGCTTGGCCGAGGAGACTGAGGGTGTGCTGATCGGTTTCAAACCCAAACGCGACTTGAAACTTGAAGAACGCGGGCTTGTCCTAGAACTCGAGCACCGCAGGAAAAGCGGCAGAGGAGTACTGGAATGGTACTTCCTACCCAGCACAACCAAAGCGCAACAACCAAGCTCCGGTCCTCATGCGTTCCGGGAGATCATCACATTGCTAGATGATCATCCTCTTTTCCGTAAACCGAAAGAAGACGAGAATGTTGACCAGCAATTGTCAGGCATGACATTCGAGCTTGGCCTAACCGAGCGCCAGAGGTTGGAGCGAGAAGGCGTAGTGTTGCCATACTTCGATGCTCAGAAAGCTGGCGGTGGAGGTGAAGGTGGAAGGATTCTGTATGATATGGGCGTCGAGGACGATTTCGACGAGGAGGAGGATGAAATATGAAGTGCTGCTTCTGCTTATCGTAATCAAACATTTCCAAGTCGCTCAACACCAAGAGCTTCTGTCGAATCCCTACACCTGAGACAGCCGCAAACCAGGGTATCTTGTGCGCGACTAGTAGCCGCCAATTTACTATTCATACAATCATCGAAGACCTGCCAATAAGTCGCTCAGAAGAAGCGCCACCACACGAAAAAGATCATGATCAATCCAAGAGCTGCGAACGGTCCGTACTGTCATCTTTATCAGTACCAAAACACGAAGGGCGTGCATGCGACTGACCTGTTTCAGCATCAATTCCCAATTTATTCGCACTGCAGCTCTTTTGTATTTTTTGCTGTCCTCTCTTAACCGGCCGCTCATCTCGCCCATTCTTTCCAAACTGTCTCCACGATAGAGTAGATCCTCGATGTTCTTGGTCATGACCTTGGTAACATCCTTCAACTCGTCATTCAACTTATCCAGGTTCGCGCTCGCTCGGCTGTCCTGGTAGACCTTCTTCGTCCGCTGGATGTACGTGTCAAACTCGACAAAGGCATAAGGCCGTAACGTCGCGGAGAGGTATTGCTGAGAAGGGTAAATCGTGGTGAATTCTTGCGACAGGTCGGAGAGGTAGGTAAACGCCAATTTTCGAGGATAGGAGCGGTCGCAGATGCATAGGAAGCACACCGAGTCTTTGATGATGTAGCTAGATTCCGTCCCTCAGTAACCCAAATTGCGGCAGCCATCTCAGGGATCTTGCGCGTACTGCAATGTGTATTGACCAGACTCAATGCTCGCCTGCTGCTCTGAATTGCGATTCAGCCGTCTGAAGATCATTTTCGCCTGCGATTTGACCTCTGACAGCTCTGTCTCGACCTGCGCATAGCTCTGTCAGCCCACCTTCTTCGTCGCGCTTGCTCGGCATCTGCCTGTACGGGGACATACCTGTTCATCGTCGACTGAAGCGGCCAGCATCAGGCCTGGTTGTGTCGCGTCCATGGTTAGCAGATCCGCTCCGGCGAATAGGAATTTGAATAGAGGGTGACAATACCATCCAGCCTAGCTATTTGCGTAGATTTCACCATTGTCTCGCTTTTTCCTATTGAGAATTCTGCCACACCTTGTGAGTGGTTCTGGACAGAGTATATAATTCCCATTTCACACTGTCCACAACCTTCCCCCGAAGATTATCCGATGACTCGCTAGACCTTCTCTGTCCGCGCTCTTCTTCTCGCTTGACCTACCAATTTCACACAACGCTAAACCTCATTCATCATGGTCGTGTAAGTGCACATCTCTTTAACTCTCCCCCTCGTTGTTCAAGGTGGACGACAACGTCCCTTCAAAGCAACAAAAAATGCCCTTTTCGTGCACGAATACACGCGGTGTCGGCGGTCTGTCTGTTGACTCAGATGGGAGTGGCGCGCACGTCTGACACAAACCATGTTGTTCATTTATGATGTCTGCTCTTCACAAGCTCCAAGGCACCTTCGATATGCTGGGTCGCTGTCTCATTCCATACCTATCCCCCCTCTCCCCTTGTTCTTGACGGTCGTCCTGAGAGTGTTGTCACTTGTACAAGAAGCACTTGTCTGGTCAAAATACACGTCGTACAGTCGCACTGTCTACGCACGCTTTGGAAGCTGGATCGTCCTCAGTCCCATCATGCCCTCATCGAAGCATATCCTTGAACCGTCCTCCCTCCTAATCATGCCCTCATCAAAGCATACCCTTGAACCGTCCTCCCTCCCCATTATGCTCTCATCAAAGCATACCTCTACACCGTCATCCCCTGCCATCCCGCCTTTGCGGAAGCATACCTTTCTACCGTCCTTCCTCTCCATCCCGCCTTTGTCAGAGTACACCATTCTGCCGTCCTTCCTCTCCATCCCGCCTTTGGCACAGCATACCTTTCTACCGTCATCCCCTCCAATCCCGCCTTTGGCACAGCATGTCTTTCTACCGTCCTTCCTTATCATCCCGCCTTTGTCACACCATACCTTTCTACCGTCCTCCTTCACCATGTTGTTTTCATTTGTATTTTCGCTCTTTGTCCCTCTTTCTTCTCACCAAACACTTCCATATCGACGTGGTCGATTCTCTCCTGTCACACAAACTGACATATTCATGCGATTTCTAGCCAACACCCTCACCAAGTCAAGTTCTTTTACTTGACAGCAAGGACGCCGCCCGCTCAGGCGCTTGTGCCGCGCCCGTTCGCACGGCACGACATCTTCCAGTGTACGTCGCCAGTCAATGGCTGGCGTGTACAAGCTCGGATCGTGTACGACGCCAGTGGCAATCGTGCCATGAGCAGTCCTCCCCCCTCGCGCGATGAGGCGATGGTGTTTGAGATGCGCCTGGACAACGGTCCATGGCTGCAGATCGTCGACCCAGTATTGGGGACCCCTCTCGGCGCCGCTGGCCCTGCCCAGCTTGAAGAGAATATCTTCAAGCACCTGGGCCTCACCACCACCAACACTGCAGCAGGTGCTTGGGGCCGATTCGAGCTGCTCAAGGGAGGCACCACCAACCAGGGAAGCTTGGGGGCCGTTCGAGACCTCTACCATCGTCAAGCCACTGCTCATGGCGGCATGGTCACAGCTACACAACATCGCCCGAGGGCTCCTGCTGCCGGCCTCGCCAATCTTCCCGTTCTCGCCCCTGCTCCGCCACAACAGCAGCAGCAACAGCAACAGCAACAGCAGCCGCAGCAACAGCCGCAGCAACAACCACAACAACAATACCAGCAGCAGCAGATGCAGTATCAGTTCCTCGTGCAGCCGCAGCAGCCACAACAACATCAGCAGCAGCAACAGCAAATGCAGCATCAGTGGCAATTGCAGTAGGAACAGCAGCAATAACAACAACAACATGTGGTGTCGCGGGCTGGTTGTTTCTCTCGGTGGTGGTGGTGTGTTTTTTCTTCCTTCGGCTTGGGGTGCTTGCGTGTTTCTTCTCCTGGAATGACCAATGGTGATATGAGAACAGAAAGGGTCGTTTAATCAGAGAGAGAGAGCAATGGAGCAATGGAATGAATGCCGAAATGGAACTGGAACTGGAACTGGAACTGAGCTTGGAATTGATGATGAGGACACTCTACTCTACTTGACGACACTGTGCTATGGAATGCTTGCTTGCAGTGCTGCTTATTGAGCTATGAAGGAGAAGAGAAGAGAACCAGCACGGACGCAATGCAATGGGTGGATAAGTCGTCCTGCAATACTGCAATGCAATGGAGAGAGCTGAGGGCATGGACGCAATGGGTGGATAAGTCGTCTCATGAATACTGCAATGCAATGCAATGGTTGTTTGATCTCACACCCGTGTTCTTGTTCTCGCATTGTCTTCTCCATGAACTACCAGATCTGGTTTTCCATCTTAACGTGCTCGGTTTCAGTAATACTCACCACAGGATCCGCATCCGCGCCGGCACGGTGGCAGGCAGAAGGTCCAAGCAACGTAAGTACAGATTTCAAATAATCGCAAAACCACGCATCTTCGTAGAGGTATGCCTCTTATCAACCGGCGTGGGTGGACGACGTGAACAAGTAATACCATAAGCGCCGCTGCCTCCCAAAGCCAATGCAATGCTTAGTAAACACCACCCGGGGTCATTGACCGCGAGCTGAGAGCACTGGCAGTGAGCCGGGCCGTGAGATTTACTACTACTACTATGTACGGAACAGTAGTACGAGGTGGCACGAGTTAACTACCAGGCATGGAGATGCAATTGTGCACGGGCATACTACCTTAGTATTCTGGGGCAAAAGTCGCGACCCGGATCAGGGGATCGGAAAAAACAGCCGAGGAGGATGGTTGTTGTTGTGATACGAGTATCCGTACTCCGTACTTATGTCCTATCTCTCTCTCTCTCACACACACTCACTCTCGCGGGGAGGGGGTTGGCAAGTGTTGCGGTCACTGGTAGTACGAGTACGAGCTGATAGCGAAGGGACTGGGAACGATTGGAAACGTACGGAGTTACGAGTATTGTGTGGCATGTTTTGCAAAACAAGATGCACGGTTCTTTTATGCTGGTCATGGTTGGCCTATAGGCTATGAGGAATCAAGGGTCGAGTTAGCCTCAAGCAACAAGCTGGTGGCTGAATGATTCACGGAGCTCGTAATCGCCTTTTCGCCGGCATTTCCTTGGATTTGGTGCCCATGGCTGAGCTCCGATCTACAATTTGAGAAAGGGACCGTATGAATGTGGCGGTGTGAAGGCAATCCTGAAAATGCACATGCTCGCAGAGGAAGTCAAGTGTTGACCATCAATGAAACTGTATCACACGCTGTATGGTCACCAGTTGATCAGTTAATGATGTTTCGATATTATTCCGAGGCTCCAGTATGCGGATAATGCCTCAACAACGACCTCCCTGCGTCCTTTATCGAGGATTCTATCCCAGTGATGGTCTTGGACATAAAGACGAGTGGTCACTGTAACCCTCCCTTAACGTAAGAAAGTGAGACAAACGCTCAAAACATGCTGAGTATTCGTGGCTGTGAAGCAAGGCGCAAGGTGCTCACCACTTGACGACCTTGTTGGGGAAATACTCGTCGATCAGCTCCATGTAGTACGGCTAACAAGTTAGTCAGCATCACGTCTCACAGTTCGGATAGCAGGGGACATACCTTGAGCTTCTCCACGGACGGTTTCTCGTCATTCTTGCTGTAAAGGTCATATGGGTTGAATCTCTTGACAGCCTCAAGCATCTTGTGGTCCTTCTCGTTCATGAGGTCGCGATAAGCACCCTGTTGGTGCCACGGGTAAAAGCTGTGGTATCGAATCATGGCGAGAGCATCGTCGGGAAGTGTGGACTGCTCCTTAACGACGTTGTAGAGGTACTCATCATGACCCCAAGAGAGCATGACACTGTCGAGGCCGCAGCCTGCCGAGTAAATGCCGTACTTGCTGCTGTAGATCGAGTCGTTGTAGTCTGGATTCTCAGTGAAGGACTGGTTGCCGTAGATGATCTTCTCATCAAAGGCACAACCAACAGGGAAAGTGTCACCCACAACGTCCCATTGACCTTGAGCATCGAAGAAGAACAAGAGCTTGCCCAAATCGTGGATCAAGCCAGTGAGTTGCATCCAGCGAGGACGGCCGTCACGACGCATGGCCTCGGCGGATTGCAGAAGATGTTCGATCTGACTGAGTTCGGTGTCTGGGTCGGATTCGTCGATCAAGGTGTTCAGGCGTTCGATGGCTTCCCAAATGGTCATCTCAGCTCGGGTCTTGGAGTGGAAATCATTTCGGGCTTTGAGGTTATAGGCCACTGTTTGTTTGGTGTGTTGCTCCTTGTAGAAGTTCTTCACTCTGTCACAAGCATTCTCGTATTGGCGGAATTGAGTCTTGTCTTTCTCTGCATCGAACTGGGAAGGGCTCCAGTCTTCTTCGTTTTGTTGATGGACATTTTGCTTCGTAGCTTGGTCTGCCGCAATGTCCGCTGCTTCGATTTCGTCGCAGAGTGCTTCGAAAGCCAGACCATCACGGTCAGTGCGGAACTGAGGAAGGTGAGAGGGTTGCTGAACGAGGACGTCGGCCATTATGGATGTTCTTTTGCGTATGAATACGGATCTGAGAGCGAACCTGTGGATGGAATGGTCGTTATATAGTATTCGACTAGGGTGAGTGACCAGGGAATGCCTGTGAATGGAAGGGTCTATATACTGCCCGGCGACTGCCTTGCAAGCATTCACAGCAAAGGGTCTTCACTAATCCGGCAGGCAGTAGGAGCGACCAATGACCTACCCGGCGAAGTGATGCTTGGAACGAAGCTGATCTGTATGGATCGCGAACCATGATCTACTCCACACTTACAGGTTTGACATGGACGGAGAGTCCATATGGCAGAGAAAGCGGAGCGGCGAGTCAAACCTGAAAGTTGCCCAATCTGGAGGATGATATCCAAGGCCCAAGTTAGCTCGGAGCGAGATCCTACCCTAAGCTTGTCATCGGCAGCGGGCCGCAACAATGCTTCGTCCATGCCATGTGCCTAAGGCAAACATCGCTGCTGTCATGGTCATTTGGTGGATGATCCTCCCACAATACGATTTCGTCACTCGACCTTGCAAGAGCTTCCAGAGGCCTGCCTTTGGTCACACAAGGCAGACCAGGTCCTCGGAGTATTGCGCGCCGGGTTCTGTCTCTGTTAGAGATCCATAAAGTCGGTGAAGACATGAACAAGAGTCGAAGTATCACATCCTTGATATCGACCTGGATCAGTGTTACACCAAAACGCCACGACAACCCCGGAGGTTGTGAAGCGGCAGTAGTTTGATGCTGTGTAACCTGTCATTACGCCTCACATGCATTCAGCAAATCCAGGGTCTTTTCGAAGACCGGGGATGTTACAGGCTCTTCGGCGGTGAGGGGTGACCCGTACAGCCCGAGAAAATCGAGATTCCAATGTTTTTCGTACAAATGGAGACAGTGCAATAATTCTGCGACATGGCGAAAATTCAAAATGCGACTTGATGCTCCGAGCTCCTGATGTGGCGCCGGTGGGAATTACCATATCAGGCCAGCTTGGAAGGTTGAAGCTGAGGCGGATCAGGCTGTGGTGCGGATGTGGGCCACTCACTGCCACCCCGGCCAACGCTGGTGGTTTTGTCTCCAAAGTTCTATTTTTCTGGAACACCAAGCACTGGCACGATGCATGATCCCTGAAATGACGCCACGTCGACTGCTTCCGGTATGCATTCGCCGAGAGATGGCCTGTCTCGAAAGCTGAAAAGGCAAGGCTCGAGATCGCTTGGGGAGCCTGCACCCTTGATGTTGTGTGACCTGAGCTGCCATGTCGTTTGGTCGGAAAGAAGATCCCCTCGTTGGGCAAATGAATGATTCTCACCATGAATGGCCGGTTCATCGCTCCCTTCAGGTTTGTCGGCATTATTATTGGGAGCGAGGAGAGAAAAGCTGCATGATGCTGCTTTGTGCGAGAAGCCAATAGAATGGCGGGGAAGGCCAGATTGGAGGAGGGACACGTGACACGTGAGGGGCAATAACCGATAACCGCCCTTATCGATAACAGGCACAAACAGGCTATTCCTCAATTGCCGACTGCGGCGTCAGAGCAATTCGAATGATTTTAATTCTCAGCGGTCATGGACACCTGGGCAGACTGTCACCCTGGCTCATATAGTTGTTCGCTTCTGCATACCTAGGTATTTTCCAACCTCAATAATCCCTCCATTCGATACAAGACAGACCATACTCGCCTGACACCATGACTGATACCCTCCTCAAGCTTAACACTGGCGCCAGCATTCCCGCATTGGGTTTGGGTATGTTTGCTCCTGTCCTCCGTGCCATGAGTTGCTTGTTTGACACAACCTGCAGGAACATGGCAGAGCCCAGAAGGTCAGGTCCAGGCGGCCGTTGCACACGCCATCAAATCCGGTTACCGACATATCGACTGCGCCTACGTGTACGGCAATGAGAAAGAAGTCGGCGAAGGCATCAAAGAGGGTCTCAAAGCTGCAGGGATCTCTCGAAGCGAGCTGTTCATTACCACAAAGCTATGGTGCACATATCACACAAGGGTGGAGCAGAACCTAGACATCAGCCTGGGACTGCTGGGTCTGGACTATGTCGACCTCTACCTCATGCATTGGCCCATTGCCATGAACCCGAACGGCAACCACGAGAAATTTCCCAAACTGCCAGACGGGAGTCGGGACCTGATCCGTGACCGATCACATGTCGACACCTACAAGGACATGCAGAAGTTGCTCGACACCGGCAAGGTCAAGGCCATCGGTGTCTGCAACTACTCGAAGCGATTTCTCGAGGAGCTCGTGCCGAATGTGGATGTCGTCCCTGCCGTCAACCAGATCGAGAACCACCCATTGCTACCTCAACAGGAAATCGTCGACTACTGCAACGAAAAGGGCATCCACATCACAGCATACAGCCCGCTCGGCAGCACAGGTAGTCCCATGATGAAAGACCCTCACGTCGTCAAGCTCGCCGAGGAGAAGGGCACCACTCCAGGATGCATCCTGCTGAGCTACCACATTGCCCGAGGAAGCTCAGTACTTGCCAAATCCGTCACACCTTCTCGGATCGAGGAGAACAAACACATTGTCAAACTCTCAGACGCTGACCTTGCCTCATTGGCCGAGATCTCCCAGAAGGGCGTAACTCGATTTGTGTATCCCGAATTCGGTGTCGATTTCGGCTTCCCAGACAAGTCATAAACAATCCGCCCGTCATCTTCGAAGATACCATTTTCGCAAGCATAGCAGGCAGGTCGGTGCAGGTGCGGAGGATGGGTAAAAGCATATAGGGTTAGATATATATATTGCGCCAGCCAAACAATGAAGAAAGTCACCATGCACAAATACACGTACTACATCGTCCTCGCTACTACGAGTCGAGCCGCCTTCCAGAAAAAAAGGCACTGTCTGACCGCTGTAACTCGTCGGATTCAAATAGATATAGCTCCTCGTTATCTACCTGGAGTCCTTCGCACAGAACGTGATAGCATTCGTCCTTGACGTTGGGAAGAGCATTAGTTCTATCGGTATCTTCCTAGTGATTTACTGTTTAGGCTCCCACTGCTTTGAACCTGTTGAAGTGAAGGTATATCCCAGATGTGCTCCCAGATCATATTAGCGAACAGGAAAGGAAAGTTTTCGAGTCATGCAATTTCATTTGATTACATGAGCATGGTCAGGAATCACATTTCTAACCAATCACAACCAACCATTGACCAACCATTCAGCCAATCATCGACCAAGCAAAGGCCGCTCTTCTGTCCGTATCTTGACCTCCATCATTCCTTGTTGGTAGCCTCCTTGTCCGCAGCTTCCTTTTCCTTGGCCTTCTTTGCCTCGGTACTCGTCATGGGTTGGTCTTTGTACACCTCTTTCAGATAATCCGGATCAGTCGGCCTGAAGATTACCCTCATGATGCGACGAAGCTCCATCATCTTTGGGTCACCACCAGTGTACGTGGTGTCGATACCCTGATACTTGTACCAACCAAGCGTCTTCATGTTGGTGCACTTCGCATAGTGGTAGGACTCGTACAAGTCTCTTTTCGTGAGTATGCCCTCCTGCTCCCTGTGTTTTGCCCAGTAGTGTTCGCGAAGGGGCTGCTCATCCTGGAAGACGTGAAAGCAAATGTGACAGCAGAAAGGATCGTACATTTCAAAGACTGCCCATGTCTTGCGTCCATGGGTTGGAGGACCCAAAGACGCCGTGTGACTGACGTTTCCATCAGGCAAGGTGACTGGCGGATTGGGGGAAGTCATGCGAGCAGCACGAGCAGCAAGATTGCGAGCAGCCACAGCAGCCGGTCTCATGTCTTGCTGTTCAGCCGAAGCCACTGGCGGACCAGTTGGAGTCATGCGAGCGGGAGCAGCGCGAGCAGCCGGTTTGTTGTCTGGGTGTTCATCTGAAGCCACTGGCGGACCAGTTGGAGTCATGCGAGCAGCCGGGTTGTTGTCTTGCTGTTCAGTCGAAACCACTGGCGGACCAATTGGAGTCATGCGAGCGCGAGCAGCCGGGTTGTTGTCTTGCTGTTCAGCCGAAGCCACTGGCGAATCAGCTGGGGTCGTGAGAGTGCGAGTACCAGTGCGAGCGCGTGCAGCCGGTCTGTTGTCTTGCTGTCCACTTGAAGGCTCCTTGCGTTTGGAACCTCTTGGACGTCCACGGCCGCGACGAGCAGGCATGTTGTCTTGACCACTTGCATGGGAAGCACCACCCGTATCGACACTTGCACCAGCACCAACGGCGACTGTGGCAGCATTGTTTCCAACCATGTTGTCATGCGCACCTGCATCAGGACCACCTGCGACTGCACGAGCAGCATTGCCTGCGATCTGGTCGAGCGAAGCACCAGGATATTGTCCACCATTCGTGTTTGCTCCAGCATGACCGGATGTCTTCTCAATCTTGGGACCGATGGACATGTCACCGAATGGCAAGTCACCAGTTGGCTCAGAATAACCTGGAATAGGTGGAAATCCAACACTCATGTAAGTGCCTGTTTCGACAGTGGATGGAGCCGTTGGACGCATTCCAAGTCCCGCAGCATGAGGAATTGGAGCTCCATATCCAGTGGTTTTTGGAAGAGGTTCGTTGCGCTCAATCGTGTGACGAAGAGCATTCTGACCATTCTGATGACCCATGGTGTCCGGATTGCCAGTGGAAACACCAGTGCCTACTGTGTCAAAGTCAGCATCACATGACAGAGTTGCCCGATTCTTCAATGTACTCACTGCCATAAGACGATTGACGCGTTCCGGCATTGTGAGCTCGGAGAAAAGAAGGATCAGGATATGCCTCAATTTTGATAGAACCCTGGCCAACAGAAGGAGCCTGTCCGTCTTCTGGTCGATCACTGCCACCTGCAGCGGATCCATTCGCAGCCATGATGCGGCGAGCAAGATCAGCTTGTTGATAATTTGGGCGAGGCCAACTGTTGTCGAAGGAGGATTGGAAGAAGGGGCCAGTGAGGAAAGCCGACTCGGTGGAGATGTCGTTGTTGTCCTCAAATTGTGTCAGTACTTTCAACGCAAGGTGTCCAGAGACTTCATGACATACAGTGTTGAGGGTGTCTACATATACATAGCCTGAGCCCTGAATCGAGAGGTCAGCGGTGTTGGTTGGGTTGTTGTTGATCTCAAGTTGAGTCAGTGATTTTGACAAGAGATTCATGGGATGGAGATGAGCTTACCATCGTGTCTTCCGTCTCATTCCACTGAGGTTCCGCGAAATCGTTGATGATGTCGCCGCCATATTGGCCAAGGAGATCTCTCGCCTCATCCGCTGTCCAGTTCTCCATGGTCGCGCAGACGTGGATCATTCACTGAAAGCGCAGAAGTCAGCCTTGGTCGTGCTTGGACGTGCGTCTATCAAAGCACTTACCTACAACAACACGACGCGATCGATAGTGTTGTTACAACAAATCTGTCTTAGTCTTTGTCAAGTGGATGTGAAGGTCCCAAACTCAGATTCGGACACCCAGGGCGCCATTTTTGGTCCATGGTACATGCAGTGCCTGGCGCTGGCGCGGCGGTGAGGCGGTATCTCTTTCAGAGGCGGTATTCTTTTCAGGGGCGGCATCTCTTTCAGTGCCTGGCAACCACAGAAGTGCACCGCCATTATGCTGTGGTGCAGCGCACAGCGCCTTGCTCACCAAGAAAAAAACGAGCATCATCAACCAAGAATTTCTCCATGCTGAAGGAGAGCCTGGACCTGGACGACAAAGTAAGTCGGCAGCGGCCATTCTCTGAGAGGCCTGGAAGGGTAGATCTTGTCAAGCCCAGGATGCATTGGTTGTATGGTGGAGCCGGAGCCACCGAGATGCAATGACCAAGCATAGCAGGCATGGATACCAACAGAGTCTGCACCACCCTGCGAAGAGACTAGGAGGAATATAGGAATGTGGAAGAGAGAGATGAAGAGGAAGGAAAGAGGAAGAGGAAGGCAGTCAGAGTGGCCAGACCACACTAAGTCCTTGCCGAAGATACCCTTTGCCGACGATATGCGACGGCCAATTCAATGGCTTCCCTGGTAGCATCAACGGTAGCGAGAGAACCACTCTGAGCTTCAGGATGTTGTCACATCTGTCAAGAGAAGAGGTTATCCATCTGTCTTTAACAATGAAGGCGCAGGACCCGCAATGCCAATGCCGTTGGATCGAACTGGAGAAACGATGCACTGAACCAGGATTTTGATATCTATGAACTCTACGGTTTCATTCGCGACTCTTTCATCAAGAATGTCTGTGGAAACTCTAAGACAAGGCCGGTGCAACAGCGTAGTCGCTCACGAGAGCCTGCTGCATGCCAGAGGCCCCAATCGACCTTGTCTTGCTAACCCCTATTGACCGAAGGGAATCACCTAAAACAGCTTGAGACGTTCTCGTTGGATGCCCAGGCTTTTGTCATCGTTGTTTCCAGATATCAACCACAGTCCGACCCCATTGCGCCAATCCAAGTTCCATCTCACATGTCTCGATGGACAGTTGGGAGCTATCCAAGTTCCAAGTTGTGGTGGCGGGAGTATCCTTGTGCCAGAGGTGCATGTTCAAGTTTCTTTGGGGCCCATCATGGCCGCATCTGATAATCAGCCGAAAGGAATATCAGTCGAACGAAGTTCCACCCAAGCCAGAATCCGCCAGATTTCGGAAAAGCGCATCAAAGTCTGCACCACTCATGTCTTCCACCACCTGGGCCCTCGTCTGATCTGTTTGCGCTCCAGCACCATCTACCTGTCCGTATTGTTGTTTGTCCAATGCTTGCTTCTTCCTTGCAGGCGGACCACCATGTGCCCCCATCCCGTCCGTCTCGAGCAACCTCACCATCTCGGGGAGGTTAATCGTGCCATCAGGTCTCCGAGGAGGTTCCGGACATATCACTCTCTTGATCTCAGCCACAGCAATCGGGTCTGGTCTTGAAGGCAGTGTGGCAGGATCGAGTCCCACTGTGCAGTTGGCGAAGGGAAAAGGAGGTGTTCGCGGTCTCGGCCTTCCTCTTCCTCTTCCTCTTCCTGGGAAGACTGGCGTTGCTACTGTCTGCTGTTGAGCAGCAGGGCCTGAGCGTACGGCGGCATGATTTGGATTAGTAGGCTGAAATGCTGCAGCCTGTTGCGGATGATTCTGGTTCATCAGCTGTGGAGGGAATCCCAATCCCGACGGGTTTGGAGGCTGGCCGTTTTTCAATATCTGGTTCCATGTCGCTGTCTCATTTGTTGTGTCTTTCTGGCTTCGAGGAGGAGGAGGAGGAGGTGCTCTTTTGCGCTTTCCGGTATGAGGCTGCATGTTGAGTCTTGACTAGCTTGTTTTGGGGTGGGAGGAATGTGCTTTGCAAAGGGGTTGACCATGGGCACGACCACTCGAGGGGGCATGGATCTACTCAGCACGACGGGGGCGTTTGTTGGGTTCTAACAGCAGTAGGTTATCTATTCATTGAAAAGACCGTGTGTCACTCTCTCTCCCAAGGGGATGCTGTGCTGCAAAACAAAGAAGGTTTGTCTGTTTCTGAGACAAGCAGACAAAGTGAGTCACTTCAGGTCCTCACACCATGAAAAGAGGTGAAGCAAACCAATGGAACGATCCCTGATTGTAAAGGTCCTCAGGATTCACAACATGGTCAAACAAACAACGAGGGTGCGCAGGCAGAGGCTACTGCTCTCATGGATGACCAGGGCGTTTGTAGGATGTAGGGGTGAACATTGAAAGGAAAAGGGAGACGGAGCGCAATTGGACATATAGCTAATAAAGTGATTCTTTTTCGAAACGAGTGTGCGTCTCTTTCATAGATGACGGTGAGCTCGTTGTATGTACGTATTGACATTCATGTCTGTGATATCGGCTCCCTCCTTTTCTGCGTGTGTCGCGCGCCATGTACCATCTGCGTTTGTCCTCTGTACTGCAAGCTCGTCGAAGCACGATTGGTCACACTTTCGTGTCACTTTCCTGCAATGAGTAGGCCACTTCTGTATGTCTCTGCCGCACTGAGCAGCGTCATTTCTTCTTGGTGTACTCTTTCATCTCTTCAAAGGTAGTGTCCCATTTCTCCCAGTCCCACAGGATAGCCTTGCAGCCGGCATCGATGAGTCTCAGCAACATCTGGTGTTTAGCCATGCTGGTGTGGTAAGCGCCAACATAGCCGATGGTGGGGATCTTTGCTTTGACCGCTGCTCTGCATCCAGAGACACTGTCTTCGACGGCGAGGCACTCGTTTGGTTTGGCCCCTAGCATCTCCATGGCGTGGAGGTAGACGGCAGGGCTCGGTTTGCTGCTGGGAATGGCCATCGAGTTCTGCGCAGAGAAGACACAATCCTCGTCGAAGAACTTGTCGTGACCCGTCTTGTTCATCTGTGCACGGATGCGGCCGAGAGCAGACGACGACACCACGGCCAGTTTGTATTTTCCTTCGGCGTGGAGTTTCTCGAGCACCTCGAGAGAACCGTCACAAGGTTTGCCCTTCTCAGCGAACATGGCAACGACACGCTGCTCTTCGAGTTTGGCGTAGTGTGTGAGTTCGTCGGGGTCCATCTTGATTCCTTGTCGTTGACACAGAACCGGCATCATACCACGGAAATTGAAGCCACAGAAGTCACGGATCAGGGTCTCTGGGGTGTAACGCTCGCTCTTGCCATGCTTCTCAAGAATCTCATTGACAAGATCCGCAGTGGTGTGGAAGGCCAGGTCTTCAGACTCAACGAGGGTATTGTCGCAGTCGAAGAAGACAAATTTGTACTGACTGTAAGTTAGAAAGATCGTGGGCCTTTGCAGGAAGGGATGACCTACAGGAGGGTAGGTTTTGGACGACATTTTGACAAGGTTTTGATGTTCTTGTACAGCTTGAGATCTTGGTTCGGGTTGTGGATTGGGAAAGTGCAGGAGAAGATGGTGGTGATGATGAAGAAAGTTACAAGATTGAGATGAATGCAGGCTGATCGATACAGGATGTTTGCTCCCACAGCAGCGGAAACAAAGTCCGTTGACGCTAAGCCAGTAACGGGATGTCACTCATGGCAATGGGCTTCTATTGAGAGTGTTTTAGAGGGTGGTGTGAATGGTGAGTGGTTGGGACAGTTGACACTTGGTCCAGGTAAGAAGGGCAATGGCTCCAGCAATTGACAAGGCTGAACAAGGCTGATGGAGGCAGACTGTGGCATATGCCAGATGGACTCATAACTAGACCCTGATAGTGATATAGATGTCGGTGGGGTTTGTGACAGACACTGGTGCAGTGGTGAATGGTGCCATAGTGCAGAGGATAGGCCAGATTGGTCCAATACAAGGCGGTCTTCTTTTCAGTCAAGACAGCATCCACCACCCAGGCCAGCTATGTTCCAGTTTGAGGACAACATCGTCGCTTGTGCTTCAAGCCAATCTTGACATGCAGAAGGTCTTCTTTTACACAGAAACATAGTCCAGTCCATACAGAGGCAGTCATGCTTTGAGGAGAACAAGGCAGGTTTCAGGGGTACGGTAGAACATCCTCCGGCTTCCCGACTTCCTGTGGCAGAGGAACAATCTCTGTAAATGGCTCCTTGGTATCGACGAGTGTGTCCATGGCAGTAAGTACAAGGTGGCTGTTGGAACTTTCTTCTCTTTGTCTCCTCCAATTGTGATAGATATTCCACCACCAACGATGTGTCTCTCCATCTCGTCCTAGATGTCCAGCAACGCCCTTAGGGCTCACTTGTCGCTCCCATGGTTTGTCCACGATATAGTGTAGAACCACCAACTTGTCGTCAGACCAGATCCGTGGGTGCCAATATCTCATGGTCTTTAGAGCATTGTATTTCCATGACAAGGGATACCACTTATCGCGATAGAAGTCGGCCAAAAAGTCTTGATCTGGAAACTGATATGTCTTCAGTCTGTCAGTAGTATTGAAATAATGCAGCATCCTGGTCCAGAGGTCTTCGCTTGGATAGAACAACAACATGCCGCCGTTGAGGAGGCGGTAGGTTGGGCGACTATCAGGGGTCATGGGTGCCGCGACATCATCAGGCTGGGTCAGCGATGTGTAAGCACAGTTGCCCTTATGCCATTCTGGAGGAGCCCAAGAGTCACGATCAAGGTTGCATACACAGGCGTGGTTGGCACCTAACCAGTCCCGGCCTGGAAGATAGCCCTCAAAGAGCTCGTCCGGGTTCTGAAACACAGCCATGTCGGCGTCAAGGAAGACAGCTCTAGTATATCCTAGCTTATAGACCTCGAATGCCCGTAGCTTGGTGAAGGTGTCTTTGAATCGCTCAGCAACACTTCCAGTGTTTTCTTGATCCTTTCGTGGAAGTAGAAGTTCGACTTTCTGGAGCTTGATTCGATCATAGTTGCGGCTTTCCTCCTCGAGCGCTTTGACAGCCTCGTCGCCCACTGAAGAAGTGTATTGTATCAGGAACGGATATTTCGAGTGGTGCTGGTCGAGAGTGTGTGCCAGTACGATAGCTCCCGGTAAGTATGAAGGCTTTGTTACCAGTGTCACCCAGCAAGAGCTTTCGGCAGCTCCGTTTGTTGGACTCATGGCCTCCGCTGATTACTCGGGCCTTGACGACGTACTTGCTATATCGAAAGGAAATACAGGTGCTTACGAAGGCCTTCATTCAATACAACCTGGCATTGAATCTAAAACTCTTGTTGAAGGCCGCGAAGGAGTCATGACGACATTTATGTTGGACAAGCTGTGGTGAGCAAGTTGAGGTACCTGCTCGTCGGGCACAATGTGGACGTCGGTGAAGTCCAAGTATTCCGACCATCAACCTGGAAGCCTGTATTTTTCTGGGAATCATCAATGATATGAGATGGTTTCCTCGATAATTTCAACTTGTTTGATGCGTGTGCTGGAACCGCTTTTCTCCTTGCTACTTGCTACTACGTCTCCTCACGCGAGGTTGAGTCTGGATGGTGATTGGCGGATTGCGTTTGTTACTCCGCCGACGGGCATCAACAAAGGGAAGACCGAGAGAACCGGAGTTTTGGTGGTTTGGTTTGGTCTGGACCAGCACAGGAGACATGAGACCACTGACTACTACTCTCACCCACTCCGTTGAATCAATGCCATCTCCATAGCACAAGACTATTATCCTCATTCCATTAGACTTGACACTCGGACCTTTTGGAGATATTCTGTCTTGGTTACTTTTTGGAAACAACCACTCACACCGCCGTATCATACCAGCAGTACCGAGCATCAATACTCGTGGCACTCACCCACCACTGCGACGACTCCCACCTGACATGCAGCCATGGTGCTGCTGGAGAAGCAATGGGTGAATGTACAAGAGAAGACTTTTACAAAATGGTATACCGTTTCATTCTGCTGCTGGATCCTCCTGCTAATCCCCGCAGGTTAAACAATAAAATCTCCTCTCGCGACGTCTCCGTCAAGAACCTCGTCACCGACCTCTCCGATGGAATCATCCTCGTCCACCTGCTTGAAGTCCTCAGTAACGAATCCCTTGGACGATATGCCGCCACCCCCAGGCTGCGGGTGCAGAAATTCGAAAATGTCAACAAGTCGTTGGAGTTTATCAAGAGTCGTGGTATTCAGATGACAAACATCGGCGCAGAAGATGTTGTGGACGGCAACAGAAAGATCATACTTGGCCTGATATGGACTCTCATTCTACGTTTCACCATCTCCGACATCAACGAGGAGGGTATGACGGCCAAAGAGGGTCTGCTTCTATGGTGCCAACGAAAGACCGCATGCTATGAGGGTGTTGATGTGCGCGATTTCTCCTCGTCATGGAACGACGGCCTTGCCTTCTGTGCTCTCCTCGACATCCACCGCCCTGATCTGATTGACTTTGACACTTTGGACAAAGCCGACCATAAAGGAAACATGCAATTAGCCTTCGATATTGCCACAAAGGAGATTGGCATTCCGGACCTGCTTGACGTGGAAGATGTTGCCGATGTACCCAGACCCGACGAGAGATCGCTCATGACGTACATTGCTTACTGGTTCCATGCCTTCAGCGCAATGGAACGGGTGGAAAATGCTGGCAGGCGAGTGGAAAAATTTGTTAGTAACATGCAAGGTGCTTGGGAGATGGAGACGGCGTATGAAAAGAGGATGCGCGCTCTCCTTCAGCATATCAGACAGCAGCGCCAGTCATGGCGCAATTCGACGTTCCAAGGCACATATGCCGATGCCAAAGCTCAAGCCATCGAACTGGCCAGCTTTAAGAGGAATCAGAAACGTATATGGGTGGCTGAGAAGTCAGACCTCGCAGCCTTACTGGGAAATATCAAGACGAAACTGTCGACATACCGCCTGAGACCGTATGAGCCACCCGCCGATCTTCGACTTGAAGTGCTTGACCATGAATGGGCTACGCTGGGCACGGACGAGCATGCCAGGAGTAAATTGATCAACGAGACCATCCGAGATATCAAGAACGGCCTGAGACGGAGTTTCGCCGACAAGGCCAATGACTTTGCATTGACGTTGAACACACTTTCTCTAGCCATTTCCGGGCTGGAAGGAGATGTGGAAGACCAATTACAACATGCCAAACGTCTATCAGCCAATCTGGCACCTCTCGAGCAATATCTGGAAGGAATAGCTATCCTAGACGAGAAGTGTCAAGAGGCAAACATTGACGAGAACGACTACACAACCTATACATACGACGAGTTGATGTACGAGTTGAGTCTGGTCAAGATGAGTGTGCAGAAGAAGTTGACATTCCTTGAGAACCAAATGGTCGCCAGAAACATGACCAACCTGACCCCGATCCAGCTAGAGGAATTCGAATCCGTCTTCCGGCACTTCGACCGCGAAGGCAACAATACGCTCTCGGAACTGGAATTCAGTGCAGCGCTGGCCAGTCTTGGCCTGGTCTACGATGAACAAGAAATGCACGACAAGTACCTCGAAGTATGCCACACCGGCATCGACCCGTCAATGTCACCCATGTCACGAAGACAAAGGGAGAGTCGTGGCGTGGGCTTTGAGCAATTCATTCGCTTCATGGTCTCGGTGACCGAAGACCAGAACAGCGCCGAACAAGTCTTCCAGTCCTTCCGCGAGGTGGCAGACGGCAAACCCTACGTCACCGAGATGGACCTCAGGCATTCCTTGATCCCCGACGATCTGATCGAGGATTTGCTACACAGTATGCCAGAGCACAGGGGTCCCGATATGGAAGCGGACCGCGAGGTGCCTAAGTACGACTACATTTCCTTCATGCAGGGCATGATGGATGGACAGAATCAAAATCAAGCGGCTGCGCGCCCGCGCGATGGCAGTCGGAGCCCGACTAATGGTGTGCAGACTCCGACTCCGAGTACGCCTAGACGATGAGACGATCCTTTGAGCTCTTGCCTGGCCTTGCATTAGTTTTTTGGATATCGAATGGGCGTTTCGTTCCCACTGCAGCTGCCAGGGTCAATACCTGCGCTGTTGTTGGATTCCTTTTTCAAGCGAGCAAGCGTAGCAAGAAATTCGGTCGTCAAGGCTTGGATAATCGAATCAGTTTTTGGTCTATGAGGTCGAATTCGATCGGGCCCAGCAGAAGAATTCTAACTCTGTCAAGCATGGGCGACGAACATGAAGATAGCGCCACGACGAGCACACATTACATACATACATTAATAACACCCCTGATAAAGGATGGCCTGGCGTCGTCTCGAGTCATTCATCAAAACACTTTTGGGAGGAAATTCCATTCCATTCCGTCTCGTACATTGCCAATGCCTTGAACAAGGCCCATCTCCTGCGTACTATGCCTTTTGCGCGAGCGCCACACAGGAGAAACCGCGTCCAACGTACATACCTGTCGCAGATGCACATTAGTTACTACGTACAGACAACAGACATATCTTTTACATCAGTCTTGCCGCCGCGCATGACGGGTATATACCGAAGAGTGCGAGTCTCATCGAGTACCTTAGGTAGGTAGGCTCGATACCCAGAAATCCCACCGGTCGGCGGTTCGAACAAGAGGCAAAAAGGTTGGGAGTAAGAGGAAATCACTCCTCTTCTACCCAGTCCGACTATGACTACCTTATCACTCTCCTGACCACACTTACTGGCCTCAGGGTAATTACTCGGTGATCATGGAGACCATGTCGTTAAGACTCCCAGTTCAATCCAACTAAGCGACTGGCAGGTCATTCGGCCCTGGCTAGTCCAGGACTCGTACGTTGAGGTCCACCTGCGCAGTGCAGTGCCTTCTGGTGACTTGCTCATCCTTTAAATATGCACAGTCAGCAGCTCCGACGATTTACTGTGTACAGTTGGTGCGAGCCACAGTCCGTGTGTTGCGCTCTTCGCGTCCTGCAATAACTCGTGCGGACATTCTGGCGAGTCCTCGGCATCCGCGCAAGGCTTGGGCTTTCACCGGTACTCGCACTTGCACTGGCAACTCTGCAGTTTGGTATCAGCGTATTCTTGCCGCGGCCATGGCACCGTCCATCACGGACGCAGAGATATTGCCCTGCAGCTCCAGGACATCTCTGTCAATTGCGTGCAAATCACATCCATGAGGGCAAAGTCGATCAACAGTTCCTCCACCCGTCAATAGATTTCAGGAAGATCATATCTTCCAAACCTTGACATGATGCGGATTTTTCGCGATCGCATGAGCCAGAATCTTGCTCACCGAACCCTGCTCCTCTCTGCCGTTCCTCCATTCCTTCGGTCCAGCCAAGTACGAGATGAAGCCCGGCGGTCCCGAGATCAGGATTTGCTTTTGCTCCACCAGCGCCGTGCTGCCCGCGCCCGTCGCGGCACTGACACTGAAATCTTTGTCGTCGAAGCGAGACAGTGCTCTGAAAACGGCATCCTCATCAATCCAGGTATCCTCCGCATTGACGAAGTACTCAACCATAACTTGACCAGGGTACTTTTGCTTCAGAGCTTCCAACTCCTTCACGATCAAGCCTTTCTCATGCGACTGTATTGGAGGTGGTAGGACCTTCTTTGGCTTCGGTGTCGAGAATAAGCCCGACCACGTCGCTTTCGGCGGCACAGCCTCCTCAGGCGGCGCGTCACTGACACCACCTTGACATTCTTCTCGCATTCTGTTCGCCCAGAGGATATGTAGTTTCTTACTGCCCTTGCCCTTGTCCTTGCCATTATCTCCCTCAGTGCTCTTGTCGTTGCCACATTCGAATAGCGCATGCGCGACCTGCAATGCCGGGGCGATGCCAGTTCCGCCGGCGAAAAAGACCACCTGTCGAACATCCGGCTTGAGCTCGTATTCTAGGTTCGGCCCACGCATCTCTATCGCCGCTCCTATGGGCAGCCTGTGTAGATAGCTCGACACCTCGCCATGAGGGTCCTTCCGGATCAAGAACAGCAATTCATCATCATTCTCCTTCCCCCGGCCTGTGCTTGTACTTTCGTCGACGATAGGCGGCGGTAGAGGCGTGTAGGCCCGCACGATCTGTAATTGCGGCTGCTTGAAATGTACGTTCCATATCCCTCTTCTCCATGCATCTTTGTACAGCTCGAAGTTTGAGTTTGGAGAGGCCAAGGCTTCCTTGCTAGGCTCGAGGTGGAATATGCTGGCGGTCGAAGAGACGGGCTCCTTGGAGACGAGCGTGTAAGCTACGAACGCATCGCTTTTGCGGATGTTGTACTTGTACACCTGCCACCCGCCAACAATGGTTAGGGCTGCCCACGCTGCAACGAACAAGCTGCGCTTCGACAAGCGAGATCTAGGGACATCAGGAGTAGTTTGCTGGGGATTTTTGGCGGTAGAATAGTTGTAGTGGACCAATGGCCTCAAGGGGGATGGGTTCGAAGCATGTCTCAGGCTGCGCGGTGCTCCAGTCGAGCACCTTGCAAACATTGAGCGCTCGCTGCAGAATGTCACCACTACTACGACAGAGTGTGAACTCCGGTAAAGAAGACGAGAAATAACTTTGAAGACATTATGAAGTGCCGCTTTAGAGAACGACTGAAAGTAAATCACGCTGCTTTAGAGCCTTTGAACCACAGGTCACCTTCAGACACCCAGGTGCCAGAGGGCTGAGGAACCTCTGATACCAGCTGAGGCAAATGGTGTGTCGGACCACGAAGAACTTGAGTATTGGGAGTGAGTCCAAAGATTCCGTCGCGTGGAAAGTTTCATCATGGGAGCATTTATCGTGGGAATGTTGTTGTCACCTTCAGCTCGCATATTCCACCAGCCATTCAAGATCGCCCCTTCATGTTGGAGTCCGCGTCCGTCGAGTTCGCAATGCCGTGGCCCAAATTTTAGCTTATGTTGGCAGAGAGATCCAATGCACACATAGCAACGTGCTTTCCTGAGGGTCCGCTGTGGTCTCCAGCTGGTGAGCCCCTTACCGCACAGCCTTGCGCCAAGGTAGGACGAAGAAGTCTGTCGGCCCCGAAGTTCTTTCGCAAGCAAGCTGAAGCCGCCAATCGATGTTATATCATTCTGCAGCATCAATATCAGGTTTGTGAGTAAGGGGCAGGTTTTGGTCGAACAAGGCTGGGAAATCTGCCTTGCTAAATCTCGGCGCCCCGTCAATGATCCCAGTACACGCAACATCGTGCCTGTTCAGAGTATTAGCTATGTTCGCTCGGATTCGCAGAGCGACAATTTACCAGAACACAGCACGGAGGATGTCGTCGGGTAAGGGCGCCCCGCTGGAGTTGCAGGCTTTCACCAATCTGTAGAGCCCCTCTGAATGAGCTGCATACTCGGTGTACTCGCCAGAACGACACTATGCATCGTCAACCAAGATCCAGTCAGACACTGAATACACGTACAGCAGCATGACCTAACATCAGCATCGTACACGCGGACAACGCCTGCGAGGTGACATCAGATTTCCGTAGATTTTCATGTAGACGCTCAATAGCGCTGCCTTTGAGGTACAGGCTTTCAATGCTGCACTCCCAAGAATTCCATGACAGCACCATGGAGTATACCAAAGCGTACAGAAAAGCCGAGTTCGCAAGAAGATCAGGGAAGACGGAAATATTCCCCAAAACGCGTTTTTCGTCCTTTGCAGTGAATAGCGGGTTAGTGGCCATCTGAAAAGCACCTAGAATATGTGAGCACTGGATTTCCGTCGTTGAGGAAGAAATTACTGACAACTCCTGAGCAGGCGATCCACCACTCCTTCGTCCAGCTCTACAACTGCCGAGATCTGTTTTACATAAGAGTCTTGTTCGGATACATCTGTAGCCGCACATTGTTCAGTTGCTGATTCCGGGCACTGGTCGTCCGCTGCCACCCACAAGCAGGGCCCGCCGGCGATTATCGACGGGGTTTTGTCATCAGAGGCCTGGCAGTGAGGTAAGTAGGTGTCGCGGGGTTCCGCAAGTCCTGTTGACGGCAACAAAGCGCGTCCAGCTTCGGAACGCACCGAAAACCTTCGCTTCTCGGGTCTGATCTCCCCGTTCGAAGAGAAATCTTGAACAGAAAGGGACCGAAAGAATTCCATGTGCTGTGTGCTCCTCTCCTGTAGCCTCTCAAGATTGACTCTTCGCACATGCGAGCGCAGGGCGCGGACTTGGGTGGCATCCAAAGGCGTGCCTGGTTTGTTTCCGTGCACGAAATGAATCCGTTCGCGAGGCATTTGCTCGGACAAAGTGGGCTCTTGCTTCTCAGCAGATCAATGATGCAAAGATAGACAGCAAAACGGTCCGTGTTGGCTGGGGCTAATTGATTTCAACCTCTTCTTCAACTGAATGTGAGCAGCATCATGACGATGATACAGACCATATTGAGGACTCGCTCTGCCACGTAGTCGTAGCACCGCCTGTGATATATTTGTGTTTCTTCGTCAGTAATCAGGAGTGAGGCATGTCTTGTACTTTCGAGCTACGCATGCTTCCTTCGGCTGACATATGCATGTCATCGTTTCCCGGGCTTCTCCACGGACGCTACGTCGTCCGCAGCTCAGAAGCATCAATGGCAGTCGCCTTTTGCTTCGCCATGCCAAGCAAGCTATGTATGAAATTGGCTGGAAGCTGTCCTGCCACCTAGTCAATATGAAAGGAGAGACTGGGATGCTAGAAAGATGGCAAATGCTCAAGTGGCATCTACCACGGCAGTCGAGTCGAATGCCATTTCGATCGGCGGTCCAGAGGGATCGAACAGCAACAGTATGCGTCAAGATATCAAAGGAAGGGGGAGCATTCCCCAGGTCGGTGCCACGAACAAACCCCGATGCAAACACCGGCTGAGGTAATACTTTAGTCACCCAAAAGCGGCGATCTACCGACTAACCCATTCCGGGCAACATGCAACCTCCAACTCCGCTAACATTTTTTAGTGCCTGGGCGTCACTCATCGACTTCGAAGATACTCCGTACTGGGGACATCCAGCCAACTGCCAACCGCATCTTGAGACATAATTTGTGTCTTGCGAGGTCACACTCTTCTTCCGCCGGCTCTGAGCGATCCCAAATGTACTGTCATCACCATCAGACGCCACAATGATACCCGGATCTCGCTGACCTTCTGCATCGAGCACCATGCCTACGCCTGGCTTCTCCGAAATCCAGAAGCCCCTACAACACCCAGGTCGAGACTCTCTTGAACTTGCTTCGCTGGCCGACTCTGAACAAGATGATCTTCCCACATCTGAGACGTCCTCGCGGTCCGGCCCATCCTCCTCCCGGAGACTGTCCCTCGAGAACGAAGACCCCCTAGACAGCGCAAACCCAGCCGCACGCGAGGCACTACGAGGCGGACGCTCATACTCAGTATCCTCGGCCTTCGACTTCACACCTGCTCTTTTCCCCCTCTCGTCGACCGCTGGAGGATACACTGCGTTGGGCAATCCCTCAGCTGTCTCGCTGTCTCTAGACAGGCGCGGAGCACTGCAGAACCTGGAGAAGAACAAGACCTTGACATATCTGAATGGCTTATCCCTGGTGGTCGGCTTGATCATAGGCTCGGGGATATTCTCTTCACCATCACAGGTCAACTCTCATGCAGGCTCACCGGGTGCATCACTGATCGTCTGGACGATATCAGGCCTGTTGGCATGGACGGGAGCTTCCTCATACGCCGAGTTAGGAGGCGCCATTCCCCTTAATGGCGGCGCTCAGGTGTACCTAGCAAAAATCTTTGGCGAAGTGTTCGGCTTTCTCTTCACGTGGTCAGCCATCTTGGTCCTGAAACCCGGCGGTGCGGCCATCATCGCCATCATACTAGGCGAATATGTGGTGCGAGCCGCCATTGGGGCCGATGTCGAAGACGTCAATCCCTGGATCAACAAATTTCCAGCGTTGCTGGCCCTGATGGTCGTCACACTCTTCAACTGCGTTTCCACCCGCTTCGCAGCTCGCTTAGGCGATCTATTCATGTTCCTCAAATTCATTGCACTAGCTGCCGTCACAATCATTGGGATCATCGTCGCCGTCACCGGCCTGTCCTTCAACGGCCCAGCCAACACAGACTGGCGTACGCGCCATTGGTTCGAAGGCACCTCAACCGACATCTCCAACTGGGCCGTGGCCCTCTACGCCGGCCTCTGGGCCTTCGACGGCTGGGATAATACGAACTACGTGACCGGAGAATTTAAGAACCCCAGCCGTGACCTCCCCCGCGTTCTACACACCGCCATGCCAGCCGTGATAGTATGCTACCTCCTGGCCAACATATCGTACATTTTCGTTCTCCCGCTCGAAACAATCAACAAATCCAACACCGTTGCCGTGCAGTTCGGCAGCAAAGTCTTCGGTCCCATCGGCGGCCTGATACTCGCCCTCATCGTGAGCGCATCCTGCTTCGGCGCCCTGAACGCCACGACCTTCACATCCGGCCGCCTCGTCTACGCCGCAGGACGCGAGGGCTACATCCCGTCCGTCTTCGGCAAGATCGGTTTTGGCTTTTCATCCGCGCCCGAGTCTGCGCCCACGCCGCTCAACAAATTACGCCGACGCTCATGGTTCAGCAAAATGCTCGCCCGCCTCTTCGGTGACGAGTCCATCGGCCTGGGCTACACTCCCGTCAACGCCATGCTGCTCAACATGGTCCTGTGCATGGTGTACATCTGCCTGGGCGAGTTCAACACGCTCATCACCTTCTACGGAGTCGCCGGGTATACCTTCTACTTCCTCACCGTGCTCGGTCTGATTGTCTTGCGGATTCGCGAGCCCCATCTCGAGAGGCCGTACCGCACGTGGATCACCACGCCCATCATCTTCTGCTGCGTGAGTTTGTTCCTCGTTAGCCGCGCAGTGATTGCGCAGCCGCTGCAGACGGTCATCGTCGTGGCCTTTGTGGCTAGCGGTGTGCCTGTCTACTACTGGCGTGTGGCGGGCAGGGACGAGTCAGGCGGTTCGGGAAACAGGCAGCGCAGATTCTGGAGGAGGTGGGGGAGGTCCTAATAGACATAACCGGTCCCTGCATGGTTGGAATGGCACGAGTGCATTTGGATCAAAGGGGTTTGGTGTATATGCAGTTGAGAAGTACGCATACCATGCGAATATATATCCCTCCGTGGTTGCCCTCAATCAATCCTGAACGGCGTTCATCTCCATATTGCTCAGCCATAGCATGGCCATATATATGCCCGGCCCCATCTCGACGACCTCAGGCGACACTCGACACGTTCATACCGCGCCTCGAGTACGTGATACACCCCACAATCGAAGCGCAAAGCTTGTCCATCGGCTCTCATACTACGGTCTGCGGTCTCGTACTATTATGACTCGAACGTTACACCCCAAGCTCCAGGAGTCACCACTTCCTCTTTCACCCGCCCAGGCTCTGACGTCCTGTCTGGCATGTCCGTACGAATGGGCCGATGGCATCCTCGGAATCCTGCAGCAGCAGGTCTCGACTTCAACCTTTTCCATCGTCCTGCATTCCTTTTTGTACGTACGTCCGCATCGCCAGGGCCACTCCCATTGTCTTCGAGGTCTATGCTTCGGGATAGGAAAGACTGAGACTGTTCAGTCTTTGGCGGCTTCTTCTTGGAAGGAGCTGATGATATCTTTGGTGGACGAGGTGGTTCATCGCCTGGCTGGGTCCCAAAAGGAGTGTACTTTACTGTTCCCGGAAGAGTCTTCTTGGTAGATCGCGCCGCAGGCTTCGGATTTGGTTTGGGGCTGGTTGACTTAGCTGTGGCTGGCTTCGCTGTAGCTATCTTCGGGGACGCAGCTTTGGAAGCCACGTTCAGAGCCTTCTTGACTGTCGTGCTTTTCATCGAAATCTTACCAACCACAGTCATACTGTCAGCTGAGACATCGGACGTGTCTGACGGAGCATTAAGCTCTTTTGTGATCCGAGGACGACGGACGGAGGGTATAGGCTTTGTGTTAGACAGCGGCGCTGAGATAAACCCTCTGACGGCATTGAGAATCCTCCGATCATCGTCGAGTAGCGGGAGGTGATATCGGTCAACCGCCGCAAGTATGTTTACAGCCGGGTTTTGCACCTTCAAGTCGATTGCGATCGTCTTCAGGTCTTGACAGAAGGAAGTAAAAAGCAGATAACAATGGAGATCGATGTCCCCTTTCTCGATGGCGCGTCGTGATGGCCCTGAAAAGCGCTTGAGGTGACCCAAGGAAGAGCCTTTTTCGATCATTGTCCTGGTCATTACTTTAGCGAGACCTTGCAGGTAAGTTTTACGGGCGAGGGCTGGTAGATCGACAGAGCGCATCCCTTTACGCTCAACAGGTATGTCTAACGACACAGGACCAAATTCTGGCATCGGATCTTGGGGTTGACCTGCCGCAGAGCTGGCAGTCGTCATTTGCGATGCACGACAGGCAGCATAGTACCACTGCAAAGCTCCGTACCCACGAGAAGCGAGGTCTGGTGATGTCAGCAAATGGATCAAGCTCTCCGGACAAAGTGCTTACGATTGAAGAAGAGAGGTGGATCTTTGAATACAGCCTCGTGGCCCCTTGAAAGATCCACTCTCGGTAGGGTAATGCCGAATGCTTGAGCCATCAAAGCAGAGAGAATGCTCCAGTTAGGATCTTCTAGACTGCCGCGCTCAGGCGCTTTAGGCTGGAGATCATAGAGTTCAACCAGCTCGACACCAAGGTGCTCTGCAAGCATTTGTTTTTGAAAGTCCATGTTAACGCCGACCTTCATAATCGAAGGGTTGCTAAGAGTCGACTTAAAGGTCGCTTGGCTCAGAGTATCAGCCGGGTCCATATACCCAAGATGGAAGATTGCCACTTCAGATTCGCTTGCCATGACCATGAGATCAAAGGGCAATCCGAATAAAGTCGTGCGCGTCGCTGCGGAATCAACTTCCCGGGGAGAAGCATCCCTTTCTGTCTGTGCACCTTTCACAACAATATCAACACCAAGGACTTTGCTCTTTGACAGGCGGTAGAGGACTGCGGCAGCACCCCGAGCCGTGGTGACAAAGCTGATTGGGATCGATGCTCCCTGAGGATACAGAGTCGGTGACCATCGCCACGGGCGCCTTGCCCAAGTAGTGGCAGGCAAACAGCTCGTGTCGGGTCGAGGCATATCCAATGTCCTAGTAGCGGTGTCTACCACCAGCAGACTCGGATTCAATGGTCGAGATACGATTCCAAACGATATATTGGCGACACCTCTCCAGGCTATAGCTGTATCGATGTCCTTCCAGAGAATGCGTCTCAGATCTTTGGCTGCCATCATCCACTTGACTATTCCCTCCCGCAAGTAACGGTGTTCGATGTCTGAGCCACTCAGTAAGAGAGGTAGATCAATAGCATCCTTCAGGTTGTCCGCATCGCGGATCACTTTACTGAACCCGCGGATGGAAGCCACGAAGGGGCCAAAGTCAGACACTTGAGCTAGTTGTAGGGGTACATTAGATGTAACGCCGAGCACTGTCAGTTGGTCAAGGTGGCCGCGGTATGCCGAGTTGATCCTGGCAGCACCTTCGACAACCTTTTGAACAAGCAAGGCAAAGCGTGGATGATACCACGTATCAGTGAACTGTACTCGCAAATCGCCATAAAGAGATGTCATGGCCCACCACCGGGTGTCGCGTAATAATTTGATCATGCCATCTGAGGTACGATCAATACCAGTAAGAGCATCGTAGAACTTGAAGTCGAGAATTAGATACCCGTAGATTTCGGGGTGCCTCCCATAGCGGAGTGAGCATCGCCTCAGCGCTCGATAGATATGCATCTCCGCCTGGATATCGGCATCGAGAATTTCATACTGGGTGCGCAAGTCCAGTATACGCATCAAAGCGCGCCAGACCTCCGGCTTAGTAGCTCCCTTAGGGCTGTACTCTCGCCAAATACGGAGCATGCGGTCAGGCATTTTCCATAAGCCGCGCTCTTGCAGGTTAGAGCAGATCTCTGCCATGACCTCGTTACGCATGATGTACGAAGCAGCGTCAAGCTCCCGGGCGAGCTTTCGAAGCATCCCTCCTCCATCTGTCTCTGTTTTTTCATGTGCCATCAGGTTCATGGTGAGGTCCATTTCAGTCCTTAGCTCACGCCTATAGTCTTGCATTTCTTTCCTCAAATCGGCAAATGCATCTTCGAGCACAGCAGCATCGCGAGAGATGCTCTCCAACTGCACGATCATTGGTGTGACAAGCAGTTTTGCCCTCTGGTTGGCCGCTCTGTCGAGATGCGCTTCCTTCGCGATCTTTCTTGTTCGCAGTAGTTCGGTGTGAATGATAGCCTTGTTGAGCAGCTCTCTATCCAGATTCTCAACCAGCTTCGACGCATGTTGGATGTTGACCCTCAACTGATGTCGCCGCTGTAATAGCTCCTCCTTCTTTTTTACCTCCTGGGCAGGATTTGGTGGGAGCGATTGTTTTTCGTCACCTGGACGTTCTGCCCTTTTCCTGTTGCCTAAAGCCGGAGTCGCTTTCGCAAGCGGGGGTCGCGGGTATCTTTTGGAGTCAAAGGCTAGCGACTGCTCCGGCCGGGGAGGTCGAGGTAGGTTGGTTAAGGGCGAAGCGGTTGTTCTGCTTGGAAGGCTAGCAGCGGGAATGTGGATGGATTTGCCTCGGGAGGCCGATAGTATTGAGGAGGTGTGAAAGGGACGTCGAGGCTGGTAGCCCTGCGAGTGCTGGTGTTCAACATTCCTATGCCTGCCGGAAGGCTCAACCGCAGCAGACGACCCAAATGCGCCGAGAAGCCGTCGTTCCAACGGCCTGAATGGACTGCGATTCAGATCATGCGTGCCGGCATCGAATCCACATGCTGAGCAGGGCGGTACCGCCATGGACTGGTACCTCACATGACGTAGAGCCTGGCTTAATGAGATGTCGCTCTGGCAGCATAGCGTGCGAAAGACCAGTGCGCTAGAGACGTGAACTGATGAGGTTGAGACCTGAAGGACTCGAGTATGGCCATGGTACATTGACGATGTCGTATGGGAGAACACCGACCTGCTTACGGCATTCGTTCCCTTCGTAATGGCCGCTTTTCTCTCGAGAGTCGGCGAGTGCGAAGACTAGACTGCGACAGAAATTCGAACAAGTGTACTGCGTATGTGGTAGCTATGGACCGCCGAAACAAAGCCTCATTGTACGGTCGACTACTTGAGCTCCGTTTCGCACAACTCTCAAATACCATACTCGCATAAGGAAGTTACTCTGGACTCTTCATTGCGGATGTTGGGCCTGGATCAGGAGGCGACCTTCCTCTACTTCATCTGCTTCGAAAGGTCGTAGTAAAGTATTGTGCAGCCGTTGTAAAGGATGATCATGTCTTCAACTACCTGACCTGTGTGCCCTTATATCAATGACCAAATCCATGTGCTTCTTACACATCCATTGTCTTTCCAAGCCTAGAGCTCTCTCTGGCAAGCTCCACAAGTCTGATCACGCCCACTGCCTCCTCAGGAGGCACTGGTATTTGGGAAGCATCACCGCTGAGCGCAGCCGCCAGTCTACGATAGTACTCGACATAGGTTGGTGGGTTCACGGTTGGAGCAACCTCACTCACAATCTTACCATCCTTGCAGAGATTCAGGGTCCCATATCTCTCTTCAGGCTCAAGTCCATACCCTTCGTCCCCTGGGCCCAGCCCTTGCTTTCTCAATTGATCCTCTTGCGGATCCAAGTGAAACTTCTTGAATGACCCGTTGACACCCCGGACCCAGAATCGCAATTGATTGACTTCAGGACTGACCACTCCAGCCTTGACCGTGGCTAGCATACCCGGATAATGTAGCAAAACCGTGCAAGAGTCTTCGAGACCTGTAGGGTTGACCTCTCTCTGTGATCCCACAAAGCCTGTCACACGTTGAGGCATGCCAAAAAGATGCACTACTTGATCCATGAGGTGAGTCCCGAGATCGTACACGGCGCCGTTTCCAGGAGTTGGGTTTGCCTTCCAGGTGCCCGTTGGAGGTTCTGGCCGATGGCGGTCGAAGTGTGTCTCGAATTCAGCGATTCGACCTAAGGTTCCATCTTGGACGTACTTTTTCACCGTCAAGAAATCCGAATCCCATCGTCGGTTCTGGTAGACAGTGAGAAGTACCCCTTGAGCCTTTGCTGTGTCCACAAGTTCCTGTGCTTCCGCGGATGTTGGTGTGAAAGGCTTCTCGACGACAACTAGAACTTTGCGTCAATACCAGACATCGGCACCAAGACAAGACCCATACCATGCTTCTTTGCAAGTAATGCCGCTTTGGCCATTTGTAGATGCAGATCCGGTGCTGTCGTGACGATCACGACATGAACATGGTCATCTTTCACCAAATCATCTGCCGAGTGATATAACTTGATATTCGGGTGGTCTTTGCTCGCATCGTCATCGGGCTTTGGACTTCTCTGAACGATGGCGTACAAGTTGAGGTCAGGCACCGCCTGGATGAAAGGGATGTGGAAGGTTTTTGCGCTCAACCCATAGCCAATGATACCAACGTTGTACTTTCCCCCAGCCATGGCGGGAAGTCGTCTGTCTCTAGCGGGTTTTGCGATGCTTTTAGCAGAGTTCGCAATGATATTGTTGTCTCTCTCCAAACCTCGAAATCACTGGGGAACTCAACAGCAAGCGAATATTCATTAATCGAAATCTCTTTACGCCTGTAGAGAAATGGATGCTCTGATCACGCCACGTCAACCCCAAAATTATTCTTGTTGAGGTGGAGAATCGATGATGACCGACTGTTGGAATTGCCATTTTAGGCTGATCCGGCAATCCTTTTGCGGCCTTTAACAAAGAACGACGGTATACATGTGGCTTAGAAGAGAATGCTCTTTGCCATGATTATGGATACGTGCCACGACCTGCGTAGCCTAACGGATCGAGCACAGCTTCAATCCAGGACGCTACGTGCACCGCCAACAGGGCTGAGGGAAACAGTCTCTGCTGTTTCCACTGCCACGATCTGCTTGATGTGGTCTAAGGCTGAGACACCCACGGTGATCAGGTAGATATGTCTCTCAGGTCTGGGCCAAATACATTGCCGTCTCTCTCCAGTCTCTCCCTCTCCAGCTTGCGCTTCTTCAGCGCCTTTTCCGCATCACTACCATCCCCCTCTCTCTTCTCAGCAGCCTTAGCCCTTGTGGCGGCAACGATGTCTGTTTTCTCCGGGTTCTGACAGATGACCAATTTCTTCCCAATCCGTCTAATCTCCTTACGCTGAGTGGAATCGTCTTCAGGTGAACGGTACGATCCAAGTAGTGCAGCACAGGAGGAGATAGTTGATACAAGTTTCTCCTTCCAACTCGTGGTAACATCGTTGATCGGGAGCTGGGACAGTTTCTGCTGCAGATATACCTCGACAAGTTCTCTATCTGCGACCATCATGGCAGCTAGCCAAACTTGACTGGGCGTAAAGAGGAAATACGCATCCGTCATCTGAGCAGCAGTGGCCAGTAACTTCTTCGCGAGGTCGGCGGCTTGGCCAATCCTCTTCGTTGAGCCTGTAGATGTTGATATCGTCCCGAGTCGGCCTTCCTCGGCCATTACGTTCATCTCGATATGGCCGCCTGCCAGGCCTTTCATGGGATGACGGACATCGAGCGTAAATCGGAGACCTTGTAGGAGCAGGAACTCTGGAGCTTTGACGTCGTCTTCAGTCAAATCTTCCAGCTCTGCTACAAACTTGGACAACGAAATGTAAAAATGGTCCGCTTTCGTAGCCAGGTAGAGAGCACAGGCGATAATCTGTTTCGGATTATACGTCATGGGCGAATTCGTAAGATAGAAGCGGCGGAGATATTGAATTGCCGTAGCCTGTGACAGAGGATGAGAAATGAGAGAATAGCCTTGGAATAAAGCACACGAGCTCGGCCTGGCTATAAGCCATGGAGCGACGTACCACGACGTTTGATGGTATGCGAGGATTCATAGCCTCACCCATATCTTGGATTTTTGAGCAACCCCATTCCACAATCTTCAACTCCTCATCGACTGTTAAGGTCTGCACGTCGACCTTGGCCTGGTCAACGTTTTCTGGATCGGGAAGTGATCCATTGTCAGCTGATTTCGCAGCTTGTGCTCTCCGGAATGCAGCTTTGACACGTTCGGACGCGAGATTGTTGGTGGTTTGACGTATCTGAGCGAGAGTTTGTCCTGTGTATGACCAGAGGCGATATTGTGACGACGCTCTGTAAGTATCGTCTTCAATCATCATAGGCTCGAGATACCCATAGCAAACAAGCCTGATTCCAGCAGACAAATTTAATTGCCTCAATATTTGACGACTAATTGCTTCATATATGGTGGGGATGAATGATTTAAAAAGAGTGTCGGAATAATTGTTTCGGCAAATTCAAAGTCTTGTCTAGGTACTAGGTAGTAGGTAGTAACGAACAGCATGAACAACCAAAATGCACAACGAACCGAGAATTCGCTCCCTCTATGCATCATTTACGAGATTGTGGCTCTAGTCAAGCATGTGAATCGGATCAAGTCAAATAGGGCATTTCTCATTGTCCCATATGGTCATAAGCCATCGTGATATAGGTACATTCATGATAATTGTGCAGCAGCCCGAAACCATTAACACCATCGCTTGATGCTGCAAAGCCTCGACCTGGACACGTCCTCAGTCAGGGTTCACCCAGAAGTCTAGCAGTGATGTCGCCCATGTACGCCTCCTCGAGTTCGTAGTCTTGTCCTCCATTGCGGTCAATGCCGACGTAGTTGAAAGCTTCCACCACTCGTTCCACATCAAAGCCCATGAGCACAAAGCGATCGATCAAGTCCTTGTTGTAACCGTCATACACTGCGATATTCGCAGCGGCTTCTCTCTCTTTGCTCTCCTTCTCTGCCTCCTCAATCGACTCTGCAGTTGAGCCTCCACTGCTCTCTCCGATTAACGATTTCGGTGCCCCTGCATATTTCACCGCCCATTCCCTGGCTTGCCTCTCGAACTCTTTGGGATTCTTAATCAATTGCTGAGCAACAACGGCATCTTGAGGGTCTTTAGGTTCGGGTGAGCTGAGTAACGACTGCAGGGAGATCATGGCGGATTTTATGGTTAGAACTGGTGACCAGCCCGTACTTAAGGTATCGAGACAGATAGCGCCCTTCAGACAAGTCAGCTGTGATGGCCATTGCGCAGAACCATTCCGAATCTTACCGTCTGGCTGGAGATGTTTGGGTGCCATATTTTCGTCATGAATTTCATGACCGGGGGCTTGAAAGGATACTCATTGGGGATTTTGATGGAAACTTCATATGTGCCGCCTTCATATGGTGTCCCGGACGGGCCTTTGAAGGAACCTCTGAGATCTGTAATACTGTCTCCAACGGTCTCCGCGAAGATGCTCGACGCAGAATCTGACCGGATGTCTGCCAGATCCTTCGCTATACGTCTTGCTTTATGGCCAGCCATGATGTGTGTAGGTTTTGATAAGTTATCGACTGTCGGGTGTCAGAAGGATTTTGTCGTTCAGGGTGAACTGATTATAATCAAGAGGAGGACACTGGATAACAGTGAAGAATCCGGACTGGGGCCAGCTATATTCACAACAGGCAAGAGTGTTTGAGACTGAGAAGACGCCAGCAAAAGTGTTCGGTTTGGGAGAATCACATCGAAGCAGGATGAGGCGCAAGTAGCCAGGCTAAGTGTCGGAAGAAGAAGCAAGAGACTGGTCGAAGGAGCTCCTTGACTGATAAGAATCGTTGTCACACAGCCTACACGGACTTGATGCCTAGCTGTGGCCTTGGATGCGCAGCCTCACTTCCTGAAATCTGGATTTGGAGAGAGAGTCATTCACTGTCATTGGAGATGCAGGCCAAAATGTGTGGCGCCGCTTTAAGATAGGCGCAGGCGCGAACTGGTGTCGTAACTGCTCATCTCATCTCGGGCCATCTATCCCAGGAACAACAGCCTCTCGTTCTCCCATTTATCATCAACCACTGAGCCATTAGCCTCAAGCTTTACTCTTCGCCAGGGCTATGGTAGGCATTTCTCTTACCGCTGGGACACAGATCTGACACGTCACAGGGAAATCAACAATCACAATTGGGAGGTGGCCCTCCTGGGCAAGGAGGCAAAGAAGACAAGGATAAGAAGGTCTGTGATATTCTTTGACTTGAGAGACCTGATATTGATATACCTTACAGAAGGAGAAGCCCAAGTACGAGCCTCCACCACAACCGACCACCCGAATCGGACGGAGAAAGCGCAAGCAAGCCGGACCAAATGCCGCGGCGAAGCTACCTCAAATCTATCCTACAGCTCGATGCAAACTACGGTATCTGAGGATGCAGAGAGTCCATGATCACCTCCTCTTGGAGGAAGAGTACGTTGAGAACCAAGAGCGCTTCAGAAAGACCAAAGCAGCCCAGACACAAACTCCAGCCGCTGCTACAGAAGGTGCAGAGCTAGATCGTAACGCGGACGAAAGAAGTCGAGTCGACGATATGCGAGGCAGCCCCATGGGTGTGGGCAACCTGGAGGAACTGATCGATGATGACCATGCCATTGTCTCTAGCGCCACTGGCCCGGAGTACTATGTTTCCATCATGTCCTTCGTCGACAAAGACCTTCTCGAACCCGGCGCCTCTATCCTGCTCCATCACAAATCCGTATCAGTTGTTGGTGTTTTGACCGACGACGCCGACCCATTAGTCTCGGTGATGAAATTGGACAAAGCACCGACCGAGTCATACGCAGATATTGGTGGTTTGGAAAACCAGATTCAAGAAGTCCGCGAAGCTGTCGAGCTACCCCTTCTACATCCCGAACTATACGAAGAGATGGGTATCAAACCGCCAAAGGGAGTTATTCTCTATGGCGCCCCGGGAACTGGAAAGACATTGCTTGCAAAAGCCGTTGCCAATCAGACATCCGCAACTTTCCTGCGCATTGTTGGCTCCGAACTGATTCAGAAATATCTGGGAGACGGCCCGCGGCTGGTTCGCCAGCTCTTCCAAGTCGCCGCCGAGAATGCACCCAGCATTGTTTTCATCGATGAGATTGATGCCATCGGTACAAAACGATACGAGTCAACATCAGGGGGCGAGCGAGAAATCCAACGAACCATGCTCGAACTTCTCAATCAACTCGACGGCTTCGACGACCGAGGCGACGTCAAAGTCATCATGGCCACGAACAAGATTGAAACCCTGGATCCAGCGCTCATCCGTCCCGGTCGTATCGATCGGAAAATCCTGTTCGAGAACCCTGACCAGAACACCAAGAAGAAGATCTTCACGCTGCACACGAGCAAGATGAGTCTGGCCGAGGATGTGGATCTTGATGAATTCATTGCGCAAAAGGATGACCTCAGTGGTGCGGATATCAAGGCTATTTGCTCCGAGGCTGGGTTGAGAGCGCTGCGTGAGCGCAGAATGCGAGTCAACATGGCCGACTTCAGAAGCGCGAGGGAGAGTGTGATGAAGACGAAGACTGAGGGTGAGCCGGAAGGATTGTACTTGTAAACCACTTCAGGTAGGTAATCGCGGGACTCATAGGAGACGAGATGCTTCTCGTCCTGTGTTTCTGGGGTTCTGGCTTGTACTTTACCTAACATAGAGTCGTCATGCGGGTTCAGTGGAATTGCTGGACCACAACAGAGAAGTCTTCAAGTGTCTTCACGGCTCGACGGGTTGGCTGCAGTCTTCTTCTCAGTCATCATGAGGCCTCTAATGCCTTCCTTCCGTCCGGCATCGCTTTGGAAGTCCCTACACTCTACATCGGGCATCTGAAAACCTCAGCCTCGTTGGCCTCAAGACCGGACGAACATTGGAAGAGCATAGAAATCATTTCGCACCAGTCTGATCGTTCTTTGATCCAGTCATTCAATTCGTTCGTCTATCTTTTCGTCATCATGCCATGCCACTAAGGATATCTTTTTCGTTCTTTGGATTCCAGAATTCCAGAGACGGAAAACGGGGAACGGGGAACGGGAATGTTCAGCAACACTTTATCACAGTAAAACCCATCCCCATCCCGATGCCCTCCAGTCAGTCTCAGAGTCCCAGGGTTCTCAATCCGAGGGCGAGCCCTTATCGCACCCAATTCGTCCAAGGAGTTCCTTGCGATCACTGCTCCCAGCGAGCAAATTGACGCCCGAAGAATGACCGGCCTCGTGCTTTGCTTTCCTCCGGCCTGGGCCTGCAATCGCCTCCGAACTCGAACTCGATTTCCGTGTAGGCGAATTGGATCCACCTTTGGACTTTGATTTCGACCTCGTCTGTCCAGACTGTGCTGAGGAAAGAGAAAAATCCGGATCCGTGCTCAACACCTCACTCTCCAGGTACGGTCTCTGCTCGTGGCAGAGTTGGATCTGACCGATCGCATTACGGAAGGTCTTCTCATCCTCGATATCCTCCTCTTCATCTTCTTCTCCCTCGTCCTCGTCCTCGTCATCGGACCGGTTATCCTCCGCACCTTGTCCCGTGACGACCTTGTAGGCGACTTTGCAGATCAAGACGAACCACAAAATCATGATGCACTGAAGAGCAAGTAGCATGCCCAAGAACGTCCACTTGATATTGTTGTTCCAGCACACCAGCCCGACGGGGTCTCGGAATGGCTGAGTGAGATGGTCCCAGTCGTTCGGCGTGGGATATGGTCCTTGCAAGTCCTCCACGCTACCCTTGTAGCATCCGTACTGGATCTCCTCGGGTATGTGTGCGTAGATGCTCCAGCACACCCACATGTACAAAATGTGTCGGTTGACGAACCACAGGACCATGAAAGTGCCAAATGCGACGTCACATACGGTTTCGAAATGGAGATATTTGAGGATCTTGGCGAACGAGAGCTGGATGTCAACGATATCCATCAGACAGAGAATGAGCGTGCCCACTCGGTATTGGTGGTACCCGTAGGAGGTGAAGATCAAGGCACAAGTGACAATGTGGTGGATGAACATTTGCCAGTGATCTTTCCGCCGCTCTTCGATGTTGACCACGACGATTTGCTGCAGCCAGAAGCCGAATTGGACCAGGTAGTACCATTTTGCCAGGCCGTCCATCTCACGGATCGGCCAGTTTCGCCATAGTGCCCGCAGATCGAGCCAGTAGTCGGAGTTGTACATGACATACATGCCCACGCTCCACGACGTGCTGGAATAGAGCACGAGCCAGGCTTGTTCTGCAAATCGGACCTTTGGCTTCTTCTTTTTGAGGCCCAACAGCGAGGCCAGCGGTGTCAGGACGTAGTCCATGATGGCGCATCGTAGACCGGTAAAGACTATGAGCCAGTAGAAGACGAAGAATATATCGTCCCAGCCTAGGGCGAAGGTTCCGGTGTTGGGGTTATAGTAGGAGATGCAGAAGAACTTCTGTGTGTGGTGTCGTGCGGCAGGGAAGAAGATGTGTATGAAGAAGAGCATCGATATGAGATTTAGTGATATGCCTGTCGTCTCATGTCAGTTATGCTGTTGGAGCGGTGTTCTTCCTGCAGACTCACTGATTTGGTGATCGACAACCCATGAGCATGCCACTGCTGTGGTGCTCCTCTGTTTGCCCTTCCGGTGCCATCGAGGCCATGCCGTCTTCTGGGAAGGTGTTTCATTGTGCGAACGGCGGTCAAGAGTTTGTTCTGTAATCTTTTCTAGTTTTTCTTGATCTGCGCCATGAACGCCGGTCATTGTGCCGTACACCAAGACTCCGGTCTTTCGAACTCGGTGTACAAGGTAATCTAGCCCGAGACAATGTGTAGAGGAGGAGAATTGCGACGTCGATGTCGGGTCGTGTACTAAAGCGGAGTACTTGTGTCTACGGGGCGACCAGCGCAGTCAATACGTGCGTGATACGGGGTACGATAGCGAACGGATGAGGGTTGGATGGCGGTTAGAGGTAACGAATGATGGCTTTAGTTGATCGCACACGTCTCGCTAAAGATAGTGGCAGAAAGAACGAGAAGGTTGGCTTGAAGGACTGCAGACTGCTACGGTGGTTACTTTTCTGAGAGGGGAACAGAAAGTCGATTCCTCTAACTTAGACTGTGGAGTGAATGGGAAAATATTGGTGGGCTAGATTAATTCGGCAGCGCTGCAGCTACCTTGTACAAGTAACAGGGGACGAACAGGGCACCGGCCCTTGGTTCAGTTAGCTACAGGCATTGGGTAAAGGTCACTAGGCGAGCTAGGTTAGGCACAGTTAGGCTATCTCCGGACCTCGTACTTGCTCTCAGCTGCGCCGAATCAGCCATCGCTGATTGTCCAAATCACAGAATGGCGGTGACCAAAATCAAACTGCGCTTTTTGGGCCAATGCTAGCAGTGTTTCGATGGCAGAATCAGCAGTGAGAGTTAGGTACATGGGGGGCACCATATCAATAATGCATTGATCGTCGTCTGCTCTCTACCAAGTGCTCATGGCACTCAATTCTCTCCATATGCTGGTATGCAGTTTGGTAGACAGAGAGCCTCAAGAGTCCGCACCACATAATAGAGTGGCACCGGAAGACTTCTGCTTCGGTCCCCTTTCAAGTTCCCGTTCGGCATGCCCCAGGCTCCTCCCAAATCCCTGTTCCAAGCTTGCTGCAGGGTCCAGGTCCAGGTCCAGGCACCAGATGCATGCTTTACCAATGGTGATCAGCTCCGATGGTCCGTCGATCCAGAAGCACGTCTCACTGCAGACCCTCCAGTGCCCTCCCTATGATTTTGGTGTCTCGCCGCGTTTGGCTGTTCAACCTGTGACAGATGTCGGCTTCCACTGTCAGACAATCCCTGACATGGCTGATAATGAGACATTCTGAAGTCATTGTTGGCACATCCGAAGTTTTTTCTTTTTTGAACATCGCCGTCATTTTAATGCTGCCGCTACTCGCGGCAGGCCAAAGTGCAGTGTTCCAGGGGCTAGATGCGCCGTATCGTGCGTGGTCATGTCCTCCTCAGCGCCAGAGGCCATAAGGCTCTTTGCAAGCTTTCCACAACTTGATGGTGCCATCTTCGCTACCGGTTGCAAACAGCTTGCCGTCGGGAGAGTATGCAGTCGACCAGATTGGCCCGTGATGACCCTTGAGAACCTCTGTTGATAGAATTAGCATTGCCCGTCTTTCAGGAGATCTCAGAGAACACACCCAGTTCTTTCTCCTGGTCAAAGTCCCATACGCGAACCCAGACATCCTTGTCTCCACCGGTGACAAAGCGGCCAGTTCCAGTGTTTATACCTACGCTTGCGATATCATGGTCGAAATTGATCTGCTTGACCAATTGTCCTGGGCGTCCAGCATCGAAGAAGAGAGCAGAGTGACCGACTGCCACACTGATAATGCCTGGGTTCGGGTCTCCGGATTTGTGGGTGGAAAGCTCACACGAGCCAATGGCCTGTTCGGTCTTGTAGCTCGTAATCATGCGCTGACTTCTCAGATCCCACCACCGAATGGTCTTGTCCTCACATGCAGTTGTCAGAATGTTGTAGTCTACGTTCCAGATAATGGACTTGATGGTTCCGCCGTGTTCTCCTGGTCCGATCTCGAGACCTTCGGAAGTGGTGCTGGGAGTAACCGGGGATGCAGCACTGGCTTGCGCGGGCGAGGCGACACTACCCCCTGTTGTGAGATCGAAGATTTTGAGCTTCTTGTCCTGAGTACCGGTAGCAACGCACTGCGGATTGTCTTGTATCGGGAATGCGACGGAGCGTACAATGTGGCTGTGCTCAAGAATATGTAGGCACTCTCCAGTTTGGGGATCCCAGATCCTCCTGCTCGTGTATTAGCATCACAAACATGTGTCGAAAAGGCTATGCTTACGCCGAGAAATCTGCCGATCCTGTAGCTGCGAGTCTTGCATCAGAGGACAGTCTTGATGACCAGACAGCACCTTTGTGTCCGATGAAGGTCCCGATCCTGGCATAGACTTAGCGGAGATGTTTCCTGGCATAACCGAGCACATACCAGTCGCCTGTGACACCATCTCTCAGCATAGGATTATTATCTGCGCATAGTTAGACATGTAATGTGACTTCGAGGGAGCTGAAGTAATCGGACCTTTGCAGGCAGAGATAAGATAAAACTGGTCATCATCTACGATGGATGAGAAACTCAGGTGAGTGATCGGTCGAGAGTGGCCATGACATGTGAGTGGAACGACTCGTGGTGTTTCTGCTGTCAGTTAGAGAGAAGTCCACTGTGGCATTAACCTGCAGCCGGCGCGCAACATGAGCGTGAAGCCATACCTGACATGATGAAACCGTCTCAGTGGTGGTTTCGAACTCGGCACAAAGGTAGTCGAGCTTTCAGGCAAAAATAGCCAGCGTCGAGAGCAAAATAGACAGATAGGCCAATGACTCCAGTGTTAATGGCCGAACGATCGATGAGAATGAATAAACTGATCCAAGAAAACAGGTAGATATGAACAGGCCACACACTCGTGGTATGTGTGAAAAGCTGTAAACAATTGAAGGGTCTGATTAACACTAACGAAGGATAAGAAGACAGTGATTAGGGAAGTGAAGTCGTGTCCATGGACACGGAAGTTTTAGATCTTGCAGGAATTATATGTGAAATACGTGGTATGTCGCTGTCAATCTTGACTTGTTTCCTATCGCTTCCTTCCCAAAGGACTTTTGAATATCAGATGTGGCGCAGGAAATCGAGGCCACATGTGGCTGACATGTGGCTGAGCACTAGTCCGTCAGGAAAGGCAACTTCGCCGGATTGTGACGAGGCTGCGATGACAAGGCTGCGATTCTTTGTCCTCTTCTGCCCATCAGCAGGCTTCGTCCCCGTCTCGAAGCTATATCAGCCTCATTGTGTCCATGGCCGCCATCCAGGATGAGCTGCCATGCTGCTGTCATATACGCGTCCGGCGAGAAGGACGGAATAGACGACGATGGTGCGATACAGCGAGATTGCCTCTTTGATGGCAGACTGTCCCGAGAGCGTGGTCTTTCGCCGGTTCCAAGCCCTTTCTGCCCGAATAAACATCTTCCTCCAAGCCGATCTGTGCAACCTTGAGCAAGAACTTGACGAGATCGTCATCAGGGCGAGCCAGCCCAGCTCCAGCGACAAGTCCATGTGCAATGCAGAGGATCTTGACGTGGAATGGGAGATAATTCACAAGTCTCAGACGTCGCTTGCACGAGAGTATCGGGACAAGATTGCTGAGGCTCAACGGACGCTTGGAACATACTGTAAGCAGATGACACAGGCCACGCTCGCCTGATCTGACCGCGGTAGACGAGAATATTTCCAAGTGGGCGGAAGTCCGAAAGTTCGGCTCTCCATCGTCGACAAATCATCGATGGATGAAGGACTGGCTCCTTCTCAAACGACCGGTGGAGGGGCCGATGAATGTTAAGGATATGTGCCCATGGATGGAAAGCCCGCTCGCCGAGCTGTTGACCTTGTCTCCGAAACTTGACAGTCTTGATCGCTGGCTGGCGGAGAGATGGGTGCCCCTGTGGCACAACATGGTGGGAGAAAGAAGCAAGACGCTTTGTAACGGGGAGCAGACGCCAGACGTTGAGGCTCAGCCCACTGTTGTCTTCAGGTATACGCCCAAATCTCTGATCTTGGTGGGAGACGCCTGCACGGTTCTGCTGTCGTCGGCAATTCTCGTTTCTTCCGTCGTTGCTTTGAATTTTACAAAGGCGACCTACCTGCGGCTGATCCTGATTTCTGTGTTTACCACCATCTTCTCGAGCACCTTGATGTTTGCGGCGCGCTGCCGCCGATTCGAGGTCTTTGCGGGCACAGCGGCCTTTTGTGCTGTATTGATTGTGTTCCTCCAGGGTGTCTCATCTGTCATGGATCATTGACGCATGGCCGTCTGATCCAGAGAGCAATTGCCTCAGAAGGAATGGGTGGAGGGTGTTTCCCAGCTCTCATGATATTATGGTCGTTTGTGAAGATGAAGGCGGGTGCTGTAAGTCAACGTGTCAAGATTTTAATAACAACGGGCGTCTTTATTCTCTCCTATTGCTAGTCTGGATGGCAACATTGTTTCACCCTGCAGCCTGCCTGCCTGCCTGCCTGGCTTCCTATATCAACACCCTCGCAACACTTGGTGACGCAAATCTAACTCGATTCGGCGGTATGCAGTTCGTACTAGATCTCGTGCAATGAAAGCATATTCGAGGGAATACCAGTGAAATTACCACTTTCTTCAAACAAAACTCCTTTTGCCTCCGTCGACGTTTGCCTGGGGGACCTACTAGTATCAATGCTTGGTATGTACTGAGGATAGTCGAGCACACCCTCTGCAGGTCTCGTCCGAAGCCAGTCACGGTGCTGTTGACTAGCGACTAGCCGTATTGTTGAATGAAAGGGTTCCATTTCGGGTCTCGGATCAAGGATCTATCTACAAAACTATTGTAAAAGGAAGGCAGCCGTCCTGTGAGACCTCGACTATTCTGAGCAATCAAGAGTCCAATGGCAAGATCCTGGACATGTCCAGAGGTGCCTGAACCTATAATCTTCCTCCCCGTTACAATCTGTAAGAGTATGTCTTGAATGTTTAATTCAGGCGAAGGCCAGTCTCCCGACACAGCTCAGCTGCGTAAAGCTCAGCCAGTCTCGCAGTCGCCGCTGGGTATGTTTGAAATTCTACCACAGTGGATCGTTGTCGGTATATTCATCCACCTGGCGTTATATAAGGCGCCGTCGTCCACCGGAGCCATACGTCTCTCATCGCCCAAGAATGCATGTCGTTTGTGGGTGACGCGTAGACATAAATCGTTGGCGAGAAGGGTTACATTGTAACTGTCCCAGACCCTGGTGTTGGAGACTTGGATATCGCTTGATAAGTGATAGGGACAAGATCGTCATCGTTCTATAAACGGAAGGAGCTTGAATGGGTTGTAGCTCGAATATTCCTCTCCTGCACGTACTGCATCTGGGCACCGATGGAATATTGAGGGATGCCTGCACTCTCGGCCCACCACGTCTTGTCTTGTATTACAGCTCTCTACCAACTTGTTCCTCGCTGCATATGAGGTATTTGCTTCGCAAGTTTTGCGCAACCTGTGACACTGTCCAACCTCTGTGATCATGCCTTGCTGGCATGTTCCATTTCCATAACTTCATGGACAAGAGTCTTGTCGAGTCTGGCTCTTTCCTCGGCTGAGAGGTGGGACAAGTCAACCGCAACCTCGTCTCCAAACTTGGCTGCAATCTCTTCGAGGGCGAGCCCTTTAGTCTGCGCCGCATGTATCATTAGCGTTTTGTTTTCGATGGCTGACCACGGCGCAAGTTGAGACTCACCTCAGGATAGAAGAAGAACATGAGCGCCGCTCCGAACAGCGGCACAATGATGAATATCAGGTAATATTTCCAGCCAATATTGTTGAATGCAACAGGGGCGCTCATGGTGTAGATCAAGCTGAAGCAGAACAATCCAGAGACACTGAACCCAGCGCCCTGAGCACGAATCGATGTCGGGAAGATTTCGGACGAATAAACATAGCTTGAGGCGTCCATACTGCCCCCAAAAAACGTGACAAAGAGGTACAGAAAGAACACGCCAAATCCGTTGCCGATCTTGTTGTCAGTGCCACCATATCTTGCGAGACAAGCAGTGAAACCAGCAACCGAAACTGCGCAACCAAGCTATATAGCGTTAGTTGTTGTGCAAATCAAGCGCGAGGGACCATACCTGTCCGACGACCATGATGGGAATACGACCGACCCTGTCGAGCAGGTTTGCGTTGATGAAGTTCATGACAGCAGCCCAGGTGTCCCAGATGGCGTAGAGCATAAGAGGCGTGGAGCCGTGGAGGCTAAGACCGTTGTACAAGAGCACTTGGTAGTTGTTAATCGTAAGGCAACCTGTGGATTGAACGAAGCCACTATAGACAAGTCAGCAGGAGAATCGAATAGTAGGATGCATTGGACTTACAGCAGCAGGAAGCCAAACAGCAGGCGCTTTCGATACGACTTCCTTGAGAAGAGGACGATCCAGCCCTTGATCCAGCCTTGCCCTAAGCCTTCACGCCTTTCGAGCTCCAGTTGCTGTCGGATCTGGTACAGCTCTTCACGTGCAATAGTGTCATCCTCATCTCCGGGTATATGGTGTAGGCGTTTGAGAATCGCGAGACCGGCCTCCAGGCGATCAGTGGCAACAAGGTATCGAGGAGATTCAGGAAGCCATGGAGACCCGATCAAGAGGCAGAGAGGTGGGACGACTTGAAGAGCGAGGCACACACGCCACTGTGCAACTTGGCTTTTCAAGAAGTAGCAGCCATACCCAGTCCAGCCAGCCAGACCCTGTATCAAGGTCAGTCGACTTCATCGAAACTCGGGAAAGGGTCGACTTACATAGCCTATGCAAAGTACGAATCCATGCGATCCGACCATGAGTCCTCTTGATTTGGCAGGGGAAATCTCTGACTGGTAAAGCGGTGTAATGACATTGACCATACCGACACCAAAGCCCATTATGAACCTGGCAACCAAGAACATGGCAATATGGACCGAAGCAGCTTGCAGAGCGCCAGCTACGATGCAGATAGAGGCCGTGATCTGGATTGACCTCTTCCTGCCGACCTTGTCACCCAGCCAAGTGATGAACCAGCAGCCGAGAAGGCCACCACCGGCGAAGAGACCATTGGTGGCTACGGCAAATATCAGCCTCGCGTCATCAAGTCAAGTCAACTATGCAGAAACTCCTCAGAAGACAAAGGGACTGACGAATCTAGCGCGACTGACCTCCAGTGATTTGGGACCCATCGTTTGACTTGATATCAATATTGAAGTATTCGAAGAAGGACGGCAAACCGATGACGGCCCCAATGATGGCAGAATTGTAGCCATAGGTCAAAGACCCAAAGGTCACCAAGTAGACGATGAGGAAGTTGTACGCGTTGACAGCCATGTTGATAGTTTTTCAGATCGGATCTCACTTGCTGGTAAGGCGATGAGAGTCTGAAGTAGCCTAACCCGTGGGCACGTTCCAGAAGTTTGGCCTTTATGTCAGCTGCAGAGACATGAAAGGAGAAGCTGCGACAATCCCTTCCCCAATGTATACCATCCTTGTCTAGACATTTTCCCCAAGTGCGTCCTGGTCGGTAGAGTAGCTTCTCCATTGCTAGAAGATAGAGGTGATTGGGGAACCAGTGTAGTGGGCAATGGCTGTAAGACGACTTCTGTTTCTGCTTTGGTACGTAGCGTCGAGACGATCGGCTATCCTAGATTCAAGCATCTTGGTACCCCACAGGTCTGTGATATCTCCATGATGTTGGGGAAGGGGCCAGGAGGTCGAGGGAAAAGGCAAAGGAGAAGGTCAAGCCTGCACTAGACCAGCCCATCCAGATTCCTGGTTCTGATGACTCCAAGCCGGTCACCAGAGTGCATATCGAATTCCAGAACAAGAGCATGTACCAGACATGGCGGTGTGCCACGTACCCCAAGCACTGAAGCTAAGGGCTTGATTAGCTCGAGTCTCAAAGGAGCTAGTCCCGAGGCTCCCTAACCAGGGTACCTAGGTAGGCTTACTCCGTATGGAGTACTGCCATAGGCTTTGACAGCACCAGGCGTAAGCGCAAGGCTGGTGGGAATACTCCTGTGAGGCTTAGGTCTCATGTAGTTGAACACCTCCCTTGCCCCGAATACTCCAAGTATCGGTCACCTGGAGAAGCGAAATCCACACATTTAGTATGCTTGTGGGGAACATGTCCCAAAATGCTTGAATGACAATGGGAGCCGAGGAGAAGGAGCTGTCTGCATTGCGCATTTGGAACTGTTCCATGCCAGTGTATTCAGTGCTGTGAAAGCTGCTACATGGTGACGAAGTTCTCCAAGGCTAGTCTGGATGATCGCCCAGATTCAACCCGTCGGCTTGAACCTAGATTTCTGTCTGATCTTGGCTCCGTACTTGTAGAACAAGATCGGCGTCGGAAAAAAGGCGACGCAGAGAAACGCCAGAAGCGATGTCGACCACGCTGTGCCCAGATGATGGTACATGGCCGGCGCAAACAGCGGAAAGCCTGCGGCGGCAATGGACCGGACAAATGTGTTGACAGCTATAGCACTGTTCGAGTAAAAGCCATAGCAGTCGATGATATAATTCATACCCTGCCAGAACGTGACCAAACATCCCATTCCAAGTAGAGCGACCGAAAGAACCTGTGGTACCCAGGTGATGTGTGGATCGGAAGTCCTAAGCAACATTAGCATCAAATGCATGAGGCAGAGAGCGATTCATACGAACCAAGCAAACCAGAAGAGGCCGACAGGGAGGACCGCAGCACCCACAATCATAGGCGGCAAGCGTTCTTCGGGAATTGGTCTGCCGTGCTTCTCGAAGGCTTTGGTGAAATTGGTTCGCGTAGAATATGCTATGAGTCCAGTACCCATGGCAATGCCGACAATGAAAGAGGCAAATGGTAACGATCCGACACCTTCATTCCACCCACGCTCCTCCTGGAAGCTTATGGGGAACTTCAACTGTCATTGATCCGGTAATATGAAAAGTTGAAGGGATACTCACAGATTCGAAAAATAGGTATAAGATACTAGTCAAAAATCAGCCTTGGCCTGGCACAAATCTGAGAAGGCCGAGCCATCCTTTCCGCTCCAACTTACCCATAGATAAAACTCATGTATGCAGTGACAAGGGCGAGAATGGGCTCCTGAAAAATCATGATAAACGGCCGAACAAGATACACGAAGATCAGGGTCTTTGCGTTGACAGGACTTTCGTCAGCTTTGGCATGTAGCGCCCAGTTCTTGGTCTCATATCGAAGCTTCTTCGCTTTGGTCTGGAGGATCTTCGCGGCCGATGTTTCTGGGATCACCAGATATCCGATGCAGCCAAACAGGGCGGCCATGATCATGGTGATCCAAGCAGTCCAGCGCCAGCCAAGGTAAGATTGAGTCACGAACCCTCCAATGATCGGGCCTGCAAGATACCACCGATCAGTACACCGCAATCACAAGATGGGGGATTCAGGGTACTGTACCTGCTACTGGTCCCGAGAAGGCAGCAGCTGCGAAGATGCAGACTCCATAAGCCCTATCGATCGGATTCCAGATATCGGCGAGAGCACCTCCAATGACGGCCAGAGGCGAAGACGCAGCAAAGCCACCGAAGAATCGACCAAGCATTATGGTTTCGACATTCTGCGCAACAGCGACGGGTATTTGAAAGATGGCAAAGCATAAGTAACCGGAGAACAGAGGTATTCTGCGACCGAACACTTCAGATGCAGGCCCGAAAAAGATGGGACCAAAAACAAAACCCTGGTGTTTGTTAGGGCCCTCCTCCTCATCACCCGAATTGGATCATCTCTTACGAGTAGGAACAGCGAAACGCCGAGTGTAGAAGTGACTGTTCCGATGTGGTACTGCTCAGCTACCGGCGGAATCGCAACGCTCTAAAAGCTCTGGTCAGTCGTTGTCGCGCTGTGAACTCGACGCGATGGTGCTTACAAACACCGAGCTTGCAAAGGTGACGACGAAGGTCATGCCTCCCATGGCTGCAGTAATCTTCCATTTTCTGGCCTTTGACCAGTTTTTGGGATTCTGCGGATCGTCAGGGCCTTCGAATTCGACAAGATCCTGCCCGGGGTCGCGCATTGGAGCTGTAGGGACGCGTTGCTGAAGCTCAACATCTTTCTCAACATCCTCCTTTGTCGCGCTGCCATTTTGGCCCTGGAGTGCCATGCCTTCTATCAAAGGCTTGAGTCGCTCCTCCAGACCGCAATAAGCAGATATCGAAGGGTTTCTTGCTGGCGGCGTCCATCTCTCGAATTGTTTTGCCTTTCAGCCTTCTAGCGAAATGATGATGATGGTGACGGGCTCCGCTATCGGATATGCGGCACGGCACGGCAATTACTACGGTACGCAGAATTGCAAGCGATTGACAGACAGTAGTACAGCAGTGGTGAGCAGTGGCTGGTAACTTATGTAGACTTTGGGTTTGATCAAGGCTATGAAAGCGAAATTCCCCAGATAGTGTGATGCTTGGGTGAGCTTAATTCATCTTCTACTCCTACTAGTAGTCATAGTATCTATGGACACTCCTCATACTCTCATATCTCTGGATACACATCTGTCCTCCTTAACAGAGGTATGACCCGCCTCACCTCTTTAACAGAGTCCAGGTCAATGTCGACCGTGAGCAAATCAGGCTCACGAGCATTTTCTTTCTCGTTTTGGGGTTCGTCGACGCGATCTAAGCGTCCGACAATCTCGCCCGTGGGCTTGATGACGATGGTATCACCGAAACTGACGCGTTTTTCGTTGTGTCTCCCGCATTGTGCCGCTGCTATTACCCAGCTCTGGGTCTCGATAGCTCTTGCTCGCAGTAGAATCTCCCAGTGGAGTTTTCCCGTCGGGACCGTAAAGGCAGAAGGATAGAGCAAGACCTCGGCACCCAATCGGCGCAGTCGAAGTGCAGGTTCGGGAAACCGTAGGTCGAAGCAGATCAGACTGCCAATTTTGCCCAGCACCGAGGCGTATGGCGGTACAACCTCTGACCCTGACTCTACAGAGTCACTCTCTTTCATCCTAGGACCATCCGGACGCAGGTCGATGTCAAACAAGTGTAGCTTCTGGTATCTGTGTACAATATCCCCTTCTTTGTCAATCCAGATCAACGTGTTTCTGATCCGTTTTGAAGGTGGATCTGTAGGCTCATGAATTCCCACATTGATAGACAATCTGTTTTCGCGAGCAGCTTGTTGCAGGCCACGCACGAAAGAGCTCTTGGTGACATCTTGACACAGGGACACTGATTCGGTCGGTGATGACGCTATATAGTCCGAAGCCTCAGGAAGGAAGAGAGCCTAGGAAGGGCGAATACTGGTTAAGGCTCTGGTCAATGCCGAACTGCGCAGTCGACATCGAACAGCACCCGAGAGAAGAATAGCAAAAGACTCACCTTTGCACCAGCCTGCACAGCCTTGTGAACCAGATTTTGACATTGGGCAAGATTATGAGCCATGGATGCGGTCGAGCATATTTGCCCAACGGCCTGGGAAAGGTATCATCAGCCAAAGACCCAGGCGACACAGTGTTCGATAAGGTATCATACTGCGAGCACCATTTTTTGCTGCTGTACTTGTAGTCTGAGGTCAAGTATCAACCGTGAATACGCAAACTGCCTGCAGTGGTTATGTTCCATTCGCAGACAGTGGCAATGTGAGAGATGTTGATCTGACCGTGAATGAAGCCCTCGGCGCACCTTCCCTTCTTCATTCACCCATTGATGCTAGATCCCGGCATACTTTCCCCATCCATCAGTCCATACTGGACCTCGGTACGATCCGACCGCCGCTTCGTGTTCATCCTTGTTTATGCAAGTCAACGACAGTGAAAGATCCTCTGTGCATGCCTGTAAGTGAGATTATGTTCGACTGTCGGAACTCAGCTTGCTTCCTCATTGTCACCTTCCATCGGATCTCTTGTGCCCGCACCGTGTCACCATGCTCCAAGTCGGACCCAAAAAAACTCAACCTTCATTCAAGAAGGGATCGATGGTAAAGCCCTTATGGAGTGTGAAACGCTATGCTCAAGATTCTGAGCCGCCGGCTGTGCATGACACTTGATCCATCGATTTCCGACGAAGATCAGACGCCGCCTAGCCCCGAGCGAAGGGAGGAATCATACTCGTACCTAGGTACGTACTTCTGAACCGCTTCCGCTCCAAACCCCGCCTTTTCTTCTTCCCAATGGCCGCGTCAGTCAGGAGTCCTTACGGAGTCCACATGGCCTGATATTCAGACAATACTGCGGGGAAGACATGACTTGATAGCATCGACTCGACTCGACCTGGCTGCCTAGTGCTAGGTCATAAGCATGCTGCCGCTTCCTATCGCCCGCACAGGAACGAAGCTATATATACTTGGACCCCTTGTTGCTTGCTCAAGTACCTTTAGGATCTTGTTTTGCTGGTTCTCCATCAAAGCACTTTCAGCACTTCCAATCCACCTTTCCCACCAACCAAACAACTACTACGAGAATTGCAATGGCCACCGTCGACATCCCCAAGCACCAAAAGGCCGCCGTCAAAGTCGGCAACGGCGAGTCCGCCAAAGCTCCCGTTCAACAAGTCGACGTGCCCACCCCCGGCCCTGGCGAGATCCTCGTCAAAATCAACTGGTAACATTATACTTGCCCCCCTCCTGAACCCCCTCTTTTTCTCCCTCGTCCACTTAACATCTTCTCAGGACCGGCCTCTGTGCCTCGGACAAATCCCTCATCCACGATGAATGGGCCTCCTTCGGCGTCGCCATGCAGCCTGCCACCAAGGGCATTGCCGGCCACGAAGGTGCCGGTGTCGTGGTATCCGTCGGCGATGACATGCATCATAAATGGAAAGTCGGCGACCGCGCGGGCATCAAATGGGTCTGGAGCGTCTGTGGGGAATGCGAATTCTGCACCAACGGCAGCGACGAACTTCATTGTCCGAACCAGAAGAACGCCGGATTCACCGCGGCCGGCACTTTCCAACAATACGCACTCAGCGATGGGAAATACACGACCCGCATTCCCGACGGCGTTACCGACGAGGAAGCCGGCCCGATCATGTGTGGCGGCGTGACTGCTTACACGGCTTGTAAGAGGAGCGGCGTCAAGCCCGGACAGTGGATTGTCAGTGCTCTCCTGCTCGTGCTTGACTATGACCTCGACATCATTTTGCCAAAAATGCTGATTGTGCGTTCTCTAAACTTAGGTCCTCCCTGGCGCCGGTGGTGGTCTCGGGCACTTTGCAGTGCAATATGCGAAAGCCATGGTATGACCTTTTTGACTTTTCGACCACCTTATCTTTTCTCGATTGGGCGTGGAGCGATGGAAACAATGGAACTGATCTAATCGACATCTTGAAGGGCATGCGCATCATCGCCATCGACGGCGGCGACGAGAAACGTGATCTGTGCAAGAAACTCGGGGCCGAGGAGTTCATCGACTTCACCCAAGTCTCGGATCCGGCCGCAGAGGTCATGAAACTCACAAAATACGGCGCCCATGGTGTCATTGTCACGGCAGCTACGAAAGAGGCCTACGCATCTGCACCGGGCTTTTTAAGGCCAGGCGGAACTGTTGTCGCCGTTGGCCTGCCAAAGGATCCGACTGTGCTTGCCGGCGCACCGCCTCTCATGTTGTGCCTCAGGAAGTTGAACATCGTGGGCAGTGTCGTCGGGACGTTGAAGGACGTCGAGGAGGCTCTCGATTTCACTGCAAGAGGGCTTGTCCATGTAAGTGAAGTCCCCTTCCATCCTTGTCGTCTGAAGAGAGAGAGAGAGAGAGAGAAGGAGAGAGAGCGCTCGGCTAACCTCGACAACCAATTTTCTAGCCCATCTTGACAAAGGGTAGTCTGGAGGATCTGGACAAGTATATGGATTTGATGATCGCTGGTAAGCTTGCGGGCAGAGCTGTATTGAAAGTATCATGATAGCCTACGTACCATTATGACGACTCATGTCCAATGTATGCACTTGGCGGCCTGTGTAATTGACATGTGTGAAGTATACCCTGGAGAGATTGCATGCGTCTCAAAACAACCATGTCCACACTGTTCTTGCTCCTCTTGTGCTCATGCACAACATCCCCTTATGTTTCAGCATATTACATTGACCGATCCAGCTAAACACGAACGACCATCATGCCCCCCAGTTCCACGTGTACCATCAACCAAACACTCATTGCTTGCTCGGTTGGCCATTTCGCAAGGGCTCCCAAGATCATCCCGACCAAAGGTTCCTGCGACGATGCACCGGACTCGACTCCACGAAACAGCACATATTAACCATCAGAGCACCACCACTTCCTATTAAAGGGATCCCTCCTTCGTGACTCACCAACTGAACGTCATTAACGCCGGGTTCAGCACAATCGGCAAGAGCAAATGACTCGCGGCGACCGTGCTCATGGGCAGAATGGCGATGAAGTCTCCAATCACCCAATCATACGGCAACCACCCTCCCGGGTTGGTGGCGAGCCAGATCATGCCGACAATGGCGACCAGCGCAAAACAAATGCTGAACTTGAACTTGCTCACCACCTTTGGCACCTCGATGAAGAAGTTGCTGAACTCGGCCTCTTTGCTCGTCGCGCCCCACGTCATATCCACCTCGAACATGTGCGCCAGCAGCGCCTGGCTGACGTGTAGACTCAGACCGCCCAGGAAGACACTCAACATGACGATCCACTTGAAGTTCTCGACCAGCGCACCCAGAAAGCTCGCCTGGCCGATCCTGTACCTCATCACGGCCAACGCGACATTGCCCAGCCCGTTGAACACAATCACGATACTGAACCACACTTTCCAGCTGTCGATATAGTACTTGTCCAAGTACCCATTGAACCAGCCGATGGCGAAGTAATTCGCCAGCGTCATGATCCAGGCGGCCCCAATGGCATAGTACGTCCCGATATAACTGACAATGGTGATCTTGCTGGTGAAGCGGATGTTGCTGAACAGGAACCGTCGAAACAATTCCGTGAACGGACCGCGGTACACCCACTGCCGAAGCGGGTGGAAGAGAAGCTCATTGCACCCGTACGCGTACTTCTCCCAGCGCGCCAGTTCGTCGTACACGGTCAGACTGACGCCCTCTTTGAACCCGCCGTGCGCCCAACTCGCCAGACGGATAATGTACCCGTCGCACTGCAGCCGCAGACTCATGTCGAAGTCCTCGGACACGTGGGACTCGGACCAGAACTTCTCGTACTCGTCCTCGTCGGTGTAACTGACCTGTTGAATCGCGCTCCACCGCAGGATGGCGTTGTGCCCGACGAACGGGGCGACGTCGCCATTGGCCACCGTGTACTCGATGGCCGTGTAGATCAGATTCGTGAAGAACGTGATGCCGTTTTCGAAGAATGTGTGCACGACTTGCATCACGCCGCTGGCAAATTGCATGATGCCGACGTTGGGACTCTGCTCCATCTCGCTGACCGCGTCGAGAAGACAGTCCGCCGGCACGCGCGTGTCGCTGTCGATCAGCAGGATGTAGTCGCCCACGCGGATGTTGCCGTCGGCCCAGGCACGAGGCGTCTCGCGCAGGACTTGGAGCAGGCTCTCTTCATACGCGCGCGTCTCGTCGTTCTGGGTCCATGTCGGGGGCCGGTGGTATCGCGACAATTTGTCCTCGACCTTGCACGACAGCATGAGGCCGTAGTTCATGTTGGACGCCTTTTTGAATTTGCCCTTGCGCACGAACCCTTCGCTATTGTGCTTAGGCCGCGCCGTCCACCCAATGCTGTGGTCTTGGTAGAAGTCGATGCGGGCTTTTCGTTCTTCGTCCGAAATGATCTGCAGGCCGTCGTCGTTGATCAGCATGTTTGCCGTGCCGCCTTGGAGCTCGTAGGTGGATATGGCTTGCTTGATGGATTTGACTGTGGGCGCGATGACAGACCCCAAACCTTCTTTGTAAACCGGGCACTGAATTGTGACGTGTGGCAGTGTCTGGGTGCGTAGGCGAGGCGAGCATTTCGCAGAGTAGTATTTCGAGTTCATTTGCATTTGACGCACAGGGCCGATGCACTGGGCGACGCAGCCGACAATGACTTGGGCAAAGAACTGGGTACGGTCAGGTCAGTATAAGACTGAATATACAAACCAAGGGAGGCCTGCTTACCAGGGTAAAGAAAACCTGTACAGGGACCAAAGCAAGGAAAGCGAGACGAAGATACCCGTGGTCGACGGTGATCTCAATAGCCAGAGACCGGCATGCAAGACCAAGCAGGACAACGACAATGATCAATGTGAAGGCGACAAGAATGGTGTTCATCAGGTTGGTCGAACGGTATTCAGGCACAGCTTCTCCGGACTCGGCGTCGATGGTGACTTGTACGCCACCAGCTTTCTCGTTCGTGACATCGTCTTCGTCCCCAGCCTCGCCCGTGTGCCAGACGAGCTCCATCAGCTGTGCTTCGATCGTGGTTGCTCTCTTTACCACATTGGACGCGTCGTCGTCCCATACCACTAATAGTGACTCCGAGGCGATGAACGCGGCAAATTGATATTTTCGAGCCCGCGGTAGATCATGGATGGTGGGCAAAATTTGTACTCGCAGACCATTCATCAACGGAACATCGGTGGCATCAGGTGCCCAAGCAAGGAATGTTTTGATGACCCTTGAATTGACAGTCATGGCGACCTAGGTCACAGCTCAGCACAGGAGCAATCAAGAAAGGGAGGCATACTCGCCTGAACATTCAATAACCTGCAAGCTTCAGCAAAGTGTGAATCGAGGAGTGGTTGTGGGCACGCCAGATAATGCCCTCTTGATTTCCGGAGCAACACACCCTCTCGTTCTCCGCTGCCATCACTGACCCACAGGTGCGAGCATTGTTGCTGATACAGGTGGCTGACCATGATCTCGTGCTTGATATCTTCGAGAAAGGCGCTTTTCGTGCTGTGCGCCGATTTTCCACTTATGGAAGCGGCGCTACTCTGGACAGGAGAGTCTTCGAAAAAGAAGCCATCAGGGTTGGGGGAGCCCGCAGCCGGGGCGAACGGCGGCTTTGGCATATTTGGCGTCGTCGGGAATCGATATAGATGGGCCTGCTCCCCGACTTTCGAAGGAATAAAGTAGACGTGTGTCGTGAGGCTTGCAAGATGACACTTCTTTTACGACGACGATAATGTCGTCGAGGAGGAAGAGCAGGCTTCCGGGAGTCGGCGGCTGGACACGTCCAGATAATGGACGGTGGCCCTGTTTTGAGACATTTGATAGCTGATATACAATTCGAGGCTTTTCGATGGCAAGCTAAAATAAGCTGAGCCACATAACCGAACGCCGAAAGTGGTGGATGCAGCTTCGTATATTCTAGCAACAATACAGTGCTCTTCTGCCGGACCAGGGTCACGCCAGGACACCACAGATAGATCTTTCAAACGCTCCTCCAACCCGAAGAGGAATGCCCAGGAAGGTGTCGTCAAAATAGTGACGATGGGTGGAGTTGTCGCAAGCTGTAGACGTGCATCAGAGACAAGCGAGCGCGCCTCGCCCGCTCCCGAAAAGAGTATGCACAACTGAAAAGGGGGCTCCTGCCAGGGGTTCAGAGACCAATGGTCGTGAAGGCGAGAACAAACCGAGAAAAATCTAGTATGCTCCAATGAAATGATGGATCGTAAACTCGTAGAGACAATCCGTCTTGTTGCAGTAAGTCTGGTCTCATTCAGAACTGCACCTGCGGCTGCAGTGCTCTCGGGAAGGTAACACGACATTTCGTGATTCCCATCCGAACCAGGCACCGACCTGGCTGTTTGGCATATGCATGTAGCCCGCGTGCAGCGTATATTGATACAGTGGTCCACCCAGGAATAAATTGAGCCAGTACAAACCTCTTCCCTGGAACCAGACCATAAATCGGCGCGCCAACTCCAGGATCATTGCAGTGTGATGTAGGCCCGAGAATCTCGATTTGATCCGATTTCAGGAACGTTCCCGCCCAGTCTGGGCTGATTTGAGACATTGCCTCAACCACGGATGTGCAGGGTGGTGATGTTTGCACAGGTTGTTGTTTCCAGGAGAGTGGTCTGTCCTACCTGGCTGTAGCCAAGCAGGTGCAACTTGGAGCCTTGTTATCGAAGATCTGGGTCTTCGTCAATCTCAATTTGCAGAGTTGGCTGAGACATGTGGTCGTTCAGTAGGAGACTGCCTCCTTTCCCTTAGCTGTTGATAAGTTGGTGCAAGTTTCGGCTACCAAGTTCACCGAGATTGCTCTAAGCATGCCATCTTTGCTTCCTTCTCGATCCAGGCAGTAGCATCCGGGGCTCCGCGGCATCTTGACTCTCCTGTCCAGTAATTTGTGCAAGCTTCGCTGACTTGCCTTTGTATATCGAGCCCTTCGTCCTCGCTCAATCTCGGTTCTGGTTTACGTTTGGCGAGCCTTCAAAATGACGCATTTCTCTCGTCCAAGCTACATTGCCCAGCCAGAGGCCTCCACGAGCATCGAAGCGACACCTCGGGCTGGGTCACCTGAATCTTTGACGGGTACGCATGGGTTTGGCCATGAGAAACCAGCAAATCCGTTCTTGACCCCATATACCTCACAAGATCCATCTCGAACTACCTCTTCTGCTGCCTTGCATCAAAACGCAATCACACAGAGGTATTTTCATTCTCGACGTGTGAAGAAAGGCGAAGTTGAGCGACCATGGACCAAAGTGAAAGATCCGAAAGAGAAGTGGGTGACGATAATTCCATTGATAGGTCTTTTTGTGGGACTAGGAATCGCTGGTTTCTTGGTCTGGGATGGCCTGCGAACTGTTGTCAATCACACATATTGTCCCGTTTATCTGAGCGACTTCCCAGGCAAAGGTCTTGAGGCCGATATCTGGACAAAGGAGGCTGAAGTTGGCGGCTTTGGTAATGGTCAATTCGAAGAGACCACTGTCACGAACGAGAACGTATTCATCCAGGACGGGATGCTCTACATCAAACCAACTCTCCAAGACGCTTCGATCGTTCAGAACAACAGCAGAATCGATCTCTTGTCCCAGGGTATCTGTACGTCATCGGTCTGGACCAACTGTATTAGCGGTACCAACACCAGTGCCGCAAATCAGACAACCGCCAATCCCGTCAAGTCTGGCAGGATCAATACCAAGAAGGGCAGATCGATAACGTATGGCCGCATCGAAGTGGAAGCCAAGCTACCTGCGGGCGACTGGCTCTGGCCGGCAATCTGGCTTCTCCCGGTCGAGAGCAAGTATGGCGAATGGCCTCGCTCCGGTGAGATCGACATCGTCGAGTCTCGGGGCAACAATTGGACCTATCCGCAAGGTGGCAACAACATCGTGTCGAGTTCACTGCACTGGGGTCCAGATGCGGCTAACGACGCCTGGTGGAAGACCAACGTGAAGAGGAAAGCCCTGCACACCACATATGCGAAGACGTTCCATACCTTTGGTCTCGAGTGGTCGGAGAAATATATTTTCACTTACATTGATACTCGACTGCTGCAGGTGCTGTACACCAATTTCGATCAGGACCTGTGGACCCGCGGGCACTTCCCTGACGCCGACAGCAATGGCACCAAGATCGTGAATCCTTGGGGACAGACCGGTAGGAAGTCGACACCGTTCGATCAAGGTTTCTATCTCATTTTGAATGTTGCAGTCGGAGGCACAAATGGCTGGTTTGAGGATGGCAAGGATGGGAAGCCATGGGTTGATGGCAGTCAAGACCCACGAGGAGACTTCTGGAAAGCCCAGAACATGTGGTATCCAACATGGAAAGAAGGCGGCGAGATGATTGTTAAGAGTGTGAAGATGTGGCAGCAACAGGGTTACAATGGGTGTTGACGCGTGAGAGCAGGAAATTGAGGGTGATAAGTTGGGATTTGTGCTTGTAACTGCTTGTAATTGTTGATGATGATTCCGTATAAGTCATGGATAATGTGATGTGTTATGGGTTGCGAGAACGTACACAGTCAATCACGCATAAAATGAACTGAGGACGATGTTTGTTGCAGGAAAAAGAGAAGTCCCTCCGCTCGAAGTTCGCCCGGCGCGCCTACCTGTAATAAGTTAGTGGGATGTGATGTGCCCCGATCCGCCAATCAGAAACAGAAACCACGAGTCCCGTGATCGTCCAAACCCAGGTCCGGGCCGAAGCAGCTCCGGTTGAAGACAGCACGCAACAGCCAGCACGAACGATACGACGCTCGATTTCCATGTCTTCAACCACAACTTCCACAACTTGCATCTCCATGAAGAGATGCCTTGTGAAAAACATGCATCCTGCAATCTTGTCGCCTCGTGCGTGCCCTTTGCTGCAGACAGTTGCTGAAGTTCTTCATGCCGCCAACTGTCCAGCTGAAGGTGCGGCTGAAGCGCAGCCAAAAATGTCAACCAATAACTCCGCACGAGCATGAATGGTCTCGAGCGCCTAGCCTTGCCTGTTGGCTCGTGGCGTAGCTGAACAACTCGTCTACCAGTCAATTCGATGACATGGCCTCTACAACTGCCCAAATGGTCAATGTGGCTGGCTTGTCATGCTCAAAGAGTGTCCCACTCGAATCGGGTTTCATAAAGGTCGACGTCGACCAGTATGCGCTCGACTCCTGGAAAAAGGACCTTCTCTCATAACTTTGATGCTTCTACGGACTGCTAACAAATTGTTCATTGTGCCTCGTTGGCTTTACGTGCAATCTAGGTATACTAGTATTAGGCATTCATCCAACATGGGTGAAGTCCCCATCAAGAGAAATCGCCTTGTGCTCTGTTTCGATGGCACAAGCAACAGATTCCAGGCCAACAGTGCCGACACGAATATCGTCAAAATCTACGAAATGCTAGACCGCGAAACCGATGATCAGTACCACTACTACCAGCGTAAGTCCCTCTAGCTTTGCCAGCGAAAAGAAACTCGAAACATCAATCTGTTCGGCTCAGGCACGTTGACATTAGTGGTCCAGCTGGAATAGGAACGTATGATGCCGGCGGACCCATCACCAACACGAGGAACTGGAGTGCCTTCTCCAAGGCGTGGTCGGGGCTCAAAGCAAAACTGGACGAAGGCTTTGCCTTCTCCTTCGCCGAGCATGTCATGGCGGGCTACAAATTCCTCATGAGATATTACGCCAACGGCGACGACATATACATCTTCGGCTTCAGTCGAGGGGCATACACCGCACGCGTCTTGGCCGAGATGATCCACGACATCGGACTTTTGTCCCGGGGCAACGAAGAGCATGTGTCATTTGCGTGGTACAAATGGAGTGACTATTGCCGCGCGGGTTACCTCGAGAAAGACAATCAGTATATTCAAGACTACAAGAAGACCTTTTGCAGGAAGGATGTCAAAGTCCATTTCCTCGGCTTGTTCGATTGTGTCAACAGCGTCGCCAATCTCGAGGTCCCTCTATTCCGCAAAATCTCTCCTTTCATACGGTGTCCGCCTGCCTCACATATTCGACACGCCGTATCAATCCACGAACGTCGGGCGAAATTCAAGCCGACACTATTCTTATTCGCCAAACAACCCACCGAAGCCGAGCAAGCCGAGCCTGTCGATCTTAAAGAACAATGGTTCGCAGGCAATCACGGCGATGTTGGTGGAGGTTGGCCCAACGCACCGGATGCTTACGCGTTGTCCGAAATCGCGTTGAAGTGGATGGTAGATGAGGTGGGAAAAGTCGATCCTTCGCCGCAGGTGTGTGAACTATCCCCCGCCCTTTTCCCCTTTCATTTATCTTTGTGGCTAATGATACTTTGCTTCTCAGAATGAACGTCTAGCCTGGCACAAGGACGACCCCAAGGACTCTGACAAGGGGCTGGAGGGGCTGGACAGACGGTTGGGTCGAATCCAGGATGGTCTCGACGCCGGGAAAGCGAAAGCGAAGCATCTCGGCTTGATCAAGCATGACCTATTTGTCCGAGGTGGCGGGTCGACTTGGGTTGGTCGTCAATTCTGGTGGCTTCTAGGTAGGACGATTGCTCACCAAACAGTCCAATAGCTAACGCTGCGCAGAACTCCTTCCGTTGTCGCACTTCGAGCTGGATGGAGGAAACTGGGTGCAGCCGTGGTCACCCAACCTAAGTAGTCTACGTGACATCCCCGACGGTGTCACAATCCACCCGTCTGTCGACCGATTGGTGCACGCTGGTGTCCTATCAGAGCACGAAAGACCATTCTTTGGCGACAAACCCTACAGAGGGTATCCCTATCGAGGATTCTGGAATTTATGGGGTCTCATAGGAAGGAAAAAGCCCAGGACGCAGCCAGCTACCAGGCCCGGTGATACTAGGACATAGTAGGGGCGACAGTCACGAGTCATCTATACTAGTGTTGTGGAACATCAATTGAATATCTATGCTTTTCAGCCCATTGATAACTCCACATCAAATATGTACAAAAGGCATTTAAATTTCCAAGGTCTACACCAATTTCATGAGTCCCTTAAGGTCAATGCTCTTCGGTCGCTCAATTGGCATACCCAGGGCACGGTCCCAAATCAATTGAGCCAAAGGACCTAAACCTCTGCTGACACCAAAGGTTACTGTGTAGTACAATGGATCTTGGAAGCCGTAGTGATGGAAGAGGACACCAGAAGCACTGTCGACGTTGGGATGGGGGTTCTTGGTCTTTCCGTGTTCGGTCAAGACACCTGGTGCAATCTCACTGTTCTTCTTGACCAGGCGGTAGACCGGGTTGTTGGCAATGTCTGGGCGAGCATCACCGAAATCGATAAGAGCCTTGAAGCGAGGGTCAGGCTTGCGGAGCACACCATGTCCGTATCCAGGGACGACTTGGCCGGACTTGAGGGTGGCCCACAGATATTCACTGACGTCCTTGTCGGAAAAGTTTTCGCCGATCGTGTCCTTCATCTTCAAGATCCATCGGAGGACTTCCTGTGCAGCAAGACCGTGCAGAGGACCGGCCAGACCCAGCAGACCAGCAGCATAGGATAGATATGGATCAGATAGAGCAGACCCCACCAGATGAGTGGCATGTGCAGAGACGTTGCCACCCTCATGATCGCCGTGAAGGGCAAGGTACAGACGTAGCAGGTCTTGAAATCCTTCATTGTCCTTTCCGGGCTTGCCTAGGAGCGTGGCGAAGTTGTAGGCCCAATCCTGGTCCTTGTCGATGGGCATGTCGATAGCAGCCTTGTCAAAGATGGCGGCGGCCACACGAGGCAGCTTGGCCAGGAGGTTGATGCTATCTTCAAACGTGGGTTCCCAGTATGCAGCCTTGTTCAGACCTTCAGCATACTTCTTCGCAAAGAGAGACTCGGAGTTGAGAGCAGCAACAGCGCACGACAGCTGGGTCATAGGATGAACGTTCTTGTCGAAGGCTCTGAGCATGTTCGAGACGTGCTTCGGCAGCTCCGATTTCTCGGCAAGTTCACGCGAAAGGGCGCGGACTTGAGAGACCGATGGGACTTGTCCTGTCAGGAGCAGCCAGAACATGGCTTCAGGCAACATCTCAGTGCCGGATGTGCCCTTGGGCAGTTCCTTTTGGCAGTCTGCGATTGTCTTGCCGTGGAAACGGATTCCTTCGTCGGCGTCCAAAACACTGCCTTCCCAGACCATGGATTTCATGGTTCTCATACCACCGATGACCATGCCCACATTGATCTCTCCGATCTTTTTGTCTGCATGGCTCTTGACCTGCTTCAGCAGTTCTCGCTTCTCCGGAATGACCGACTCCAGTGTGGACTTTAGGTCGGGCTCAGCGGCGGAGGAGTAAGCTCGGCAGACGAAGGAGGTATAGGGCCGGGTTGAGGAAGCTCTCAGAGCCCTCAAAGCGTGTTGGGCACTTCTCGTGCTGGCAGCCATTGTGGTTGACAAGCTCTCGCGCGCAATGAAGTGTCCGGCGTCCTACAGGGTCAATATTGCGGGGTATCGAAGGTGTGGTATACTGCAAGGAGCGGCGGACTGTGAGCGATGGGAGCAAATCCTTGGACGTTGAGTAGAGCAGAGCCTCGCGAGGGAAGAATATAAAACGATTGAGTTCTGACGCTTCCAACCACAACCCCGAAATTGTTGATCGTCCTTCCTTCGCTCCGACGCTGCACGAAGGGACATTCCTCGGCACAAGTCGAATCGTAGAGGCTGTCTCCGGATATCACTGGGCGTCACCTATCGGTTGCGGTGTCTGACAGTCGACATTAGACTGCACTTGGCACTACTTGGCCTTCTTCCTGACTGTGAAGGAGACCGTCTGTTTTCGTCAGACAGGGACTTTTGTTTCGAGACCCCGACATAGCCGCACCATGATGGCCCGAGGTTCAAGTGGGATTTCCTGGTCTTCTAGCCAGAGGAAAACATTCTCCGGTCCGAACTCGGGTTTCTACAACGACTGAACTTGCGCGATCGGATGGAAGCTTGAGCCAAAAGGTCGCGCATTGCTCGATGCTTCACGTCGGTAATGCTATGATCAGCTTCCGGAATTCCAAGCAACTACTGCCACTGAGCCTCATTACAAAGCGGTTTCGGGCTGCTGTCCGCTGAGCCCATCTAAACAGCCGTACAAAGAGGAGGCAGACCTCTAATGATCTCCGGCCATCGTGTTGGAGTACATCCTTACTAGATACCGAAAAGAAGGAATATACGAATTACCATGCTACGACGAGTACCAAGAAGCCTACCAAGGCTCTCCAGCCGACCATTTGCCAGCAGAGGCGCGGCGAAACCATTCCTCGCGACCATGCCCCGTCACTTGTCCTCGTTGCCTCCCGTCGAACCTCCAGTCTCCGCGTCCCTCCCCTCCGATTCATTCCAGTTACTCTCGACCGAAGGGAAGGCGGGAGATGCAGAGGACCTGCTCTTTCAGCAGCAAGTCGAGGACGTCAAGAAATGGTGGGCATCACCCCGGTACAAAGGGATCAAACGACCCTACACGCCCGAGGATGTGGTGAGCAAGAGAGGCACACTACAGCAGACATATCCCAGCTCTATCATGGCACGGAAGCTTTTCAATCTGCTTGCTGAGAGGGCAGCGGAGGGCAAGCCAGTACACACAATGGGCGCCATTGATCCCGTGCAAATGACACAGCAGGCTCCAAACCAAGAGATCCTCTACGTATCTGGCTGGGCTTGCTCATCTGTTCTTACGACCACGAACGAGGTCTCTGCAGATTTTGGGGACTACCCATACAACACAGTACCCAACCAGGTGCAAAGATTGTTCAAGGCCCAGCAATTACATGACCGCAAGAATTACGATGTCAGACGAAAGATGAGCCCAGAGGAACGAAAGAACACGCCATACGTTGATTATATGAGACCTATCGTGGCTGATGGTGATACCGGCCATGGCGGTCTGTCGGCTGTCATTAAGCTGGCCAAACTCTTCGCTGAGAATGGTGCCGCCGCAGTCCACTTCGAAGACCAGCTTCATGGTGGGAAAAAATGTGGGCATCTGGCAGGTAAAGTGTTGGTCCCCGTCGGAGACCACATCAACCGTCTGGTGGCTGCGAGATTTCAATGGGATATGATGGGCTGCGAGAATTTGGTCATTGCAAGGACCGATTCAGAAAGCGGAAAACTGCTCTCGAGCGCCGTCGATATACGGGATCATGAATTCATCCTAGGTGTCACCGAAGAGACAGAGCCACTGTCAGAGGTCCTGCAGGAGATGGAGTTGAATGGCGCCAGCGGACCGGAAATTGACAAATTCGAATCTGCTTGGGTCAAGGAACACAAGCTTGTCACGTTTGACGAAGCTGTCGAGGCTCACATCAAGTCAGAGGGCGGCAGCCCCTCCGAATATCTTGCCAAAACCGAGGGAAATCGCAACATGTCGCTTTCCAAGCGTCGAGCTCTGTCGTCCCAGTACACCAAGTCCCCTGTTGTTTGGTCCTGCGACATCCCTCGCACAAGAGAAGGATTCTATCATTACCGTGCAGGACTACCTGCAGCAACGAAGCGAGCCATCGAGTTCGCTCCTTTTGCTGATCTCTTGTGGTTGGAGACAGCTACTCCCACCGTGTCCAAGGCGGCCGGTTTTGCGCGGGAGATTCGTGAGAAATTCCCGGGCAAGCATTTGGTCTATAACCTCAGCCCGTCATTCAACTGGATGGGACAAGGCTTTGACGATGCGTCCTTGAAATCGTTCGTCTGGGACCTTGCCAAGGAAGGATTTGTGCTTCAGCTCATTTCCCTCGCTGGATTGCACTCCACAGCTACCATTACCAATGAACTGTCAAAAGGATTCAAAGAAGATGGTATGCTCGCTTACGTCAATCTAGTTCAAAGCCGAGAGAAGCAACTAGGCGTCGACGTCTTGACCCACCAGAAATGGAGTGGCGCTCCCTACATTGATGGTATTATTGGTGCCATTCAGTCTGGCAGCAGCGGAAGCAAAAGCATGGGTGAAGGCAACACAGAGACTGGTTTCTAATGGTACTCTGTCATGGGTTGCGGCGCAGAGTTGAGGCCTAGGAACAGGCCAGGTCACTGTGCCTGCACAGCAGCTGCTGATGCTCGTCCTCCTGATAAGACGAGCGGCTTCCCATAGATTGAGAGAAGGCCAGGAGGGCCAACACAACGTTTCGAAGACGAGTCATACTCGGAGAAAAGATTGCTCCGAGTCTCGATATGCTCAAGGTAAGGATCTCGCTGAGCAGCTCTTAGATGATCTTGATGCTGGCGACTTCAGGAAAAGTCCTTTATATATAACCAGGTTATACACATGTACCTAGGTACGGAGTAGAAAGGAAAGATGGAAAATATCCCACAACTGACCAATGAAAGCCCGCTCTTCACTGCTTAGTCAGTCTGCGTCACTGACCAATTGCTTATCGCTTATCAGGCACGATATTCGCCGCTTTCCCAGAAAATTTCCGTAGGCTGGAAAAAAAGTGGCAGCGCCGAAGTTGAAGGGGGCTCGGTCCTCTACTTGGGTATTTAGGTCCTCAACAGTCGCAGCCTGATTCAGATTTTCTCACCACAGCATCTTCTTCAGCATTTTTCTTTCTTTTTGTTTTTGGGACTCTCCACTCCGGACTGGTTGATAGAAGACGAGAGGGTTGATCTTGTCACTGCGTCTTGACCAGCCGCCCGTGTTCTCGTTCTCGTTCTGTTTCCGTGCCTCGTCAGGCACCCGGCATCCGCATCACAGCGTTTTCAGACTATGCCACACATTGAAAGCCCTCCTTCGGCTCCCGCTATGGCGTCGTCAGTGGTGCCAACCAAATCCAACTTCTCCGGACTCCCTCCTAGTGTCGAAGAGGTCAGCAGCGTTCTGCGATCCATCGTCGACTCGGAATCCGCTCAAACCTCCCTCGATGCCTCCTACGCTCTCACAAACCTCCTTATTCAGTCAATAGGCATTCGCGGTTTGTTAAGCTACGATCTGATTCCAGCAATCAAGAAAGCCGCAACGGACAAGAAAAATGCCTCAAAACGAGAAAGCGCCATGTTCATGCTTGGGGCCATGTTCGAAAGATTCCCTCGAGAACAGCCTATCAGTGAAGTTGTTTTCCTCGTCCATAACGGGGGACTATTACATCTCGTGCTGGACGGGCTAGCGGACAAAGGTTCTTCGATCCGAGAATCTGCTCAGTATGCCGTGGATGAATTATTCAAGAATCTCGAGCTAGAGGCCATGGCTGTTGGTCTGCTTCCGGCCTTGCAACGATACTTGTCCAAGCCGACTGGCAAATGGCAAGGAACCGTGGCCGCCTTCACTCTGTTAGGAAAGATGGCAGATAAGGCGCAGATGGGGACTGGCACAAAAGATGAGGAAGAAGCGAAAGATGTCCTGCGTGAATCTATGGGTAAAACACTCAAGGATCTCATTCCCGTGGTCGAGGGTGGAATGCATGACCTCAAGTCCGAAGTTGTCAAAGCCGCGACCAAGACAATGACTTCTCTCACCACCTTATTGCAAAACGACGACGTCGCACCCCGAGTGCCCCTATTGATCGACACCATGAAAAATCCTTCCTCGCAGACTCTCCAGAAGGCTATTCATGCTCTTTCACAAACGACCTTCGTTGCGATCGTCACCTCTCCAGTTCTTGCTCTTCTCACCCCTCTACTCGAGAGATCCTTGAATACCCCGACTACATCACAAGAAGTGCTGAGACAGACTGTGGTTGTGGTGGAAAACCTGACTAAATTGGTCCATGATCCTGTCGAAGCCCGGACTTTCCTCCCCAAGCTCCAGCCGGGAGTTCAAAGAGTCAAGGACGGTGCCTCGCTTCCCGAGGTCCGGGAGTTGGCTACCAGGGCGAACGATGTCATGAAGAAGGCCATGGGCGACGACAATGACAGCGTCGCCAATAGTCAGATCGCAAAGACAACGACCGACGACGTGCTTAAAGTCCTGGATCGCCAAGTCCGAGCGCAAGGTGGTCTTCAAAAAGAAGATGCGGCTATCTGGAAAGATGGCCAAATTTATGTGTCCGAAATGGTGAGGGAGGATGTGAACAGCCGCATTTTCTCACGAATCCCTGGTCGAGTTGGTCCTTACCTCAAGCACATACTTCCTGAAGAGAGCTGCTCCGCAGTCGCCGAGGGTGTCCAGAAATACTTCATCGATGAAGATCACAAGAAGTTTGGCGCGCCTGTGGTTGAAAACCCCAACGAGGTCGAGATTGTGAATGCCAACTTCTCTCTTGCTTATGGCGGCATGTTGCTGCTGTCGCACACCAACCTACGCCTCCTCAAGGGCCACCGGTACGGTCTCTGTGGCCGTAACGGTGCCGGCAAATCCACCTTGATGCGAAGCATTGCTGGTGGCAAGCTGGAAGGCTTTCCTTCCCAAGACGTCTTGAGGACATGTTTCGTCGAGCACAACCAAGGTGAAGATGCCGACATTAGCATTCTTGAATACGTCTCGAAAGACCCCGAAATTGCCAAAGAAGGCCAAGAGCGCATCTCGGAGGTTCTCAGTGAAGTCGGATTCACTGCTGGTCCCGAAGGCAGGCAATCGCACAAGGTCGGGTCGTTGTCTGGTGGATGGAAAATGAAGTTGGCCTTGGCCAGAGCAATGCTCATGAGAGCTGATGTTCTCTTGCTCGACGAACCAACCAATCATCTTGACGTCGCCAACGTCAAGTGGCTCGAGGAGTATCTCCGAGGGCATACCGATATCACCTCGTTGATTGTCTCCCACGACTCTGGGTTTCTGGACGCCGTCTGCACTGATATCTTACATTATGAACAGAAGAAGCTCATCCATTATACCGGCAACCTGGCCGCATTCGTCAAGGTCAAGCCCGAAGCATCAAGCTACTACACCCTTTCTTCCTCGCAGGTGCAGTTCAAGTTCCCTCCTCCCGGAATCCTTTCTGGCGTCAAATCGAACACGAGATCTATCATCCGGATGACGAATGTCAGCTACACCTACCCAGGATCCTCGAAACCTAGTTTGCAGGACGTGTCCTGCCAGTTGACCTTGTCCTCTCGAGTGGCCATCATTGGTGCCAATGGTGCAGGCAAATCGACGTTGATCAAGATGCTGACTGGAGAGGCCATTCCTCAAACTGGCAAGGTCGAGAAACATCCCAACCTACGAATCGGCTACATCAAACAACACGCTCTCGAACACGTGGAGATGCATCTTGAGAAGACCCCCAATCAGTATCTACAATGGAGATACGCCAACGGCGACGATCGAGAAGTCTTGATGAAGGCTACTCGTGTACTCACGGACGAGGACAAGGCACAGATGGACAAGTGGGTCGACCTTGGAGATGGCGGCCAACGACAGATTGAGAACATTATGGGTCGACAGAAGTACAAGAAGACCTTCCAATACGAGATCAAGTGGCGAAACATGAATCCCAAGTTCAACAGCCAGGTGTCCCGCGAGACGCTGCTCGAATGGGGATTCCAGAAGTTGATCCAAGAGTTTGACGATCATGAGGCCTCCCGAGAAGGTCTTGGTTACCGCATTCTGGAACCCAAGGTGATCTCCAAGCACTTCGAAGACGTCGGCTTGGATCCCGAAATTGCCAACCACAACGAGATCTCGGGTCTTAGTGGTGGGCAAAAGGTCAAAGTCGTGTTGGCAGGTGCTATGTGGAATAACCCTCACTTGCTGGTACTGGACGAGCCGACCAACTTTTTGGATCGAGACTCGCTGGGTGGCCTGGCAGTGGCTATCCGCGAGTACAAGGGCGGTGTTGTCATGATCAGCCACAACGAAGAATTTGTCGGAGCCTTGTGCCCCGAACAATGGCATGTTGCTGACGGGAAGGTTCTGCACAAGGGCCATCTCGCGGTTGACCTCAACCGCTTTGAGGACTCCCGTCCTGGATCGAGCAACGTGAGCTCGGTGGTGTCCAGCGCCAATGTTTCGGCGACCAACTCGGGCGTCGAAGACAACAGCGAGATGAAATTCAAGGCCAAGAAGAAGAAGAAGTTGACACGTGCGCAAATGAAGGATCGAGAGGTGCGACGAAGGTTACGACAGTAAGTTCAGTCTTTGACTTTGTGGTATAACCAAATATGCTAACTTGTGGTCTTCTTAGTATTGAATGGTTGAACAGTCCCAAGGGAACTCCCCACCCACTAGATACGGATGATGAGGCGGAGTAGAAGGGGAACCAAAAGCATGCTGATTCATGAGCGTTGGCGTTGCGAATTAGACGGGTGGCTTGGGAATTGAAGCATGAACACACAATAGACGGGTTTATGGCATAACGGCAGATGATAGATTTCGCAAGCTCCAGTATTGAAGCTTACGATCACGGTTTTTGCATAGGGGGGCGTCAAAGGATGGGATTGAAGTGGTATGCGAATAGATCTGGACAGCTTTTGAGTGTTAGTAGCGACGAGTTACTTGTGCCGTCGACCGCAGTGTATTGTTGATGTGAAGGAAATATGAACAAGTGCGGCTTTGCATATTTGACAACGATGATCGGTAGAATGACCCAGTCGTGCCAGTGTTGTTGACGTACCTTTAACTTAATACAAGCTATCCAAGTGACCAGATGGAGGCTGACGAGGCTGAATAGCAACTTGAAGTTGGTACTGTACTACTAATGCTAATGCTTTGCCTGCGGATCAGAGAGAGAAAGACACCGGCATATCTACTCGTACTAGGGGCCATGTTTTTTTAACTCGCCCTCGCTTCCTTGCCTCGTACGAGTATTGTTTTCTACCCCCTATGCAGGTTTATCCTGGCATATGGTCCCCAGGTGCCAGACTAGGCGAGACGGCGTCCTTGGTCGCCAGCAGACGCCGAATGGTATTGGTCGAGCACGTTCTCTCAAAGGAGGATTCTTATCGAGCCGCGTCGCCGGGCCACGTAAGCGGTCAATCTTTAATCTTCACACGCTTTGGGACGCAGACAGAGGGGCATCAGATTATGTGCTTCCTTTAATAAAGGTAAGCCGAATCCTCTCTCCTGACTCTGCCCAGTCGGCCATGATGATGTATTTGCAAGTGCTGCTGCTGCTGGCTGCCTGCAGCCCCTCGCACTATGTCCGAGCAGCAGCTGTGCCGCAAATACTAGACCCAGAGATTGACCGGGTGGACGACAATGGAGTAATACGGAATGCGAACCATATCTTCAACGCTATACACTCGTCCATGCGACAGTGGGGTTCGTCGCTGAACCATAATGGCATGTCCTTCTTCCTGGCTCAAGTGCCCGCCGGTACACAGTTCTATCATGGAACGGGTCAGCCAGAGCCAGTACAAGGCATGGAGTGGCTGGCTTTTGAGCCGGAGCATGCTATCGTCTTCGCCAGAAAGATGAAGCATCATCCAATGGGTAGCCCTCACGGTGGACCAGGACAGGATGACCGACATGCACCTCCTCCACACTTCTTCGACGACGACAGCGGCAGGAACCACGAGTACGCCGTGCACAGATTTCCGCCGCCGGAGAAAGCTGGACGCAAGCCGCACCCGTCGCTCTCGTCCAAGGAGGGCTGCCATAACAGGCCTGACCGGATACTATCACCTTTAGGGCGGGAAGACAGACTGGACCGACAACGACCACATACAGAAGACAGGCCTGCGCTCCACGAGTCATCCCAAAACCCCTTGATGCCGAATGACGACAAGGACAAACGACCGAGACGACCACCCTTTGAGATGGAACCCGGGTGGCTGCATACATACAAGACTAAAGACACCCTTCCCCTCCTCTACATTGACGGCATGTCAGCTGGCAAAAGTGACAAAGGCACCCTCGACTCACAGGACACCTTGTTGCTGAATGTGACAGAGAACCAGGACCGCCACGGATTCTGGGAGGTTGAACGTGCGAACCGCCTTTGCAAATTGGCCAAGGACACCTGGGATGGAAAAGTCAAGGGCTTCATACGCATGGAAGCAGGCTTCGAGATCATTCTGTGCTCGTTTGCAGAGGATCTCGATTTCGTCCGAGCTGTCAAGGCCGGGCCCTTTGCGCCGAACGGGCAAGACCCCGACAACAACAACAACACGGACGAGCCTAGTCCAGGTCGCGGAGGAGGAGGTGGTGGTGGCAAGAATTGGATCAAGGCCATCACGGCCCGGTACGACGGAATCGGTGGTGACCGAGTCAAAGTCGATTACGACACCTTTGTGACCAGCTATGCCTATGATCTCGACCTCTTCAAGGACCACGACAGTGCTCTCCCTAGACTCGAGAATTTGTCGGTGGCATCGCTCGACGAGGTCCGCAACGACGTCGATGCCATGGTGAGAAAGTGGGATCCTTCCAAACTCAAACAAGATTCTACCTCGCCAATCAATTGGCAGAGCATAGCCGACATGGTTGTCGAACGGTACGCGGAGGAGTTGCAGTATCTGGTCTCGGGCGGCGGCTTGAACACACCCGACGCTTTCTTCAGTGAATTGGGGGTCATGCTGCAAGTTTTCATCGACTCGGATCTGCGCAACACGACTGCTGAGGTTGAACGCTGTGTCGGACAATTCATTCCTGCCGGGGGAGTCAAGCTAGTGGAATCGTCCCTTGCAGGACGTGCCATCAGCTCGGTCGCCGAGAGAATTTGTTCCAGTCTTTTCGCCGCCTTCGACAACAAAGTCCCTGTCTCGGAATCCGTGGGGCATTTGCAGGAATTGATGCGCTATCTCGATTGGACCGTCTGGAAGAAGTGCGGCGAATGTCCTCTGGACAAGGTGTGTTTCATACCGATCTGGCCCTTTGGCTCGGTGGAAGATCGCGAGCATCCTCAGTGTCGGAATGCCACAGAGGCCACAGAGTTCAGAGGGAGAGGCGGATACTGGGGTCATCCAGGTCCTGGAGGTCCTCGGCATAGGGGGTTATGAGGGTCCACAATAAGTTGGTCTTGCTTGATTGGCGTGTACTTGACAACGGTCTCGCTATTGCATATTATTGCAGTAGCTGGGAGGGGTTTCTGATAAGATGTAGACCTTCTCGATAATATTGATTTCGACTTGCTTGTGCTTAAACTTTTATCAACACCGTCACCACCGTTCACAAGCCTGCGCTTAGTGGAGTCAATACGTGACCGTACATGTGGTCTTGCGAGACCACGGTCAAGCAATACACTACAAAGCGTTTCTCTCCTGATCTTCTAGATACGACTACAAACCCATAGCTGTCGTTTGTCGTCCCGTCCACCGGGTCAGCTTGTCTACAGTCTTGGCCATGAGCGCACTTGATCCAGATGAGTACTACGACCTAGGCACCTACCACCGCCCCGTGACGACGAACAGCAAAGAAGCCCAGAAATGGTTCGACCGCGGCCTGATTTGGAGCTACGCCTTCAACCACGAAGAGTCGGCAGCGTGCTTCCAAAGGGCCATCTCCATCGACCCGGATTGCGCGATGGCATATTGGGGCCTGGCCTACGCCTTGGGTCCGAACTACAACAAACCCTGGGAATTCTTTGACGGCGCGGAACTCGAGTCCACCGTCTCCCGGACTCACTCGGCCGTCGAGTCAGCAAAGGCCAAATCCAAATCCAAATCCAAATCCGCCACCGCTACCGCCACAGCCACCGCCGCCGAAACCGAGACCGAAGCCAAAGAAGACGTCTCATCCTCTTCTGTCAGTAGTGCGAGTCCCGTCGAACAAGCGCTCATCGACGCCCTGGAATTCAGATACCCGCAAGGCCAACCGGCCAGCGACTGCTCGATATGGAACATACCCTACGCCGAGGCCATGACCTCCGTGTACGCCCGCTTCCCCGACGATCTGGACGTCGCGACCCTCTGCGCCGACGCGCTCATGAACCTCACGCCCTGGAAACTATGGGACCTATCCACGGGCCAACCTCCACCCGGTGCACGAACGCTCGAAATCAAGCGCATCCTCGAGCGTGCGTTGTCCCTGGATCCGAGTACCTCCCTGGATGCCTCCCCGGGTACTACTACCGGGGCACGCGGGGATACCGGCCCCAGCCCCAGCAATTGCGGTCGCGGCGGTCGCTACGGCACACCAGGCCTCTCCCATCCTGGCGTACTACACCTATACATCCACCTAATGGAGATGTCGCCGACGCCCGAACTCGCCATGCCCGTCGCCGACCACCTGCGCGGCCTCGTGCCCGACGCAGGCCATCTGCACCACATGCCCACGCACCTGGACATCCTGTGCGGCGACTACCGCCGGGCCATCGCGTCCAACATGCAGGCCATCGTCGCGGACGAAAAATTCCGGCGTCGCGCCGGCCCCTTGAACTTCTACACTCTGTACCGCTCGCACGATTACCACTTCCGCCTGTACGCGGCCATGTTCGCGGGCCAGAAAGCCGTCGCGCTCGAAACCGCGCGCTGGATCGAATCTTCCATCCCGGAGGAATTGCTGCGCGTCGACTCCCCGCCCATGGCCGACTGGCTGGAAGCCTTTCTGGGTATGCGCGTGCACGTGTACATCCGCTTCGGTCTGTGGCAGGAGATTCTCCAGGACCTCGAGGTCCCTGACGATCAGGACCTTTATTGCGTGACGACCGCGCTGGTTCACTATGCCAAGGGCGTCGCGCTGGCCGCGTTGGGACGCGTCAGCGACGCCCAGACACAGCGGCGTGTGTTTCGCGATGCCGTGACCCGCGTCAAGCACACGAGGACGCTGTTCAACAACGTGTGCACGGATATCCTGCAGGTCGCCAACGCCATGCTCGACGGCGAGATCGAGTACCGTCGCGCCGACGCCGGTCGCGGTCGCGGTCGCAGCGGCAATGACAATGACAATGACAATGACAATGATAATGACAATGATAATGACGTCGAAAAGAACTTCGAAAAGGACTTGGAAACCGCATACGCACACCTCCGACGCGCGATCGAGCTGGACGATGCACTGCCGTACGACGAGCCTTGGGGCTGGATGCAGCCGCCGCGCCACGCGTACGGCGCGTTGCTGCTGGAGCAAGGCCACGTCGAGCAAGCCGCGCACGTGTACGCTGCCGATCTGGGGCTGGACGATACTCTGCCCCGGCCCCTGCGCCATCCGAATAATGTCTGGTCGCTGCATGGGTACTATGAATGCCTGACGAGGCTTGGTCGGACCGCCGAGGCGAGGATTCTCAGGCCGCAGTTGGCGTTTCAGATGGCTATGGCGGATGTACCGATTAAGGCTTCGTGCTTTTGCCGGACCAGTACGAGTCCGGACACGAATACGGACACGAATGCTGATGCGGAAGACTTTACTCTCGAAGACGAGATAAATTTATGACATACCATGAATCGAAGGGAAATGTTTCAATATGGGCTGCTGCCAATGCTAATTAATTATACAAGAAAGCCTCGCAGTCCTCCCGATGCAAGCTCGCTTTTTTGAAGTACTAGTACAAACGTCGTCGTCTCCGAGACTGTCATGACTCTTGAGATCGGGCATGGTTCTGGCTTAAGCCTTACTCGTCGCCAACGAGGATATCCAAAGCTCCCTTGACGGATTTGACACTCATGTAGTTTCTGTTCGAATCACCCTTCGTGCCAACCATGCCGCCAATGACCTTCTCGACGTCAAGTTCATCCCCAGCAAGCTTGATGCTGCCGGCAATGCCACGGGCATCAATGGTGCCCTGGAAGTTGGAAGGATAAGTGATCAATTGATCGCCAGCGACGGTATTGTGGTTCGATTGGAACAATCGCTCATCAGCAATGGAGTTGACGTAGACGCGGGAATCGCCTGATGCGATTCTGGTGGTGAATTGAGCTCGAGGTTCGGCATCCTTGAAGTCAACGTTGATCCAGATGGAGCCTCGGGCAACATCGATGGAGGTAGAGTTGTACACGGACAGAGTGCCATTGAGGTGGCCATTGCCAAGGTGGATGGTTGTTGAACCTTGGCTGCCAGAGCTGATGCTAGGAATGTCGATAGTAGCATTGCCTTTGACGACGTTGACATCGGTGTGCTTGCGGGCATGAGTCAAGGAGCCACGGAGGGCTCCATCGGCCACGGAGATGGTGGTCATGTTGGTATGGACAGGACCAGTCTTGACGAAGCCCTTTGCAACTCTGACGGTGAATTCACCGATTTCGAGTGACTCGGGCAAGCCGCTGAAGTCGACCATGTGACGTGGGACATCAACCTCGAATTCGGGAATGCCAAAGGTACCGATGATGTTGGAAGGGATCTGAATCTTGGCCGATGCATAGGTCTCGAGCTTGCCAGTGTCGGGGGTGTGGATGGTGAGAGATCCATTTTCTTCCTCAACGCTAACATCATTGTTCTTGTCCTTCTTGCTGGTCTTGATGTCTAGATCAATAACCACCTTGTCCGACAGTTTGGATGTCTCGAAGACGACTTTGCCAAATGCCTTTGTTCCGCGGACCGAGAAAGCGGAAGCGACCTTGGGATCGAATTCGAAATGGGTGGTTCCCTCAAAAGGCCTCCATTTGTCGATGGGTGGGAATGGGTGTTGGTGGCCATCACCCCCTCCATTCATCTGGTGGCGGAGACCATGACATCCTCGAGATATGGAGCCAAATGCCGGTCCACGGGTGAGTAGGTCAAAGATGAAGAGACCGCCGAACAGAACGATGGCGAACTTAAGAAGACGGTGGACAAAGTTGGGACGCTGCTTGTGGTAGGTGACAGTGGTCGGGACTTCAAGCACCTCGACCTCAGGCGCCTTTTCGTCGGCATAGCCGAGATTGTTGGTCGACATATTGATGTCAGAGAAATGGGAGGTAAGTAAGGAGGTTGAGATGATGGTTTGGAGAATGAGGGTGAGAATGGAGGATGGCTACGAGGAATAGGTGGTAAGCTTGTAGGTAAGTACATGGGAAGAATGAATGGTGCCTAGATGGTCACGTGTATAGAGGGGGTACTTGATGAGGTCACCCTGACATCACTCGCCACACTCCGCCACACTCGCCAAGAATCTCTTAACCAACCAACCAATCAACCGGCCAAGATCCACGTGTAGCCACAATTCGAAGACACTGCATTGACTGTCACTGTCACTGTCCTCCTTCATCTTCTCTTCCTCACCCCATCGTGTCACCTGAATTTCGCTATTAATTCCTGTTGTCAAGGACAGAGGTCACTTCGACAACACTATCACCTTTACTCTTGGCTCGCTCATTATACCGTGACACGGTTCAATTCATGGGATTCGTGAATCGTTCATGTGGGAAGGAGTTTCCACACCCAGTGGCGGTCCACTAGACTAACATGTAAGTTATGATGGACTCTGACGACTGAACTTGTCAGCGAGTCACCATAGCATGATCTGACAAGACGCGAAATACCTGGTGCCTGAAAAATCTCGACGAGTCCAAATCTGTGCCGAGGTGTGACGGCGGGAGGAACGAGTCTTGCGGAGTCTCCCACAGTCTGGAGATACTCGTACCGGAGTCCCGAGAGAGGCCATCGCCATCCGTTCCCTTTGCTGCCTCAGTCGTTCTCATTTTGAAACAAGACCTTAAGTTTCGTCAAGGCATCGTCGCAATTGACTTCCATGCCAGTAATGACATCAATAGCCTCCTCTTTGCTCAAAATCAACTGGCAAATCATCCAGAAATGAAACGAATTTCGGTACATGCCAGCAGATTTCAAAGACTCGTCTGTGGCTTGTGAGCGGACGGCTTGCCACAGCTGCCGCCATCGTTCCAGCGCGGTCTTCAGATCTTGGAATATCGAAATGGATTTGGATGCCATGGCCGGTCGACTCGAAACCGTCGAAGGTAGATCGTGTGATATGGTCATGATGCAAGAATGGATATACGTGTAAAGAACTTCGGCATGTGTCAGCCTGGTCAATAAACATGGCGCAGAAAAGCCAACACGTACAATGGATCAGAATGAACAGGTCGAATGGCGTGAGATCGCAGCTGCTATCCTTGTCTCCCAATTGCGGATGGGGTTCTGCAAAGTTGGAATTCACCAACGCCATTGATGAAGATAAGCCAGCCGGCGACGTCCTCGCCTTGCCTTCGAAGAGCTGGCCAAAGGCTTGAGAGATTGTCAGTCGGGGAGAAAAAATCAATTCATCCTGCATGAAAGGATGTCGGGAGCTGAAAATGCTTTCCTTGCAAGGTAGGTCGGTATCGTATTCGGCCGGGGCCATGCGGCATGGGAAGTTGGAGTAGATTCGTCCCGCACAGTCGAGCAACGCAATGCTGGCAATGGTCCTGGATGATTCAGTCAGTAGTATGTATACTCTCCGAGCTTTTCGCCGTACCGAATTCGAGATTCCTTCTGCAGCCATGCTGTCTCCGATATCCGGTCCGAAGGTTGATGGCGTGCATGATGGTATTGGTACTTCCGAAGCACCTGTACAATTTGGAGTCAGACGATTGAGAGTGTAAGCCAGGATTTCAGGTACCTTTATCACCTCGCCGAGCCTGGATTCCAAAGCGCGGCGCTTCGGGATCCGCGACCCTGCCCAATACTGTGCAATGACCATCAAGAATCCTGCCTGCAGTTCCTGGAATCGATACCACTCGGGATCCGCAATACCATCACCCGGATCAGGCGCTGCTGGAGATGATGAGTCTTGTATGAACCTGATGATTTCAGACTCGAACGAGAATATTTCCGAGTCAAAGACCGTCAGTTCGGCTATGTCGACCAGCTTCTTGGCCGCAAGTCTCTCCGACTGGTCCTTTGAGTACATTGCTCCCACAAAGACCACGCCGATGACCAACGACGTAGGTACCTTGGACGGGTCAAACGACGGCTTGTGAAGCATGGGACAATTCAGGTGCCAGTTCCGGAAGTACATGGTTATGAATTTCGGGATCTTCTCCGGGGTCAGGAGGAAATTCAGACACGACGTGAGTTCCTGGCGGGCTTTGTCGTCCAATGCCAGACACCAGAGCTTGTTGTAGATGGCCATGTTGACAGAAGAGATATACTGAGCTTGGTCCGGAGGATTGGACGCAGCATCCGACGGGGTTGGGCCATATCGGACCTCTGCTGACACGATAGAGGGGTCGTAAAAATCGAGCTGCATGTCGGCGTAGTTTGGCGAGGGCATCAGACCGAAGGGGCCATTCCAGAAATCGAGATACTGCTCGTCCATGTCGGTGAAGGATTCAAACATGCCGGAATAATCAATCGAGTCCGGGCTGGGGTCTCCCAACCGGGGGTCATGGGCCTCACTTGTTTCTCCTGATTCGTCATGCTCGTGGTGGAACTGGAGACTCTGGATTCTGTCATCACTCGGTGGAAGATTGTACGTCTTGGTGAATGTATCGACTCCGCCGTTCAACAAGGCTTTGATGGACACCCTATCGTCCGAAGGGTCTAATTTCTCGCCTGCTTGGTGGTGAGAAAAGGTCGGGTTAGTCATTGCGCACTTCCCATAAAAGGACAGTGACCGGCGATACTGTCCCTGCTAAGGGTCAGCATCGTCAGAAGTACTAACCTGGTGAATCGTCGGTGGTCGAAGGCTTCTGCCGACAAGCCACTTGTTTCTTCTTGCATTGCGCGCAAGGGTTTCCTCCATCGCACCGAATCTTGGACGAGACGCACTAAGACACACAGGTGGTTAATACCACGTTCAGGCCTGCCTCGGCGGTTTTCGGTTTTCTGGCGAGGGTGTGACTTACTGTCATACAAGCATGCGGTCGCCGACCTTTGGGTACCGAGCTGGGCGGTTCGCGATCTCCCCGCCATTGACAGCTGTTGTAGTGCGTCTGCAGACGATCTCTGGCTGCTGTTTAGTCCCCATCCCCGTCGGCGGCACATTTAAGCGTAGGAATAATAAGATTAAAAAAGGACGTACTTCCTCGAAAAATCCCGTCCGCAGAACGTGCATGAAAACGGTTTCGCTCCGGTATCTGTGACGGAACAACCCAACTCTGTGTCAGCTATACACCCCCCGGAGGCAGACAGACACGCGAAAAAATAGCAGGAGACGCCAGGGACTGCCAGTGCTCACGTCGTGTTTGGTGGCGCTTCAGGTGTTCGGCGCGATGGAACCCCTGTCCGCAAATCGTGCACCGGTGCTTCTTTTCTGAAGACCCCGCTGACAGTGGTGCTGGAGGGCTGTTGGACTGCTTCTTCACGCAAGCCGCCGAAAGGAGCTGTTGGGTTCGGATGAGATCGTGGAATTCGTCCATGGCGGGTCGTCGGCGACGGCGACGGCGACGGTGGGAGGGTTGCTGTGGGGTTTCGGTTTGGGGGGGAGAAAGATAAAGAAAAGTTCAAAGGGTGAGGATGTCGACAGTGGCATCTGGACGATTAGACGCCCCCCCATGGTGCCCAGAACCTACCTAGGTATCAAAAATAATACTAACGAATGCACCCACCAAGCATGGTGCCAGCACTAACTTCCGAGGACGAATAATGCGGAGTTGGGGGTTCTCCGCTAACCTGTTCACCAGTGATGCCGGTTAGTAAGCACCAGTTATTGACCTTCTTACTCGCCCACCGCTCGCTCGGTGTTGGGGGCATCATGGGACGATGGTGGGAGTCCGTGGGCTCATCCAGGCAGTCCTTGCGGGGTACGCCCAGCACATTGGGCACGCCTAACTTAGGCACACTCGCACAAGAATGGACTGGACACAACCATCCACGATCACTCTTTCGCAATGCCACGCTGAGGGTACCGTACCCAGTACCAGGTAATTTGCGGAAGCTACCAACTAACATAGTATATACAAAGATGTTTGCCGTGCGTCAGCCTACACACGACACACCTGGGTATTACAAATCCAACATAACATCCCGTCTCTATCCATCCATCCATCCATCCACATGCCCCAAGAACGAACGCCTGGCCGCTCACTCCGAAATGGTGCGAGTAATCCCCCCCCTTCGTGACCCCCCTCCCTTCAACCACCCATCACAGCGAAAACGGAGGGAAATCAATTCGATCCCTGTTCAGATAATCCACCTTGACCTTCTTATCCCTCTCATCGACCGTCCAGCCATTCCCGATCCACGCGCCAGGATTGTCGTTCTCGTACTCATACACGAAATCCTCCCACCTCGGATGTTCCAGTGCTTTCATCGCATGCAACGACGACCCGGGCCACAAAGCGCTGACCCTCCCGTCGGACGTCCCACCTTTATACCAACTCCGACAGTCCATCGTGAACACGGTGGTCTGGAAGTATTCATCGCAGTAACGGACAAACCGCTCCACAGCCTGCGGCCGAGGCGCCATGCTTCGGATGTTGTCTCTCTGCATCTTCGCCAGGCAGAAGGTCATGTAGTCAATCGCCCTCTCGATCAGGAGCAGCAGATTCCCCGATCCCAGCGCCGAGTTCGGACCCAGAGAGATGAAGTAGTTGGGGAACTCGTCCGTGGCAAGGGACAGGTACGTCGACGGCACGTCCTTCCACTTGTCGGCCAGGCTGGCGCCGCCTTTACCCGTGAGGGGGAATCGAGGACAGAATGTCGTGTCGAAGCCCGTTGCGCAGATGATGGCGTCGACGGGGTGATGTTGGCCGTCCGTCGTGATGATGCCCTCGGCGTCGACTTTTTCGATCTCCGTAGTGATAACATCCACTTTTGGATCAGTGAGTGCCTCGAGGTAGCCAGGTCCTGGGGTCAAGCGCCGACAGACTGGAGGAAATGAGGGCATCAGAGTATCCACAAGAGCGGGCTTGCCTGCCAGTCTTCGTCTCATGTTTTCCGTGAAGACTTCGACAGCCCCCAGTTGTTCAGGGGTGCCTCTCATCGTCACGGCGTGCACGGTCTGGAGTTCGAGTTCGATGTCTTTCCTGAACTTTTCGTAAAAGTCTGGGTCGGTTTGGAACCGCTTGATGTCTTCGGGCGAGAACGAAACTGTTATGCATCATATCGTGTCAGCAAGGGCTTTGCGAACGTCACGTCCACGGAACCGCCAGAAGACTTGGTGACTCACAATTATCCAAGCCTTTGCCCATCAAGTCGACTTTCTCTCTGGCAAACGTCGGTGAAAGCCATGTCCTTCCCCGGATGTAGTGGTCGATGTGGGCGGACTTAGGTAGCACTGCGGGAACGATTTGTATGCCACTGGACCCGTTTCCAATGACAGCGAGTCTTTTGCCCTGCGTCTCATACATCAGCCCAAGGTGTTCGGACTCGCCAGATGGTTGCTGCTTCTGCCTCCGGTACTTACAGTCCAATCGAAAGTCTCATCCCAGCTGGCGCTGTGCAGCAGTTTGCCCTTAAAGTCCTGAAGGCCTGGGATTTGAGGCCATTTCCAGTCATTGAGAGCACCGGTCGCCGAGACCAGTACGTCGCAGGAATCTTCAAATACGCTGCCATCCTGAGCGTTCTTGACCTGTACGTGCCACTTGCCCTGCCGATCGTTCCAGTCGGCCTTCACAATTTGATGGTTGAGCTTGATATGTCTCATGCAATTGTACTTGGCCACCACTTTCTTCCAGTAGCCGTGGATCTCTTTGGAGCTTGCATAGAATTGCGACCATTCGTGGTTTGGCTCAAATGTTGCTTGGTATGTATGAGCGGGAATATCTGTTGGGTTTTTGGAGTCAGTAACTCAGGAACGAAAATGATCCAAGCTTGTCAATGCAAATTGTCCGTTACATACCGCAAGCGCAGCCTGGATATCTGGAAGACATAGTCAGTACTCGAGGCTCAAATGCTGGGGGGAACGGTTCTCATGTTGAAAGAACCCCGGAGATGTACGTACTTGTTCTCAAACCACGTCCCCCCAATGTCCGCGTTCTTCTCGTAAACCTGGAGTGACAGATTTGGGATCCTTTGAGGGAGACGAATCGACGCTATGATGCCCGAGATGCCAGCGCCAACGACAATGACACGCAGCGGCCGGTAGTCGTCGATACAACGGGACTCCATCCAGGACCGGGGTGCTTCTCCCATGTTTTCGGTGCTAGTTGTTGACGACGTTGGTTTACCGTTTCAGTCCAAAAAAATCGTACGCGATAGGGTACCCAGGGTATTGCTTTCTTGATGGTTCAAATGCAGAGATCATGGTGGTCACCGTGCTATATACTAACCCTCTACGAATAATAGCCGAGCCCATCTTCCGAAGACTGCATGCATCAAAGTGGTGCCACCAATGTCATTGACAAGGCAAGGTGCCCGATCGATCCAATGAGGACTTGGACTCAGAAACCGCCTGGGGTGCGGGGGACGTGGGCGAACAGCCGGCATGGAGTCAAGTCCACGACCCTGGCTCATGGGTCTTTTCCGCCTGGCTCGCCTGGGTTCAAGGTCTGGAGAGTTGGTGGAGGGTGAGTGAAAAACGACGTGGGTCCCGGGAATACCCCCGGCAATCGCAGTCGCAACCCAGTTCGGTATCCGACAAACAAGCAAGACCCGAGACTCAAGAAGCGAGACTCTCATTGATCGGAGCATGCATCTAGGCCTTTCGTAGGTCACAAAACGCCTTAAGTACCCTTCAGCGCCGTGGGAAGGCAATCATTGGAAGAACAAAGTATATCTTCCCCGTTATTCCTCGTTGCACATTGAATCGTCCTCATCCGTGACGCCGCACCTACTGTGTAGGCCAAAGAAAAATGCCAACGGCCAATGCTCACCCGTTTGCTCCAGACTAACGCCACTCTACCAGCTAAACCCATTGTGTTCACGAAAACCTCTGATGCCTCCAGTTCGTTCCCGCTCTCTAGACGAGAGGAAGCGGTGCACCGCCAGGAGCTTGGCAGGAGTATCCTGTTGCAAGGGGTGGATTAGTGGCAATGCTTTTTCACAGAACAAACAAGGAGTGATTGGCCAACACGTACCGGTGTCAATACCCCAGGCGACGCTGCTGAATTCGAGGAACTGGCCCAGAAGTTGCTTGTCCTCGTTGACCTGCATGAGGTTCATGCCACGCACGGGCAGCGTGTTGAGTCCGACATACATCATCCAGTACCAAAGGACATTGTTGCAGCCGGCGGGCATAACCTGGATGGTGGTGACGTTCGTCGGGCCATCTTCGCTGAGAACGCCAGCGATGTAGGCCGCCTTGCTGGAGAAACTGTCGGTGCCGAGCTAAACATTCCAAAATGTCAGTCCAATTGTGTTCATCTGCTATGCAGTAACTGGCAAATTTTATCAGTCATTGGGTATGGGTGGGTGTGAAACGAACCGGAATTCCTGCAAGGATATCAATCGAGTCACTCTTCTCGAAGAAGCTATCGGCAAGCAAGGCCTGGGCAGTGGCGTTGGCTACGTCGATGTCCTTGTGTTGGATGATGGTGATGAACTTGCTGACTATGTCCTCGGCGTCGGACTGCTGGAGGCAGCTATCGGTCGGGCAGACGACGTCCGGGCATGTGACTGTGTCCGAGGAGGACGAGGATGAAGCCCAATCGGCCCAACTGGGGGCAGCGGATACGGCCGAGGCCAGGGCAAGAGAGGCGGCAGCAATGAGATACTTCATCTTGGCTTAGTTTCTGGTGGATGAATGGAATGGTAATTTGGTATGAAGAAATCGGCTCCGTTTGAGATCGTACGATTGAAAGGAGTGACTAGGGTGAGTTGGGGAATCGGTTTGAGCGTTTCGTGAGATCGCAGAGCAAGCTCGGTGTACACTTGGGAGGTTTTATAATCCCTCGAGGAGAACCCAGCATCGCATACATCATGGGCCTGTGTAAGCCTTCTCGGGATCCTTGAGATTGCCTTGCAAGTATCATCATATCCTGCTAGGAGGAAATTCCGGGAGGGCCTGCTTTTGGCAGACCTATCAAGCTCCTCAAGCTTACTCGAGAAGCTTAATCGGGGAGCTTGATGTGCTTGTTAATCTTGTCCCCGTGTCGTTTGTCTGTGCTGGAAAGTAGACAGTCAGCCACATGTTACACGGGGGGAAATCCCAAGCTGGATCCCTGATGGCGGGACAGATGACACAAGAGAGTTGTTGATATCACCTAAATTGTGACAGCTAAGCTTTTCCACAAGGCAAGTCTTGTTTGACGAGCGGCAATCACAGCCCTGGCACGGCATGTGTTGACAGCAGTCTGGAGTGAAGTCTAATCGATACAATTCCTGGTGTGACAGCTGTCACTGAAGGTTGGTCATGGATTGTCGCAGATTAGATTGACGGATCCGTGGCAGGCCATCCCGTGGGGTGGTAGATGTAAGCAGTCCTGTTGTAGCGGAGGGATCGCGAATAGCCTGGGACTGCTATGTTGACTTGCAGTAGGTCAAGGGCCATCCACTAATTAGTACTACTAGTAAGTGCACCACAGCTGTATATCGTCGTGATCGTCATAGTAGTATTTAAATTCAGAAGCAAAGGCTCACTAGGCTCACCCGACCCCAATGGGAGTGTCAGCAAACAGCCAATTACGGCACCGCATCCCAATTGCAGATATCCGACGTCGAAAAGAACTGGTCGAGCTGAGCTGAATTCTCCTCCTTCTCGTCGAGGTCTTCGGGCAAAGGCAGCGGTCGAGGCCAGGGCTTCGCACTCCAGCACTTCGATGGAGCATCAACGCTGGCCGATTGTAATGGCCTTTCAACTTCCAGGGATGGAATGATGTCGTCGTATGTTTCGGGGAAGCTCTCAAAGAACTTCATATCCATCTTCCACATTCGGATCTCATACAAGTAGTGGTCGTACATTCCCGAAAACTCGTACAGCCCAGTACCTGGACTGAGGCTCGCGATTTCATGGATGGTGTAGGGCCAGCAAAACCGGAAATAGTAGATTACCTCGGTCCAGAACTTGTTTGTCTGCGTCAAGCTTTGGCAGAGCACGGCGCGTTCTCGCAGCCCTGGCCTATGCAGGGAAAGAAACGCTCAGTATGTGCACAAGCGACGATTACTAGTAGTAGTTGTGCTGGGTGGCTTACCACGGGAGGACGTCTGCTGCCTGAGCATGCGGAAATTTATACTGCGATGGGCTGTTGAATCCTTACATTAGCGACTCCCGCTCGTGGTCTGTGCAGTGTTCACAGTGCTTACCGCGGTCGATACCATGGTGGCAAGCTTTCCGACGAAGTGGCCTTTACCAAGTACTGGAAACATTGTCAGCGGCCAGCTACCAGCATTTTGAAGGCAAACCCCCATAGGAATGATTTACCAGGAGCAGATTATGAATCATTCGCAAGGTGCATAGCCTGGTGATAGTCCCACTCAGCTGGAATATACGTTTGTCCAGGTGTCGTAGGATATCCCACAGTGGGCAACAAAATGGGCTCATAGTGGTGACGATGTCCCAGCCGAAGAGAACACCTCGGATCAGGGCGTCCTGGTTCAACCTGGGATCGGTGCACACGCTGGTGCTTGGGAAGGCATGAGCGGTCGTCAGGAGGTTGTTGAAGATGCTTTGACAGTCGCTGGCGCTCGTGGGGTCTGACCGACTGGGTGCGTCGAGCAAAGATGTGGCATCGGTCCACGGCTCAGTAATCATGACAGGATCGCAGTTCATATTAAGGGTGCGTCTCGACATAGTCCCGATGTTCGGTCCAGGGGACATTTCACTGGGCCGGCTCGTCATGCCGGTCCTTGGATTCATCGAGTCGAGGCTCCTGGCCTGGACGTGTATGCCATCATGCCCATGTGGTCGATTGGCCGGTGTCCAGCCTGGGGCGGCGAGGGGCGGAAACGGCGTTGATATATCGTCGGTAGTACACAGCGAAACGCCATTTTTCGTAGCTTGATCCACGGTGTGAATTGGTACTAGTGTTCCCTCGCAAGTCTTTGGGATCTCATATCGTGGCGAGTGATGCGGACTCGATCCCCTTCTCTTCAGCGCCTCGAGCTCGTTGCCGAGGTCTTCTAGCCTGGATTCAAGGGCGGCAACATGGTCACCAACTTGGGCTCTTCGCTTGCTTGCCCGCTGGCGGTCCACCGCCCGCTTCCTTTCGCGCTGAGCGCTGGTCAGCTTGCGCCCAGAAGCCCACTGCTCCACCCCGGGGGTACACGATCTCGACTGCCGATATACCATGACTGGACGAGAATGGTTGTCGCGCTGAGATGTCAAGTTAGGCACAATTCAGGCCGGAAGTTCGCAGTATTGCACGAAGTCGCACAGAAACGATCAATGGAACTCCCCTGGGATCGAAGGAGAGATTGCGATAAACATGCAAGTACCTATGACGCAGAACCCTTGCTGCCATCACTGCTCAGGTGAGTGTTGCCGAAGACTTTGCGGGGGCGAGCCTCGGGGTTCTCGGACCGGGGCTCCTCTGGAGAACCTCTCCCAAATGTCTATGGGCATCGACCAATTAGTTTCGAGGGGACGCGTGTAGGGTCATCAGCTGTGCGACTCGCACACTGTGGACTAGGGTTGGACGGCCATGGAGTCGACCTCGTAAGTATCCTCCTGCCTCAGCTGCTTCACTCTCTCTGTAACCACTCAATACGAGGTACCCGGACCGGGAGATGGGCCACTTTCTCCATATTATGAACGAGATGGAGTCCACAGGCACATTCGATGCTTGTGCGACTCGCGCGTGCTGGAGCTCCCCGACGAAGCCACCAAGCGTGCGATGGAGGCAGGCAGATGTGCGACTCGCACATAGTCACCAGACGACGTTTCCTACAGCAGCGTGGAATAGATCACCAATGGATAGGATCTCCTTCCACATTGGCACCCGAGGATTCGGTGAGGCGGGAGGTCGCAAACATGTATATATAAAACATACTCGAGCAGCCGACAAAAATGGCATCGCAAGTCTTTATCTGCCGCGATTCTCGCCTCCGTTCGTCCAAAGTCTAGTAACGCTACGCTACGCCAAAGAATGGATCAGATCTTACACGAAGGCCTGAGGCTTCTGCGGGCAAACTTGCCCAGTCTCCTTGTTGGCTCGATACTCATCCATCTCGTGGTCAATAAATACTACCGGAGACAGCTGAATTCCATCCCTGGCCCATTCCTCGCCGGATTCACCGACCTATGGCGATTCTTCGATGCGCTCTTTGCCAACCCTCACGAAACTCACATCAAGCTTCACCGGCAGACAGGCTCGAGCCTCGTTCGCATCGGCCCTCGCACAGTCTCGGTGTCCGACCCTGCCTTGATTCCCAAGATCTATGGTTTGAACTCCGGCTTCACCAAAACAAAGTTCTATACTTTACACATGCTGTCCTATAATGGCCAGTTTACCCCTAGTCTATTCACCACGCTCGACGAGACTTACCACTCCAAATACAAGAGACCCATCGCAAACGCTTACAGTATGTCAACCATGGTCGACTTCGAGCCGCTTATCGATTCCACGAGCGCCCTCTTCATGTCGAGACTGGACGAATTCGTCGCGTCCAAAGACATCTTCGATTTTGGACAATGGCTGCAGATGTATGCATTTGATGTCATGTGTGTATCGCCCTTTCCCCCCTTGTCTGTATAATGGTTGCTAAGTAATATCGCACCTAGCGGCGAGGTCGTCTTCAGCACGAAACTGGGGTTCTTGGAGTCACGATCGGATGTAGATGGGATCATGGCGGATATCCGTACCAAGGTGTTCTATGGGGGCAGTGTTCGTGTCCTTCGTCCCTGACTACCTCCATGGCGCGCTGAACTTCCCGTGTATAGGTCGGTCAGATTCCTACTGTGGACAAATTCGTCACCAAGAGCCCTCTTTTCCTGGCGCTTGTTCCGACTCATCCTATTGTGAACTTCACTGTGGAGAGGATGAAGGAGCGGCTCGCGGCTAAAGCGCAGGGCTTGGAGGACAAAAGGCGAGACTTTCTAACGAGATGTTTCGAGGCTCAGTCCAAGTATCCGGATCTCGTGACCGACAGGATCATTCGCATGTATAATATTGACAACGTCTTGGCCGGAAGTGACACCACAGGCATATCCTTCAGATCCGTGAGTATTACCGACGACGGTCTTATCACCAACTGGCTTGCTGACTGCAATTGAGGTCTTCTACTATCTGATGAAGTCCCCAGACTGTATGAAGAGGGTTGTGGAAGAGATCGATCAAGCGGACAAAGCTGGCAATTTGAGCGAGTTTGTCACTTGGAAAGAGTCAAACAACTTGCCATACTTACAGGCATGCATCAAGGAAGCTCTGAGTACGGTGGATGTCCTACCCAAGTTGTACGTGTCCAAGCGCTAAGTGTGCCTCCGTTCTAGGAATGCATCCGGCCGTTGGCTTGCTCCTTGAACGGTTTGTACCAAAAGGAGGTATAGAACTTGCAGGAAAGTACCTCCCTGAAGGCACGATCGTCGGGGTGAATCCCTGGGTGGCCGCGTAAGAGACATCAAACCAATCTTCGTTTCCGGGTCTCCTGTGCTTACAAAAAGACGGACAGACGGAACAGAGATGTTTACGGGCCCGATGCGGATTCTTTCAGGCCTGAAAGGTGGCTGGAGGCTTCAACGGAACAACTAGCAGCGATGGATCGTGCAAGTCTCACTGTAAGTTGTCGTTATGTGGTACATGCCATACATTGTATCCAGCTCGTGCTAACTCCTTGATCAGTTCGGCCATGGCGCCCGCTCATGCATTGGGAAGAACATTTCCATGCTCGAGATAGCCAAACTTGTACCACAGCTCTTGCGCCACTACGAGGTGCGTTTCAACTGTTAATATACATTGAATGATCTGGCTGACAGTTTGCGTTAACAAGTTCACCTTCCCCTTGCCGGATCACCAGTGGAAGATTCGTGGAGGCTGGTTTGTCGGACAAGACGAGTTTCTAGTCAGGATCCGGAGACGCGCTTGATCCATTGCAATACGAGAGAACGAGGGATGAGATACAGGAATGCGTTGAAGGATCGATACATATTTCTCCCAACTAACTAAAATGCCTGATACAGTAGTAGTAGTAGTAGTAGTAGTAGTAGTAGTAGTAGAGATACTATGTAGGTGGTCGAGACCATTTCTTCTCATTCTCAGAACCCCTCAGGCAGCTCCTTCCTCTCGCCAATGTCCTTCCTCATTTTCAACGCCTTCACCTCAGTTGGCGAGAGCCCTTCCTCACCATTGGGAAGCGCTTTGGACAGGATATACTCCGACCATTCGTCGGGATCAAAGTCTGTGCCCATGGGGTTCATATCATATTTCGGTCCCGCCATGAAGTTATTGGCTTCATCCACATCATCAAAGTTGTCCACCTGTAGCTCAATCTTATTCCCGTCCGGATCACGGAAATACATGCTCGTCGTCGGACCATGATTGACAGTCCATAGTGGTAGAATGGGCTTCTCACAGGCTTTCAGGAAGACATATTGCTGCGCCAGTGCCGTAAGTGTGGGATAGCTGAACGCAATATGATCAAGACCAGCGTACGTGGTGGTCCCTGCGGGTTTTGGGAGGGCATCCGGTGAACAAATAAGTGCAATTCGATGGTGCTCATCGTCGTACGCCATGAATGTCAAGACTGGGTCGGCGTGGACGACATGGGCATTGAGCAGATTGCAGTAGAACTGCGTCATCGGCTTGTAGTTTTCTGGCGTGGTCCGCAAGACAACGTGAGCAAGTGATCTTGGGGTCTGACGGATGACTTTGCCATTTGGAGGCTGAATTTGGACTGCTGAGGACGCCATCAATGCCAATGGCCTGGAGCAAAGCTGAATAAAATTGGAGTGGGAGATAGGAGACGAACAAGTTACTTACTAGTACTACTAGTAGTATGTATAGGCACAATGTCCCCGGGAAACAACTTGAATCTCAACCCCGAACCCGGGGATATTACCTGGGGATCACCCGGAGTTAGGTCTGGTCGGACGCGAGACCGAAGTACAGTCCTATGGTCAATCGACCTCGTACAAATTGTATTGGTTCCAAAATGGATCTCCGTCTCTGACAAGACAAGTCTTTTCTGGACCCTGCCCATCTGGTCTTGAGCATCTCCACAGATGATTGCAAGGCTGCGAATTTGCGTCGTTCGGTACAGGATGCAGCATACGGAAAGTCGTACTTCTGCTCGCACTGGTGGCCCGAACAGCGATGTCCATTGAAACCGTAAGTCTTTATGGTCTCTCGGATCCCAGAGGAACGCGGCCGAGATATAGGATCTGTCAGCATGGTGACTCGATCAACGCACGTCCGTACGGGGCGAGGAGGGATTCGCTGGTGCCATCAAGTTAGGGCTCATGCGGGTAGCGACCTCATTCCCGAAGGGACTGATCAGACCGACCCCCTAGATGAAGCTATTGTACGTGAAGTGTGTACTACTAGTAGTAGTACCTCACCTAGGCACTTACTTCACTTACCTTCAGTTAGGTGTAGGTACTACTATGGGTGAGTCTTGGCGGGACATTTCCAGGTAGCATTGTCAGGTCTGCTCATCGCACCTTCGACATTGCATTTCCTCCTTCACCCCGACATCCTTGACGGTACACGTTAGTATGAATACTAGTACCACTGTAGTACTACGTATATATCGACAATCTTAGTACTATCGCGCATTTCTCCGAGACCATTCGATCCGCGATAAAATCAACAAGCCATGTGGAATGCGAAATTCCATAGGGTGAGCCAACCCTAGCACGACAGCTCCTGGTCACTCGAAGCATGCGGTTACTTCAAGTTGATGTTGTACAGTACTAACGAAACCTTCTCGACGACAAGTTTTCACGCTCAACGATGAATCTTTCAGGAATTTGAATCTCGGCCTTGCAATTTCAATTTACCATTGAAATCTCCAACCTCTGACTTTCGACTTTGGCCCGAGGTTGAGGATCGCCCACAGCAACCCACGGGCACGGACGTCGATCATGCAGGGTTCACTGGCTACCAAACTCCTATCAGTGCGTTTCATGCTGCATTTTATGAAACTGACATCTAGAGGACTTAACGACTCTGGAATCCACATTGAAGTCAGGTTTACACAAATTGATTCTCGATTTCCTCAAATTTTTGATTCTACGCGATCTCAGCTCGAGCCTGCACCGAGCTGAGCCTGAGCTGAGCCTGCACTGAGCCTGCAGGAGCTGAGCCCGCGCCATAGATGCTCAGAGGGCTGGCTCGAATGTGTCTCGAATTGTTTCGATTTTCGCTCGAGCCAGCTCGATTTCAGCTCTATCTAGCTCGGTTCAGCGCGGTTCAATCTAGTTCAACTTGGTTTAGCCTAGTACTACTAGGCCCACCCTAGTATATAAGTATTTTAAATCGGTGAAGATATATTCTTTTAATAGTAACGGATATTTCTTAGATACTAGTACTTAAGTACTAGTACTAGTAGTTATCTAATACTTCTCAGAGACTTCTCCAACACTTCTCGAATAATTATTAGGCCCTTAAATCGCTGAAATTCTCACTAGAGTACTAGTATTAGAGAATTATTGAGCACTACTAGTAGTACCTTGCCCTTCCTATAGTGATCAATTAGGGATCGATCTTTAATCGATACCTAATCGATTTCGAGATCGACCCCTAATTGATAGGGGATCGATAGGGGATCGATACCTAATTAACCACTTATAGAAGGGCATAGTACTAGTAGTACTAGTACTTATATTAACTACTCGATAATTCTATTCATTATCTAGATACTATATTTTTATCGATTGAAATATATATATAGTAGTAAGTATAATATAAAGATACTACTAGTAGTAGTATAGTAGTATTAAGATAGTATTTAAAGTTATTGAGTCTTAGAGATATCTCTAATAATATATTAAGATACTAAGCTGCCCTCCCTATAGGTATAAAACCAGGGCTAGCCCTGAGTTAACCCGATTTCAAACCGATTCAGAAGTGGTTTGGAACCGAGTTAGATCCGATTTAAAATCGAGTTAAATTAGGGCTAGACCTGATTTGTGGTGCTTAAATAACTAAAATCGAGTTGAATCGGTTTAAATCTTACTTAGAAATTTAAATAAAAAACTTAGAAAGTTATAAGTTTGAATCCCTTTTATTGTCGACTTTTTATTTTTATTTTTAGATTTATAGACTAAGGATTAGTATTATTAACTTAGCTATTAAGGCGATAGTATTATATTCTATTATTTTATTCTATAAATTAAGAATAATGATAAATTTATAATAAATTAATTTAAATCGATTAAAATTAGTTGAAATTATATAAATCGAGTCGATCCGGTTTAAACCGGTTTAACTCGACTTGATCTAGTTCAAACCTGATTCAGCCCTAGTAAATCGAGTCTAGCCTAGGCTAGACCCGATTTTAGAGCCCCCCCTTAGGTAGGGTAGTAGTAAATAAAATATATAGAAGTATTATAAATCCTTCTTAATTATTATATTATCTTTATAGATACTAGTATATCGAGGTATCGAGTATTAATATTATCGATTTAATATTAAGTACTAGTATTATTAATATTATAAATTTAGTTTTAAATATTAAGTACTATTAATAATTTAAATTTAAATTTATTATTAAGTATTAATTTAGTATTAAGTATCACTTTTTAAGGTAACGATAAGGTCTATTTTTAATAATATTATATATTAAGCTACTATTTAATACTTAATAATTCTCTAATACTACCGTGCTTACTCTATATATTTTAAATCGGTGAAGATATATTCTTTTATAGTAATAGATATCTCTTAGATATTTATTCGATACTTCTTAGAGACTTCTTAGAGACTTCTCTAATACTTCTTAGATAGTTATTAGACCCTTAAATCGCTGAGATTCTCACTAGAGTATTAGAGAATTATTAAGTATTAGCTAAAAAAAGATAACGTAGGTTCGAATCTCTCTTTTATCGAATTTTTTCTTTTTTTTCTTTTTTTCTCTCTAAATTACTAACGCTAAAATTTTTAATTATTAATTTATAAGGGAACGACGATAACTACTCGACTATTAAGGGTTTAATTATAATATTTAGTAATAACTCTATTATTATAATATATAATATTACTAAAAATAGATCTCGTCGTCGCTTAAAAAAGTAATACTTAATACTAAATTAATACTCGATACTAAATTAATAATATTAAATTATTGATACTTAATACTAAATTTATAATAGTAATACTTAATATTAAATTGATACTCGATATCTCGATATATCTATAATAATTAAGAAGGATTTATAATACTTCTATATATTTCATTCACTGTCTCAATATATTGTTAGAGATATTTCTGAGACTCGATAACTTTGGATACTATCTCGATACTATATCTCTATCGATTTGAAATATATAGGGTAGGCACCCTAGTACTCTAGTGAGAATTTCAGCGATTTAAGGATCTAACAATTATCTACGAAGTATTAGAGAAGTCTTAGCTACTAGTAGTAATTTAGTAGAGAACTTAAAGTATATAAGGCTTCGTAAAGACTTATTAGAAATATTAAAAAATCGATTTAAACTATATAAGGTGGGCACTATAGTATAATCTAAACTCTAACCTCTAAAAAAACTAAGGATTAATTAGAACTTAGTGATTCTTAATTTTAGATACTAGTACTTATACTACTTAATCGATACCTAACTAAATACTATAGCGTTAGTGTAATAGTAGTTATTATATACTAGGAGCTTACTAGTAATTAATAATTCTACCTTAGTGCATTTTATAGATCTGCTCGACTGTGGAGAGCCGAGGTGCCCTCCTCTTCACGACCCGCGCCTTCCTCGCGAACATGAACCTTCGAACCAGTCTTATACATTGCCCTTTCACCTCTGACGTGGAACTTGAATTCACACGAAGCGTTCCATGCTGCAACAGCCATCGTGGCCGATGTGGCTGTGGAGAGAGACGTCTTTGATCAACAAGTCTCAGCTGTCTTCTTTGACTTCGCTCGTCTTCTGAAATGTCCGAGTCTGACTCATTGAAATCCTCCCATGCAAAATATGATTCAAATTTCTGACGCATACAGTCCAGACGTGACGGGTCCTTTGAAAGATTCAAGCTGCCGTTAGTTACCTCGACGGTCAAAATCAAAAGTAAATCCGCAAGTGGCAGATCCATGAAATAGGCTTCAGAATCCTTCTCTGCTTGGTCATTACGCGGCGAAGAAGCAGAATTTAGGAAACCGGTCTTCAACATTTGGCTGTTGCGACCAAGCAAGAAGGGATTACCGGTATCCTCAACATTCGCGAGCATAAAGCGGTCCTCCTCAAATTTGCACCTGAGGAAGATAAGTCCACCGCTGCTGCCGATGTCGTTCCGAATTTGAAAGTCGACAAATGAGCTGGGTGCACTGACTCGAAGTCCTCCCAATCGTATAGTGACCATCGTGGTTAGGGATTCAAGCTTGCAGGCGTTCCAGTCATTGGTAAAACTCTCTCCCCAAGCAATAGGATGTGCAGGATCTTTAGAACATTCTTCAGTCGATGGATTCAGCCCAAGGGAATGCAATAGCTCCATGCTAAGAGAAAGCGTATCTTTCGACCTGCACCACAAAATCGTATCGATGAGCAGATCAAGTGGTCTGGAACCATAGTCAACCTTGAACGGAGATCTCCCATCAACATCGCTCGCGAGATTCAGCAGGCCATATACATGGTCGTGAGGTTCTGAGCAAGAAGCAGATGTGTGGATTCTTATGAGTTCCTCTAGACGCATGTCAAGTCTTCGTTCCGGCCAAATCAATTTTCCAATGCGAACAAAAGCGTGGCCGACAACGAACGTGTTGTAACGTCATCTACCCCTTTAGCGTTTTCACCCCTTTAATGCAACAACTGTTTTCATGCAACAACTCAACACACGCGTTGATTCATACTGTCCTGACTTTATATATGATTTAGCTAGAGATCCTGGACGTCTTGCATCATATAGATCGGGTCCCTATTAGGTATGGTAGTTAAATATATCTCTGTCTCCTCCTCACTATAGCCCTTCTACCGGAAGACCTCACGCGTGTTCTATATAAGCGTCTCTTTATGTTTTTTAAGTCTTTTTATGCCTGACTGTTTCTTATTCTCTAGGGTTCTCTTCCTAGTAGTTAAGACGTCGTAAGAGAGTAAGCGATATATAAAGGACTCGCGTAAATAGGCGTATTATATAGCTATTAGCTCGCGGTATCGAGATTAAGTTAACTAAGCTATAAGCGACTTAGTTAACCTTAGGAATTCCTTATTATTTTGAGGCGTTAGGACGTCCGTTGACTACGGAGGCGTTAAATCTAGTGTTATCTATCGATATATCTAAATTTTAGGTAGATTAAGTACCCGCCGCGGGTTAAATGGGTATAAACCAGCCTGTTTCTAACTACTCTAGATATATTCCGTCGATATAGTATTCTCGCGCGTAGTGTAGTATAGGCTATTAAACTACGCCCTAGAGACCTTAGTCTCCCCCGTCGCTATGAAATTTTTTAGGTATTTTAAGTAATAGCGCTTTATATATTTAAATGGGCCTAAATCGTAGGGCTAGTAGAGGTGTAAGATATATAAGAGTAAGAAAACTAATAGGATTTAGTTAACTAGGTATTCGAACGTAAATTCGCCTATTATATAGTTACTATAGCCGTCGAGAATAAGTAATTACTAGTAAGATATATTAAATAGATCTCGCTCTTAATAGCTTTATAGGATAAAAATCTTAGTTAACTATATAAGTGTATACTCATTATTTATTTAGCTCTTCGCGATAAACCCCTAATATTAATTAGGAGTATCGTAATAGGACTAAACTAAGTTTTTAGCGGCGTTTTAGATACTTTACCTCTGTAAAGGATAAGAGGCTTATAATAGTCGCTAGATATAGCGATATATTCGATAGAAGAGACCTAGCCTATTAAGTCGTTTATAATAGACCTAGGGGGTCCTATTAATCGATAAAATATAATACGCTCTTTCTATAAGTGACTCATCTAGAAACTAATCTCGTCTATATTCTATATATTCTAGAGGGCGATTATTATGGAATAACCACCTGGCAAGGCTGGCCATCTATAACTATCACGTGCTGGTACGTGATGGCGTCTTGGCTATATCAAGACGAGTGGATAGACATAGCCTTTGGCTATTTTATAGCTTTCTCTTCTCTCTTTATACATATAACTTAAGTATACCTACGTGTCTTCCTTTATCTCTTGATAGTGGTAGCAACGATTTAAATCCGACGGACCCTTCAGGATTAAGAATCAGTTGTCTCGCTCGCGCTTTACTTTGCGTTGTTCTATTTTTATACACTACTCGTTAACGGACCCTCCTTAACTTAAGTCTATAGGTAGGCCAACGCCTATAGAAAGTTAAATCAATAACGAGCCCTTTAATACCTAGATCTTCTATATTACTTTAATAAGTAATCGACGCTACCTATATCCTTTATAGTTACCTATAGACTAATATAATAAGACAATAGAAACTCCTAGTTACCCCAACCTTACGATAACGTATCGATTATATTATCCGTAACTATAGACGTATAGATACTCTCTAGCTAAGTAATAAGGAGAAGAAGATCTATAATATAAAACAAGTAAAAGCACGACTATCCCTATACTTACTAAACTAGTTACTAAACTCGTATAGTATAAAAGAGACCTTAAAGAGACTATTAAAGGACCTATAGAAGATCCCCTTAGAGATCCTAGAAGACCTAAGTACATTATCACCCTTAATATCACTACCCTCATTTAACTCCGGAACGATAACCAACGAGCAGAACTATAATACACCCTCCTATGAAAGACCTAAACCTGATATCTCACTCTCTATCACGTTACGCTATATAAGTACTAGGCAATTAGTCGACTTTCTTACGCAACCAGGCCGGACCTTCCCATTTAGAATCACATTAGTGAGAAACCTAATTAGAGCCCGAGGAACTCGGCGTATCTAGAAGCAAGAGGACTCGCCTAGTTACACTAGAGTAGGTACGATACATTAATTAACTATTCCACTAATACCGAGAAGGCGCACCTGTACACAGTTAATCGTCAGAAGGCCCGTTAAGTAACTCACCATCCCATTTAAAGGATCTTGATCTATACATTATAAGGACGTCCCGTCGGATAACTAAAGTTAACGAGAACATTCCTCGACCAAACTAAAGAGATTAGCTAAAAGGCCAATATAGTATAAAGTAGCTAGAGATAGCCTAACTAATAAATAAGTCGATAGTAGTCTAGATATAGTAGTTAATAATATAAATAGCGGAGATATAGAGAATAATTATAAATATATAGAATTAATAGGCTTAACTAAGTCCCTAGGGTCCTCTAGGGCTATAGGGTCCTTAGGGACTAGGAGGCAACGGTAATAGCGTTTCCATAGATATATCTCGATACGCTTAAGAAATCGGTTACTTTTACCCGGACCTCTTATAGTTATATAGAGAGGGCTTGATTATCTACACTAATAGAGATACACTATTTAGAGATATCTACCTATTTATCGATAAAGCTAAAGATATAGCTCGAGTAAAAGGTATAGTTATAGTTAAATAGAGCCTAAAGTAATGCCTTTAAAGTATAGCCCTCTTATAGTAAACTAATATATTATCGAATATAAAGAAGAGACTTATTACTACTAGTAGTACTAACTTATAAGAGTAGGAAATATACTTAATTAAAAGATTTATAGAAGCACTATTTAATATATTAAAGAAGGTTATAACTATAAAATATATAATAAAGAATATCTTTACATAATATAACCTAAGAGACTATATAGTAATAATAATAAAAAATACTAAGGTAATATATATAAACTTATCGTTTAATTAATTAACGCTTCTCTATATAAGCTTCGATATAAAGTTACGAAGAGACTTAGTTCTATTAACTAAGTATATAATAGTTAAATCCTTTCTATAGTAGTTAGATATAAGGAAGAATATTTAGTTCGAAGTAGCTAAAAAGCTATAGAGATACTAGTAAGGTCAGTACTTATCTAAATAAAATACCTAACCCTAAGGGTTTGAACGTGTCGTACCCTATACCTAGGGACTATAGAACGAATAAGCCGGAGAGAGTAGAAGACTATATAATTAACCTAGATAGTAAGGATCTAATACTTATCGGACGTAGGGATAGCAGCTAGGTATTACCATGCCTATAAAGCTATAGATTATAGTAGGACCGTCTACTTTACAGATAAAGCAATCAGGACTAAATTAAGCCGGCTAACCCGGACTAAGCTAAGGTAGATACTAAACTAATTAACTAATAAGATCGTAGAGATATAGAAATAATATAGAAAGACGCTAAAGATATTATAGTATAGCTAACTAATAGCAATAATAGTAATAGTAGTAACGGCCGTAAGCAGCCTATATAGCTAATATAACGTCTAACTATTCTATAGAACCGAATAGTAAATACTATTAAGAGTATAGCACGGGAATACTAATTAAGAACTAATATAAGGCGAATTACGAGGATTTCTAAGATTAATAGTACATTTAATAGAACTTCTAGAAGTAGAGTAATTAAAATACCTTTAAAGAAAATAGCTAGAAAGGCTAAGAGTATAGAGAAACTATAGCTAGCGAATCTATAAATAAAAATAAAATAAATAAAACTTATATAGTGTTTACATAAGTATAAAATATAGATATTTATATATTTAAGTGCGAGGATTATTTTAAGGAGTTTCTATTAAATAATAGGCTCTATAAGTATATTCGAGGTAGTGACTATACCGAGAGGCTAAAGGCTCTTAATACTATTATAGATAAACTAAAACCACGAGCTAAGATTATCTAGTCTACGGCGAAGTCGAAGGTAGAATTAAGATTTAGTTTTCGAGATTAGCGCTATATAACTATCTAGGTTAATAGTAGGCCTACTATAAATAAGACTAAGGACGTATATATCGACACTAGTTACACTATATTACTAATTAATAGGGAATTCTTAAGGTAGATAGCGCTAGACGTAGTATTAGTGAAAACCTCGACAATTAAGGTTAGAGGAGTCGAAAATATTATATATAAATACGAAGAATACGCGATCATTAATCTATAGATACCTAGGTTTTCCAACGAAATAGAATCAATAGTCGTGTATATCTAACGGGTAGTCCAACTAGTTAATAAGTTAGTAGTAAATATACTAGTCGACGTAGATATCCTAGAGCTCGAAGAGGTATTACTAGATATAAAGAAATATAAACGGAGACTTTTCTCTCCTAGAATTACTAGAACTTATTTTATTTTGTGAAAGCATAGAATACCTAAAAAGGCGATAGTTTTTTCTTAGAATTGGACGCTCTAGCTAGACCTAAAAGTAAGCAGACATATTTTGTTTTGCTTGTATGGATTAACAATATACATTGTTGATGCGAGGCCGCATCTTTTTCGAGAAGACAGGGGGGACTATTGTGGAATGACTACCTGGTAAGGCTAGCCATTCACAACCATCACGTGCTGGCACGTGATGGCGTCTTGGCTATACTAAGACGAGTGGATAGACATGGCCTTCGGCCATTCCATAGCTTCCTCTTCTCTCTTTATATATACAACTTGAGTATACCTGCGTGTCTTCCTTCGTCTCTTGACAGCGATAGAATAGTGAGCGACGATATTATTAATGTGGCTATACTACCCCGCTAGTTGACGAGGGATTATAGCTTTAATCCGCGCTATCTTAAACGAGCGACTACGGCCAACCTAGAGATTATATCGTCGTTTAAGAAACTTGTAAATCTAGTTCTTACCTAGCGTGGTACTAGGCTCTCGCGTCTACGCTAGGCGCGTTACGAGGACTTATAGTTAAGCTCTATTAATAGGCGTAAACTATAACTATAGGTCTTGTATATATTTAACTAAAACCTCCTCTTTATATCTAGCTAGACGGGCCATTAGGTGGGTAGTCTTTAACCGCGGCTACTTACTATATAGACGCTCGCGGACTGTCGTTATAGGGACACCTATCGCTCGAGAGGCTTCGGCGGCGGTTATAGAGGCCTTAGGTATAGAGATATGCAACGTAAGATACGTTATCCATGTTGTCCTAGTAAAATAGTAAGTGTGTGTGGATAGCGACAAAAAACTAGCAGGGTTGGTAGATCGAGAAAGTGCGGAAGTACTCGCAACGCTAAAGGGGTGAAAACGCTAAAGGGGTGGATGACGTTAGAGGTCTTTCCAGTCTTTAAAAGCCTTTCCCAGCAGAAACGCTGCGGACTGTTGATGTTGACCATCAAGTTCGTCGTTTGCAAGACTTTTCAGTAACCGTATGGTCCCTTGTCGGACACCAAGGGCCAGGACATAAGCGGCGCTCAACTCTTCCTTGGTAAGACATAGTCCTACCCTGGCATTGGGGTGCCATCTATCGGCGTGTGACCCACATAGTACGGCGAAACTTCGAGCGAACACCAGTTCTTGGATAATCCAGAGCCGTTTCCAGTAAGACTGATTGAACAAGTACTCGAAAAGTTCCCAGACAACGTCGCGAAAGAAGCCTCCTCCGCCGTCTTCGTCATAGGGTTCCATAACGGCTGCCAACATCACCTCTCCAACGTCTTCGAGACACCAAGGCGGACCTGACGCTGCTTGTTCAAATATGTCCCTGAATGGCCAGTGATTAAGGCAACGTTGAAGTGCAGTCTTTATCAGGGGATTGTACATCCACGTGGCATCACCAAACCACACCAGTACCGTCTCAGCCTTGGAGTATATTTCACCCATGAGTCGAATCTGGTGATTTTTTTCTTCGTTCCTCACGTCTTGTGTATCTTGGTTGATGCAAATTGCGTCTACCCATAGCTTGACGGGGAGCCTGCTCTTGAGATGAACATATATTTGCTCGAGGAAGTCGTGCAGATTCTGCTGGACGACAAATTCGGTATCATTGACTAATATTCTTCTGCGGTCTTGGTTGGATGATCGTGATTCGTATGACAGCGCTGTATAGAGCGGGGCTGAATTTATGCTCGTAGCAGAGAGGGTAAATTGAAGTAAGTTGTTCTTCCTGGTGCGCTGAAATTCGAGTAAACGGATTTCATTATTCGGGTCATGAAGCAGGTCGTACACGAAGAACGGCTGTTGTGGAGGAGGCATGACTTGCAGTGATCTGAAGGAGTTGGTCGAACCAAGGTATTATCAGGCTCTAGAAGAGAATGGGAAGTCATCTTCTAGAGTCAGGCTGAAATGCAGGATTTATATAGTAGATGTTTAAGTGAAATGCGGCTGAACCTTGCATGAAAGAACTGCCCACCTACTGCCCTCCCATAGAAATGGTTCATATTAAGAAGGAACGCCTGACCTGGATTCAGCCTGACGGAGTGCAGTAGTACTAGTACTAGTATTCATAAGTCCAATCTTCCATGGCCAACTTCTCGGTAGAAAGTTCCAACTCTACAGCACAGTCTTCCCACCTAACAATTCCACAGCGGCATTGCTGATACAACTCTTCCCACTCTCTTTAACTTTGGCACGGTAAATGACCTTACCCCCTTCCTTCCACATCTCAGTCACGATCGTCTCGCCGGGCAGAACCGTCCCGCTGAACCTCACCATGATACTCTTGAACGGCCCGTACGCCTGGTAGACATGCTTTCCAGTGATGCCGAACGTCGCCAGGCCATGGAGTATGGGGACCTTGAAGCCGCCTGCGGACGAGAATTTCGGATCAATGTGCAGAGGATTGCGGTCCCCCAGGAGCCGATACAACGCCGCGAGGTCTTCTGACGTCTGCTCTTCGACGATTTTGTCCGGCCGTCGAGCCGGGGGATTATTCAGAGCGGTCGCCGGGCCTCGATCAAGGGGCTTCTTCTGGCCTCCAAAGCCACCGGCACCACGGATAAATGAGACGCTCTCGTTGTAAAAGACGGGTTTCCCGCTGCTGGCGTCGACGGTCGTGGAGCCTCGTCGGACGAGCGCGGCGTTGCCCTTGTCGACGACTTCGAGCAAGTGTGTCTCCGTCTTGAGGGTGGCTGATGTCGGGATGGGGAAATGCTTGATCTCCAGGTACTGCTCGCCGTGGAGGAGCATGCGCTTGTCGTAGTTGGGGACAATATCCTTCGTGTCGTACGGCGTGGTCGAGTGGTATGTGGGTACGATGCCAAAGGTCGGGAGGACTTGGAAGTTGGGTGAATTCTCGTACACCAAGTCGAGGTCGGTGCGATGGGAGCCGAGGGCAAGATTGTACAGAATGACATCTCGGTCGGTGTACGTGTAGATCGAGGGCGTGCCCTTCATCTCCATGGCATTCTGGATCTTGGAGATGTATTTCCTGTTGGCTCGGTTCTCTTGTGACAAGCTCTTGGCCTAGATTTGGGGGTCAGTCCATCATACTACTACTAATAGTACTATGGTTCAAGAAGTTCAAGTGCTTGCTGGACAAGAACACTCACGATTCTGGGATTCTTCAGGACGTTGCCCATTGTGTACTTGCTTCCATCCTGCGGGGTCTCCGGGTTGTCGGCGTTGCCGTTGTCGAAATTGCAGATTTCTGGGAAGGCCTATATGAATAAGCATGCGTCAGTATCCATTCCCTGATAGTGGTGCCCCCCAATAAGGAGCTTGCGAGGACTTACCTCCGCCAGCTGCTCAACGATAGGAACGCCGTGTTCATGCTCAAAATCCACACCCCGGGCCCTCTGCCACCTCGTCGCGGCGAACCACCCACTACCGGCTTCGTACAACTGTCCCGTGCTTGGTGGCCGCTCGCTGCACAAGGCGGTGACCAATGGCGCAACATAGTCCGGCTTTACGGTATGAACAGAGTCCTCCGCCCACACGGTACGGGTCATGTTCGTGCCAGCGGATGGAGCCACAACGTTGACGACGACATTGTACTTTGCTCCCTCCCGAGCAATGGTCTTTGTGAAGCCAATGATGCCGCATTTCTGGGTGGAAAAGTCGACATCAGCACCAAGGTTCGGAAAGGGAGAGATTCCACACTTACTGCGGCTGCATAGTTGGCTTGTCCAAAGTTCCCATATATGCCTGTGGTACTGGTGATGTTGACAATCCTTCCAAATCTTTGCTTCATCATGTATGGCCAGGCGGCCCTTGTTATAAGGTAAGTCGACCGTAAGTGCACGTTCATGACGGCGAACCATTGCTCATCTGTCATGTTGGCGAACGCCTTGTCACGCAAGATGCCGGCATTGTTGACCAAGATGTCGATCCGGCCATAGGTGCCAATGACCTTTGCTACCACAGCCTCGCCATCCTCGACCGACATTTCCAGCGCCGAGGCTTCTCCACCGGAGGATTTGATCTCGTTCACGACTTTCTCGGCGTTTCTGAGATCATTGACGACCACTCGAGCTCCGAGTCTGGCAAAAGCAAGGGAGTACGCTCTTCCCAGTCCGTCACCTCCGCCTGTGACGAGCGCGACCTTGCCCGTGAGGTCTGCTTGACTGGTCGCTGGGACGTTGACCTTGGGAAGTTGAGTGGTCTTTTCAAACAGAGCCACTGCACCCGCCGGTCCGGTAGGATGCTCTGCACCCGCGGACCAATCGACGATTTTCGAAAAGTTCTGCAAGATCAAGTCCGGGCCGAGAGTATCAGGGTGTGCTAGAAATCCTCTGCTCCGCTCCCATCTGATTTTGCTGTAATGGCCGGCCGCGGCTTCAAAGATGCTTCCAGTCTCGTTGCATTGCTGACTCACCAGTACTCCTACCAGCGGAACGACCCAATCTGGCTTCATGGCGTCCATCATCTCGGACGTCCACACCGTCTGGGTCAAGCGACTGGCGGCCCCAGGGGCGAGCACGTTGCAGTGGATATTGTACTTGGCCCCTTCCTTGGCCAGCGTCTCGCTGAAACCCACCAAAGCCATCTTCGCAGCCGCATAGTTGCACTGTCCAAAGTTGCCAAAGAGCCCAGACGTCGACGAGGTGTTGATGATCCTGCCGTACCTTTGTTTCCGCATATGAGGCCAGGCGGCCCTTGCCGTCTTCATTGCGCCGTGGACATGGACGTCCATGATGATGTCCCAGTCCTCGGTCTTCATGTTCCTTAGTGTGATGTCACGAAGGATGCCGGCGTTGTTGATCAGGATGTCGACTCTGCCGAAGGCCTCGATGGCAGTCTTGATGATATTCTCGCCATGCTGGACAGGGTCATAGTTGGCAACAGCTATCCCGCCGGCATCGGTAATCTCCTTGACAACAACGTCGGCGACTCTGGAGTCTCCTGTGCCGCCAGCATCTTTGCCATTGAACGTGCCGCCTAGGTCGTTGACGACAACCTTTGCCCCACGAAGGGCCAGGAATTTGGCGTACTGTCTTCCCAGTCCATTACCAGCACCGGTGACCACGGCAACTTGGTTATCATAACGGATTTGAGAAGCCATACTTGCGAGGCCGCATGTCTCGACGACTTCAAAGAAACGGAAGTTGATATTGAAACGACGAATACACCAGAGAGAACAGTCGTTCACACCTAGAGGGGCCGAGGCAATGAATGCCTCACCAACAGTACTAAGTAGTAAGCTCTTAAGTCAACAAGCCTCGGATGCCGGTAAGCATTGATCAACCCCGCACAAGCCGGGCACGACCGGGGTAGTTGTACTCCGTACTCAGGGATTATAATACTAACGTTAGTACCAGGTACCTGAGGTACATATGCACACTCCTCAAGAGGCTACTCGGCTACAAGGCTCGACGTGACCTGATGAGATTTGTGCCTGTTCCCGGCTGGGCTCTCTATACAGCTCCCACCGTTCGAGACGTGTGTTCCAACTGGACAACTGCTAGTGCTACCTGGCAATAGTAAATCCGCCATCCACTCGAATATCCGCTCCGTTGATCATGGCACTTTCATCACGGCACAGAAATTCAATCGCATGGGCAATCTCTGCCGGCTCACTGAATCTCCCCGTCGGTATCTGAGCGAGATGCCTTTCCTTCTTCGCTTCGTCTGCCCATGCTTTCGCAGCCAACGGTGTCCACGTCACCGTCGGGCTAACAGTATTTGCCGTGATACCCTTCGGACCCCACTCGCTCGCCATGCACCTGGTGTGGCCGAGCAAGCCAGCTTTCGACGCACAGTACGCTCCATGCCCGTCCAAGGCGACGTGGGCGGCCTGCGATGCGATGCTGACGATTCTCCCCCCTGGTGGTGGTGGTGGTGGCGCCTTGCCCTTTGTCCCGCCTGCTTCTGCTTCCGCTTTTTTCGCCTGGTACAGCCGGAAGAATGCGTTACTCGTGATGAATGGACCTAGCATGTTGGGCAGGAAGTTCTTCAGGGCCTCCTCTGCCGAAGTCTCTTCGAGTGGCTGCACGGACACATAGCCCGCCGCATTGACCAAGATGGAAGGGAAACCGTCCAATTTGGCGATCTGATCAAAAACATCGTTCACCGAGGATTCTGAAGTGATGTCGCACTCAAAAGTGTAGACCTTCTCGGGTGTCTCGCTATCAAAGACCCTCTTCAGGGTCTCGTTGACCCGCGACGCTTCAAACGGAGCGTACAAGAGCACAACGCTGGCTCCTAGCTTCCAAAGGTGCAAAGCCGTCGTCGACCCTAGGCCGCCTGTGACGCCCGAGTCAGTCCAGGGTTCTCCAGGTAGGGTAATTGACCTTACCGATTCCTCCGGCGATGGTGGCAATTCGTCCATTGTATGCCATTCTCAAGAAGCACCGAGCATGTGCAGTTTGCTCTTGTGATGTCGGGTCAGAGTACTAGTTAGTACTGTGATAGATTGAAAGCTTAGTGGGACGGTTAATATAGGTTCCCTCGAGATACCCCGAGCAACACCGAATGATGCCGACTATGCTTAAGAATTCCCCACAGAGCCCGCCTGCACCAGCCATCACTGCCACCAATGATGCCGCCATTTGACCGGGGCATTGGATGACGTCGGCATGCTTAGGGACTAATTAGGCGTGCTCGGCATGATACAACATCCTCTGGATACCTACCTAAGTTAGGTAGATCTGCCCCCAACTCTATTCCTCTGAACTTGGGTTTTTTATCGCCCCAGCCTTGAGAGCCCTAACAGTCGCGGGTACGAGTTCCACAGAGCTACTCTCGGGGCAAAAGGCATGTTACAGTTCCGAGACAGCAGCTACAGCGTTGGAAAGCATGTGCAACAGGGAAGCCAACGGTGAGTATAAATCCCCCATCCTCCATCGCCACGAGAAATGTGACATGTCATCCTGCACCCAATCTCTGCAGCCTTTCCACTCCGACCATGCCACCTTCACTTCCTCATCGTCGCCCTCAATTCCGTCGCACGGGGCTCGCTGTCCACCCGTATCGGGCGGGCCTTTCTCGACTTGTTGCCACACAGAGTGATCCCGCCCTCTCTCCACATCTCCCTTCCCAGGGCAAGACCAGGATGCCCACCCGTCAAGACTAGCACAGCAACAGACATCATCGCGCCGTCCAACACCATGAAAAGGACCTGGTTGTTCGCCAAGGCACTGCCAAAGCCCTTACTCAGCTCGGCAACCCTGAACGAGCAGCGCACCAGGATGGCAACGGTGGCGATGGCGATACCTGTTACACGACCATCATCAGCATAGTGCATGGCTCACACATGTTGTAAATGTGATTTGACTTACCCCACAATAAGTACCGAAACCTGCCGGTCTCTCTCACCGCCAACCCAACCGTGTCTCGACGAGCCGACCCCGGCCTCAAGAACACCCTCACCACGATCTGCAGACAAACCGCACAGAACACCGTCGTGCTCGCAACCTGCAACGCCAGCCCTGCGATCATGGTATTGATCCCTGCCTGGAGCATGCTCTTCGAGAGGGCCAAGCTCGCCAGCGCCCCTCCCGCGGCTTGCAGCACAAGCGAGAAGAAGTCCGAGCACACAAACACCACCGTGATCGCCCGGGGACTGAGCACGCTCACCCCGGTCCCGTACATGGCAATGATCCGTGCCAGGCAAAGGTATATCGAGCCGGAGAAGAACGCGGGCGCAATGGTCAAGCCGACAAGGTACACGATGAAATGATTGTTGTCAAAGTCGTTGTAGTGGAGTTGGATGCGGGCGACGTAGCCCAATATTTCGAGAGCGCACCCACACAGCATGCCGGTTGTGAAGGACCATGTGCGGTAGGTGATGCCCAGGGCGAGTTGTGCAATGGCGGCGGCGGCAAATATGGCAAGGTAGAATGCAATGCCGGGCAGTGAAGGGATGTAGGTCAATTGCCCATACTCGGTGACAGAGCAGGTGGTGTAGGTGCAATTCGCAGGGTCAAAGGAGGTTGAATTGCTCATTCTCGCGAAGTGAAGCCGAAGGGTCATAAGAGCAAACTCAGCTTGTTGGACAGGGTCGAGTTGACGAGATGCGGAATGAACGGCACAACATACCTGCAGTCCGTGCAAGTTATATATCGAGGTCCAACCACCTCCTGGCTACCATTGCAAGCCAGGCAGACATCAAAAGTTGCTGTGGAAGCCCCATAGTCGTCACGTTCGTACTAGTTTCCCAAGCACCCACCGTATGAGAAAGAGTGCCCAGGTTCCATGGTGGCTCAACTTGGGACGATCCTCACTTCGTAACGACAGACATGGCCTCAGGAGCGACAGGTAAAAGGGTGATCCGCTGTCGTAGTCGGGCTCGGTGTTTATTGGATCCTATTGGCTGGTTTCGGTGTGGCTCTGTGCCACCCCGTATCCAGACTCAGGGTGTGCAGGGGTTCATAAGGCAACGACATTTCGAAAGTCCCCCCACTTCCTTGATAATCTCGGTCTTTGAGCCCATGGACTCGATCATGCGTCAACCATGAATTCTGAGGCGGCTTCTGTCGTTGTTGGATCCAGAACACGTACCAATGTTCGGCAGTCCAAGTACGGCTGCTACACTTGCAAGTAAGTGGTCCGTGAGCATTGGACTTTCTCGGTGTTGACGACTCCAATCCACAGGATCCGCCGGGTGAAATGCGATGAGACCAAACCCAGCTGCTTGCGGTGTAGCAAAAGCAAGTTACCTCGACAATGTGGAGGATATCCTGTCGGGGCGCCCTCAGGCCCTGATGGTTCAAACCAGAACTTGGCCAGCCCATGGGGCGGCTTCATGGAACCCGGCAAAGGGATCAGTCTCGTTGCTGCTGGTGGACGAGACCATGATAAAGATCGCTTCCAAGCACTAGCTTGTACGGTCCTTGCCAATGGCTTTGTTGGCACCAAGACAGCACCAGAGGCGGCGTTCTGGAAATACCTTCTACCTCAGCTCACCTGGTCGATTGCCAGCGTGAGGGAAGCAGCTTCAGCACTCGGGGCTTCCTACGAGCATCAAATACTCAGACGGCAATGCGGAGTCTCCAAGCTAACCGTGTTGAAACAGATATCAAGCACAATGAAGAAGTTGCAGGAGGACATTGTTCGGCTGCCGCACGGCCCTCTGCCCGTTCTTGTAGCCTGCGTCTTGCTGGCATGTGCGGAAACTATTCAACATCGGAACACTGATGCGTTACTGCATCTTCGAGGTGCCTTTGCAGCAATGTCAGTCATGCAGGGTCTGCGATCCGGCTGCGACGTGAACACCGGTTTTCAAGACGACAACACTTCATACATCTTTCGGAAACTCGACTTGCAGGTAACGACATATGCCCAGGGCATGGCTCCCGAGCTTTCACTGGCAAATGCGGCCAGCCCGATGTGCGCTGCAAATGATGTCTTCACGATGCCGACGGCCGACCGCATCCTCTTTCAGACCTTGCATCTTTGCTATGATTTCGCCCCACAGGCGACACTTTACAAGTACAAGCAGTACGATCCGAATCGAGAGAGTCTGATTGCGGAACAAGGCCGCCACATCGCCAATTTGACCGCGTGGATGTCGTGGTATCAAGAGTGTTACCGAAGTTTTGGTCAAACAGTCTCTGACAGTGATCGACTGCGCGGATTGGTGCTTCAGGCACATTGTCTCAGTGCGCTGATATATGTTTCCACGATCCTCGACCCATATGAGGTGGCATACGACAAATATGCACCTCGATTCCAGCAGATCGTTCAACTCGTCGAAGAGACGCTCGAGGCAAACAAGCATGATACCAACTTGCCTATGTTTAGCCCAGAGATGGGGGTGATTCCGCCGCTTTTCCTCACGGCAATGAATTACCGTGAGCCAAGATGGCGCTCAAAGGCAATCTCACTACTGCGCAGATGTGGTCAGGAAGGTCCATGGTGCGGCTATATCGAAGCCGCCGTTGCCGAGGCTGTGGTTCGCGCCGAAGAAGAGGCACACTTGACATCGGCGAGGACTTCAACAGACGTCCCTGGACTATCTCACGATATTGCTGCTCAGGCCATCCCAGAAAAAGATCGGATCGCTGGATGCACTATCTTAGATATTATAGAAGGTGTGAACGGTTCGAAGAAGGCTGTGATAGAGTTGACAAGGTGCAAGGATATGGAGCGCCTGCTAGAATGTAACAGTGGTCTGTCTCCTCGAGATGACAGTGCACACTGGCTCATGTGGCGTGAGGAAGTCGATCTTGTAGTTAATTGAGGTCCGACGGGGCCGTTCCCGGGCTTGAAAAAGCTGCCGGCCACCCTTCATCCAGCTGTCTTGGACTTTGATCCACGGTGATACCAGTATCCAATGGTCGAGGTTCAGTGCGGATTGGCCAATGTCAGTGATGGGTGGCTTACCCCTCTTTCCCTTGTGTATACGAGTCCTTCGGTCTTTCAAGGCTTGAAAGGTTCTGCCTGTTGGAAGGGCACTGATAAGATTCTCTCGCTCTGCCCTCCCACATGACATCTGGCCTCTTATCTCACTCCTCGCCCATGCGTGTGCAGAAAAGAGCCTGTAGTTTGGGTCACATCCAAAACCCATTGAGTATAAAATGAGAGCATATATGCCCTATATCTTGGGCTGGTTTGCCCTCCTAAGCCTTGGAAGGTCCGAACACATGCAGTCGAGTGTCGACCGGGAGGGTGAGTCGCAGACATCGCAGACATCAAAGACAAGGAACGAAGTCCAACTCACACGAAGCAGGAGTGTCGATGACCTACAGTTCCGGAATACTTTTTCCCGAGTTGCAACCCAAGAGAGTGATGATCAAATATCCAGCTGTTTCGGTGCCACCAATGTCTGAGAATGATGGGATGGGAGGTTTCTTTCAGCGTCCGACGCCTCTTCCCTGCACGCAGTGCGTGATTACTTGGATGAACATGGGTCTTGAATATACCAACGGCACCGTGGCAAACCCAGACACGGGAATGTGGCTGCATCATGGAGTAATGGTTAATATCAATCGGACGGATTCTGTTTGCGGGCCAAGAGCATATGGCCAGAGGTTCTTTGCCTCCGGTAATGAGAGAACCGCAGTCGACTTCTCTGCGGGCGGGTAAGTCTATGGTGTCCCGGATGTCGTTCTGCAAGCAGCTGAAACGTATCTGACGTGCACAGCACCTTCAAAGCAGGATACTTTCTCAGCGCTGACGATGCCATTGCTCTCTCCGTGGAGCTTATGAACATGTTGGACGATCCCCAGCAGGATGTCGTGCTCACCATCACATATGAGATTGTCGAGGGAGTCCATGCCAAAAACTTTTTGGGACTCACACCATATTGGCTGGACAGCGGAGGATGCGGACCGTCTGGGCTTCCGGCTTATCGAGACACCACATTCGAGTACTCGAGTCCACCGGTCAGAGGAGTGATTGACGGAACGTTTACCTTCGCTGGAGGGCATCTGCATGACGGCGGAACCCACATTGAGCTGATGAAGAATGGACAAGTTATGTGCAACTTGAACGCTACTTACGGAGCGTACGAGTATATGGCCAACTCAGAGCGGCACATTTCCAGCATTGATACGTGCCAGCCTGGAAAGGTTGACCCGGGCGATGTCTGGTCTCTCGTTGCCCACTACGATACTCAACTGCACAAGCCCATGGCCAAGTCAGATGGATCTCTAGAGCCGGTGATGGGTATCATGCTGTTGTATGCTGCGAGCGACACGCCAGAAGTCATGTTCACTCACTTGAACACCATCTTGACCTGGATCATTGTGATGGCTGCGGCGTTATTGATCGCTGCGTGGCTTGGGCTTGGGGGTTACTTAAATTGGTGCGGTAATCTAAGGGAGAGCAGGACCCTGTCAAATCGAGACATGGATCTGAAACAACCATTGATGACTGTATGAACCAGTATCGCGAGGATGATTCAATGGGAGAGTTGATTGTGTTGGGTCTGTGTGGTCTGTACACAGTTGATGGTAGGTAGATTGGTAGCAAGCCGGAGCAAGAAGGGAGTCGCAGATATTCAGTATGGAAACCGTCCCGTCACGTGTAAATTCGGGGACTCTACTTGAAGAGCCGAAGTTCCTCCGCCGAGAGCCTGCGACGTCACTTCCATCGACTTTACTTCTTCTGTTTCCTCCCTTCGATCCATTGCATCCCATCCTGTTATACAAACCCCCAGGTACACCCAAGACGATGCGTCGCACAATTCTCTTCGCCAGCCTTTTTTCATCAATCTCCCTTGCTGCCGCGTTGTCACCGCTCGACTTCTTCCGCAGCGCCTCCGGCTCCCTGTCATCCCTCCAATCCCACCAATACGCAGGACAAGTCCCCATGAATCCTGGCCCTTTTCAACCCGAAGAGCCTTCAACTGGCGGCAGCGCAGGCAATGGTCGACCCAGCGACTCCACCCTCTCCATTTCCGACATCCTGCCCCAAACACGGAAGATCAACATCTTCGCCTCGCTGACCCGGGACATCTCCAGCGTCACGGGCCGTCTCGAATCTACAAAACCCGAAGATAACACGACACTCCTGGCGCCACTGAACAGTGCGATGCAAGCACTCCCTCGTAAACCGTGGGAAGACAGGCCAGGTGACAACTCCGGCATCAGTGCGCAGCGGAATGAAGATAAAGCTGCACAGAACCTAGCCCGGTTTGTCGAGGAGCATGTTGTGCCGACGAGTCCGTGGAAAGCAGGCGAAGAAGGAAAGATCAAGACTCTCGGCGGGCAGGAACTGTGGTGGGAGGAGAAGGATGGCAAGAAGGTGATCATGCCGGGAAACTTGGAGGTTGATGGGGTGGTTGGTCGGGTTGGGAATGGCGAGATCTGGGCCGTTCAAGGAGTCGTTAACTATGCATAAGCGGGAGTGAAATTAGAGGATCGAAGGAATGGGAAAGGATGGTGCTGGAAGATATCATAACGACTGACGAAACAAAGGCTGGATGAGCAAGACCCATGATGAGTGATGACACGGTGCGAGGCTGGCGAGTCTTTGGGAAGGATGTATTGTATATGCACATTGACTTTTTTTTCAAGGGTTACCCGATGGGACAACTCTCTCATACATTGTAGTTGCTAGAAATGCAACGATGAAAACAACGTTCAAGCTTCCTCATTGGCGCTTCTTCTCAGGCGCCGCAGACCGGTCTCTCGATGGATTCGGATTTTCAGCCGTATCTTGATCGGCAAAGTACCCATCGAGCAATCCACTTTCGGATATCAGTTTCCAGAAACACCAAAGGTAACAGATCCCAAAAGCTACTGCGCCAATGCAGGCATTGACCACGATCCAGAGGTCCGGTTTGTCTTCGGGTGGTGAAGCGAATGCAGTGAGGAGATGCCAGAAGGCCATGACGATGTATGTCTGAAAATGCAGGATCTTCGTTGGTGTCCGCAGTTCATCAGCAGCGAGAGGGCGGCCGGGGACGTTGGGCTGTTCGGGGTCGTAGTATGCGCTCACACTGGTGGGCGGCAGGCCGAGGAGATAACACCACAGAAGAGTAATGACGGCGTATGGCGTTTGTAGACCATCTCTCTTCAGGAGCGGATACATGGTCCAACAGCCGAGGACGTTTGCCCAACCGACCCAGGCGCGATATTCCTTGCTCAGGCCTTGTCTACCGCCCAGGAGCAGTGTCATTGGGAGAAGAGGCAATAGAACCGACTTTTCGTGGACCTGGAACGAGAAGAGGAAGAAGCCCCATGCTGATGTCGCCAGTGCGTAGGGCAGGAGGGACTTCTTCGGAACGGCGCCAATAACGAGCATGGGTCCGAGGATTGACATGAGCGTGGCGAGAGCAGATAGCCGTGGGAGGTCAATGATACCTTGAAGTTTGCGCAACTTGTAGAATGTGTTGGCAAAGCACCAGAAATTGGCGACTTTGTCTTCGAACAACCCTCGGGCAAATGGGAACATGCGATGAATGACTTGAGTGGCTTGTAGAATGACCATGTCAAAGGGCTTGTTCGGGTTGAGCTGTATCCTTCGTTCTGCAAGCAATGGAGGTGGAGGAAGTGATCCGATGGGGATGGCTTTATGGTAAACATCGTAGAGGGATCCTAGAAGGAGCGGTCCGAAAAGGACGGCGAAAGCGATCAGGGTGATTAAGGCGATCGAAATGAGGCGACCCGGCCGAAAGGATGGCGTGAAGCATGATCCTAGTAGGTAAGCAAAGATGACTGGTGAGTAGTACAAAGCCATCTGCTTAAAACCCAGAGCAGCGACAAAGAAAATGCATGACCACAAAAGTCGTCCGGCATATATGCTTGATAGTGCCGCCACGACGAAACCGAGCATGACGGTATTGTACTGGAAGTGGCCATGGTCGATGAGGACAGTCGCAGGCTGCATTAGAATTGCGACGAGTGCAATCGAAGATGCAGTCGTCCCAACACCTTGGGCCCGGCTGTACCGTCGTAGGAAAATAACCAGTGCTGGTACGTAGATGAGATATTCTGAGATGACGACAGTTGCCCTCATGAAGACTTTCAGATCTTGCGTTTCGAGGCCACGGGATTTGTCGAGCGCGAACCAGTCCTGACTGAAGAGCGAGCCACTGCACTCGTTAGTGAGAGCCGACAGCAAAGTAGTCCGTATACTCACATCCTGCCACATAGCCAACTGTGATAGGCCGTCAACGGAGGATAGTCCAGTCCCCAGTATTGGAGGTCATAAAAGTACCATTTCGAGACTGGGAGATGGGTTGTGATCTCCATCCAGTGCCTCTGAGCTTCAAAATCACCGTGCATTGGTGGTTGTTGATAGCCTGAATGACCCCAAAGCCCCACGCTCCATCGGAATAAACCGACGACCATCAATATAAGTGGTAACAGGATCCATTGAGAAGTTGTGCCGCGAGTCGGCCACAAGAAGGCCACCAGTGGAAACTCAGGGGCGACGGTATTGTCTTCGGAGGTGAATTTGACAATATCTGTAATTGTGGCACTTCGAGTTAAGGCCGGAGCCTGCTTTCGCTTTTTCCGCGGTCTATGGGAACTCGCAGGACTCGCCATTGTATTCCTGTTACATGATGAATGATGGGGGAGCTTCGAAATGCCAGGCTGGTTCATCTAGAGGAGATGTAGGGTAGAGCAGTAGGCCATGTAGTGCAGACTTTGGCCGATTGGTCGACACAAGCTTGGCCAATCCCCAGCCACCGCGACTGACCGAGTGAACCCCGTGACAGCGACGATAAGAGACGCTAAGATAAGAAGAAAATTTCCAAACCTTAGAGAGTGTTCAAGTATCCAGCCTTTTCTCTGAATCTTCCTTTTCTTCACTTTACTCTTCACTTTACTCTTGCACCATCTCTTATCTCAGTATTCCATCGTGGTCATTATTCGAGGGCATCTTTTGAGGTCTATCGAGGGCTCTGTTGGCTTTGATACCGAGGGATTCACACGTTCGTCGCAGGTCTTGCTTGTCTAATCCTGCCGTCCAGTCCAGTCCGATTCAATCACTGTGGGCTTGCGCGCTTAGCAGATCTATCTGCCAGTCACTTGCCAAAGCATTTGACTCTTGAGGTCGAGGGTTCTGATTCACTCTGTGGGTTGAGGGTTTTGCCATACAAGCTATTTTAGCCGCACTGCAGAAGAATTATCTGAGGGACGAAGTAAGAACCGAGGGTTTAATGTTTGCATCAATCCCCCTCCCCATATGATACCTCGACTAATCAAGTGCAGATCATCAACATGTCCAAGTCAAAGCCTACTACAACTGCCGCAAAGGCGAAGTCGGCCGTGTCCGATGTTTTGAGCAAGGTCAAGGGCGCTGCTGTCGGAAAGCCGGCCCAGAGTGACAAGAACAAGAGCAAGGAAGTTGCCAAGAAGGCCGCTGCCAAAGAGGGGAAGAAGTCCAAGAAGGTCCCTGTCAAGGAGCCGACTCCCGAGTCCAGCTCCGAAGAGGAAGAAGAAGAAAGTGAGTCCGAAGATTCAGAAGATTCAGAGGAGAGCGACAGTGAGGAGGAGACCAAGCTCAGCAATGGTGTCAAGGTCGCCCCTCAGGCTCAGTCCAGCGACGAAGAGTCCAGCGAGGAATCCGACTCTGAAGACGAAGCTCCCAAGGCTAATGGAACTGCGCCCAAAGCAGTGAAGCCTGCCGAAAAGTCTGATGACTCCGATTCCGAGGAGGACGACGACGAGTCCTCCGAAGAGGAAGTTGCTGCTCCTAAGACAAACGGTACCAAGGCCACCAAGGCCGAGGCCGAGGACAGTGATGAAGAGGAAAGTGATGAATCCGCAGAGGATAGCGATGACTCCGAAGACGACAGCGAAGATGAAGAAGAGGAGGTCGAGAAGAAGCCCGCCAACAAACGCAAGGCCGATGACATGGACGCTCCCGCCGCCAAGAAGAACAAGGTCGACGCCGACGCCGAGGCCGACACCTCCAAGGGATCCAACTTGTTCGTCGGTAACCTCTCCTGGAACATCGACGAAGAGTGGCTGCGCTCAGAGTTCGAGGCTTTCGGCGAGCTCAGCGGTGTTCGTATCATGACTGATCGCGAATCTGGCAGATCCAAAGGGTGAGTTACAATTGATGTTGGCTATAATCGTGTACTAACATGCTACAGATTCGGCTATGTCGAATTCGTCAATGCTGCTGATGCGGCCAAAGCCCAGGGCGAGAAGCATGGTGCTGATCTCGACGGCCGCGCCCTGAACGTCGACTTTGCCAATGCTCGTCCCAACAAGGACCAGCAGCAAGACAACCGACGCAAGTCCTATGGCGATCAGGTCAGTCAGCCAAGTGACACTCTCTTCCTCGGCAATCTCTCCTTCGACTGCACCCAGGAAGACGTCACCGAAGCATTCGGTCCTCATGGAACTGTCATGGGTATCCGTCTCCCTACTGACCGTGAGACCGGCGCTCCCAAGGGTTTCGGCTATGTCACCTTTGCTTCAGTTGAAGAAGCTCAGGGCGCGCTCGAAGCCATGCAGGGTGGCTACATCAAGAGCCGACCTATCCGTCTTGACTACAGCCAACCTCGTCCCCAGAATGATTCTCCAGGTGGTGGCCGAGGATTTGGCGGTGGTCGTGGTGGTGGTCGAGGTGGTGGCCGAGGATTTGGTGATCGCGGTGGACGAGGCGGTCGTGGTGGTGGCCGAGGATTCGGTGATCGCGGTGGACGAGGCGGTGGTCGTGGTGGTGGCGGCTTCCGCGGTGGTCGTGGAGGCAGTACCAACCGTGGTGGTTTCGGAGACTTCTCTGGCACCAAGGTCACCTTCTAAGTTGATGACACCAGATCAGTGGTGTAGTGTCGACTTTGATCATGATCGCTTGCAGGATACCTATGGTCTTCATGACTGGTCTGGATTCTACGAAGAATCTAAACATTTCTTTTGTTGGGCTAGGACACGGGGAGTCGCAAGGTAATGTAGAAAAGTTTACTGCTTTATTGTTCCTTCGGGTATCGAATTGAGAATCTCATTGCTCTGAAGTACCCACCTGCATGCTCTTGATCGATATTACTGTAATACCGGTATCGGCTGCTGGCACTAATAAACGTTACCACTGGTCACCGCTTCTACAAGTGCATAATGGGGAGGCTTGACGTGAGTGATTGGCTTCATCTGACTGCGCCAACCAGACGATGCCGCGTGATGCACCTCCTCCGGTCATTGACACTTGACAGCTGATGCCAATTGGCAGTGAATGAGTGTCTCAAGTGTCTCAAGCGTCCGTGCCCAGAAGGCCAGACGATCAGCAGCCGCCCACCAAAGATTCCAAGTTCATTGGGCTGGTCCAGAAGTCATCACCCCCAAGTCCGTGGCTCACCCTTGCATACCATCCTCCCATCTGGCTTGCTGCTGGGTTCGACCAACGATGCTTAAAGTAGGTACATCTGGCAATTCCGCGTTGGCAAATTCCCTTCGTTGGTCGGACACGCACAGTTCCTGTACTTCCTCATCCATCCATCTATACCGACACTCCGTACGAAGTCCTCAACACCTCGTTGTCGCAATCAGACTTGAATCCAAGTGACCCCGCTCGCAAGTACCGTGGCGCAAGTGGAGGTCAGCCACCCTCGCATCTGCGCGTAAGCCCACCAGGACCACTCCCCTCGACCCCCACCATTGCCAGCATCAAGTCGGTGAGACCCAAGCCGCTACTAGTTACATTCGCCATCGCCTCAACAAGTTCCAAGTTCCTTACCTGGTCAAGGACTTTTGGAGGCTCCGACCTCGGTGGCTCTGCAGTCGTCATCTTCTCAACGACTGAGCACATTGAGCACACTCCGAAAAGGGCAGACTTGAGGTTGCGCAGGCTTTCGAGACTCAACCCACGTACCGATCTCCAACCAAGGCGGAGACCATCATCACGCAAAAAGGCGAACAAAGGCACACATTACAATGCGACCAGCATATAACGAGCCCTCCGCTCTACAAAGAGATGAGCCGGACAATCGCCATCCCTTGGGCGCAGACAACCCGACAATGCCATCGTCGCGCATTCGAGGCATGCATTCAGAGGGTAATAATCATTGCTCAACCAGCCGAATACCATCGAGAACAGACCTTACTGACCCTTTTCCTTCTCCTACAGATTCCTGGATTGAAATACCATCACGCCCATCCTCATCCTCCTTATCATCTACCAGCAATGATATAGTCACTACAGGTCTCCAGATCCGGCCTCGAGACGAACGACTATCCCGCCAACCTCATATTTCCAGCCGCCTTACAGCCTCCCAGCAGCCACGATCAACAAGCACAGCTGGAAGCAGTCAGGACGAATATGAAGAGAGCGAGAGTGAAAGCGATCGAGTCTTGAGCAGTTCCAATGAAGATATATCCCAGGACGAGACAGCCGCTGATGATGACGACACTTCGACGGCGCTCGGGACCGGCAACACGACCACGGACAAGGTGTTCACACCCCAGCCCAATGCCTTCAGCCATCCTCCTTCCTCTCTTCAGCAGGGCCCTATTCCAGATTCATACTTCCCGGCCGCGCCAGGTTTCACGCCAGAAAGACCGGTAAACGAGCGGACTATCACCCAGCGAAGTTATCAACGGCAGAACCAGTCTCAGTCAAGGTACCGGGCTCACGCATCTTCCTACCAGCCTGATCACGATGCCGCTTTGCGAGCTTCTTTGACCACGTTGCTCTCATGTGCCGCTGCAGTACGTCCAAAAGGACAGGGATCTGATGCTCAGAGGCCAGCTGCCCCTACCAGCCGGCCTTCAGCTCAACAAGCAACAGCCTTACGCTTGGTGCCAGAGTCGGAACTGGAGAACCCTACACATACGCGACCTAGGCAGAGACGGACATCATCGCCCAACAAACAGACGAAACGAAAGTCCCGAGAATCCAGCAAGGAACGACATGCCAAGAAGCTCCGGCCAGCCAAAGCAGCTGGTATGGCTGGCGAGGAACTCATATCTCCGACTCTAGCCTCGTGGATGATATCAGCCGGTGTCGTCCTCGTCTTCTCCGCAATCAGCTTCAGCGCTGGGTACGCTTGGGGCCGCGAGGTGGGCAGAATCGAAAGTGAAATGGGCGGACTCTCCAGTGGTAATTGTAGCCGGGAAGCACTGCGGAGTAGTGGTTCCGGTCTGAGGCGGTTGAGATGGACATCAGCAGCGAGCACTATAAGTGCATGAACGTGATGACCACCTTACGAAAGGCTCTTTTTTCTTTTTGTTTGCTGTGGGTGTCATGGTAAGGTTGGGAGCTGGAGGCCCGGCGGACACGAAACAGTAGCATTGTTCGCGATTGACAAGGGGGCTGCGAATGGAGAACGACAACAAATGGAGCTGATTATACCCCGGGGTGGCAACCAATATCGATACAGGCAGTCTTTGCGGATGGGATTTACTTTACACGAAGCATGATATACGACATGGGCGCTGGAGCATGACGGTGATGAGGGAGCATAGTGCACTGGACGGCGTATATAGGGGATATGCGTCCTTGAATGTGGCTTTGTCCACAGTTGACCACAACTCGGGTATACGACATATATAGAACAATCGGGTGTTGCGCCGCTTGGTGTTAAACAAGAATATGTGTCATGAGGTTCTCTCATTTACCACACTTTTCCTCGCCAAACGGGGTTCTTCGAGTCGTCTTGACTTGAGCCAAGGTATCTGTCCTTGCTCGTCCCGACCATCTCAGTCTGCCTTCCTTCATGCACAGGTCTTGTAGTCGAGACCCAGCAACGGACTCAGACCTCTCGACACCGAATCCAGGCAAACTGGACAAGAGCCGCATTGGTTTGTCACCCGAGGCTTCACATGCCAGTTTAGTATTTATACACAACTTCTTTTTCTCCACAACCAAGCGAAGAACAACCTTTCTTTTTCTAGCTTTACATCGACTTCAAGAAATTGCTCTCGCGAATACTTCTTCTCCTGGCTCCTCTCGCACTCTTGGTAATTTCCTGCCTCCTTTGCAGGCTGACAATGGCATCATCTTCAGGACCCGTGAGGTCTTTGCTCTGTTCATGCACCGGTACGGTCTTGGGCGTGTCTTCGAGTAGGCGGGCTTGTTTCTTCTCATAGCGGGTGCGCTGTTTATTCGTCATTGCTATAGCATCATCACACACGGCATTAGTCTTTTCTTGCTTTGACAATTTCACACCTTTTCTAGTCTTTCACTTTGCCCTAGCTCTGGCCGTGTTTGAGAGAATCAAAAGGCCTTTTTTTTCTTTCGAAGGGGCGCTTACCTGAAAGATCGACCTTTTCGCCTCCTAGGGTAGTATTCTTATCGTCCAGCAACGTCCATAGCCAATCCGGGTACTCGTCGTCCTCCATTGCTGTGATCTTGGGTTGGGCTTTCGTGTAGCCCAGACCGTGAAGCACGGCGCCACCTGGGACGGAACTTTTCGGGCGAGAAGATGGTTTCTTTGGTGTTGTGGTGTTTTTCGTCGAGTCAGGACCTCCGGAGCCGGATTTGGCGGTCGATGTGGAGGGAGTGTGCGGTTCGGATAGCGGCTGCGATTTGCCGGCAGTGTTCGAGGATTGAGAAGGGTTGCCGACGCCATCTATGGCGATTGAGGGCGGCGCTTGAGGAGGCGCGGCATTGGGAGTCGATGGGACTGTTGCGACTGTGCGGGCGAAGGGGATCGAGAATGAGGGTGGTTGTGAGGATTGAATGGGTTGAAGATGTATGGAGCGTAGCCGTGTGAGAAAAGTCCGGCGGCAGGAGGAGCAGATCATTGTGCCTGATTGACAGGGCCACTATATGGGAGATGGGATGTCTAGAGAGAGTACAGGATGTGAGGCATTCGCGAGAAAGCGAAGATTCTGGAGAGTGCTCGACTTGTTCTTCTCTCTGTCTGCGGCCGAAGACCATTGAGACAAAGCTCACGAGTTGAAAAGTCCCAATGTAGAAGTGTTTGGCAGAGGCTTGGCATGTTTGTTACTCCGTTCGAAGCTCGCTCAGACATTCATTCATCCTTTGCCATATTAAGGTATTACTCTCGTCGTCTTGCTATACAGCTTCGTGGCTAATATCATTACGGTCATACACAGGTTAACTCTAGATTCTCCCACACATTCGCCACCAGTGTTCCCTTAATCGATCAAGTCATCGTCCTATTCCGACGCCAGCTTCCCTCAACTCTCCAGGTCATGCAGATATACTCCTTGCAGACCGAGGGATGTCCAGTCGTTCCTGGTCTCTTTGTTCGCTCAGATGTATCGTCGTCTAAGATGGCCCCAATCCACTCGCTCACTTCAATTTCCAAACAACCGCCAGCAGCAGCGCCGCGGCCACGGAATAACAAATCGCTATTGCAGGGCTCTCACGGCCGAACAACTTATTAGCTGACGGTGATCCCAATCCCATACTTCTCACTTCCCGCCCCTCATCAACATAATGCCGCGCAAACAGATCATTCTGAAGCCACCAGTACTTGTTCAAAGCCTTCAACACGTCAACCTTGGTCGTGATATCCAGCGCCTCGACACCCATAACGATATCAGTGACCGCGTTCTCGACCCAGCCGAGCAGCAAATTCACATCCCGATACTCGACGAACAACGGCGGCTTGCCCTTGCGGTGCTTCAAGCCCGAATCCAGCGTTCCCGTGTGCGCCTTGCCCACTTTGTCGATGTAGTCCCAGAACTTGCTTTCGGGCGCCCAATCGTGGTTCGACACCAGTCGGACAAGGTATCCCTTGAGAAAGTCCTTGCGGAACTTGATGTTTGCGTGATCGCGGTTCAGCTCGTGTACGTTGACGGACAATCCATCGGTCGATTGTGCGGGCGCAAATGTCGCCGCTGTGATGTCGTATCTGAGCAAGTGATCGTAGACTGCATCTACAACGTCGTTGACCAATGGTGCCAGGACGGGTTTGCAAGCTTCAATGAGTGGTCCGTCTTTGGCAGGGTCCCATTGCAAGAAGGATTGCAAGTACCGCATGCGAGCGGGCAGGTCGTGAGATACAAGGGCACCGTCGATGTGTTCCATTGTGTCGAGCAGGTATTCATATGGCTTGAAATTACTTTCCACAATGCGTTGTCTCAAAATCTGTTTGTGTCGTGCCTCAAGGCTGCTACGGAGTATTTTATATATTATATATTGCTTTCAAAGAAAAACAACTCGGATGCGTCGACTGTGGTACGGAACGAGAACCTATCCTGTGCCATTACACAATCTATCTCCGCGGCAGCCTCCTTTGCGCAACAGAACGGAGACCGAAGCCATGTGGTTGCACTCACATTATTTCCACTTATCATCAGAGACCGTTTCATCAGCAATACGTACAGTCGCTCGGATGAGTAGCCGGACTCGTGGGCCCCGTTGTTGTTGAGCCTGCCACCCACGCCTCACGCCTCACGCCAGGGGGGTTCGGCTGGATAATCCCGCGAACACGATAGGGTCGCCATTTACTGTACGGAGTACCTCTGCCTGCGACAATCAATCCACACGGACTACTTCTCCGCGGGGGTTTGCTCATACAAGATATTTGCTACGAGACACAGAATCATACTATCCGTATCAAGGACCTCGCGGCAGTTAAAAGCTCAGGCTTACGTTTTCGGGAAAAGATGTGTGTGGCCTGATTGTTGTCGAAGATGCGTTTGAAGATGGCGTGACCAGTTAAATGAAGGTTCCGTCTAGACTTGCAAAAAAGGCACAAAAAGTTTGCCAACAAGTTCCACAAGTCCAAAGCCTTGCGACCACCGATTTGTGTGGACGTGGGTGCCACCGCACCGAGCCACTTTAAACATCGGCGGCAGTAAGTCAGTCGGAGAAGGCTGGTACGAGTACGTTGTGACCTGCGTGACCTGTTAAAAAATGTCTCGTTTGTCATTTGCGTGGCCCGGTGCCTCCCGAATATCTTACGAGATGACATCCATTCTTTATATCTCTATATCCGTGGAGGTTATCTTCCCTCTTGACGGCTGAAGCCTTTTGCCTTTTTTTTTGGGAAGGTCTTCTACTAGTAGTAAGTCCCCTGAAATGATCAAGGTCAAGGCCGTTCTTGATATGATCGACTCTGGCGGAACGGAACGACGCGGACTTGGAACACTCTCTCGGCTGCGTCTCATGTTAGCAAGCAGCCCATGTCCCTGGGCTTTTCTGCAACTGCACCTTACTCAGAACTGGTCGGGATTTTACGCAAGAGTGATTGGACTGCAACCGGAGTGCAAATGCCAGGTCCAAGCAGTTTGGATCGGTGGCAGTGCAATCGTTGAGAGCATCAACCGCTTGCTGCAGGACATCGTCGGGGCCAGAAGATGTCTGTCTCGTTAGCGGCTCGATTCTACAGCTTCAGAAATTTGTCCATGACATAAGATCGTCCCAGGTGAGTGAAGCGGTCAGCCTCAATGAAGTTATGCGAGCTTCCATTGCCCTGCGGCTGGCCGCGGCCCAAGAGGCCTAACAGGTTGCGCAGAAGATTTTGAACCTTGCAGTGGAGAAGCCTAGAGTCAAAGACAAAGGATCACCAGTACCGTGCCTGCATTCTGAAAGAGGACATCGAATTGTCTTCGTGGAAGGTAGAAAACAGTATAATTCAAGTCATGTCAGTGGGTATCTCAACAGTATCAGGTATATAAAAAACACGTCAAAGTCACATCCTCCATCCAACCAACTCCTACCCGCACGCTCCCCAAAACCCAAAAAACCCGTCACCGTTCCGCCTGGGGATGCAGTCAAACCCTGCCGGCGTTCAAAACATATAATACGCAAAGGTCGTAGCATTATCCAAGTCGGCACGGGTATAATGAACAGGAGCACGGTTGACTTTTGATTTCGGATTCGGTTTTGATTTCGGCCTGTTACCAAAATAATCAGCAAAGGGTCAGTATGTGGTGTGGTCAATACCCTCAAGGAAAAGACTCCGTCCTGTTTGGACTATGGATGGGGCGCGCTGGGGTAAGTAAGTACTGACCTTGCTTCACGCTCCTTCTGCTTCCTCTCGTGGTACCAAGTCTTTGCCTTCTTGATGTTGCACCGAGGACATAAGACGCCGTCGAATTTCGACGGTTCTTGCGGAGGTTGTTCTTCTTCAGGCTTTCTCCTCCCAGAGGACGACGGCGAGGGCGAGGGCGCTTCATGTCTCGAGTATGCCGGTTTGCGAGCGCCGTTGTCCAGCAGCACGTACGGCGGTAACTCTTCGTCGTCGTTGGCTTCTATCTCATTCCCATTCCCATTGCCAATCTCAATCTCAATCTCAATTTCGAGCGAATCTTCGGTGTACGACCGTGTACTAGGTTCGGATTGCGCGTCGAGGAAGTCGTCGTCGAGCCTATGTTCTCGTGTTTGCACTGGCATTGGCGTCGATGAGCATATCGCGTCGTAAGTGGGACAATCTTCCCGAGCGCCCTCGATCTCAAAGGAGGGTAAGCGTGAGCTGCTAGTGCTTGACGATGAGGATGAGCTGGTGCGGGAAGATGATGGACGTTTGTTGTTGGTTGTCGAAGCGAACGACATGCATCGTAGCGTTTCTCGGAAAGGCATCGTGTATCGAGTTTGAGTTTGGAGGGCCTGTCCGGACACTGGTCAACTAGTAATGGGAATTCTGATGATCTTGTATCACAATGGTGTGTCCGAGTGTCTTTGATCAAGGCGAGTTCTTTTGTTGAATGCTTCCTGGTAGCAATCGTCGAAGAAGTTGGGCAAAGGGGAGCCCTTAAATGCAACGAACTTGATACTGCCACGACAGTAGCTTTCCGCATGTTGTATCCGTATCTAGAAAGGGTAAAAGACATACGAGGGAGAGCTGACCGGAGAATAAACGCCAGCCTATCTTGTTTGGCTTGTTGGCAGCAGTAGAGGCTGTCTGACCTCCAGGTGGAGACCTCATCGTCGGCTCGTTGGGCCAAGGCATGTGCGCTGAGTGAGAAGATCTCCGGATATGGTCAGCTTATTCGACGAATGCAATAATCCACATCCAACACGACTGGGAGACAATCGGTCCAGACTCCTATCCTGGTCTAGACGGGTATGAGACTGTCGAGGAATTGGGTTCCTGGGAATGCGCTGTTGTGGGTGGAGAGGGAGAACATGGAAATCACACGTCAAACGGTCAAATCGACAGCTTGTTAAGCTTCCTTGAACGGTTTCCCTTTTGGCAAGAATCCAGGGCACCTCCGGCCAATGGTGGAGATATTCGAATGCCACCCGTTAGATGGCCCCCCACTGTCCCGCTCTTATACGTCCGAATCGAGGATTGTGTCCGACCGGGCTGATCTCCTTTCAGCCGCCTCTGGGGAAGCGTGGCGTCAGCAGCGCCTGTTCAGCCCTGTAGAAAAAGGGGCGCAGCTATAGCCGAGGGAGCTACTCCGTACAGGGGTACTTGTACATTTGTACCTGACGGCTCCTCGAAATGTAGAGCGTATGCGAGCCGCGAGGAGCCACACGGTGATGCCGATGGTCCCAAAAGCTTGGGTCGCTTCAGCCTTCCTCTGCTCCGTATGGCTTGGGGATATGCATCGTCGTCGAATTTCCGCATGCCACTGAATACCTCGAACTTCACCTCTGGAAGTTCTTGTGGACGGCTCGGATGACAAGTTTGTCAATTGCAGATTGCACGAATTGCGAATCATGTGGCAGCAGCTCAAGAATGGTCCTAATGGTTCGTAAATCTGACACGGCTGACTTTTGGATTAAGCTGATTAAGGGTCACCACAGCAGGTTGATCACCATGATGACCAGATCTTGTCCCACCTGTGCTTCGCTCCACCCACCATTGCACAGAGCACTCGCAAAGGTCCTAGCTCCCTCTGTCTCATACCGCGTAGTTTGACTTGACGATATTCCTCAAGATGCTCAGTGTTAGATGGTAGTAAAACCCAATTCGACTCCAGCGCGGCATATTATCTTCAGCGTCATCTTCCTGCTTTGGCTTCTCGTTCTTGGCCTTCTTCGCGCCCTCTGGCTTTCGCCCTGCGAGAAGTGACACTCTTCTGACTCGGAAAATGTAGTATAAGAATATGGCGGCCAGCATGTTGAACCCAATGTAGGCAAACATGATACCCAAGTTCCTATACTGATCAGATGGGGAGATTGAAGAGCCTGCAAGGAATTGATTGGCGTTCCGGATAGGACAATATTCGCAGCTTTCTGTGGCATTGGGGTTGTACAATGCTCCAGGAGCTCCTCCATCGATGTATCTCTGGAGATATCTTCCGCAAGTCTGGCCACTGGGTGGGTCGAAGATGGCCAATTCATTATCCGCGCAGATGACGGGTCGGTCTTTGAGCCCTGTTCCAGCCCAGCCTCCGATCAACTACGGTCAATGTCAGTAATGCAATCTGGCCTTGGGCGTAGAGTCACTTACGTAGGTAAAAGGCGAGACTCGCCACATGAAGATCCAGAACCCTGGCAATGCCGTCGGTGTCTGCAAAACGCCATTGAACTGAAGAGTGATGGTGAACAGTAGTGTCGAAAGAGCTGCAGCTGTCTCCGTACTTGGCATGGTGAAGATAATCATCTGTGCGTACGTGGATGCAAACAGCAGGAACTGTAACACGAAGGTATACATCAAGCCTTGGGTATGACTTGATTGGTGGTACCCAAATATGGGAAAATACCAACACGCCCAGACGATGACGGACAGGAATGTTTGGTATGGGATCTCAACGACAATGTTCGCAAGAACGAAGCTGAACCAGCTGTACATCTTGGAAGGGGCCTCACGCAATTCGAACAGTGACCGTTGAGGGATGAACCGTGACATGATCTGTGAATCGTTAGTGGTTTGATTCAGTTTTTGTAGAGGACTACCGCAGACATACCTGGTTGGCGACCGTGGAGAAGGTAGCATTGAGCATGAAAATGGAGAACACAGTATTCTGCATTGCAGTCTCAGAAGAGTTTGGGAGGAAGAAGGTAAACCCAATGAATAAGGCAGCCATAATGCTCGCCTGAAACTTGGCATAGATGTAGCCAGGAGTCCGCCAATAGTTCTGAAACAGTCGTACAAGGACGTAACGGAGCTGGATTGGCATAGCAGCGGCGTATTCTTGATCGTCGTCCGCGTCGGCAGTCTTGTTCGTTTTGTTTTCAGCCTGCGTCGTAGCTTCAACTCTGCTTCTGACAGCAGCGCAGGCTTCACTGGTTTTCCAAAGTCCTGGCCAGTCGTGGGACCCTTCGCCAACGACGCCGAGAACATATTCCGCCGGATTCTCTTCTGCGTCGCAAGATGGGGCACCCGCGGCTTCGAAATACCCTGTGAGTGCCCGACAATCAGGCCCTAATGGTCCAAAATATGCCGTCCGGCCAGCCTTGGCAAGAAGAAGGATCGAATCGAACTGCTGAAACAGGGTAGCCGATGGTTGATGGATCGTCGCGAGTATCGCTTGCCCATTGTTGGCTAATTTCCTCAGTAAAGACACGATAGTCCATGCACTTTGGCTATCCAGCCCGGAGGTCGGTTCGTCCAGGAACAAGATAGCCGGCTTGGCCGCGAGCTCGACGCCGATGGTCAGGAGCTTTCTTTGCTCGACATTAAGTCCCACACCTGGCTGACCCACAATCGCCTCACTGAAAGCCTCCATGTTCAGCATCTCGATGACCTTTTCGACGTATTCAAATTTCTCTTGGGCAGGAACCGACGAAGGCTGTCTCAGGATTGCCGAGAACCTTAGAGCTTCTCGGACCGTGGTCGTCGGTAGATGGAGGTCTTGCTGCTGGACGTATCCTGTCTTCCGTTGGAACGAAGGCTTCAACCCTGTGCCGTTGACCATGACACTACCAGATAGCTTACCAGAAGCATTGTGGCGTTGGGCGAGCGTATCCAGGAGGGTGGTCTTTCCTGCCCCGGAGACCCCCATTAGACAGGTCAACGTCCCAGGAGTGACCCAGCCAGTAATATGATCGAGGAGTCTTCGTGGCGTACCTTTGATGCTGATATCCAGCGTCACGTCCCGCCACGTGAGCGTGCCATTGTGGGAGAGCTCATTGGTAATTGTTGGGGTTGCTCTGATATATGTATCAGCCTCAGCCGTTGTGATTGTTGTGACTTTTGACAACTTCTCGCCGGGTTCGAAAGGAATAGGACCAAGCTCATCCATTTGCCCTTCTGGGTCTGCCAGCCCGGAGTCAGCATGTGGGCGTAGGTGAGCTCTGGCTGCTTTGCGGTTACGGAATATCAGCCGTTGGGGTTGTTCAGTGGCCGTAGATCGAAACTCCGTCGCAACCAAGTACAGCACGAGGAAGACCACCAAGTAAGCAATGGCGATCCCGAAATTACGCCAGAGATGGGAGTAGCTGTAGCCAAAACCAGAAGCCACCCAATCGTCTCCGGAGACACTACGTGAGTCTGGCTGAGCTCCGATGAATGCGCATGCGAAATTCGTGTCGCCGGCATATGGAGGTATGAGGCTTGTTTCAGCACAAGGGTACTGTCTTCCGTGAACCTCATTCACCAACAAAGCTTCGAAGATGTATGCCACCGGGTTGATATAACTGATCCAGCGAAACCAGGGTCGCATATATCTGGTCTGAAGTGTATACCCCGTGTACATGACCTGGACAAGAATTCCGATACCAGCAATGGCGTAGGCCTGTGGGAGCAGCTTGCAGGCAGCACCAATGGTCCGAAAAATGGCCGACATCAAAAGAGTGCAGAAGAAGTTGAAAAGGAGAAAGATGAAGAAACTTGAAGCTTCTGGTCGGAGGCCAGTCATAAAATAGAAGACCAGGTTGAACATTGTTGAGATGCAGAATTTGACTGGAATGTCCACAATGTAGGCTGCAAAGGCGTCGGCAAAGGGGTGATAGAATGCATAGGTCTGCTGCTTCGTGACAATTGCACGCTTAGAGAACAGTGAACCGATCTCGGTCACGGCCAGCAGTGCATTCGTCAAGGTAGCCAAGAAGATCACAGACCCTCGAGACTGAAGGCTTGCTGTGGTTCCTGACGGGCCATAGTAGATACTGCCAATGATGAAGGCAAGGATGGTTCGACCGATAATCAGTGTCACGGTCGACGTGCGGCTGTTCCAGAATAGCTGGAAAGATCTTCTGATACAGATCTTCAACTGCATGAAGACCGAAATCAGATATGGTGACTTGTCCCGCGTATGGTGCGCTTGCATCTGGTGATGTGCGGCTTGCAACGCTCGAAGGCGATCGGTTTCCCGATGATTCTCTTGGTTTTGCGAAAGCTCTGTGATACAGGTCTGATACTCTTCGGAGCTCCGCCAGTATGCTTCGAACTCGATGGCTGTTGTTGGGACTTTCCCGACAAAGTCACCGCGAGGCTGCCTTTCAGAAGCGTTTGTGACCGATGTGAGGAAATCTGGGGTTGTCTGGCGTGGTGGACAAGACCAACCCATCTTCTCAAAATATGCCCGAGCCAACTCAACTGGGCCAAAGTAAATTTGTCGGCCTTCATACAGCACTAATACCTTGTCGAAGAGATCGTAGACGTTTTGGCTTGCTTGATATATCGCGGCCGCCTGAGTAACTCCGGCTACATCGGCCATCGTTCTCAGGGAGCGCATGAACTCAAGGGCTGTTGCAGAGTCAAGACCTCTGGTCGCATTGTCCCAAGCCGCCACAGAGGATCGAGTCAATGCCATTTCTGCAATGCTGACTCGTTTTCGTTCTCCGCCACTGACACCTCGAATGGTATCATTCCCGACCATGGTGTCCCGTGTATGCGTGAGGCCGAATATTCTCATCATCACCTCGACCATATGGGTGGCATAGGCGTCTCGGTCGACGCCTTTGATTCGTGACTGAGGTGTCTGGATGGCTGCAGCGAAGCGCAAGGTTTGTCCAACAGTCAGGTTGGGGAAGTGCTCATCGTTTTCAGCCGAGTATACTGCTCGACCTTTGAAGTTCCTGATAAAGGTGGCCTGTGGAACGCCGTCATAGGCAACCTCGGAGTTTGCGGTCAACATTAACCCGTGTAGTTGGCCAGTAACTGATTTGAGGAACGTTGTGCAGCCGCTCCCGGGTCTGCCCAGTACCAGGAGCATTTCACCGGTACCGACGGCGCCATTAAGGTCATTTAGAATGACCTTGGGTGGCAGCTTTCTTTTTTTGAAAAGAAGCACGGGAAGCCTCGAGAGGGCAATCCAGGGTGAAGCCACTGTCTTTTGGAGTTCTAGACTTGCACCTGAGCCCGAAACTGTGAGAGACTTGAACGAGAACCCTACGGTGGTGCGATGGAGAACATCCTCTTTCACTAGTTGTATGAATGTCGACGCCCAAAAATGAAAGTTGAAGGCATCACTTCCAGGGTCGAGTCGGGGATCAATGTCGGACAACCTGTCAGGTGCAAGACCAACATCTTTGGACCACCTTGTTGCAATTTTCGTCAACTCCAAGTCTTGCTCCTCGGTCGGATAGGGTAGATCGAGGTGCTTGTTCGCACGCTTTCGTCGGTGAGCGTGTGCATCTAGTCCATCTCGTAGGCGATCGTGTACTGTCGCTTGCAGGACGCTTCTGTAATCGTCTTCGTTGCTAGATGCGCAACTGAGTGCCGCCATGGCAGAATCTAGCAGCGACGAGTGCTAAAACCACAGGATAAAAGTGGAAGAGACTGAGAGGCCTATTGTCGCTTCTTTCTTCAACTCGCCGTGCGAGACCATGAATGACATCCTTCAAGATGGATGTTTAATCGAGACCGGAACAGCTCATATGCGGCACTTTGACATATGTCGGGGCCGAGGCTCGCAAGAGACAAACGACCAATTCCCACGGATAGGATACGAGGTATGAGGCCATGAGCCTAGAATGAAGCTCATGAAGGTTTCGCTTTGCTGAGCGGCAATCAAAGCGAAATATTTGGCCATTGTTGCGATTCTGGCAGCCTTAACCGGAGCACGACTCACAAATGGCTGGAGGTCACTCCGTACTCCGTATTGGGCCGTCGATTGAGGTTCCATTGGTGATGAATGTCGCAAGGGTTTGAAGCTTCGTGAGGGCTGGAAGGCAGTGAAGGGTGGCTTTTCAGGATTAGTGTGTGGTAAGCGAGATGCAAGGACCAGGGTATCATCGACATCGACGTTACTCCGGCCGACCATTCGCATCGATTCCTCAATTCCGTCTAGCCCTCATCCTCCACACGCTCGTGGAACTTCCAAGAACATCGACAAGGTTGTTTCAACCACCTGTCAATGGCTCAACCACCCGTCTACTTCGTATACAGCCCGTCCTCGACCCTGCGCGCTCGCAACGAAGTTCGAATCTGTCTACAATGACTTCTTGGTCGGATGTCGTTGGGTCGTTCATTTGGCTCCCGTGTTCGAGGCCTAGACCTTCTCCCACCTCGTTCACTGCCCGTGACACGATCTTGGATTACGAAGCAGCTACGAAGAGGCTGGACATGTCGCAGGAAACAGTAGGTCAATGATCCTGCCCACCTGGAAAACAGCGTCAGGCAGGTACGAGAGACCAAAGGAGCAGGGCACTGACTGCCCATTGGGTAACACTGCACCTCCGTGAATCCAAAGAATGCCACTGTATCTCGGCAATCTCACCTCGGTTGTCTCTACGTAACGAACACGAGCAGGGTCGCGAAGCTGAGACGGCCGACCGACGATACGAACGCCATGTCAATAATGCGCGGGTTGCATCCAGACCGGTTGAAGGGCTGTGAAGCCCATAGCCCCCCAGCTTGCGGAAGTGTTGCGAGCTGAAGTCTGCATTGCGAGGTTGGCGTTAACGTTGGTTCCTACTGCCATCATCTGCTCATCAATCAAGGTTATAAGCAACCTGCTCGATACTGTTCTGCATCCCGAAGTCAGAAGCTCACCAAAACAAGATTTCTCGTCTCGAGTCAGAGAGCTTATACACGCACTTATCTGGTCTATCACCTGACCGACTTACCCCTTCCCCTTTATCAGACCCAAGAGTCCAGAGATGTCACCAACGTGTCCGCCCAAGCCTTCCAGCGCCGCCATCGAGGGCGAACCCATCATCGGAAGGTTCAGCTTTCAGCACATCGTTCACATCATAGGCTGGGTATGCTTTGGCATTACAGCAGTCTTCTGTATGGGCCTCTGCATTCTACACTTCAGCCATTATCGAGCACCCAACGAACAACGAAACGTCTTCCGCATCATCATATTCCCAGTGGTCGCATCGCTTGCAGCGGTGATCTCAATTTACTCATACCGCGCCAGCGGATATATCGAGCCTATTGCTTCGCTTTATGAAGCCATCGCTCTTGCGTCCTTGTTCCTGTTGTATGTGCAATACGTGGCTCCTGAAGAAAGCACCCGGGTCGCATTCTTTCGCGAGCTCGAATACAAGACGAAAAACGGCTCGGTGAAGCCTCTACAGCACTACAAGCTATTTCGAGTATGTCTCCCATCCTGTGTCTTCCTCACACGGCCTAAAGCACAAGCTAATCTCACGCTTTCAGGCCGCCTGGACCATCGTCTTCTCCTACGTAGTCGTCTACACCATTCTCGTCATCGCACAGGAAGTCACACAGGCAACTGGCGTCTACTGTGAGACCTCAAACAAACCCGCTTTTGCCCATATTTGGGTAAGTCGAAATCTCCCCCATCAATCACTCATCACCCGATTCCACCCACACTGACTACCAACTCTGTAGCTCCAAGCCTTTCAACTCATCACAACCATCGTAGCTGTCGTGACAGTGATCCGCTTCCAGCGCCGGTTGAAAGACCACATGGTCGGCCACAACGCACTGCCCAAACTCCTCAGTTTTAAACTGTTCGTTCTCATCACGACCATTCAACATGTAAGTCTTTCGCACATCGTTACTGACCACCAGAACCAGAAATGCTGACCATTCGGGATACAGTTCGTATTCAGCGTGATCGGCTCTCGGGCCACAGGCAGTAAGAAACTAACATACGACGACATCACGATCGGTCTGCAGTCACTGCTAGTCTGCATCGAAGCTCTGGTTTGCCAGATCTCTTTCTACTTCTTCTTCCACGCGAAGGAGTTTGCAGTGAACAAGCACGAGGGAGCCAAGGACGGTGCAGTGTACAGCCCCATGAAAGCATTCCTTCACGCTCTCAATCCCATCGACTTGATCCTCAGTATTGGTCGGGCATACGGGTTGGTCAGATCTTGATTTTGGAACGGAAGGATGGTTGGGCTGTCACAATGGTGTTTTCTTGCCATCTTCGGCGTGGCTAACGCACCCAGAGCATCTGTAGTCATATCTTCGTGCTCTTGTGAAAGGGCTGGACATGGGCGAGCGGTCTGAGTTTGATCATTTGTTATGTATCGGCAATGTCATCTGTACTATCAGAACGATTGACGCTACTAGTACTTGTACCTTGCATTGAATCGTAATTGGCGTCCCAACGACCTATAGCATTTTCCATGAGCTAAACGTGGCCCGACAAGTGTGGGCGCCATCTGAATGCCTACTCCAGCGTACTCAGTACTAAACTGAAGTTGGGAGGAGCAGCACTGAGAGCAACGCATATGCCCCTACTGGTATCCTTGCGTACATGATCGTCACAGAACAAGACACTCAACGGCACTATTAAAGAAAACCTCGTTTGTGCCTGTGGGACCGGACCGAATGGTCAATAAAGCCATGCCATCCTAGTACCAGGAACAGCCCAATCCTCCAATACTCAAACACACCTACACCTACAACCAAAACCTCGATATGATATCAGACAACAAACAACAAAACACATAAAGAAAGAATTCAGATATTCCAATACCCGTAAAGCCACTCACCCGGCGAGGCGACCGCTCAATCAAAAACATCACTAGCAACCCTCTCACTCAACTCCTGCCTCCACCTCCTTCCCAAATCCGCCCTCTCCTCCTCCGACCTGTCCACGCCCTTCTCCCGATCCTCCCTCTCACTCAACACCACTGCGATCTGCCTCGCGGCCTCCCTGACCGAATCCCTAAACCCTGCGCTCCCACAGACATAAACCCTAGCTCCCGACCTCCACAGACCCACAATATCCCTGGCCTCCCCATCCCTGACCATCCGCTCACTCACATACGCAGCGGCACACCCCCCACTCCTCCCCGGCCTCCCATCAGACCTTTCCTCCTTTTCCTTGTCGTTGACCTTGTCCCGACTAAACGCATACCTGACATCGACCACACCACTCTCCACCCACCCATCCACCTCCTCCTTATACAGCCGATCACCTTCGCCACGACATCCCAAATACAACAGCGCCCTCCCTATACGCCTGTCGGGGTTCGCAGCCATCATCACGGCGCGCTGCTGCATAAACCCGCGGAACGGCGCTATCCCGGTCCCCGCGGCAAACATGAGCAGCGGCGTCTCCGGGTCCAGAGGCAACCTAAAAGTTTTGTTGGTGGTCGGCCTCACGGAGACCTGCACGGTGTCGCCCCTGGCAAGACTTGACAGGTACGTGCCCGCCACGCCTTCGAAGTGCGCCCCGCCGGGATCAGATAGGCTCGTCGTGTCGATCACGCCGTATGTGATAGAACATGTACTGCACGTACTACTCGCAGCACCGGCACCGGCACCCGCACCGGCACCAATACCCACGCCCACGCCCACGCCCACACCCATGTTCGCGGCGTTGTTAGCAAGCGGCGACGAAGAGATCGAATATTGCCTGACATGCAGAGGAGGCAGGAGCGCGAGGAATTCGCCAAAGGGGAGCTTGATCGACGGACGGCGGAGTAAGATGTCCAGTATGCTTGTCCTCTTTGCCAGGATCTCGGTTTCGAAGCGGTTCTCGTCGCCGTTGGCCAGGGTTTCGAGATAGGTCTTGTCGCTAGTGGATTCCGTGTACGAAGCGAGCATGCGTATATTCTAACCGGGCCCCCCTTCGGTGTCAGCAACACGCATTCTCCCAACGGAGCATTGAAGCAAGGTAACAACAACAGCGTCGGGGCAGTACAGAGAGGAGATGGGTGGGTGGGAAGGTTATCGTAGCATGTGTACATACCTTCTTCGTCGCAGGCTGACTCAACTCGACATAACTCCTCAAGACATCAAACGCGGAAAGCGGCACGTCAGCCGGTATGATACTCGGGCCCGTCGCTTTCACCGTCATCACCGCGTCCCAAGGCAGACCGAAGTGCGCCATAATTCGTTTGACACTTTTTTCCGAATTGAGCGGCAATACGGCGAGATAGTCACCGCACTCGTATGTCATGTTCGACGGCAGTTCGATCTCCATGTGCCACTTCGCAGGCTCGCCCTTACTGGTGAGGAGCCTGTTCTCCTGGACTTTCGCAAGGCTGACGTCGTAGCGCAGGCTTGACGCGCGTGCGTTTGTGGAAATCTCGACGTGCATGGCTTTCGCATTCTCGTCATTGTTCGGCTGGCCCGGCGAGAGATTCGGCCAGAGCGACGTGTCGAGCCAGTCCTCGAAGTCCCCCTGGAGATTGCCTTTGGCTGCGTCGGTGAATCCGGCTGGTGCGAGACTTTTGGCGCCGAATCTGCTGAGCAGTTCGTCTGTGAGTTTGGGGATGCGGTGAAAAGTCTGAGACCAGTCCCCTGATTTCCCTGTCAGATGGGGAGAGGAGTAGGGCAATTGTGAGCACCCCAGCAGGGTGGTTAGGAGGACACGACTTACTGTGACCGCAGCCAAAGACGGTATACTCGACGCCTGTTTGGGAACCGCTCTCGCATCCCTGGAGCCACTCGATGAATCTTGCTGCATTGTCGGGGGGTTGACCTTCATAGGAAGATGTGATGATGATCACCGGGGATCCCCTGGGTAGAGAATCCGTTGCGCTGTCCATGTCTGCCACTTTGGCTTGGAATCCATGAGATACAGCGTTCGAGGCAAGTCGCTGAGCAAATGCTTGACAGGTGCCGGTGTTCGAGCCGTACAGAATAGTCATTGGTTTCCTCGCCATCGATGGCGCGAAAGATGTCGAAATATTCTCGCTTGCTTTCGTCCGGTCTGGCAAGCTACCTATGCCGACACTCGAAATCTTGCTGTGGATCATCTTGTCGATGTCGGCAGCCTCCATGTTCTTTCGTGGAGTTACTCTGATGTAGAAGTCGTCCGGCTTGATGGTCAAATTTTGCTTGATCTTCATGGTATAATTGGGATCATCAAGCTGCACGTCAAAGTTCTGAAGAATCATTGCGAGGACGAGCATCGACTCCTGCCAGGCGAACGGCCGCCCAATACATGCTCTCTTGCCATTTCCGAAAGGCTACGTCCGTCAGTTACCGTGGATCGTTACTGATGTACAGTTAACTTACCTTCCAGCACCCTGGATACGCAGCCATGACCTTGTCAAAGTTCTCATCCAGCATACGCTCGGGTTCGAAATCCCCAGCAGTCTCTCCCCAGACCTTAGGATCTCTCTGAGCCTTTCCGAGTAGAATCATGATATGATCGTCTGGCTTGATTTCGTACCTCCCTCCGTCCACAGTCACGACATTATGTGCAATGTCCGGGTTGACGTGCTTTTGTAGGACTGGTACCGTAGGTGTGAGGCGAGCAGTCTCTCGGAGGACGGCATTGAGATATTTGAGGTTCTTGATGTCATCAACCTCGATTGGCCTGTTGCCCACAGCTTGGTCGATTTCCTTTTGCGCTTTCAGATAGGTATGAGGGTTCTTCAGAAGCTGTGCAACTGCGAATGACAGGAGTCCAGAAGTGGTCTCGTGGCCTTGGGATATTCAGCAGGCGTTCTTTCCAGAGTGTAGTTCCCAACTTACCGGCAATGAGAAAAGTGGTCATCTGGGCTATAATCAGCTCATCCCGCATGACTTCACCCGTCTTCGGGTCTTTGCCATAGATCATAGTGTTCAGGACGTCCTTTTTGTCGGTGGGGTTTGCACGGCGATTCTCGACAATGTCCTGTCCCACTTTCTTCATGAACGCGAAAGCATTTGCGCGTTCGGCCTCTTGCTGGAACATCAGCTTATTGACGAAAGCTGGTCTCGTTGCTCTCGCATTGTTCGTTTTGAAAACCACCATCATTGCTTCCACAAACGGGTTCATTCCCTGCGTATAGAATGAGTTGAACCGGTAGCTCATCGTACACAGCGCAATCGTATCGAGTGTCAGCCTGGTGAGGTCTTCTGTAACCAAGATGCGGTTCGTCGGCCCCTTTCGCGCCCACGAGAGGATGAGCTGATTGGCGATGTCCTTCATGTCGGGAAACATGTCTTGGGTGGACAAGGTCGCAAATACTGGCATCAGTATGCGATGACCTTGAGCCCAGTCCGGGTCTTCGTTGGAAGCGGTGAACAAACCTCTAGCAGCTTCACCTGTGCTTATCTTTGGCGGTACTTTGACGAAGCGCTTTTCATTGGTCATCTCCTCCATCAGAGCCGCAGAACTGATTATGATGCGTCGTGAGCCACCAAGGGTGGCCTGATATATTGGTCCATATGCATCAGCAACCCGCTCGAGTGAGCCGATAATACTGCTCTCATTGTCCCACAGGTCGAGTAAGTTGCCGAGGATTGGCAGTTTGCGGGGACCAGGGATTTTTTCAGTCATGTTAAAGGATCAATGAAAAGGACAAATTGAAGGAGCAGGACAAGGACCCTCAAGGGCTGGGAATGTACAGTGACGAGGCAGTTAGATGTTAGTAGCAGTCGTGTATCGAAGGAAACCTGCGGGCAAGTCAATGCCTGAAGCCGGATACGGGGAGTCAGATATATCTTGTTGTGCTGGGCACCCTCGGGCCCGCGAGACATTGTGTTGTAGCTGTCCGAAGCCGACATCTCCAGACAGAGACCAGGGAGTACCTCTGGAGTGACGCATGTCGTATCGCGCCATAAACCCCAACGAGTATGGGACGCGATGCAATTTCCGATGGATAGCCAACTCGTATTAACAAGTTGCAAGACGTGACCGAAGCTCCACAGTCACACGAGACCCCAAGGACGTTGCGAGCCTGTCCAGAGGGGCCTTGGATCCCCTCCAGCGTATTGTGTTGGGTCCAAGAAGCGACAGGCAAAACCGAAAACAGGCACAACGTGCTTCAACGGCATGATTGGCTTCGATAATGCTCTGGCTGTCAGCGTGCCTCGATATCCAGCAGGCAGTGACTCACTTGTGCTCGAAGCCGTGAGCACGGGCGTTGGCCAGACTCCGCCACGTTTCCTCGTGCAGGTAGCCTGCATACAGTAATACGAGAGTTTCGCGAGGGCTGAAGTCGATAACGTGTTGAGCTGCAAGGTCATAGCTCGAATGGTTGCCCCGAAGCAGACTGGCGTACGGGGAGGACTGGTGAGGCTGAGCAGAAGATCCGGGGTTGCACTACCACACACTACCCAGGGCTTCCCAGGCTCGCAGCACCAGGCTGGACTTGCCATAAACGTAGAACCATTCAAAGCCAAATCCGGCCGCAATACGAAGTGACTTACAGTCTGTCCGTCTGCTAGAACTCCCAAAACTCCCTCGTACATGACCGGGACTTGGAATCCCCGACCAATTCTCTGTACACAGGTAGGTGTACCCATCCCAGAAGCCTACGGTCATTCGACGCCACGATGAACACGTTCACTCCGGGTATGCAATGCCCATGATGGCCCTTCAAGGGTTCCCTCGGTCTGTAAACGGGTGTTTCAAGAGTGACCTGTCATTAAATCAGGGTGCCATATATTCACAAACTCGTGCTTGCATCTGTCCATACCAGGATCAAGTCCCATACTTCAAATTGTCGACAGGGAGCCTCCAAAATGGCTTCGCAACCGCTCCATAAACACGAATGCTTCAATGCCGCTTGCAACGTACACGATAGCGCTTAGTTCTGGCCTGCAACCCAGGGACAGTTGAATCGCTTCTGAGCCTTGAACTCCATGCTAATTTCCCATACTTCGCTGCCTCCAAACTTCTATCTAGCAGCTTCCAATCAATTGTGACATGGAACTCCTGTGGTGCTGCGGTTGATTGGGTTGCCATCTGTCACTGTGGTCCTGCAGAGCTGCCCTATGTAACATGGTGACCATGATTGGTCCTGGCGGAGGACGAAGAGAAATCAATAGGTTGAGAACAACGGCCTTGCGGGCCGCAAACAATAGGCCATGGCTTCTGCTACTACCTCGAGAGAGCCAGCAATCAAAAGCCGAAGGGATTATCAGCGGCTGCAGTTGTGTCAGTACAGTCATTATGAACAAGATTCTGGTTGAATAAACTTACTTGCATTGGCAAGGTTCGCCCGCCGTCCAGTCGGCTGAGGAGTCAGCTTCTTCGCCGGTGAAACACCAAATTTAATATTTGGAGCTGGTCCAGTCCGCTGTGGTTGCAATGGTGCGATAGTATGCTGTTGAGGGATTGGAGGCACAGGTGGCGGCGAGAAGCTCTGAAACCCATTTGGTTGCGGTATTTGACCAAAACCAGTGGCTTGCGATTGGAGCGGCTGCTGGAAACCCGTAGATTGAGCTTGCAACGGCTGCGCTTGAGGAAATCCTGTCTGCTGCGGTTGAATCCCTTGGCCTTGGCCAAAGCCGTTTGGTTGTGTTTGTTGCATCGCCGATGCAAACCCCGTCCTTTGCGGTTGCATAGCAGGGGGAAGCATTGAATTGATACCGCCGGGTGCCGGACTCTGCTGAAATGGCATTCCGGTCGGCTGTGGTTGGAATGAAGGACGAGGATCCGCGAATGGACTTCCAGTAGCATTGCCATTGATATAAGGCTGTTGGAATTGTCCAAATTGTTGCGGTTGTTGGAAGCCCGTAGGTTGTGGAGCAAGACCGAACTGTCCGTATCCGGTGGGCTGGCTTTGTAATTGGAACTGCTGGTATTGTTGTTGCAACCTTTGCTGTGTCAGGTCGTTCAGGCTCTGGCCAGGAGGGGCTTGCATAGCAGAGGTGACTGGGATGCCTGTAAGCTGCGGCTGCAGAGGCTGAAGGCCGAATTGGTTTTGCTGTGGATTTTGAGGTGCAGATGTCGGCCGTGGAGGCGGCGGCAGAAGGCCAGCGCCCGTGAAGCTTTGCTGTGGTGCTGCTGGTCTTTGGCGAGGCGGGTTGAATTGCTGCGGCTGGAAGCCTGTTTGCTGAGTTGGTATACCTGTCTGTTGCTGGTTGAGCTGCGAGAAGAATTGCTGGTTCGCCGCGGTTTGCTGCGGCTGCTGAGCCGGAGGTGGTTGTACAGTAGGTGGTTGAGGCTGCGCAGGGGCGGGTGGCGGTTGGCTTACCGCGGGTGTAGAAGGCTGAGCTGGAGTCGGCATCAGAGGAGCATCCAGCAACGAGAGATCTCTGATCGCGCCAGTAGGAGGTTTTGGAGCTGGTGGCGCTGCGGTCTGTGTAGGCTGCTTCACCGTCCATGCATCATCCTCAAACCCTCCTTCATGTTTTCTGGAAGGTGCTTCCGCAAGAGGCGTGGCTTTCGCCTCGCTTGGCCTGTTGCTTTCTTTGTTCGTGAAAGCGTCAGGATCCACAACATCTGTTGTCGGCCTGTTCGCTTCAGGTCTGCCTCTTCGAGTGTTATTGTGCAAGGCTCCGCCAGGGCCCGAGAATATTCCTGGAGCAGACGTTTCCCCATTGGTCCCATTGACACTGGCAGATCGGGCTCGTCCGTACCTCTGATCTAGGTATTTCATGACTTTGAGCGTATCGCCCTCCTTAAGACCAAGTGTTCGTAAAGTGTCGGCCGTGATGTCAGGGAGCACGGTTTCGTCCATAGAATCTCGAATCATCGCTTGGGAATAACGTTCGCACTGATGTGGACCGACACCGGCTTTTAGGAAAAAGTCGAACCAATCATAGTCGGGTACCTTAGGTTGTTCTGGTCCTCGGTGCTCGATAGAAGCACCACTTCGATGTTTCGATTGCTCGGATGACTGCTGGCTTCGGCGTCTCATCTTGATCAGATCAGCCACCGGAATGTGCTCCTCGATCGATTCGTTCGTTACCTTCTCGACGTATGCAATGTCTTCTGGTGACATCTTCGTTACGGGAACGGCGATTTTGACACCGTTGACCTTGTGCAGATGTATCTTGCCCTCTGCCACCCCCAAGAACTGAGCTTCAACTTTGAATGTGCCGGAATGGTCTGTCCATGTTCTGACCTTTGTAGGATCTGGTTTGGACCGTTTCTTTCGATCGTCCTTTTCTCTTCGATCTCTTCGGCTCGTTTGATCGTCGGCAAGGCTGCTACCGCGCTGTGGAAGCTGCATTCCCGGTCCAACCTCACCTCGTGACCTTGTCTGGTCGGCTTGTTGACGAGCTCTGTCTGCTCTTGCTGCCTCCTTCGCTAGCCTTTGTTCTTCAAGCCGGTTCTGTTCTACCGTCGAAAGGCCAGCATTCAGCCCGCTTCGCGAGGGTGGCTCGATGTCAGCAAACCCGGTAACCTCAATGTAGCTGCTTGGCACGACGCCTTCTTTGCCATTTTTCAGGCGTCTAACGTTCCACCATTCTTCAGACTTGGAATCGTCCAAAATGATGACTTCGTCTCCGACACCGACTGTGACTTCATCCTCACCCTGGGCCATAAAGTCGTATAGTATTTGTCCTTTTTTCCGGCTTCCACCAGCCGCCGCCTCTATGACATCTCGGATGCTGTCCTCTGCCCGGTGGGCACCGGCAATCTCTCCCAAAGCCCGTACAATCTCCTCGGCTGTATCCTTGGCGCCTGCATGTAGATCTAGGCTCTTACTTGGTCTGACTAGCTCGAGAAAAACATGCTTGCCTTCGATAGAGTAATGCGTCATTTTATCGGCTGTCCACTCTTGTGAAGGTCCATCTCTTGACTTCTCGGGAGACACCATGATTGTGCCAGTGGCAATGTTAATGCCTAGTGTTGTCGGCATCTTCCGCCTTCGTCCCATCGCAGAGACCATCTCGTTGATATTATACAGATGATATCCACCAGGGGATCGAATGGGCGCATCTTCGTCGTCGGGTCTTCCGAAAGCTCGGTTGTAGGGAGGGGATGGGAGGACGCCCAAGGCTTCGTCATCGTGCTCTGCGTACGAGATTGGAGCTGGGATCGATTGCGACGGAGGTCTTTGAGGCAGGGCTGGTGCTGACTCTTCCTCGTCAGATGCCTCTGGAGTGAATTGTACTCGAGGAGGAGAAGGTATTGGGCGGGCTGCGGTCGGCGAAGTGGGGGCTTGACCTCCAAGGACCCGTGCTAGGTTGGCCGCAGGACTGTGAACCGACCTCGCCGGAGAGACCGGACTTGTAGGTGCTTCAGGTTCGGGCGCCAGAGGGGCAGACTGTCTGCTGGAAGGTATCGTCGGAGACGCCGGTGCACCGTCCGAAATCTCGATGTAATTTGTAGGCGCGAAGCCGAAATCATCACCTACCCCTACCAGAGTCCAGTCGGGATCTGAGGTATCGTAGACATCGATTGTAGCATCCTCTGTCAACGAAACTTCCTCGTCGGTTTGCCGAGTGTAGTCGTAGAGGACTTTTGCAGTGTGGGTTGGGTTCGCGCTCTCGACGTAGTTGCAGGGGATCAAGCCTTCGGGCTCATCTTCATCATCTGCTGCTGCCTTCTTTTTCGCCTTCCACCAGTCATCTTCAGCGCTCTTTTCAAGAATGTAGAGAAGTTCCCCTTCCTTGATCTCAAGTTCACCGGTGCTCTGCGGTTGGTAATCGTAAATTGCGGTGCATACTGCCACGAAGCCCATAATGGGTATGGTGACAGACGTGATCGAGGCGAGCTGGCAGTAGAGGACGAGGTTATAAGGCCAAAGCCATCAGCTGTAACACGGGCGATCGTGGATGCTGAGGAAATGAAGGAGCGCACGTTGGGTGTTTCGCCTAAGCGAGCAGTACCGTAAGCTGTCTTGGGCCAAACACTGGGTCGAGTGACGAATAATCGATGAGGTAGTCGACTGGCTGGAGTCTGGCAGGCCGGGCTATCCTGCGTTCAAGGGGTGATGCGGAATTTAGATGTATACAAAAAGATGGGAAGAATCAGTATTCCATGCAACATTCGTGAGAAACAGCTGCTCGTCGTCGCCCGAGTGCCGCGTGTTGATTCCTGCGAGGCCAGGAACATCGAACTTGGCTGCGCCCAGAGCTGCAACTTGACGATGGCAACGCCAAGCCATTAACCACTGCTACTAAGGTACTAGTACTGCTACGGAGTAGACTCGGTGGCCTCGCTGGGTACTCCGGCCATCACGTGCCGCCTGCGGAGATTCTGGAGACGTCGTGACTTGGTGTCATCTCCAACTCGTTCAGCGACCGACACTCCAGTGTGCCACTATTATTCGCTATCCCTCTCACTATCATGAGGTGACCGGAATGAGGAATCTTCGTCTCCTATATGTTGTGGCCCTCATCACCCAGTGTCTTGCCAGCGAGAGCGCCTTCAGCGTAAACGATGACCTCTTCGCCTTCCCGCAGGTACCTACAGTTCCGCTGCCAGCCTACCACAAACCCCCGGCTAATCATTCTATAGTATACCGTCGAATTCTCAGACTCCTATATCCTAGAAGCCGATGCGTTGGCTTATCTAAATAATGGTCAATCAGGCACGGCCCGCGGTCATGGCGAATTATCCTCCAAGCTCAACCACAAGAGCTATGATCCCGCGATAGAAGGAGACTCCGACTCCGATTTGCCCGGTTCTTACGAGCGAATCCTCCTCGAAGGCTATCCTCACCTCTGTTTCATACCCGAAGCCAAACCAAATCTTATCGAAAATGCAACGAAAGAAGCAGAACCGTCAGCGTCTGCTACGGACCGCGAGAAAGAGCTGGATCGCGCAGTCAGCAGAGGTTCGGAGCTGCTGCAGGACATGGCGTCAAATCAATGTCTCTATTATTCCACCGGATGGTGGACATATGCCTTCTGCTACAATGCGCAAGTGACCCAATTCCATGCTCTGCCACCAGGCACAAATGGTAGAGTCTGGCCACCACAGGAGGATCCTACGACACCAAGCTACATCCTGGGCACATTCGCAGACGTCCAGAAAGACAAGAAGACCTCCTCCCAGCAGTCGCAGTCCCCTTCTCAGGACGGGACGTTGTCTACGGAAGTCAGAACACAAGCAGAGACAAACTACCTCGTTCAGCGTCTCGAAGGAGGAACACCGTGTGATCTGACGGGGAACAATCGCAAGGTCGAGGTGCAATTCCATTGCAATCCTCAACTGACAGATCGAATCGGCTGGATCAAAGAGACAGCCACTTGTGCCTATTTGATGATCATCTACACACCACGATTGTGTAACGACGTTGCGTTCCAGCCGCCCAGAGAAAGCCGAGCGCATCCGATTAGTTGCAGCGAGATCATCCAGGCAGACGACGTCTCCGCGTGGGAGGCTCGGATTAATGATGGACAAAGCTCGAATAGTCAAACACTTGACCAAGCCAAGTCACAGCAGATTACATTGGGAAACATCGAAGTCGGCGCTATGAAGCATGTTGGTCGTGAAGGCAAGCGGCTCGAAAGAGGACGCATCGTACTGACTCAAGACGAAAAGGCCGAGACCGTCATCATGCAGAAGAACGGCCAGATATCAAGTCTTTCCGCGGCGGAGCTCAAGAAGCTTGACCTTAGTCCAGAGGACGTGGAATCGTTCCGGAAAGAGTTGCAGAAGCTGGCGGGCACAAAGGATTGGAAGATCGAACGGCTCGACGATGTCAATGGCCATATCCAGCTAAGAGGCGTGGTCGCAACAGAAGACGACGATGCCGATGCCGATGGCGGTGACGGGGACGGTGAAACTACCAAGACAGCCAAACCGACAGGACAGAAGGACGAAGAAGCCGGCAGCCAGGAAGAGTACAAAGAGGAATTATGAATCAATATTCTATACTCTCACACATCACATCTCGTGCGACGGCCGCTCGCTGTTGAAAATCCACTACCGTGGCCTGGACGACTTAGTTAACCCTTACAGTAGAAGATGACATTGCTTTGGCTAGTACCAGCCATGGCCTCCCATCCAGAGCAGGTGCTGCTTGACCTGAGCCGAGCACGAACATGAGGATGAGTTTCCACTAAGCAGCACCACCTGTCGCCCTGAGCCATCTATCTAGTGAGCTGTGTCCAAACGAACTCGGTCTATCGATTCCAGGCGCATGCCTTACAGTAGACTCCGTTTGCTCTTGCCTCAGGCTGCGCGAGCCTACCTCCAGTCTTCAGTTGCCAGCTGCTGACCAAACTCATGGCCCTGACGACCCAAGGATCTGACCACCCATGGTGGACAGCCATCTGCTGTGCCGAGCACATGAATGTGCTCACAGCCTCGTGCCACCTAAACCGAGCTTCATAGCAAAGGGCCAACAGCTCATGTCCGAACGCAATGCTGAGATATGCACCTGGCTCGGGACAGCGAGAGCTCCGCGTAATGAGTCTTACCGCCAAAGTTGCCGCTTCATCATTCCACGCCCTCAAGAAGGGTTGCACGATCGTCCACGACCCTTCAGTCGTGTCGTACGAGTTAGCACCCCGTGACATGGAGAGCCTTCTGGACCCAACGGCTGAGATGGGCGCATGGATGGACGCAGGCGAGGTGTGCAAGCAAATAGAACCGCAGCAATAGACGAAGCCCCGGGGGACGTATGCCAAGCCCGCGACTCGGCCTTGTCGGTTCCTCCAAACTTCTAGAATCGGACAGGGATCATTTGTTTTGATATTCGCCCTTTTTTCAAGACTCCATGTCCAGTTCGTTGGAACAGCATTAAACAAACCGATCTTTTCACTTTACTGTTACACAAAATCATCCAGTCCATCACCCTCCAAGTCACCATGTCAGGAGAAACCTTCTCACTCGCCGGCAAAGGCCTAAAACTCGACACCAAAGAAGACCTAGACAAGCACATTGCACCCCTCCACAAATCCTCGAATATCACCCACATCGACCTCTCCGGCAATACACTCGGTGTCCCTGCCTGCGAAGCCCTCGCCCCGATCCTGTCCTCCAAAACCACCCTCCAAAGCGCAGACCTGCACGATATCTTCACGTCACGGCTACTCGAGGAGATCCCCCCGGCTCTCTCATCCCTATTGACGGCCCTACTCGAATGCCCGAACCTACACACAATAGACCTGAGCGACAATGCCTTCGGGCTCAACACAAAAGACCCACTCGTCGACTTCCTCTCGAAACACGTGCCCTTGAAACACCTCATCCTAAACAATAACGGCATGGGTCCCATTGCAGGCACATCGATAGCCGAAGCGCTAGTCGCACTCGCCGAGAAGAAAGAAGCGGCGCGAAAACAAGGCAAGGACGTCCCACACCTGGAGAGCATAGTCTGTGGGCGGAACAGGCTCGAGAACGGCAGTATGGTGGCGTGGGCGAAAGCGTACGAATCGCATAAAGAAGGGATCAGGAGCGTCAAGATGACCCAGAACGGCATACGGCCAGAGGGCATTTCACACCTCATCTCGTCCGGTCTCCGACACTGCAACAACCTGCAGGTCCTAGATATGCAGGACAACACCTTCACCCTCAAGGGCGCCCAGGCCCTTGCAAAAACTCTAAGTGGATGGACGGGCCTGAAAGAGCTAGGCGTTGGGGACAGTCTTCTCGGTGGTCGAGGCGCGGTCCGAGTCTTCGAAGCGCTGTCCTCGGGTGGCAATGAAAGCGTTGAGATCTTGAGATTACAGTACAACGACATCAACCCTACCGGTGTCAAAGCGTTGCTACAGGCTGCCAAAGACGGGCTGCCCAGATTGCGCAGGGTCGAATTGAACGGGAACAAATTCGAAGAGGAGGACCCGTCGATAGAGGCGCTCGCCGAATTGCTAAGCGAGCGCAAAGACGAGCACGGCAAGGACGACGACCCGGAGGACCATTGGGGTTTGGACGAGCTTGACGAGCTTGAAGGCGAGGATAGTGACGAAGAGGAGGGCGGCGAAGAGTACCAAGAGGAAGAGGAAGAGGAGGAGGCGCGCGAGAGACTGGTCAAGTCAGACGAGGAAGCAGAGGAAGAACCCGTCGCTGAGAAGAAGGATGCCGAGGTCGATGAGCTGGCAAATAGGCTGGAGAAGACGCTGTGATATTGCGATGTGCGTTTTGTGGATAGATGGGGCATGGCGGAAGGACAGCACATAGCATAGCATAGTATTTTTTGGCATACACGATACCCCTTAGATTAGACGGACACAGATATTGGAGGATACCAGGTATCATTGTTCATGTGCCTGTGGGCTTGGATTGGTGCCTCCTCTGAATCCTGGAGGTAAGGCTAGCATGCTATATCACAGGCACACCGAAAGCATCTCTGCATTGTTGCTCCATGAGTGTCGACTGTCTGATGGACCTCGAGTATAAAGAGGTTACGTTTACTGACAGGCACGATCGCTTCAGACTCTCGATGAGCGTGAGAGAACTCGGATCTTCCCCCTTGTAGCTTGTCCGCCGCACAGCTCTGGAACGGTGCGCCTCGGTACGTGAAGCTGTCGTCTCGGTCTTGCTGGTGCTGGTGGTCCACGACCATGTCCGAGGCGGTTCTTCTGCTTCCGGATGACCAGATGTAAGCCCGAGATGTTCGAGATGTAGAGTATTGCGGTATTGTCTTGGGCTTGCTTGTTCTGAGTAGGAGTGTTGTTATAGGCCGCCTCATCCATAATTCCTCGGAAGCAACTCCCATATCCAGAATTCGAACGTCCTCAAGATAACATCCCTTCTGCATCATGCCCGCTAGCTCCCATAGATCTTCAAAAGCCTGTCCTCCGCCTCATCCAAGATGCTCCAGTGCTCCACCACCTCCAAATTCTCTGCCTCAGCGAGATACATCTTATCCGGATCCTGTCCAGGCCCAAACGGATTCGCATTAGCCCCTGGATTCATCTGTGCCATTTGCTGTGACATTTGACTTGCTGCGTTTTCGTTGCCCAGAATGAAAATGAAGACACTCTGCAGCCCGAACAGACACAGGAAGTACCACGACAAACTGCTCACCCAGCGCACGTCCAGGTCGCGCGTCATGACACCAGACTGGAGCATGCTCTTGAACCGGATGGTCAGGGGGAAAGGCAGCTTGAGAATGACGAATCCCGCGAAGAATGCGTTGATCCAGGACATGATAAGCGTCTGTGGAATCATCATCGCCATGTTGCCTTTCATCATGCCCATCATGCCTTCCATTGCAGCAGGGTCGGACATTGGGTTCGGTGCTGCCTGGCCGCGGGATTGAGGGCCTCCGCGCAGGAAGGAACCCTTTTTGAACGAGTCAATCAAGTATTCCTTGCGTGAGGTAAAGGCCGGAGCGGTAAGTGCGGCATTGGCATTGTTGCGTAAATTGATGGCGCGGAAGAGCGATTGGCGTTCGCGAGACTCTAGGAGTGAGGTCGGCGGTTTTGGAGGGGTATGGAGCAGGACGGTTGCGTAGTGTCGTAGGACGCCGGTGAGGATCATTACAATGGTGATAGGGAGGAGGATCCAGTAGCTACACAACACAGTTCAGTTGGGGGGAGGTGCCAGGGTGATGAGGAGACTTACAAGAGGGCCGGATCTCGGTGGATCGTCTGCTCAACACCAGGGAGAGCCATGGTGGCCGTACGGTATGGAGGAGAGCGTGAGAGAAGGTTGAGGATGTTGTCTTGGTGGGAGTGCAGGTAGTAATCGAAAGTGAAGTTGTACTCCGTATGCTCGGAGGAGTTTCTGCAGTTGGAAGAGTCGGATGAATATAGTGCCGTTCCGGATGACGAGGCTGTGGTTTAGGGGCTAGGAATACTCCGTACCTACATCTTCACATTAAGCCTACAGGACACACCGAAGGTATGATAATCTGGATGGCTGGAGTATCCCTCGGCAATGTTATCAAGGAGTCCGCCTAGGCCTCTAGACTATTCAAGTACATAAAACTAGCGTGCCCTTGGTTCTCAATAGGCTGAATATGCTTAATGGAAATGGATTTCTGAGCTAGATACGCCATGTGCCCAAGAAGCGATCTCTTTTCCTACACGTTTTCGCACTTGGGAGCATGCCTTTCTCATCAGTAACCCGGCCTTACTGTCCCTCGGACGTAACTCTAATTTTCAGATAGGTCAATCTCGTGGCTTAATCGTGAAGGACTTCCAGCACAGAAGCGCCTACAGCCGAGGGTTTGCGCAGGGTGTCCGTCCTGTCGCGAAAAGGCGCAAGATTAGGCTGGAAGAAGGGGCGAATACAGGCGGGAGATTCGTTAGAATTCAAGGGATCATAAGCTTCAGAAGAGCCCCATGTTCAAATCTAGCTTCTGCCTCACAACAACTCCCACTCCTCACTCTCCTCGCACTCCACCCTCACATAGCCCTCGTATGCCATGTGCACCTCCTCCACGGCCACGTCCATGCAGTCGTCGCAGACCTCCTTCTTCGCGACCTTTTTATAGTCCTCCAGAGACAAGGAGGCGCCAGAAACCCTTGGTTTGTCTTTCCAAACCACAGCCCAGATCTTGTTGCACCGCAAACAGTAGCAGAAGCAAACGCCAGCTTCCACATCTCCTTTGTAGCCGTCTGGTGGCTCATTCTGTTTGATGATAGTTGGGCGAAGGACAGGGGCTTTGTCGGCCGATGTCTTGGTTGGTTTGAGCATGAACTGCACGTCAGGATTCGAGTGGGCCACACCATCGTCAGAAGCGGCGTTCTGCGGTGCGGGTAAAGAGGATTTGGTCGACGACATAATGATTTTGTGTGATTTTGAGCGTCTGTCGCGTGTGAGATAGGTTCTTTGGACGAAGAATGCTGCTGGTTTGAATTGCGATGTAGTGAAAGTTGTGTTGACTGAGCGAGCAACATAACTTGGGTAATTGAAAGCTCACTGTCGACAATGGGTACGGCGGTATTGCTGCTCATCCTGACTTAGCGCCATCCAGGCGGTGTCTGTTCCATATTCCCTCTGTGCTGGATTCGCCAAGTGTTGCTGAGAGGAATATTTCCATAGAATAGTTGTGCTGTGCTAAGACGTGGTTAGAGAGGTATTTGTTAATCCCCGTCAGCCCCTAATATACGCAGCCTTGTATGGAGCAAGGCAGGGTGATTTGCCATAACTGTTGCAATGAACCCCCTGAGCAGACAACGTCCTCACTGTCGTTGACAAACAAATGGCAGTGATGCATGATGGTGTACGTGATGTCAAACTCCGTCGTTTGTCAAACCCTCTAAGCAGACGTCGCCATCACGGTCGCTGACAGGGTAATGGCTGTGATGCGTCATGGTGGTATCGGATGTTCAGACGCCGTCGTTTGTCAAGCAGCAAACGCAATAACTTCGAGAGGTATAAAAGCCAGCTCCAGCCCGAGCTTTGTTCTTTTCCCTCTTCCATTCTCAACATAAATAAAACAATCCAACTGACCAACCGAGAGGACATTTATCAACTCCCAGCCAAAGGATACAAACTCATCTCCCTCAAGTTCAAGTTGATCTTCAGTCGAAATGGCGACAGCCACAATATATCAAGCTCTTGTCGACACCGCCCGTCCTGATGGCACAGTCGATGCCAAAAACACACCCCCTCCCACTCCACCTCCCTCTCCACCTCCTCAAGCACCTCCAGTACCAAACTGACTGCCACCCGATGATGGTGAGCGGTGAGGGAGGTTAATGCAACACCTGTGCTGGAACGCCAGGAATGATGGTATAAAGAGGCTCCTTCTCTATCGGTGAACAGCGCTAACGACAACAGGCAGAGCTGTTCAACAAAAAGGCTCATGTGACAGCAAAGGACTATTGGTTTGCTTGAGTTGATGCATCGCCGAGCCAGACAGGAGGTTCGTCCAACAACCTCAACGCTTAGAAGCACCAGGTACCCAGGATTCTGGCGCCCACTGTGCTCCGGGTTTGGACCCGGTCTCATCAGCTTTCTTCCATGGGTCATCACGCGGTGCCATGGGAGTTTCAACAGCGCTTTTTGTCTTCTCATGCTGTGGAGGCTGGCCAGGCATGTTTTCGGCCCGGACTCTGTCTTGCTGGGGATCACCAGAGAGCTGAGGTGTGACCGTAGGCTTAGGTTTCTCAATATATCTTGCTTTTGCAGCCCATCTCTCATCTGCCAGCCTAGCATTATGTTTCAAGGCCGCTTGTCTTTGTACATCCGCAGCTTGCTCCTGCAGGCTTGGGGGATCATAACGAGTCTGACGGAGCCATTGGTGCCATTGGGGGGAGATTTGTACATCGGCGTGGGAAACAGTACGGTTCGCTCGCACCATACGACGCCATCGGTTGTGATTAAGAGCATCTCGAAACTCCCAGTATGTGTTTCCCACGAGATCTTGACCTGGACAAGTGTTAGCAATCGAAAAGCAGTCGATATTAGTAGCACGTACCAACAAGGAACTTCTTCCGCCATGGAAGACGTAGCATCTTCCAGCGAACCCAGAGATCAGTTATCGCTCCCATCTTTGCCGACGTGATCAGTGTAGCCGGACGAGGAATGCAGAGTGCTGGATGATATGATTATTCTTGCATAGGTCGTACAAAATAATGCGCCGAGATCGTCGTTGACGGGATGCTGCAGTGGCTTGATCTGATCGACGTCAACCTGCAGGGGTCATTTCCGGCGACCTGGTCTGCGTGTGTCTGCCTTTCTGACCATCAGCGACACAGCCATCCTCCCCTACTTTGCCTCCTGTCAGCGTGTGGCCGCCAGTGTCTACGTTATTCACTGTGGAATTACTTCTTTCTTGAATGACCTATAAATCACTTGCGCGGCGCGAACAACGGACACTCATCAACATCGCGCAATCATGGCTTCGGTCACAAGCCTCGACCAGGACATGCGCAAACTGCGCCTAGACCGGTACACGCCTGGAGCAGCAAAGGAAGTAAGAGGATGGATTGAGGATACATTGGGCGAGAGGCTGCCTCCGGGTGATTTGATGGACGCGCTCAAAGACGGAGTTGCTCTTTGCAAGTAAGGAAGGAGTGTGTACAAATTCAATGCGCGGACGCTGACACGGTTCCTAGGCTCGTCAATCTCGCGGTTTCTCCAGGTGTCAAGTACAAGCAGTCGAACATGCCTTTTGTCCAGATGGAAAACATCTCCCACTTCCTGCGCGCATGCGAGCTGCCGCCGTTGAACCTCCCCTCGCACGATCGCTTCCTAACCGTTGACCTCTACGATCACAAAGACCCTACGCAAGTCATACAGTGCATCGCAGCCTTCAGCCGTGCTGCGAACGCGATTAATCCCTCGTCTTTCCCCACTACACTCGGTGCTAAGAGTAAAGGATCGGCCATGAGCCCACAAGGGACAGGATCGAGCGGACCCAGATCGCCTGCATATACCACAACCACAGCCAGACCTCGTGGGACGAGCAATGCCGCTGCGGAGAGTCCTTCATATACTTTCAATCCTCTCAACAAGGGCGCTTATTCAGGCCGGATAAGCCCTACCAAGACTACTCTCGGAAGAGGAGGGCTTGCTACTGGTGGGCCAGTCAGCAGCTGGAGCAGCAAAACGGATGAAGGCAAGACGGCACCAGCCTGGAATATACATCAATATGGCTATATGGGTGGAGCTAGTCAGGGCAACCAGGGTGTTGCTTTCGGCGCCAGAAGACAAATCACCTCTCCTGCACCCAATGTGCCAAGTGCTGCGGAGAAGGAGAAGCGTCTGAAGGAGGAGGCCGAGAGGAAGCGTCGCGAGGCCGAAGAGTATGAGCGACACCAGCAGGCGCAGAGAGCGGCACAGGAAGAGCAAGCGAGGCTGGAAGAAGAGCGCAAATGGGCCGAGGAGACTCGCCGCCTTCGAGAACAAGAGCTGGAAGACCAGATGGCCCAAGAACGACAACGTTTGCAAGAGGAAGAGCGTCTTCGAAAAGAGGAACAACGCCGGAGGGAGAGAACTTATGAGCTCGAGCGCGAACGTGAAGCTGCCGACCAAGCCGAACGTGAGGCACGATCAGCAGCAGAACGAAGTCGGCAGCGTGCCAACAGTGATGCCCGCCTCAATGGGCAGTTCCTCAGCCAATACCAAGCAGATCAAAGCCGTGCCAATGCCGCCGCGGCGCAAAAGCAGCATATCATCCAGCAGGAGTCTACCGAGAGCAGACGTATTGCCGATCTTGAACGTCAACTGGAGGAACTGAAAGCACAACAGCATCACCATCCTGCTCAACCAGCCCCAGCTCTTCGATCTAACCCTGAGCCTTCACCACCAGCTTTACCGAGCAGATCCAATGTTGACCATACGAGCCATCAGGACGACTGGGATGAATCGGAGAGAGGTTACCTGAGACGAGAATGGCAGCACGCTCAAGATCTAGATGACCAACCGCCGCCACCAAAACCAGCGCGTCCTGGGCCTGCATCAGCCACCACATCGACGACGCGCCCCTTGCCTGATCCCATGACCTATGCACCAGGCACGAACCGTACGGACCGTTACTTGGCGTCTAACGCTGCGCCTCCCCAACCGCAAGCGACGTCTCATCGTCCACAAGATTACTCAACCACAACAGAAGTTGACCTCGAGAATCAGCGACGTCTCCAATCCCAAGCACGCACTAAAGCAGGTGGATGGGCGTCCAAGTCCCTGCTCGAGCGGGAGATGGAACGCGAGCGCGAGCGCCAACGAGAATGGGAAGAAGGCCAGCAAGCCATCGCCTCCCGAGCACGTGACATCCAGGAGGGAAGCGCTCCAGGCCAGTCTTGGGACGTGCACCAATATGGTTATATGGGCGGGGACAGCCAGAATCGTGGCGGTGCTGGATTGGGAGTCGGAGGAGCGAGGAGGCAGATCATTGGACCAAGACCGCCACCCTGATGGAGAGAAGCATTTGGCTCTTTACGAGTCCTCCGTACAATCGGAATGCATTACGCAGAACCGACCGAGATGCCCGGACGAGTGTGGTTGGTGAGGCGCACCGCACCGCTGCAGCAACGGACAGAGTACGTGAGACGATTGATGAAGCATGAGATTTATGCATTACACCCCCTGATTCTCCGAGCTTTCTTCTGGCGCCCTTTTTAGCTTGTTGATTGGGGGATTCATGATATTCGTACACATCCGTCACCACTTCGCCTTTCACCATTTTTGCCGTCACTCCACCTACATATTCATAGCCCCGCGGGCTTCAACGGGAAACCCTAGTCCGACATTCTGCATCGCTACACCGTGTCAAGGCCATGCACAATTCTCTGCATCCTCTCGCCGCTCTCGACCAGCCAATACCACGTTTCTCCATCCCCGGTCCCTCCTCCCTTCTTTGTTGCCCTCTTCGCATGACCACCCACTTTGCTCGTGCGTTTCTCTATCCCCCTGTCCACCGCAACTTTCAGCGTGTCCGTCCTCTTCAAGACACCAAGCTGGGCGAGACACCTCGTCAGCGCTTCCAACAGCACCGAGACCCTCGCATTGGCATCGATGCTGTTCTTCCCCGCCGCGAAGGGTAAGTATTCTTCTTCCAACTTGGCCTGTGAAAGGAGCACATTGCTCCTGATCGCGGGCGCCGAGTTCTCCAGGATCCGTTGGAGCAGCGACTCGCACAGGAGAGTTTGCGTCTGCGGATCAAAGCCAAAGCCAAAGCCAAAGCCAAAGCGGCCCTGATGCTGCACCGAAGGATCTCGATCTGATGCAGGCATGTGTACGTGGTGCGGACTTGCTGCTGGCACCGCCAAAGACGGAACTGGAGCCGTGGAGATGATGGCCGAGAACGTCGGGAAGGGCAACGGCTTGATGAATTCGACAAACAGCGTGATTAGCTCCTCCGTATCCGGGAACGTGGTCGGACTCGTCGCCGTGAGTGTTGGATGCGATGAGACATACGTCAGCAACCGCATTAGTCTCAACCTCAAAGCAAGGCACGCAGGGTCGCCTAGCGCCGCTGTCGAGGAAGAAGTTGGCACATGTCCCCCATCGTCGCCCTCGTGGTGTTCGCTACGCATGCTGCCGTTACTGCTGCGCGGCGTGACGCGACGCGAACTCGGCGTGCGTGTCCTGGTTCTTAACCTCTTCGCAGGTCGTCCACTTGTGCTTGCGCCGTCGCCGTCTCCGTCGTCGGAGAGATCGGATTCATCTCGCATGAGATAGTCGCCGTAGATGTCTGCGTCGATGTTGACATCAACCTGGCGTTTATTGGTGGTGGGGTTCTGGCTGGGTGGTTCTTTTAGCTCGTGCGTGAAGATGGGCTGGAACTCGGCCGTCGACCGGGTGCTTCCGTCGGCGAAGATGGCGCGAAGCATACGACGCGCGCGTGCGTGACCGCCGCTTGCGAGTTCGATATAGGACCAGAGTAGGCTTTCCTCTGGGGTCGTCGAGTTCGAGTCGGGTCCGGATTCGGTGGTCCGTAGGGCCCAGTCGGCTTCCAGGACATCAAGAAGGAACGTCAGCAGGAGGCGGTAATGATGCCAGCGCGCGGTGTGGATGGGCGAGAGGGGCTGGCAGGCACAGTTGAAGGACCAGCCGACTAGGTGCCAGAAATCTTCGGCGCGGGTGAAGATGGATTGCAGGGCCGCGTAGGGGGTGTTCAGATCCGTGGATGCGATGGATAGGTTGTCGGATTGGTAGTCCTCCTCGTCGTCGAAGTGGACAGCGGCAGTGGAATGGCGAGACGATCGGAAATTGAAGTCGTATTTGCGGAAGGTGAATGCCGTGGTGAAGTCGGCGTTTAGGGGCCCGACTAGAGTTTGCACGAGCCGGAGCAGGCGCAGCGCGGCGTTGGCCTGGTCCCATTTCTCGCGGGAATGCGTGCGAGTGGTAAAGACTGGGTGGATGGAGATGGTGGCGGCCACAGCGAGGTGTGGTGCTGATGGGATGATGACCGGAGCGAGAGGGTCGGAATAGGACGCGCTGTTACCGATAATGGAAAGAAGAAAGGTGTAGGCTTGGGTGAATAGTTGCTCTTCGTAGTACGTTTGAACGTGCTGGGCGAGTTCGAAGGGAAGAAGTTTTGATGGTCGGTATGGTCGCCCCAAAGTGGTGCTAGAGAGTGGTTTGTGGGAGGTTTGGGTTGCTGGAGGGGATGATAGCGGTGATGAGGGTAATTGTGCCATGGCTCATTTTTCTCCGGTCAAAACACTTTGGCGAAGGGATAGTTACGATATAGCACGTGTACGACAACACTTTGAACGTGCTCGAGACTAGGCGCTGTCATCACTGGCGGCTCCTGGATTTGTTGTCGCAAGATTTGGGTGAGGTTGCGTAGGCCACTGGAAGATACTCCGTAGTGGCCAATGGGGTTAAAGGGAATAAGGCTCTCTAGGCTTGCTCATAACGGGTTAGGCGCGGCTGAGCTTGAAATAAGCTTAACTCTATAGGGACCGCTGGTTAACTTGTCGCCCATCACCCTTTCAGGAGAACTGCCGAGGTGCATATCAAACGCCTGGTTCGGACAGCACCTTGTGAACATGGACTCTCTTGACTTGGATCCGGACATACTGTGCCCGTTTCTTGTGCTTTCAAATCCGAGCCATGATTCTGAAAGAAGTCTATGATCTCTGCAGTCTTGTTCCCAGTTCTTCTCTGGCCTGTTCGCACATCTTGGCTACGTCGACCTCTCCAATGATTCCGTTCTGCCTATTGATCTCGGCCTCGATCTTGGCAAAGTCCCTACCAACACCCTTCGCTCGCCACTCATAGCAGTCTCCGATATGTCGACTGGCCTGAACAAGCCAATTGCCTCTTTCTCTCCTTTCGGCATCGAACGTCGCAAAGACGGCCTCCAGATGCTGTGGCTCCTGGACATGTTGATCAGCCAGCAGCTCCGCGAGCACTGCGCTGTCCTCGATGCAGAGTCCCGCTCCGGCACCATGATGTGGGCTTGTAGCATGTGCGGCGTCTCCAGATATGCAGATGCGGCCCTTATACATAGTCGATACTGGATGCTCACCAAGGTCAAAGATAGCCCACTGGAAACATGGTTAGACACGATCATTCCTCGGTAATCTTCAATTTGACTTACCACATCCAGATCTGGCTTCGTCAATTTCAACAAGTTAATGACCTTGGAACCGTATCCAGTGAAGTCGCGGAGGGCGTCTTCGCGCTTCGCCGGCCTCGTCAGCTTGTTGAAATCAGGCCACTCCTCCGGCGATGTTCGAAATGCGACAATGTTCAGCGTTTGACCATGGTTGACTGGGAAGGTCAAGACGTGACCATCAGGGCCCATCTGTCACGTCAGTCACTGGGTGGTCACTAACTGCTTCGGAGAGGGGGAAACCGAATGCCACTTACGTGCATGCACGAATTCTGCGCCAGTTCTTCTCCAACAGCCTCAATGGCCTTGTCCATAGGCACCAGGCCTCGGTAGGCGTACTTATGCGTATACACGGGATGCGCAGAAGGATGATCCCGACCGACAATGATCTTCCTGACAGTTGACTTGATTCCGTCACAGCCGATAACCGCATCAGCTTCGGCGGACGTACCGTCCTCAAACCGCATGACCAGCCTCCCGTGGCCGTTGTCCTCTTGAATGTCTTTCAGTCTCTTTCCGAAACGAGCGATCTCTTTGGGCACCAAATGCACCATCTCGTCCAGATACCGCGCGCGATGCACACCATTCTGGCCAATGCTGGTCTTGATGGAGAACGCAATCTCAGGGGCGGCCTTGCTGCCTTCGGATGAATCTTCAAGGCCGTTCAGATAGTCGAACCAGACCTTTTGCTTTGACGGCCATAGATTCCGGGTGCAGATTTTCTCAAACGCATCGTAGACGCCCTCGTGGCATACCTTCATTGCCTGGAGGGCATTGGGGCTGAAAGATACGCCCGCGCCGATTTCCCCGAATTGCGGCGCCTGTTCGTAGATGGTCACTGGCACCTGGCGGTGATGCAACGCAATAGCTAAAGTCAGCCCAGCGATACCGCCGCCAATGATGGCGACTTCGAAATTCTTGGACTTGGACATCTTGGTTGAGGTTGCAGGTCGGTCTGTTGGTGTCAATTGTTTTACTATCTTGGAAAGCCTCTCGTTGCTGGACATGGTCTGGAGCACTCGGATGTATCACAACACTGAGAGCGGCGGGAGCTTTTTATATGCAGCTCGTGTCAAGGTTCTCGATCCGACAGCTCCAGGCATACGAGGCTGAAAGTCATACTATCATTTGAGTGGTCGAGAGCAGGTGATTCATGTCTGGTTGGCGGTGCTTGGTTTAAGCCGTCATTACTTTTCGGGATGTCGTGGTCTTGCCGAGGTCGGATCCCGACCTCCCTCCCGACCGTCGGATCCATTCCGATCGTACTTGGACATCGATCAAGACTCTTGGGTGCTAATCAACACCGGCATCACCGACCATTCGCTGCTTCTGGGTCGCGCAGTGGGATATACTACAGGCATCCGGGGGATGTCTGCCGCAAAGCCCTGGGGAGATGTGAAAATAGCGGTGTTCTATGCCTCAAAGGGGCTACGCCTACGGAGTACTCGGCCTGTCGGACAGGAACCGCGTCCAATTCCACATTCCAGTTCCCCTTGACAACTACCTCGCGCAACATAAGTCTCAGAGCAGATCCTGAGGCGAAGAGCAATCACTAGAAGTACTATTCAATTGATAGAAGAAGATTACACAGTCGAGTCACAGCATACACTCCGGAATTCCATACAGTCGAGGAACAGTAGCCTTAATGGCCGCTATCGAGAATCCGGGCAGGAGTCATGATCCAACTCGATCATAGAGGGCATTTCGAAGAACCAATAATTTGGTGCATTCGATACAAAGTTGTATCGCAAAGATGGTCTGTCGTCTCCGCTGATAGATCTACCATCACAACGAGATTAGGCCTTCTTGCCACTGTTTCGCCTTACGATCCTTTTCTCTTTTGCGTGAGAGCTCAACGTTGGCGCTCGTACCACTAAGCTGTGTCACTGTTTCATGAAGGGCATTTACAATGACTTGCAACCTTGACCTATTGGAGAGGCTGTTGGCCGAGAACATTGAGGATTTTGCGCTCGAGAGTTCATTCCGGTAGCGTGAAAGCCGGGTTTTCGTGTCGTTAAGCATGTCCAAGATTGTCTCAGTTTCGAAGTAGGCAGTAGTCATGAGTTTGTCCCGCATATCATGCAGCGGACTTTTCGTGTTCCAAAGTTTGAAAAGAAATCCTTGTTCGCCAATCAGTTTGTCGAGAAAGACACGGCCTGCGTTCATACGTTGTCCCAATTCGATGCCCTTGCTGTGAGCCCCTCCAATAGTCTGTCGGCATTGGTCGATGGTTTCGATCAATTCGAGGACTTGGCTGTCAAGGGTAGTGAGAAGTTGATCGAGCAGCCTCGCAACATGGTACGTCTTATACCATGACAAAAGTCGGCTGGGGTTCGTGGCAAGGATGGAATGTAGATGTTCTTCTGTGACGGCTAGGTTGCTGATCATCATTCGAATGATGCGATCTGTGGCCAGCGAGACCTTGTAGATCTCATCACCGGAATCGTATAGACCTTGGCTGTAGTTCGACAGCAACGTGACGGCGGCAGCTTTGTTGGGGAAATCGACACCACTAAGCTGCAACAAATTTTGCTGCTTGCTGAGAGAGATCGTTGCGAGTTGGAAATGGTTGCAGTGAGGGATGAGAAGTTCGGACATAGCACCCAAGTGACCCAGCTCAAAGGCAGTGCTGTTGAGAGCATCGTGTACCGTCTTCGTTGTTGGGGGCTCACAGGGAAAGCCCAACCACTGCACCACACCCATAGCGATGGGAGAGCTGCACAACAAAGAACCACCCAGGGAGGAACCTGTGCGGAGGATGGCGGTGCTTGCTACACCCCACGACTTATGGACACCATTGATAGCTCCGAAAGCTGCGCAACACAATGCCAACACCAAGCACTTGAGAATGATTTTGTTAAGGTGAGGGCTTTGCAGCATGTTTGTTAATGCAGCGAGGCAGCCGTCGAGTACTTGACCGAATATTTCCAGAGTGCCGCTGAGAAACGGAGCACGATGCGCTTTTGTGCCCCCATTGAAGGTCTGCGATCCGAGATACTGAGATGATTCTAGAGAAGGATTGTGTTCAAGTTCATTCTCTTCAACATGATCCACAGGAGGTCGCGGGGTTTCAGGAGCCTCTGTAGAGGTCAGAAGGGTCTAGGAAGTCTCTGTTAGAGTCTGAGGGTCTTTCTCAATGTCGTTGGGACAGACTTGAGATCGTGTGCGATTCCTGAGATTGGCCTTGGAAGGACTTCTGGTCGGAATGGATACCCCGGTCGCAACATCAACGGCGTGAAGTCGACCCCGAGTAGTGTCCTCAGAGCTGGTATCGACAACGTTCACTGCCATTGAGTTTGCGTAATCGTTACCTTCGCTGACATTGTTTGTCTGACTTTGCAGTTGGTGCGGCTATGTTGTTGCTGTTGTTTGTCAATGAACGTCGCCAAGCTCGCTGGAATTTGGTCTCTTGTCTGGCATTCCTGCCCTGGAAGACTGTCCGAACTTCATGCGAGAGGTGCGATCATGGAGCAATTGAGGTCTTCGAGTGACTGTCTTGCTGTTGCGAAGCAGTGTTGGACGTTACGCAGGCCGACGCCAGTAGCCTAGTATGCGATGAGTCCAACCCCGAGGCCATGATCGCCCGATTGACAGTTCATGCCAGTTTCAGTCGGATATGAGGGGGTAGGGAAAGATGCCACAGAAGTACAAACCTGTCGTTGTCGCATCCAAGGACGTGCATCTCTAGAGGATTCGGATCATTTTTTCAGCTGTTTGTCGGCTTCGTAAGTCTCGATCAGCATAAAACTGTAGTTCGGGATTGGGTTTAATTCGAGCCAGCTCGTGAAGTCACCATGATATCAAGGAACGCCAAGAACCGTGAATTGAGTCCCTCTTTTGCAAAAAGATAATCAACCCAACTCATTTCTGCAAGGCACAAACAAAAATCCCAAGTGTCCAGATTGTCTGAATACAAGTCTCAGGAGAGCAAAAAGATTGCCGTGGCGGCACCCGGAATCGAACCGGGATCGGATCGGAGTTGAGAGGTATTACGAAGAACATAATCCTCAGCCACAACGATACATGCTGACCATTACTAGAAACCATGTTTAGCCAGGACGTTCAATTGGCAATGTTGGAGAGATAAACTAACCACCATGCCACCGCCTGGGTTGCGACGGAAATTGAGCGACTTGGATAAATATAATGAGAAATTCTGGTGCGGGGCTTGTGCATTAGCGCTGAGCATGGTGGAGTGAGGTGACGACAACGACAGGTCAACCGAGGCTCTTAGACCATGAGTGCTAGTCAGACTACGCTATCTTAGGTAGCTATGCTTGCTGAACAAATAGTGTTTGATGGATATGAAACAGACAACGGTGACAGACCTTCGAAAAGCCATGCAAGTTTGTCTGAGAATCTCTGTGCTTCTTCTCTGTCTCGCATGTTCTGATGAGGAACAAGAACAAGAAATACAGTGCTCAAAGTCCCATAGCCTCGGATTTTCGTGCTCCTTCCACCCCGCTCAACCACCCGACTCGATCCTTGACAAATTGCTCGATTTGCGGCTTGAGCTTGGTTTCGTGCAAAGTGAAATCGTCGACGGTACCAATTCGTAGGATACTCTTGCCAGGAAAAGCCGCACCGACACGGTACATGAGTGTGCCACAAGTCGAACAGAAGTAATTGGTCATCATTTTGCCGGAAGCAATGGTGCGTGACTGTCCGAAGGTTTTCAGATTGTCTTGACCGCGGAGGTGTTTGAGGTACTTGTCGTCGACAGTGAAGTTGCTCGCAAACATGGAAGCCGTGATTTTGTGGCAATCGGAGCAATTGCAAACGAAAGTGTTCACGAGACCAGGTCCCTGAGTGGGCTGAAGAGCGGAACAGTATCAGCAGATGTCGAAGCATGGAATATCACAAAGAACTGGATGCAGAGTTGGACAGGTCCGAAGCGAACTTACGAATGCAAGCTGTACGGCACCACAAAAGCAAGTGGCCGTGGCTTCATCTTCCTTTGACCAGCCATCATTGGCACTACTGGCCAAAGGAAAGTATGGCTTCGACTTGTCGGCGGCAGCGGCCATAATTGCGTGAGTTTGCTTTGGTATATTGATAACAGAGTGGACGAGGTTATGTTGTTCGAGTGTCGAGAATACAGTGAGTGAGGTAGTCGGTCCTCCGTCTGAGACACGGTGCTTAAGGGGATTTTATACTGAATTACCTCAGGATCTCCAAACTTAAAGTACTCTTACCATTGGCATCATAAGCATAGGAAGATTCAGGCCGCGGATGGTCATGCAGAGTGTCCTTGCCATTAGCATGAGCCAATCCCAGCGATGGCTAGTAAGCAACTACATCTTGCTTTGTCAAAGCCGACCTTGGGAAGTGCAGCTCCTCATTTATTGCATCAAAGGAGCGGTCTTTCATAGTAAGCACCTGTAGAAGGGTCCAGAATCGCGTCAGCCCGGTGTTGATGCGGCTGGGCGACTTTGATATCATGCAGAGCGTTACCATCTCAGGCATCGTCCCAGGTAGCACTAACCGCTATGGGTGTGTCCTCATTCCCGAGACTACCTGTGTAGGCGAGACATTGCGCCCTAAGCGAGGTAAGCGAGGTTAGCGAAGAGCTCATGATGGCCCCTTCGAGCAGGCTATCCCTATCACAGAGAAACGCTCGGCTTGTTTGCAAAACATGGAGACCTGCCTCAAGGATTATGAACTTTGCAAAGACTGGCTTGATGGTTGTAGTTGTATAGGAAAAGGGTTAGGGGGTGACAAGGCTGTGACTTCTATCCCGCAGATCTTCGGGTTCCGCTGCGAAGACGAGTAAGAACTGAGCGTAGCTTCCCCCAATCTATGCTGTGAAACCATCTTAACCATTGCTGAAGAGAAACGGGCACGCCAGTGAGCGAAACCAGGGTATCAAAATGTCATGATGGGTGGGAAGGCCTTTGAAGGACACCTACTAGGAAGGCTATCTCGGGTCGGTCTGTTGTGTCCCACGAGTGAGTGCAAAGGTGAGAGGGAGGCTCGGAGGGTAGTAGGCAAGTAGAGATGTTGAGTCATTGTAAAAGCGGCACGACTAACTTAGTTAGTGGTGAATCGCGTGAATCGCACGTGTATCGGCCAAGGACTTAAGACTTCCCCGGATTTCTCATATGCGAATATCTGTCCTCGACAGCCTACCTACTAACCAGCGTGCTATCTTCCATAGCGCCAGAGAGTCTATGGCATGCTGACTCTTCATTCTCACATCTCCCCCAAGTGAGACCGTTACCTTACCTCTCTACTGTTTACGCCAGGAACAACCGCAGAGATGTCCTCCCCTGCGCAGAAAGTGTCTCTCTACTCAGTCAATGGTACGTTTACCCGACTTTCCCCCCTCCATGATCGTACCACTCTACACAGTAGACCATGCTGACTCTCGCAGACCTCAAGAATGCCACCGACGACGCCCTCGCACCTTACCTGACCACCCTGCCCAAGCCATATACCTTCAAACAGCAACACTACACGACCAACATCCGCCTCATCCTAGGCTACACCGCAGTCATAATCGCGGGCGTCTTATTCTACGCGGACTACAAACTCGGCTGGGACGCGACGAAAGCGTACACCGGACCAGCGTGCCTCGCATACTTCGTGCTCAACAGCGCATTAACATACTGGATCTGGGCTGTCGAAGCGGGCACCGTCTTCGTCGGGACGAGAGAGGGAGGCCAGAAGGTTAGAACAAATGCTCAATACCCCCTTATTCAGTTACATTCCGCTTGCCTGGTTCTCATGCTGACAAAGGTGACACCCCCACAGTTGAGGTTGAGATCGTCCACTCAAAAGTACAAACCGACGTACAAGCTCAAAGTCACCTATGAAGCACCCTCGGGAAAGAAGTGGGAGGACAAAGAAGTCGAGGGCTCGTTTACACAGTGGTTCAACACGTACGGGTACTTGCAGAAAAAAGAGCTATACAGCTGGTTGGCAGAGAACATCGAGGTCTTAGGCGTTGCGCAAAAAGAAGGCAAGGCAAAGATCGAGGCAGCGCCAGCGCCATCGGCAGCAACGATTGACGACGCGACCCTTGCAGCCATTTCAAGCCCGGAAATCATGTCCTTCTCATCAAGTGCCGATGCATCGCCAGCGACACCCTCGACCACGAAGAAGGGCCGGCCAAAGAAAAAGACTTGAAATGAGTCTTCAGTGGAAATTGGCAGGGAAAAAGAAGGCACCAAAGAGACCTCCAGGACGCATACACCCTAGCATACGCCCAGTAAGCGTGGATTGTACTCCGAATCCCACACCCCAAGGCCGCCGACGGTCGTGGAACCCTCAGCAAGATACCTCACCTCACCCACCCCAGTGTAGATACAGTCAACGCCATACCCTGAGCCTTGGAGTGGATAGCGTCAACCGCGTACTCCAGCGCACAGAACCCGCCATGCAGCAAAATGTGCCATGGAAGTAGTCTCGCGCTGATTCCACGACCTACGTCAGAACCGCGGCCCTGCGATGGGGGTTGAAGCCAATGGGTCGGTTTATGAAAGGCGTTGCGAGATGGTCAGATCGCCATCCTGTGATGGAGGCTGTCTGGTCTTCCCGCCCCGGGTCATCTAGATATTGGCCAGGATGGGAATCCGGCAGGCTGATGAAGGCTTCATTCAGCCCTTCGACTGTCTTCAAGACTGCCCTTAGTTTACGTATGAACTCAAGCAAAATGCTGGGTAGATGTCAGTCTCAGAACCATTGGACTCTCTTTACCATGCTTGTCGTATAAGCTAAGCTCTCAATGTCGCTAGATTTGAGGAGCCATCCCTTCCTTAATTCTCTATCTTTTCATCATTCACCATTCACCAATCGAAGCTAATTCGGAGTCTCCACACGAAGCACACCTATCCTATTTGCATCCCTTTTCACACATGACTCATGAACAGCAGGGCACCCCTTCTTCCCGGTTGGATTGCTCTCAATGCTCTCACGACAAAACCGAAGCAATTGCTCCCGACAAACCCGCCTCATCCGTTCGAACAGAAACCTTGACCGTGACGCCAGACTTTGCCGAAAAGACCATCTTGACCTGCGCAGCAACACGTCCCCCTGTAACAGACTTGCCGTACAGCTTGAGCGTATGCGTGGTGTTCGACAAGACCACGTCCGTACCTTCGAGTGGCTGTAAAGACATTGTTTGAGCGAGTTGTTCCGTTGCATCTATACAATCACGTGTTAGCACAAAACACCGATCCAGCCCTCGTTGGGTTGGGGATGGTAACTCACCTGCCAAACTCTTGACATTTGCTAATTGCAAAGTCTCACTTGCTTCCTCGCCATTAGCTCCCGTCCCCTCCCATATATGATCAAAGCTTCCAGCAAAAGCCGGCGACACGAAGTCGGCACCTGTAAGCTCCAAGTTCTCGACCTCGTATTCGTCGTCGTAACCAGCCTCTTCAGCCTCGCCTGTCGTTGGATCGATCTCTTTGCTCGTGAACTTGAGGACATTGCCGAACGTCGTTGTAGGGAAGGACTGCTCGCCTCCTAGTTTCTTGAAGGCGACATAGACCACCCCTGGCTCGTTGGTCTTGAGGGCAGTTGCCGGGATGATGAACTCCTCTTCTAAGGTTGGCTCCTCGTCTTCCGACGGTGCCGCCAGCATCGTGACGTTCTCGATCACGGTCTGATCCAGTGTGTTCTTGATGTCGTACTGAATGACGACATGCTCCTTGAAGATATGTTTGACAGCAGAAACGACATACTCGGCCTCGCTCTCCGTAAGCTCTACAACAGAGCTGGACTTGAGCACCGGCCCATAAGCGGCAAGCTCGGGTATCCTGGAGAAGATCTCGGTGTATTTCTGAGCAGCAGCCGCTGCTGACTGGCCCTCTACGGCACCATTGGCCTTGGGCTTGCTAAGGCCTGTACTCGGTGCCTTGAGCGTTGGGGTAGCAGTGGTTAGTTTCTTGGTTCGTTCTTCGGCCAAAGCTTGTTCGTGTGAAACGACTGGAACAGAGCTGACGTCGAAAGCCTTGCTGAAAATCGACTTGTCATCCGAGGTAACGTACATGACAAGCTTGTGTTCAAACGTCGATAATGAGAACATAGAGTCGTTCTTGATGAACCGTTCGGCAACGTCGTCCTCTTCCTCCATCAATCGCAGATTTAACGCAGCTCTGTCTCTTACTTCATCATCGGTATCGTCCAGGCATCTCGTCAACAGGACTTTGACGCTCTTCTTGACTTCAGGATCCTTCTGGCCGACGCCGAACTTGGCAAGGGCGGTCACTGCCGCAGCCCGAACTAGAGCATTTTCCAGCACAACTCGATTGTAGATGTAGCGGATGTATTTTGTGGGTTGTGGCGTCTTTGGTCCCTCAACGCCAATCAAATGTAAGATGCGAACAGCCAGCTTCGTAAATTCGCAGTCCTCGATAAACTCGCATAGATGTGACAGCGTCTCCTCTTTGCTTCCTGGTACGAATTTGATCAGGTCAAACATGCTCTCTACAACAGCACGCTTGAATTCGTAGCCTCCCTCATCACGAAGGATGCCACTCAGGAATGTAAGCATGCCAGCCTGCTTGCTGGGGAATTTCATACACAGAGTTCGGATAGCTTCAACAATCGTGATCTTGAACTCATCTGTGATTTCGGTCATGAAGCCAGCTATTTGCTTCATCAGGCGGTCAACGCTTGCTTCATTGCCAGTCTTCAGGAGAGTTGTGATTGCGAAGGTGGCGATGCTTCTGTTGCTATTAGAGATCAAAGCTTCGATGTCGGGGTTGGCGGAATGAACGGCCTGTGGTTTGAAGGACGCGAAAGCATGAAGAATGCGGATGGCCGCAAATTTGGTGACCGCTCTGGGCGAAGTCAAGAATGACTGAAGGACGTGGATAGCCTGTGCTGCTTCGGCGTCAGTCACATCTGGCACGTTGCAGATGGCCTTTGCTGCTTCAAAATTGACCATCTCGCTCTTGTGCCGTAGCCAGGTATCCAGCATCTGCATCATGGGTTTTCTGAGACTGGGGTCTTCTTCTGCAAGTCGTGCTGCTAATCGGACGAGCATCATGACCCCTGCGGGACTCTTGACAGCTCCAGCTGCGCCATATTGTTGCACCATCTTGACCAAGGCCATTCGGTCATGCGACCGCATTTGGTACAGCAGGCCAATTGCATGATACTGGTTCATGTAGTTTGTGTTGGCGGCTGCGAGAGAGTGCTGAGAGCCGGTCGAGAAGCTCAGAAAGCCTCCGCCAGACTTGGATGAAGACGCTGCCTCCTGAGTTTCACTCTGCCATCTTTTAACCACGTCTCTGGCGATCGGGAGGAGATGATAGGAGGACACCAGTGCGGCCGAAGAGACTGCTGGGGACTTATCGACAATGGCGGTCTTGATCAGCCGTTCAATGCCCTGGACTGTCGTTGCGTCTATAATCCTGCAGAGCGCCCGGATAGAGTTGGCCTTGTAGATGATCTCGCTCCCAACCGTCATGTCTTTCATGATAATACTGGTAGACATTATCACATCTTCAGCGGTATGAGCCAGCTCTTTCAGGATCAAATACACCATCTGACGCAGAGAGGGGTCCTTGTTCTGGAACAATTTGGAAATGCCGAAAAACAGAGTCGTAGCTTCGTTCGTAGGGAATTTCTCGCCGGTGAAGAGGAGTACAGCGAGTTTGGTGAGTAGAGTCCGACATCTTCGCGGGGATATGGGAGAAGAGTTGAAGAGTCGAGCTGAAGTGCGGTCAGTTGGTTTGCTGCGGAAAGCCCAAGGGGAACCCAGATATACCATCTTGGAAAACAGAAGTCCGATCCAGCTTGAAGCCGGAATGGTCGGCATCCTCGTCCTTCTTTGCGTAACTCATTGCGAATCTGGTCCCACGTGTATGCTGGTTGTCAGTCCGGGTTCACGAATATTGAGGATGCCCTGGGCACAACGAGGAGAGTAAGCGGTCTGATTCGTGCACTACCGCAGGATCATGTCGTGGAGAACGAGAGGAAGGAAGACATGTATGTTAAAAGGAGAAGTCGGCGCGTGAAGTCGCTGTCGTTTTGTCAACAAGAGGGAAAAGTGTCAACTGAGGCCGTTGCAAGTCGCAGGGGGATGTCAAATGGTGTCCTCCCAAATTCATTGTGGAGTGCGCCATCAAGCCACAGAACAGGAAAAGGGCATGCCTGACCAAAAGAAATCTTCCAAAAGGCCTCGATATATAGTGGCCACTCGACTGTCAGACAGTGAATTTTAGTTCACATATGTCCTTCTCACTTTGCTTTAAGTATTCTTGGGCATTCTTGGTGCCTGAGAAGTGAGAACACAGCCGCAAATCCATACAGGATCTCTTTTCACCGGAATATCCTTTAAATTCTATTCAAGATGGATATGCCCGATATGCCAGTCAACGTCCCAATCGACAATCCTGACGCCGACACAGAATGGTAAGCCAGCCCAACCAGATTACGAACAACGCCGCCACAAGCGAACATAAGGTACTTTGATATTGACTGTCTGCTACCAGGAACGACATTCTGCGCAAACACGGGATCATTCCCGAAAAGCCAAAAGACCCGGAGCCAATTATTCAGGAAGCCCTTCTCGAGGCGGCCCGCAAAGCCCACGAGAACCGGCTCGAGGACAAAGACCTCGGTGAGCTCGCTGATCTCGAGGACGAAGAAGACGAGGCTTTTCTAGAACAATACCGCCAACGTCGCCTCGCCGAGCTCTCAACGCTCCAGAAGAAAAGTGTCTACGGCCAGGTCTATCCGCTTCAGAAACCCGACTATGCCCGGGACGTTACCGATGAAAGTTCCAAAGCCTTCGTGCTGGTCCACCTGACTTCGTCTCTGGGAACGAACGTCGAATCTCGAGTTCTGACAGAAATCTGGCGTGAAGCGGCAGTCAAATACGGCGACATCAAATTCTGCGAGATCAGAGCAGATCTGTGCATTGAAGGCTATCCCGAACGCAACACGCCGACCATTCTGATCTACAAGGACGGAGACATCAAGAAACAACTCGTGACCCTCGCTCAGCTGAATGGCCCGCGAACGAACCTGAGGAATATCGAGCAGCTTCTGGTGGAAGTTGGCGCGGTCAAAGAGAACGACATGAGGCTGAAGCGGAAAGACAGCGATGAGGATTTCAGCAACAGCAAGAACGTTGCCGACGATGATGATGATGATGACTGGGATTAATAGCTATGCTCTATGATAGCCTTCCTAGGCTGTGTGAAGACAGCCCGTCATCGGGCCATTGGCCAGACACGCAAAAAGCCAATCCGCCATTGAAGCTGGACGCCATCTTCCACGGAAACCGGGCCTGACTCACAGATTCGACTGCCCATGCAGGAAGCGACAGCTGCTACTTACAGTCCGGGCTCGACTGCAGACATGTCGACCGCAGAGGCGACGACTCGACCCCTAAAGTTTGTCCATTGACAAAGGGACTATCTAGCCTCATGGATCAGACGACTTCCGGGGACAACTTGTTCCCGCTGTCTTGAGTCTTGACTGTTGATCTATCCTTTGTGCAAAGGTGCTCGCGAAGCCGGAGACTCCCAAAAATGAAACAGGTGGTTGAAGCAGCACTTCGGTACTGTGGGTGTTAGGCGGACAACAAGTAGACCCGCAGGTCTGTCGAATCCCCGAAAGCGCTTGAGAAAGGAACGGTTCGGGGTTCCTGAACAAAGGTCTCGTTTGTTTGCTCGCAATATCGGCGCAAGGGCGTAAAAGTCACGCTCCTACGTGTTGTCAAACGATCCAAGGATCAGCGGTTATGAGCGCAAAGAGTCATGTAATTACAGAGGACACAAGATGTTCGTGAGGATACAATGGACCTGAACGGAAGTTGAGGTGCACTTGATAACAATGAGAAGTGAGTCTTGCCCTTGGTGAGATTTGACCTTTAGGGAGGCCATTGCGTCCATTGCTTTAGTAGATTGCGTTGGTGAGGATGTACCACTGACTGTCGGGTTGTTTCTATGGCGAAAAGGGAGCGTTTTTGGCCATTTTGGCCCAAAATCACAGCCTGTATTTCGACACTTCGACACCTTCACCAGCACAGTCGACCTTTAGTAAAATACGGGGCAAAAATCGCTCATTTTCCACCACCACCATCCCAGCTTTCACGTATGGTCGTCGGGTGAGCCTCCTCTGGTTTCGCATGTTCTTGAAAGCCCTCAAGAAAAGCTCGTAAACGAAAGCCGCAAGGAAGATTGTGCAGATATCGGCTCTAGTCTGATTGTTCATGACATGTTATGCTGGGACATCTCAATGCTAGAGACAGGATTAGGCCGCGTCCCCAAAAGTCCCAAGGTTGCTGTTCCAGGGTGTGTTGGAAGCTGCCCGCAAAACATGCAAGTATAGGCACAATTCCTTAGATGAACAAGACACACACACCAAAGTCTCAGATGTCAGATTTCCTCCTGTTTGATCCAAAGTCCAAAACCCCCCCTCAATGCGTGATACTCCAGAACGCCTCGCTCAACCGGAAAGGTACAAAGTCAGCAGCAGTCAAATATCCTAATCTCGGATCATTTCAGATCAGCTCGTCCCTCCCACCCGCCACAGCACTCTCACTAATCGCCTGCCTCACATCACTCTCCAAGAAGATCGGCCCCTGCCCGTCACACCGCGCCATCTTCTTCAACCTTTCACACACGTCGCCAACGTCCACCAGGCCCTTACGAAACAGTTCATGCGCCTGAATATAGTCCCACGTCGCGCCCATGCCGAGCAGCTGCTCGCCTGTGTCATCGTCGATGGTGATTGTCCTCATAGTCCCGAAATGCGCGTACTTGGACATGGCTTCCGCTCGAGACCCCAAGCTACTCGCTGGCGACCGCGTCTTCACGGGAAAGTCGGTCGGCACGTATCCCAGGGGGCCGACCAATTCGTCAGGCTCTTCCAGGAACGGCGTCGGACCGTTGGAAGCGGCACCCGACGTCGCCCGCAAGATCTCGTTCTCAGTAGCAATCTTTGCGAGTTCGCGGCGTAATCTTTCGTTCTCGCCGTTCAATGTAGAGGATTGGGTTTGCAATGTCGTGAGTTTGGCTTCGAGGTCTTTGACGTGCCTCTCCTTCCGTTCTCTGAACGCGCGTTGCCTGTTGCCATCGCATTAGCACCCCACAATACCGATAACGGAGATGATACTCCTTACGCAGCCCGATTTTGCGCCTTCCGCCGACTCTGTTGCGGTGTCAATATGTCCTTCTCCTCGCTGCTGCTTCGGCCGACTCCTGGCTCTTCTAGCGGTAGTTCTGTGACTGTGTCGGACATTCCCTTCGAGTCGACTTCGGATATGGACATCATGGAGTCATGGCGGGTTTCGAGAGGAGGAGATACAGCGCTCTGCTGGTGCGGTTGGGCGAGGAACGTAGAAGGATCATAGTGGAAGTTTTGCTGGAAAGCAGCAAACGCTGCGTCGTATTGTTCCTAACTCAGTGTCAGATACGGGCGGGACAAGGACAGTTGAGTACCCACGTTCGACGAATTAGGATTGAAGTCGTCCAGTTGAGGAGTGTGGGTGTTGCTCGGCGTCTGAGGTAGTCCAAAGAATTGGTAGGGTTGAGGAGCAGAGGTGAAGTATGAGAAATCCATCATAGACCTCGTTGCACAGCCGGATGCCACCGGCCGCGGGTGTTGTGGGATCGAGAATGGTACTTCCACGATCGGATATCGTTCGAGGGTTTCTCAGGATATATCACGTTTAGTCACTCGGCCAGCGACCGCAAATATTTGCGCTCGAGTCTCCCTGCGATTGAGTTGAGGTGTCTATGCTCTTTATAATGCAGTGTAATTGTGATGTGGAATTCCCTTGCAGAGGTGCACCTTGGTGAGTCTGCCGCGAGGTCATTCAATGGCCATTGCAGGTCGAGTCCGGATGGTCATAGGTTCGCACCTAAGCGTAAGACTAGACGAGGAAGAGGCTTTGACGAGTGGTCAAGTTTTGACGACGCATCTTCGGCGTAGGATCGGCTTCTCGTAGCGATGTAGAACAGACCGTTGGCAACGCGAAAGCTGGGGGGCCACCAGATACGCCCAGGGGGTATGAGAAGTAAACTATGGCCGTTGCGGGAAGGGTTAACGAAGTCAGAAGGATTCAAGGTGATCGGCGAGGATTTCTCCCAACTAAAGCTTGGTTAATTACTCCGTACCTACGAGTAACTCACAAGTACGAGCTACCACAGTAGGTGATTAAGCCGATGCGGAATTGATGCCAATCAGCCGTGTGGAGGGGGCCATCACCATTCGACCATCAGACCATCAGGCCATCATGGGCTGCCCTGCGCTGTCAGAGCAGTCAGGGTCTTCGTCTCTACCGACCTCTATCGGCAGCACATGTTCTCGCCCTCCACAATAATGCGAGAAGGAGCCGTATGAAACAAGGGCACCCCCAGGTACGCTGTACTCCCTCCGGTCTACGCTCCGTACTATGTTGTTGTGTCGACAAACGCAGCACTTGCCTTCGAAAGGAAATCTAGGGAAGGAGAATAAGGCTGTTGTCGTCTTTGCCGCCTCTACTCCGTAGATCTCGAGATAACAGCCAGCAGCACGTTTGTCAGGGTACGAGTACCACCAGGATCTGCAGAATGCTCGAATCCCAGGGCGAAATGATCATACCACAGTAGCCTTTTCCCGCGACAGGGTCCCTGCAATCACGCACGCCTCCATCTGCAACTGCTGCCGCTCGTGCACAAGTCACGTCAAGTTCAAGCCTGAGTAAGCGATCTCAGAGGCGCTTGGTGGGCCCTCCGGTGCCGTTGAGGCGTTTCTCAGAGCCTCCATCTTCAGATCGTCGACAAAAAGACTCCCCGCCATGCCCGCCCTTATGGAACCTGTCCGTGCCGCGTTGGCAGATCTTTTCTCCCCATCTTGAGCACACCTTGGGTTGGGGCATCTGACCGCCAGGAGAAAGCAACGTATGATCGGCCCCCAGCTTTTGACGCAGCACTTACAGTACGACCCTCATGGTAGTCGGTCGACACTTGCGCAAGTACATAAGCACTCCCCCTGCCTGGGCGGCTTGGGCCAAGTTGGAACAGGACTTGCAGAAACCAAGAGGTAAAGAACGGTCGAGAACAGGAGACTAGGCGAGTGGATGTTTAAGCGATTTGGGGGCCAACAACGTGGTATCTCAGTCACCAGTCGCTGAAGTACTGTAAGCGGGACGGCTCCCCTTCTCACTGATGTTACCCAGGATTATGCGCGGCATTCGCCAGATGTCTTGGTTGCAGACGCTGATATCTCGGTGTCGGCGTCCGAGGCCTATAGGAAAGGTCACATTCATTGGACGGGAGAGAGGAGACAGGTTTTCCTCTTTCGCGATTGTCATTCAACCTGCCGCTTCCGGACAATGGGCGCAGTGAATCTCGAAGTCGTTTCGAAACGATAAATCCGAACCCTGCATATGCACTTTCAACCTAAGGACAGGGATATGTCTTGACACACCGGTCTGTCCTCTTGACCTCCTGGCGGCATTTCTTCCTGCTCACACGGAAGTGGTCATCTCAAGCGGAAGCGATTTAACTTAAATGAGCAGAGTTGGAATAAGAATGCTGCATGCTCGCAATCACGACGGACCCGGAGATTCCTAGGTCCATCCTCCCGGCCTTTTTCTTCGTACGACGTCGTGCTCTCATTCAATGAACATTCAGCAGGCAATCATCCCCAGAAGTCGCTCTCTGCCATCTTTTCCGCAGCACCTAAGCTTTGTCACATCGATTCATCAGTCAGTGTCTACCGGGTCCCAATCAGTGACCTTGAAGCAACTTTGTCAGCACGATTTCATGTCGATCACTCGGGGAGAAGACTGACCAAGTATTCATCAAGCCCATCCATTCTCCGCATGTCTTCATCTGCGATCTCAAAATGGCTAACATGTCCATTTGATTCTATTCGCTCTTTTGACACACTCTTCGGAAGGGGAATATAACCATGCTGAAGACTCCACCTCACCATCAATTGTGCGGGTGTGCATTGATACTTCTTTGACAGTGACACAATGGTGGGATGCTTCATGCGAAGGGCTCTTGCAAGAGGTGCATATGCTTCAACCAGAATGTTGTACTTCTTGCAGGCTTCGACGATGTTTGTCCGAGTATTGAATGCTGAGGATTGTCAGTCCCGTCGTTCCCGTGAGAAGGCAATTTGTGTTGGAGGGAGAACTCACGGTGTACTTCAATTTGATTCACAGCAGGCATTATGCGCGGCTTCGATGCAACGAGCTCATCCAGATGCTTGACTCCGAAGTTACTGACGCCTCCGATTTTGATCTCACCATCTTGAATGGCGTCTTCTACCGCTCTCCAACTCGAAAGTCGTGCGCTTTTCCCACCGTATGGACTGTGAAGCAGGAACAGGTCAATATACCCAAGGCCACTTGCCAGGACTGACTGCCTGATGGAATGTCGTGCGGTCTCATAATTAGTGTTGGATGCAAGCTTGGAGGTGAAGAAAATATCTTCACGGGTCAATCCGGCTGTGTTGGTAGCCTTGTCATTCAAGAAGGACAGAATAGCCTGGCCACAGTCTTTTTCATTTCTGTACATCTGAGCACTGTCAATGCCCCGGTACCCTGCTTGAAGTGCCCATTTGACAGCGGAAGCGGCTTCTCGTCCTGACATGAGATATACTCCCAAATGGATCTGAGGGATCGATAGGCCATTTGCAAGAGGGAGGCGCGTGGACAAGGAGAAGCTGTTTGGAGCCATATTGCCGTCGCAGTTCTCGAAGTGTTCAGTCTGGCTTCGACAGGAGTTCGTAATTACAGGAAGCGATAGAAGTCAACGTCCAGATGGCTGTCCAACACGTGAGGTTATAAAATAATCTCTTACTAAATACAAGTCGTGCTAGCCATGAAAGGATCTTGCGTCAATCAGACCGGAATAGTCGCCGAGTCGCATACTTAATGACGTTGGGGACCTAGGTAAGCGAGCCGTTTTCCAAAATAAGTGGCACACCGAAAACGCTGCCTTACACTGCGGCGGTTGCTAGATACAGTAGTCGACGCTCTATCGGGTAGCATAAGAGTTCGACTTATTCTCTAAGTGATTCTCTACATCATATATTTACGAAGGTAGACGCGACATAATGAGTCGATAGCTAGGCAATGAGATCCGGGGGTACGCTGTGCTAAGTAATTTGGTAACTGGCTCGGTAAGATCCCATGATGGTCCGGAGCATAAAGACCAACCCTTAGAGCAGCGAGACAGCCACTGACAGCAAAACCGTTGGCTTGATGGGTGAGTGACTGGCTGTCAAGTTGTCGTAGCATCGAAACTGATGCTGGTTGTTCGAAGTGGCTGGTGCTGTGACCCTCATCATCCCTATCATTGGAGCTCATTGCATGTCAGAGGAACTGCCACGGCTGCCCACAAGTGCCCATGTCTTCTTGGTCCCCCAAGCCACGGGCACCTCGGGTCGACGCCTGCTCCCTGTAAACTTCGTCTATTAGCCACGGCTAGTTTGATGGTCTGTCCGCGCGCTATGCAGCCAAGTCAGGCTTTTGATAAATTTGATCAAACAAATATATCTGGAGCTGGCCGGCTTCATTTCCTCCATCCTCCCCAGCCAGAGACTTTTAGGTCTCCAACCTGTCCTTGCTTCTGACTTGCGGACAGATACCTATGAAAGGTCACGAATAGACTGGTCACCTCTCACAAGTCCCCTTCCAACCCTTCAGACCCGTTCACCGCTTCGGCTCTGACCCCATAAGTCTCGGATCAGAGCATACAGCACGGAAACATCACACCATTGAGACTTTGCCCAAAAGCCTTGCCAGAAATGCTGCAATTCTCATAATGCAAGCATTGCAGCATCATGCTCGTGCTCTGACCGGATTTCACGGTCACTTGTCTGTCTACGCCTTTGCGCGTACTTATGCTTGTTGCTCCACCAGCCTTTGCGCGGCAGCCAGACACAGCGGCTTGAAAGCTCATTCCAGTTAGCCGACATGGATTTTTCATCGTCTTCCTCGGAGGCCGGCTCGTCAAGGTCTTTCCGTGACGCCAGGTTCACCGGAATAAACAGTCCCGCGGAGGGGTCGAACCGTGGCAAAGTACCGGAGGGTTCTGGCCAATTCGACATAATCGCATGGTATCCTAAACATCAAAGCTGTCAACGCTACTTCATAGACCACGCTCAGCACGAACCACTTGTTCAGGCTTTTGCCTCTTTCATCAACATCTTGCTCCCTTTTCAACGACAGCCGCATCCAGTATACAGCACCACCGGATCTCGAAGCGGCAAGGCAAGGCTGGATAAGGAAGCGGCACGTCCTAGCAGTTCTGAAGCGACAGCGGCAGCATCAGCTGTCTCTCTCATTCCATACATTCGGCGCCTGGTCGTCACCGGGATGGACGTGCCTCAAGTGTTGCATGGGTTCTTCGGCGACGACTGGAGGCCAGGCATTGGGCCACAGCGAGAGCAAGAGAGGCGGAACTACCTTTTTGCGGCAAAGAGCGGAGGCTGGGCATCCGTCAAGCGGGACTATGATATGCTGCCCTTAGAATCAGTGCCCTTCATGAGGCCACTGTATGACCCGACAGATGGCGAAATTGAAGCAGCCGAACGGACTTGGAGCGAATGGCTTGCCCTTGAAGATTGGATGGTTGGCTCAAGGGCGCCCGAGTAGTCATGATGAAGGCGGGCAGAACTGGTGTCCATTGCCTGTCGATACAACCATAGGCACGAAGCGTCTGTGTGGTCTCGTTCGTCCTGATTATTATTCGAAAGGATAGAGATTGTAATTGACTCGTGTTTCGAATGATCTCAGGCACTGCGCACAATCACATTCGTTTCACTGGCAGATCATTTCAGCCTTGTCTCGCCAACATTAGCGCAAGGCTGCGAGGCTGTCTGGGTCCGAGCGCCACTTTCAATCCCGAGTCATCGACCTCCAGGAATCTGATAAAGAATCCCTCAAACATTGAACTCATGACTTGTTCATCTCTTGACATAGTCTTTCTTCCTTCCTATAAATACCTCCCGTTCTGATGCCTCGGGTACTTTCCAAGGTCATATTCTGCCTCGATTACACCTTTGAGTTGATGTTCGCCATCTGATGAGCGTAACTTCTGCCGCAATATGATTTGCCACTTCTTCACTCCAAACGGGTTCTTATTCACACTGCCTTGATTCGCCTTCGTGTGGGCTGACTACATAACTCTTCATCGATCATGGCGAGCAACGCGCGTATGCTAGTCGATCCCAAGTCAATCAAAAAGAACCTGAAATTGGGAGGTAAGATTTGCGCCGTTGACCTTCCGCCCTGTCGCGGTCTTCTTCAGATACCATCCCATTCTTTCACTTGAAGATCTCTCTGTTATGCTCTGCTCTCATCGACTAACAGTCTGTCACTTGCAGAGGACAATCAAACAAACAGCACGATGCCTTCGCAACAAGAAATCCCACAATCTCGCGGGCACCGTGGTCCGCCGAACCCCAACCCAATACAACCACAGAGCCCATCGAAACGTCTCGATCATCGGGCACTGTTGGACCCGCGAACGCTACTCAACCCAAAATTTTCTCCAGGCCGACCTCGCCCCCGGGACCAGGATGCTCTGGACGGCCCACATTCAATGCCAAGATCAAATCCGGCACTGAATCGCCAGCATAGTGGCCCTAGATCTCTACTGGAGGCTGTGCACGGCGTCGAATCCCGAGTTGACCATCCTCGAAAGAAGGTGAAGGTCAATGCCAGCAACGACGATGCGGAGCCGAAAAAGGGCACAAGCTACAGCCATCATCCTAGCAGTGGAATTATTGGCGGGTACATGCGTCCCGATGCAGAGAAATCGGCTGAAGATACGTTGAAGTCCTTGGTCGATCTCACCAACGATGAAGATGATGAAGTCGATGACGACATTGAGATTGTGTCGTCCAGGACATTGAGCGGCGACGAAGAAGTGTGCTACGGTCATTTCTCGACCAATGTACATGCGCATCTCATCCCGAAACCAAAGACCAACTCAGTATTCCAAAGTGACAAGGAGTGGCCTGTGATGAAGTGCACACTTACACGCATCCCGTCAAAGGACACTGTTATCGAGGTGTCTGACCCTTTCGGTACTGTGTTCGGAAAAGTCAATCCTGATTTTGCTGCGGCCCTTGCCCCTGTGCTTGATGGGCTAGAGGGCATCCGTACGCAGGCGAGGCTCGTCAATCGGCGTAAAAAGCCGGAAGAGTGGCCTCATGTGGCTTGCTCTGAGTTTCTGAAGATGATTGTCAACGTTTATGGCCGAAGAAAGGACGTCGAGAAAGTGGGAAAACACTTTGGACAGCACAATTTTTGGTTCCGGCCTCCAATGGCCCCTGAGCCGGGCATCCCCATCGTAAACCCTCACGCGAGAAAGGACGTCTTGCCGCAACAAGTACGGAGGACTGGCCCAGGCCAAGTTCTTTCTGATGCTCGGACTCTCGAAGAGGCAACGGAAGCCGTCTCGAAACTGTTCGACTCTTTTGCTAATGCGGCTCCTGCTCTGGCGGACACCGAGCCTCCCGCATCAATCATCACAACACCTTTGTTGAGCCATCAGAAGCAAGCGCTCACTTTTCTTCTGCAGCATGAGCATCCTCGAACCTTTGGTGACGAAGAATCGGAAAACTCTTCCCTGTGGAGACGGGTCATAACCAAGACCGGAGCCACCATCTACCGCGAGGTAGTCAGTGGAATCTCGGTTCGCGACGAGCCAGACCAAGTTCTTGGAGGGCTGCTCGCCGATGTTATGGGTTTGGGGAAAACGCTAGAAGCTCTGTCGCTGGTCGCGGCCACCCTGGATGATGCGATGAACTTCAGCCGTGAAAAGGTTGTTCGAGACGACCAGAACATGCTACTTGCCAATACGAAGGCCACGTTGGTGGTCTGTCCCACCAGTACTGTCAAGAACTGGGAGGATCAAATTGCAACACACATCCATCCAGAGAAAGTCTCTTACTATGTCTATCACGGACCGAATCGAGAACGCAACCCTTACAAGCTGTCAAAGTACGACATCATCCTCGCCACATATGGCGTCGTTGCATCCGAGTTCTCTGGCAGGGGTTCGGCCGGCACCACGCCGCTCAAACAGTTGAAGTGGTTCAGAATCATCCTTGATGAAGCTCATACGATCCGGGAGCATAAAGCTCTTCAATCTCAGGCCATCTATAGCCTCGAAGCCCAGCGTCGATGGTGTTTGACGGGAACCCCTATTCAGAATCGTCTCGACGATTTAGGATCTCTGACGAGGTTTCTACGGCTTTACCCCTACGACGTTCCAGCACGATTCAATCAGTATATCAGAGGGCCTGCCCAGGCCGGCGATCCGAGTTTTCTGAAAGCATTGCGAGTCTTCGTCGACAGCTTCACCCTACGCCGTTTACGAGATCGTATCGACCTGCCAGAGAGAAAGGATTTTGTAGATTTGCTTGACTTCTCGCCGGACGAGAAGCAGCTCCATGACTTCTTCAAGGAAATTGCACATGTGCAGATCCAAGAATTGGCGCACATGAAGCAAAAGAATAGCGGAGTCCAGCACCATGTACTTCGCGGCATCATGACATTGAGGCTTATTTGTGCACATGGACGAGATCTACTGAAGGAGAAGGATCTGGCAAAGCTGAAAGGAATTACTCACAGCGAGGCTATTGACCTCGATGGTGATTATAAGCCTTCAACGATATCCAGACAAGCAGCTTATGAATCCTTGAACCTGATGACCGAAGCTCAGTTGGATCTATGCAGGAGATGTGAGAGGAGGATTACCCAAATGGAGTTCGAGGACGACGACGGCATTCGGTGTTACATCCTGCCATGTTTTGACCTGATATGCGCCGAATGCTTCGCAGCAGAGAAGCAAACCTTCGACGGCATGTCTGACCGAGAAGTTGTGACCTGCCCGTACTGCTCCAAAGAGATTGCTGCACAGTACGTTGGATTTAGTGGATCCACGGCGCAAGAAATCATTACAGCACCAGATGACAACATCGCTCAAGATGAAGAGGACACAGAAGTTCACACGTATCATGGCCCGCATACCAAGACAAAGGCACTACTGCAGGATATTGCCGCCATGGTCAAGGACAGCGGACCTCTGGAGGCTGCTGGGGAAGCACCGCTTAAGTGCGTGGTCTTTTCTGAGTTCACGTCCCATCTCGACCTGATTGAAATTCCTCTTCGGGAAAAGGGCTACTCGTTCGTCAGGATCGATGGCACGATGTCCCTTAACAACCGGAAGAAATCGTTGGATGCACTGGCATATGATAACAATGTTATCATCCTTCTGGCGTCCATCAAAGCAGCCGGACAAGGACTCAATCTCACCGCAGCGTGTCGAGCCTTCATCATGGAGCCGATGTGGAATCCTGCAGCTGAAGCGCAAGCAGTCGACCGAATTTACCGGATCGGCCAGAAGCGACCAGTACTAGTCAAACGATACCAGATGCGCGACAGTATCGAGCGGAAAATCGTCGAGCTTCAGAAACGCAAACAGCAGTTGGCAGACGTATCGTTGAATCAGAACCACAAACAACTCAGCAAGAAAGAAGTGAGAGAGCAGCACATGAAGGAGATTCTGGCCCTTTTCAAATGATTTCTGTCCGTTGGACGACGGCACTTTGCAGAGACGCAGAGCCCCAAAAGGAACAGTCAGGAGAGGCGTCAGCAGATAGGACTCGAGGAGCTCTGATGTATCATAGGTCTTGCATTTTAAAACCTGGAATGTCGCAAGGCTAGAGAACAGGAATACCTCAAGGTAGCTAGACAGCAAGCATCAAATTCTGATTAGGTAGCAACCATACGAGCCATATGATGTGACGCCCCCGTGGGTGCCTACCAAAGAAGTTGACCGACGCCTATTATATGCTTATCATTAGCTCGCACGACACCGACATTTCTCGCCTCGCTCGCCTCGTGGGGCATCTCACATCCACATCCCTGACAAGCTTGTCGGCTGGGAGATATTGGGTGCATTAGCGTGGCCAAAATGCCATGAAATTGTTGAGTACGGAGTACAGTATGAGATGGAGAATTTTGCAGAGCTTGTCCTAGGGAGCCATCAGAGCGGGATTCCAGCATGCAGAGCCTATCGTTGCCCCTGTTGCCCCCATCATGCCCCCAATCTCGCAGCCACCGACGCCTCTCACTGACAGGCCAAGGAGCCTCATCAGTCCACGGACAGGCCAATGCGTCGAGTTCTTTCGTCAGGACCGGAATGATGGCACTTCACCGATTGAAACGCCTGCAGGACTAGCAGATATTGACTTTTATGTGCAATCAGGAAGCCTTGACCGTGGCTTCAAAAATCACTATCTCGTTTGCAGCTGCTTCTTGCTTCTGAGGCTTCCTTCCTGCCTTCCTTGCGTTCTCTTGCGGCGTCCTCCTACTCTCGACCGGTGGCATATCTGCTCTCTCTTTGCTCCGGAACCCTTTTGCAAATCTGTATCTTCATCCTCCGCCACTCGTTCTTCTCCGCATCATGTACTGAGCGCCATTGGCCTTTGTTTGATTACATCGTTTAGGTGTCGCCGTATCCTTACCCCTACTCCTGCTCAAGATGGTCGTCGTCGATCACCACGAATACCTTTGTGAGGAGGAAAAGCGTCTCAAGGAAGATCGAGAACGCACCAAGTACTGGAAGAAATGGGGACCCTATGTTGCGGAAAGGCAATGGGCAACCGTCCGTGAAGATTATTCTGAGAATGGGGATGCTTGGAGTCACTTCTCTCATGAACAAGCGAGGTCAAGAGCTTACCGATGGGGTGAGGATGGCATTGCCGGTGTGTCTGACAGCCATGGCATGCAAAATGTCGCATTCGCTTTCTGGAACGAGAAGGATGAATTCTTGAAGGAAAGACTATTCGGCCTGAGCAATCCGCAAGGAAATCATGGCGAGAGTATCAAGGAGGCACATTTTCATGTGGACAATACGCCCACTCATTGTAAGTCTCGTCAAGTCCCGTCTCCTCCCAATACCGCTAACCTCTCTCACAGCATACATGAAATACCTCTACAAACTTCCTCAAAGAAAATTCCCCTACGAACAGTTGGTCGAAGAAAATGCTAAGCGTGGGAAGCAAGAGCGCGAGTTCAACATCATTGACTCCGATGCCTTCAAAGACAATCGCTACTTTGACATCTTCATCGAGACTTGCAAAGAGGCAGATGATCCTGAAGAGCTGTTGTTCCGGGTGACGGCATACAACCGTGGTCCAGACGCTGCACCTCTGCATATCATCCCTCACATGTGGTTCAGGAACACTTGGACTTGGGGCCATGAATCTGAAAAGCTGAAACCAAACATCCGCATGGTCGGTCCAATGACTGCTCAGTCGAAGCACCACAAACTGGGCACCCGTTTCTTCCAGTTGTCCCCGTCGCCCGGCTGTGGTGGGGAAGCGGATGATGTTCATCCACAGCTCATGTTCACGGAGAACGACACAAATACTGACCGGCTCTACGGTTCCAAGAATAAGCAACCGTATGTCAAAGACGCTTTCCACCGATGGATCGTGGACGAAGAGAAGGGTGCCATCAATCCTCGCTGCTCAGGGACGAAATGTGCTGCTTGGTATGACTTTGGACAAGGAGAAGGTGTGCCCTCTGGGGAATGTGCTGTGGTCAGATTCCGATTGTCGCGCAAGTATGACGGCTACCTTAATGAAGAACTTCTCGACGACATCATGGAGCAGAGACGCCAGGAAGCCGACGAATTCTACTACCGAATCAGCCCTCTGCCTATGGCTGACGACCTGAGGAACATTCAGCGACAAGCACTTTCCGGTATGCTGTGGTGCAAGCAACATTACTACTTCATCTGGGACCAATGGGCTAACGGCGATCCTAACATGCCTCCGCCACCGCCTAACCGGAAAAATGTCCGCAATGAACATTGGAAGCACATGCATCTAGACGACATCCTGTCCATGCCAGACTCCTGGGAGTATCCCTTCTTCGCTGCATGGGACTCTGCATTCCATTGCATCCCACTTGCCATGGTCGATCCAGAATTTGCAAAGAAACAGCTTGACTTGTTCACTCGTGAATGGTACATGCATCCCAACGGACAGCTGCCGGCGTATGAGTGGAATTTTGGAGATGTCAACCCGCCTGTGCATGCTTGGGCGGTCTTCAGGACTTTCAAGATCGAACGCAAAATGTACGGACGGCAAGATCTCGACTTCTTGGAACGTGTCTTTCAGAAACTCCTGCTTAACTTCACGTGGTGGGTCAACAGGAAAGATTACGATGGCAAGAACGTGTTCGAAGGCGGTTTCTTGGGTCTCGACAACATTGGTCTTTTCAACCGTTCCGAGCCTTTGCCTACAGGCGGTGTGCTGGAGCAAGCTGACAGCACGGGATGGATGGCCTTCTACTGTCTATGCATGCTCAACATCTCACTGGAGCTTGCAAAGCACCGGCGGATCTACGAGGACATTGCTTCCAAATTCTTCGAGCACTTCATTTTGATCGCCGATGCCATGACTTATCGTGCTGGCGGTCAGGAGAAGAGTCTCTGGAACGATGAAGATGGCTTCTACTATGACGCGATCTCCTGGGGCGGCCCTTGGAGTCAGCAAATGCCCGTGCGCTCCTTGGTCGGCCTCATTCCTCTCTACGCGGTTTGCACTCTGGAGCCGGAACTTATCAACAAGTTCCCCAACTTCAAGCGAAGAATGGAGTGGTTCATTGAAAACCGCCATGACGTCGCAGAGCGCAACATTGCCTCTATGCGCAAGAGAGGTAAAGACCAGCGTCTGCTCCTGTCGCTTGTTAGCAAGGACAGATTGGAGAAGATCCTGAAGAGGATGCTGGACGAGACCGAATTCCTCGCAGATCACGGCATCCGCAGTTTGTCCAAGCACCACGAGAATCATCCTTATAGCATGGACGTCAATGGACAACAATTCAAGGTCAGCTACGTCTCCGGGGATTCAGACTCTGGCCTCTTCGGTGGCAACTCTAACTGGAGAGGTCCTATCTGGATTGCTGTGAATTTCCTGCTCGTCGAATCACTCCTTCGCTTCTACATGTTCTACGGCACGAGCTTCCAGGTAGAATGCCCCACTGGTTCTGGTGAATATATGCACCTGGGCCATGTTGCGGAAGAGATCCAGCATCGTTTGCAGCATCTCATGGTTCGAGACAATGAGGGTCGCCGTGCTATCAACGCAGGCAATGATACATTAGACTTCGACCCACATTGGAGAGACTACCTATGGTTCTTTGAGTTTTTTGATGGCGACACTGGCCGTGGTCTTGGAGCTTCACACCAATGTGGATGGACTGGTCTCATGGCGAAAATGATCCATGACACTGGTATCAACTGCCGTCTACCACAAACTCCGAGAACACCATCCACGGCCGCTGCCCACTACTTCGACGATATCTACGGCCGGGGTATCACAAGGAAGAACACCTACGTCGGTACACCAGGTCCTGCACCCCGTATGCGACGATCCTCAACCTCTCGTTCAATCGGCAATCGATCAAGTTTCGTCTCCAGCGTCAATGGCGACCACAAATCCGATGATGGCGATAATGGCGATGATGGCGAGAATGGCTATTTCCCTGAAATGCCATCAAAGTCTGAGGCGCCGTCTCAGGTGTCAGAATCCGACGCCTGGGGCCAAGAAGACCAGCTGGAAAAGGAGCGCCGAAAGAGCGTTGCCGATGGCCATTACGAAAAGTATGTTGGGGAACAGCTCAGCCGGCTCAAGACAGAGGAAAGTGTCGCTGTCTATGAGGATGAATTCGAGGCTCAGCTGGATTAGATGGCTTCCGCAAAGGTGGCGGCCTCCTCACCTGCAGGTTCCGTGGTGCATTCGCGAATCTGTACGGGTTGAACGATAGACTTATTATTAGACGGGCAGTATAGAAGGACTAGAAGGAAGACAAGAGCACATGGTATTCTTAGACAAGGGGTCTGTTTGTGCTATACTGGTAGATATAGAGCGGGGTGTAATTGGTGCAGTATGGTAATTCCGAAGAACAGTCCTGTCCTAGCGATGTGACCTTTTCCTCTCCGATGCCCGATGTGCGCTTCTACGTGCGCATGTTTGTAGCTTATCGACGTTTTCATAGCTCCCCGGCCTGAGGCAATAGTCCTCGGGGGCAATTCGATCGCTCCGGGACATGAGGAGGGCTTTCCAAGCAGCAATCACGGCACGGTGGACTCGAGTCTGTCAAGATGAACATGTTCGTTTCCGAAGCATTGAGGCTAGTTGCATATATACACACATCTTGCTTGTCTTGAGCAGGCTCCGTGGCGCAAGACTGTCGGTCTCGCAGAGTCATTCTACCAGTTTCTTCCTGGTCCAACAATTGCTTTCTAAAAAACCATTCCTTTTTTCTGCCATGCCATGGCTGTTTACACGGTATCAGTAAGCATCTTGTTCAACTTGGCAATCTTGCTGGACACGCTGAGATCGATGGTGCGCTCGCCAATCTCGACGACCAGACCACCGAGCATATCCGGGTCCACTTTCGTCACGGTCTTGAGTTTCTTGCCCTGGCTGTACTCGGACTTGCCGATGGCCTGTTCGAGGCGTCTGAGGAGTTTGTCGTCGAGTTTCTGGACAAACGAAAAAAAACATGAATTTGTCAGTATATCGCATTTCCCCTCTCTTTTCACTGTTTGTTCGGAATTGGGCGGAGAGATTTGGGGGGAGGGCCGCATCTCTTAGGATTAGGGGAGTCCACATACAGAAGCACTGGTAACGAGCATTTCCATCTCTCCTTTTGCGGCGCTCATCAGAGTGCTGAATTTGTCACACACGCCCTCGAGCAGGCCGAGGCGGTTGTTCTCGGCCAGGACGGAGAGGAGGTTCTTGACTGTGCCGGACTTGTCGGCGCCGCCGGTGTGCTTTTCGAGTTCGGCGATGATCTGGGACTTGTCGGAGTCGGAGAGTGTGGGCGCGCTGAGGATGGGTTGGAGTTTGGGGTCGGATTTGAGGACTTGGAAGAGGCTTGAGACCGCTTTGGAGGTCGCGTCGAGGGTGTTTTGTTTGGCGGCGGCGGTGTACTATTGATCCCAGTGGTCGCTATGTCAGCACGCAATTTTCTATGTGGTCTCTAAAAGAGTTTCTCTTTTGTCCGCATTGAGGGAGGTGTCCACGTGGATTGTGTCAATGTCCCCGGCTCTTTCGTGGTGTGAAAGAGGGCCAACTCTCCCAAGCACCGATTTTCCCCCAGCATTCTCGTTACGCACACGTGTGGTGAAGGTGACATACCAAAGCATTCGCATAAGTTCCGTCGAGACCGAATAGAGCCACGGGAGGTTTCGTGTCGGCTGCAGGAGCAGCGTAGGTTCGGATCGCTGTTCGGGGAGCTGTTCGTCGCGCAGCAGCGAACGCTGGCCGCATGAGCCTTGAGGACATCATCTTCAGGAGGTGTATGAGGTTGATGATTTCGTACAAGCAAAAGGGTCAAGGAGAGAGCTTGAAAGGAGGGGAGAGTCGGGGCAGCAGCAACCTTGGAATTGAAGCTTGTAATCATTGACGGTTCAAAGTTGAAGCTGCCCCGAAAAGGGGGCTAGTCCACATTCGGAAGAGTTGACCTCGAATCGACCAATTCTTGGGAAAGACAGCAAAGAGCACATTCTTTTCTTCTTGATTTTCTACCTTCAACGACTACTGTGTGTAGCTATCTCTGCACAGCGATGGATTATGCCTCGAGATGACAGCTTCTCCGTCACCTGGATGCCTTTCCCGAAGGTGAATGGTGTTGTCTTCAGTACGGCACAAAGCTCCAGCTGCCAACTCCATCGTCTATGGTAAGGCGGACACCTCTTACATCGATCTCTTCATACATTGTGGTGATGATTGCTCGCGCTTGCCTATGCCATGGTCCAGTGCCACCATTGATTGCATCCTGCTTGCTTCGCCAAACACCTTGACGGCTGTCAATGATAACGCTTGGAAGGTTTCGAGTTGAAGTACAGTACTCACAGGTTGCTAGATTTCGCCGGTCGCCGTCTGGCACACCGTACCAGTACTTCAAGAGACCGCCACTTTGGGTGGCTTCGACGTGTGAGAGTTTGTCCAGCTTGAACAGAAGGTCTACGTCAATGTCTCGCATCAGCTTGGATCGGAAATCGACAACATAGAATTCTTGTCGTGTCCATGTGTATCCATCACGTTGAGCAAGGGACCTCAGCCGAGACATCACACTTCTCCAGTCGATGGCGTCCTGGTACTTGGTGAGAGCATAATCTGTGGTGGCAGGAGCTAGTGTCGTTAGGGCCAGGGCGAGAAGACGACAGGGCGTTCCCAAGCTTTGGAGGTCCAGAAGATGCTCGGGCTCAGGGTATGGTGATACATTCAGCCAGTGAGTCGAAGCATCGTGGTCTGGAAGTCCTGGTAGAGGCTGGACTGGTTCCAGTGCCTGCTCGACAGCATGAGTCACATTCTGTCCAGCTTTGAAGGTAATTCCATCGTCGGGTCGTCTCTGGATGGCTGCTGTTGCCATTAAGTTCGAGACTTGATATACGTGAGGTCAAGGGATAGAGCTGGAACTGCAATGGAAACCAGTAAAGCTGATACTGCAGATGTATGTGATCAAGGTAATGATTGAAAAGATCGAGCTGTTGTTAGAACAGCGGGCAAGAAATTCAGAATTTCAAGGTTAGAAAATGTCGTGTCACTGCAAGAGATTGTGTAAAAGGGGTGGCAGATGGCGCAATTGAGGATCCTGACGGTTGGAAAGTCGACCAGCCGTATAACATAATTCAACATACAATATACGAAAGGAAGTTCGAGAGCAAGAAGCGGTCAGTAAACGTAATGCATTGGGATTCCGGACATCATGTATCCATTTGTTCGCATGGCAGATTCCGTCGTTGGGTACTGAGGGCATGCCAGAGCCCGAATCGCGGGCTGCCAGTGATCTTCCGAGCCTGGTGCATGTACTCCGTACCTATGTGGCCAGGGTCCTCTCGTCGAGCGCTGTCGATGGGAGCAGGTTGAGTGAGACGGCGTCCAGGCTTCTCATTGCCTTATCGGGGCAAAAGATCATTCAAGATTGATCCTTTATCAAGGTGATAGGGACACAGCCAGCAGCCAACAGCCAACAGCCAACAGCTATCGGCAGCTAGTTTTCTGCACGACAGATGGCGATTGCCACTGCCACTGCCCCAGCTTGGGCACATTGATGGGCGGGCATGACATACTCAAGGGAGGACTTGAGACAAAAGGCGCTGGTGTTTGGATTCGAGTTGAAGAGTCACATTAATGGTGTTTTATCATTTTCCAGGCGGTCGACTTCTCGTCGGCAGTTGAGAAATGGCCGAGCATCCAGTGTCGGATGGGTCATCACCGAGTCACCTAATGATGGTGGTGGTGATGGTGAGAAGTGGGAGCATGATTGGTGGAATCATGACTTCTGTGCCTCTGCCGGTACATGGATTTTCCGTCCGTCCCATTTTTTCACCTTGAAAGAAGCCATCGCCTATTCACCTATTTACTTTCCTCCCTTTCCCTCTACCGCAACAACAAAATCAACCACTACCATCTCCTCCCACCCTGTCCCTCAATCCAATACTCATCAATACCGCAATCATGGCCAGTGCTCCAGCTCAAAAGTTCAAGGTCGCCGACATCTCGCTGGCCGCCTTTGGCCGTCGTGAGATCGAGCTCGCCGAGATTGAGATGCCTGGTCTGATGGCCATCCGAGAGAAGTATGCTGCGGACCAGCCTCTCGCCGGTGCCAGAATCGCTGGCTGCCTCCACATGACCATCCAAACTGCCGTCCTCATCGAAACCCTGAAAGCTCTCGGTGCAGAAGTCACCTGGTCCAGTTGCAACATCTTCTCCACACAAGACCATGCCGCAGCTGCGATCGCTGCAGGTGGCACTCCCGTCTTTGCCTGGAAAGGAGAGACTGAAGAGGAATATGAATGGTGCTTGGAGCAACAACTGAAGGCTTTCCCTTCAGGAAAGACCTTGAACCTCATCCTCGACGATGGTGGTGATTTGACCGCCCTGGTCCACAACAAATACCCAGAGATGCTGAAGGACTGCTACGGTATTTCAGAAGAGACTACAACTGGTGTCCACCATCTCTACAGATCCCTCAAGGACAAGAAGCTCATGTGCCCCGCCATCAACGTCAATGACAGTGTCACCAAGTCCAAGTTCGACAACTTGTATGGCTGCAGAGAATCCCTCGTCGATGGTATCAAGCGTGCGACCGATGTCATGATTGCTGGCAAGATTGCCATTGTAGCAGGATTTGGTGATGTTGGCAAGGGCTGCGCCCAAGCCCTTCACAGCATGGGTGCCCGTGTCCTCGTCACCGAGGTTGACCCTATCAATGCCCTCCAAGCTGCCGTCTCTGGCTACGAAGTCGTCACCATGGACGACGCCGCTTCCCAGGCCCAGATCTTTGTCACCACCACTGGCTGCAGAGACATCATTGTTGGTAAACACTTCGAGGTCATGCGTAACGATGCTATTGTCTGCAACATTGGTCACTTCGACATCGAGATCGACGTCGCCTGGTTGAAGAAGAACGCCAAGGAGGTCACAAACATCAAGCCTCAGGTCGACCGATACACGATGCCCAATGGTCGCCACATCATCCTCCTCGCTGAAGGTCGTCTAGTCAACCTCGGCTGTGCTACCGGTCACTCTTCCTTCGTCATGTCCTGCTCTTTCTCCAACCAAGTCCTTGCTCAGATCCTGTTGTTCAAGGCTGAAGATGAGGCCTTCGGCAAGAAGTACATTGAGTTCGGCAAGACCGGCAAGAAGGAAATTGGTGTCTACGTCCTGCCCAAGATCCTCGATGAGCAGGTTGCCATGCTTCATCTGGAGCACGTCAACGCCAAGTTGACCAAGCTCACACCGGTCCAAGCCGAGTACTTGAGCTTGGATGTGGAAGGTCCTTTCAAGTCGGACATCTACCGATACTAGATCTCATCCTTGTTACAGTCTCGCTTTGTTAAACGCATTTCGTACCGGCGTCCGGTCTTTGGGGTTGTTCTTATGCTCAACGCATAGAACAAGATTGACATGGTTCATTGGACGGCAAAAGAATAGCAATCTCTCAACGATTTCAATGAGGGGAAAAGGCGGGAATGATGATATGACAGACACGACAAAAGTTCAGTGTCTTTCTTGACCTCTTAAGCCGGCGTACAAGAGGTAGATGAGGAGAATTACGTCCTTCAACGGACGATGTTGAAGAGCTTCATCAGCTTTTCAGAAGATACCCCGGATAGATAGTAAGAATAAAACAATTGCTGATGCGATCACTCGATGATGTGTTCTATCGATTCCCTAATATTTCTGCTTTGACTCATCTTTCAAGTAGGAGAGACAAACGCACGTGTCCGACTCGCGGCTTCTTGATAGATTAGCGGATATCGTACACTTTGACGTAAGGTGTGCAAGTGCCATCGCCTGACACTGATTCGGACGCTTTGACTGTGGAAGGACATTCTTCATTGATGAGTCGAGGGTGCCAAAAAGTGTACGCCTGATCAACCACGGGGATACGAGTACAGGTGGAGGCCATCACCAACATCGCTTGAGCATTTCTTTTGGGTGACAATCCCCACGATAAAAGCAGCATGCGTCGGGTCTACCAGTCCAACAATGACCATCTCCTCGGCCTTGTGGATATCGGGAGGTGAGTGCTCGAGCATAGGGCAATCCTGCTCGATGACCGAAGTGATCCTGACAAGTTTGTAATATTTCAGCAATGGAATCCGATTTTCCATTTCAGATCTCTCCCCTCCCACCACCAGGATACTACCCACAATCTACAAGGACCGCTCCGGCATATCACTTTATGATGCACAATTCGACCCAGATACCGGAGAAAGAATTCCTATCCCACTTCGCGTCATCAAGAATGTCACCGCCGAGCTCGAACGCTTCAGCCTTGTCTGTCAGGAGTTCGGCGTCCCAGAAGGCAACATTTCTCTCGTCGCAACCGAGGCCACCCGTACAGCACTCAACTCCCACGAACTCCGCAGTCACATCAGAGACAAAACAGGCCTGGAGGTCCAGATGTTGACCAAAGAAGAAGAGGGCAACGTCGGAGCAATGGGTATCGTGAGTAGTTTACCCACCGTCAAAGGTCTTGTTATGGACCTGGGAGGAGGAAGTGCTCAGTTGACCTGGATCATCTCTGAAGACGGCATGGTGCGTACAAGTCCCAAGATTGCCGTCTCGTTTCCCTACGGTGCTGCGGCCTTGACCAAAAGGCTAGAGGAGTGCGAACAAGCGGATGACCCCCACAAAGCCAAGGAGGAGTTCAGACAAGAAATCGGTGAGAAATTCCGCAAGGCATTGATCGATCTGGAAATTCCACGAGAGCTTTCGGATCGAGCTCGCAGGGAAGGTGGCTGGCATTTGTACTTGTCTGGAGGAGGCTTTCGGGGTTGGGGATACTTGCTGTTGCATCAGTCGCAGAAACATGGCATGCACTATCCGATCTCAATCATCAACGGCTTCAAAGTCTATAACGAGGAGCTGACAGACACTGAAAGGCTGAAAGAGGTGGCTCGAAATGCAGAAAAGATCTTTCGAGTCTCGGACCGACGCAGATATCAGGTTCCAGCCGTGGCTTTCCTCATCAACGTCCTATCTAATACTCTGCCACAGGGCCCACTGGTGGCACGATTCTGTCAAGGTGGTGTTCGAGAAGGAATATTGTTCCGCGACCTACCAAGAGCCATCCGAGCACAAGATCCCATCGCCGTTGCTTCGGCGCCCTTTGCACGACCCTCTGCACCGCACTTCAAGACTCTGCTCCTCAATGCTCTGCCTTCGCCGGCATTCGGAAAGTCGGTCCCTGCTTCAATCACACCGCACATTATCGAAGGGCTTGCTAACCTGTGTTTTCAACACGCCACATTGAGCAAGGAATTGGCCTCCTTTTCAGCGCTATATTGTACCATAAGCGGTGTCCTGGCCTCTGCGCATGGCTTGTCTCACTCATCACGAGCCAAGATTGCTCTGATGCTGGAAAGTCGATATGATGGCGAGTTGCCACCACGCGAAGACCAATACAAGCGGCTACTTGAAGACCTTCTTACGCCTGAAGAGGTTTGGTGGTGCAGATATGCTGGAAAGCTAGCTTGGCTGATCGGGCAGATCTATCCGACTGGAGTTATAGGGCCGAAACTCAAGTTATGGCTGTCCGCGCGGTTTGTTGACAACTTGGGCAAAGAGGGAGACAAGAAGGGGGTGGAAATCACGATATCGATTCCAAGGTCCAAGAGACGCCCGTCGGCTTTGCCATTTTCCGATGGTGGTGACTGTGGCGATGATGAAGACGAAGACGAGAATCCCATTGTTGGCAGGACACGGATCGAAGGGTATGCGAGGAAAGTGGCAAAGATGGGAAAGAAGAAGAATTGGGTTGGAGGGAGAGATGGATGGGGTATGAAGGTCGACGTGATTGTCGCTGAGCAGTTGTCGCGGGATTGAGGTGGACGCTTTAGAAATCAGGAACCAACAGTACATTTCCAGACGCATGCTACTACGAGGTACAGCGCTGTCGTAGGAGAAGGAATTTGGTCCTTTCACGAACGATGGGCGTTGTTGGGCGTTTGATAGAGCCTGGTGAGCCTAATCCAGTAGAGGTTAGCTATGATGATATCCAATAGGTGTGGCAATGGTTATTGTTGGTTTAAGATGTGGCTGGATCGAGCTCAAATTCACGCCCGAGACCCCCATGATGCCCCCAATATCAGGGCGTCCTTGCTTAAGCTTAGGTAGCGTTGGGTGCGAGTAGTGAATTCATCAACTCATACATGACCTGAATCCCAATCAAAAGTTGCGATACCGTCTCTTGAGTGTGACTCATCTGTACGAGAAAGAGAGGCTACCGAATGTCAGTCTGTCTAGAAGGGCACATCCACCTACAGTGAGTCAGCCAAGTCCATCGATTGATTGATCACTAGATGCCCACAAAATCCTGTATGGTGCCGAGATGTTAGGAATACAGCTCCTGTCCTTCTCGGAATAGCTGTGCTTTGCCCCCCCGCTGTACAGTGGCCTCTCTCATTGGCGAATTGACTGAGCAGTAGTCTCTCTCTGTCCGGGCAAACGTCCAGTACTAGGACCTGATGTTCTTACTACGGCCTACTGGAGCAGCACGTAGCAGCAGATATATCCGCAAACTAGTCACTCCACAACCGTCGTCGACATTCTCGGCAACAAGGCCCTACCACGGATATTATCCCATAATGGCCTCCGACGACAACGAAGACAGAGACGGACCACGGTCCAAACGCGGCAGAGGAGGAGGAGGAGGATGGGGCAAAGGGCAGCAAAGCAAAGGGAAGCCCAACGCCAACCCCAGGACCAAAAGACCGACACATTTCATTTGTCTGCCGCTGGTTACGGAATCGTCTATCCCGCAACTGTCAGAGTCATTGGCTCACTTCCGATCCGTGACCACACCTCTCCTCGACAGCACGAGCAAAAATGATGCTGCAGGCAGAAATCCCGAGGCTGAAGGAGGCCCCCTGGCAGCCGGACCGAGTACTGCCAGTACTAGTAACAGTACTCGTCTGGAAGCCGGAGCTGGGACTTGGACTGGGAATGGGAATGGCTCGAACACTGGCGGTGGAGGTACTAGTACTATAAGACGAGATGAAACTCTTCGGCTCATTCCCTCGGGCGCACACCGTCCACCGGGAACATTCCATCTCACGCTTGGCACGATGGATCTGAGCGAGCAGGAGGATATGGATATGGCTTTGCGGTTGTTGCAGGACATTGATTACGTACAATTGCTGGGCGGGGCGGAGAGGCAGATGCAGAGGGAGATGCAGAGGCAGAGGCAGATGACGGAGGAAGAGGAGGATGGCGTGCTTCGCGAACGCGACAGACCGCGGCGAGGTGCCAGAATGATGATGGGCGAGGCGCCCAGCAGCGTAAAGGATGCAAACGACGGACAACAGCACCCGGTTAAGGAACAGGAACAGGCTGAAACTAAGAGAGAAGGCGGAGACCACCATGGCGAGCATAGAGGAGAAGACAATGTCGAAAAAGAAGCCGATCTTGAAGTTGTGCAAGTTGAACCTGCGACGGACAGCGGAGGCAACGACAAAGACGACAAAAGAAATGGAAATGGAAAGGGGGTCGTGCAGGCTGCTGTGAAGGAAGCTATCAAGGCGCCGCTTCAGTCCCTGGCACGGTCGATATCGCCGCCACCACTAACCAGCTCAACACCGCCCTCGGCATCTACATCTAGTAGACCTGCGTTTTCGGGTTCAGGTTCAGGTTCAGACCGAGGATCTTTGACAATCACCCTCTCTGGCCTAGGCACATTCCCACGCGCAAGCAGCAGCCGCATATTCTACGCCAATCCTCAGGATCCCAGCGGGAGGCTACTGCCGTTTGGACAACTCGTGCGTCAGCGCTTCCAAGATGCGGGACTCGTCACGGAGACGAGGCCGTTGGTGTTGCATGCGACCGTGGCGAATTTTATTTATGATAGGACCAACAAGAAGGGGAAAGGGAAGGCCAGAAAGGGACCAGGAGGAGGAGGAGGAGGAGGAGGAGGAGGAGGGATGAGTGGTGTCGATGCGAGGGATATATTGAGATTCTTCAATGATGGCGGGGCGGTTAGAGATAGGATGGCGAGGACTGGAAATGTTGCGAAGACTTTCGCCAGGGATGATGAGGCAGACGCAGCAGATGGAAAGGAGCGCGAGGTTGAGAAGGAGGAGGATGATCATCATCATCATCACCATCTCCATACCCACCAGCAGCGCCACCAGCAGCACAAGATCGAGGAGGTCGACGACGAGGACCGTGGTGACGCTTCTTCTTCAAATGCAATGAGCAAGACCGAGGCAGAGGCGGTGTCCGAGTATATATGGGCAAGAGACATTCACGTCGACAGGATCAGGATCTGTAAGATGGGTGCTGAGAAGTCTGACCATGAGGGATGGGGGTTGGAATATAAGGCTGTAGGGGAGAAACTGTTCGTTCCTTGATTGCGTTCCTCTGTTGGAGGACGACTTTTCAACAATGAGCCAGCCATTGTATCCTCGAATCTTGTACGTACTCTCTGTGCCCCCCTTCAATATCATACTCCCGCACTGTTCGGCCCTAACTCAGATACACTTGCCACACCGCCTACCACACACCCTCCATTCAATATCGACCCACCCCCCCAAGCAAAAAAGGCAAAGGCATAGGCATATATATCCAACTCGCCCAATTTCTCCCAACAATTCCAAACAAAGCCATCCGCTTCTTGACCTCCAACATGGTGGTGGTTTCACAGTTAAATGGGCGCTTTGGTTCGATGGGATTTGTTAAGTAGACTAGGCAAATCCACCATGAACCCAAGAAAAACCAACCCCTCGAAAGAGGCGCGCAGAGTTTTATAACTTCTCCCAACCCGTTAACCGTAACCCAGACGCGACCTCTGGCCCGAAAGGATCAAGTTCGAAACCTGGTAGGGTGGACAAAAGTTTTTTTTTCGTCCTTCTCGCGTCGCGTAGAGAGGGAGTGTTATGACTTTTTTTGTGGGCGAGCGTGGTGAGGTGTGTGGCAGTATTGGACTTCGAATGGGAAGGCGGTCGGATAAGTAGTATATGATCTTGGTACGGAGAGTACGGCCTAGGGTAGGCATATGGTAGGAGGCTGCCAGTAGACGATCCCAATGCTCCTCTTGGTAGACAGTTGCATTTTGACATGGCTCGTCCAGGCGAGGCGGAGGCGGAGGCGGAGGCGGAAGTGGAAGTGGAAAGTGAAAGATAGATTGGACTGGACGGGACGATCTTCAAGGCTTTTCTTGTACCGTGCATATGCGCGGTGGAAGGAAGTCGTGTCCAAGAATGATGGATGGATATTCCTAAGAAACCCCAGACTGTGGACTGATACCATGCAGAGGGCAGGCCGGTTACGAGACCTTGTGACGTTCGTCTATCCGGTGGCAGTGGTAGTGTCTCTGCACTCGATGCTGCGGAAGTCGCCTGGCACTGTAAGGAAAACAACCTGTCCCTATCCTGTCTCAGGAATGAGAAAACATAGGTATATCCCTTTCCGTCGTGCGCATAAAACCCGTTGAATGCCCATGACCGTGATACAGATCCGCTCCGGCCGTACAAACGTATCCATCATTTCCAGCAAACGGCAAGCCGAACAGCAACCTTCTGCTCGAATGCGTCTCGCAAACAAGTCATCGTCCCCGGGTACCCCTGAACTGATCCCCCAAGACGGTTGTTGCAGAGTGCGCATATCCGGGTGGTGCTAAGTCTCTTCATATAAGAGCTGCACGGAGAACTCAGTCGTTCTGGTTCGTCCGGCAAGGACTGATAGATCAAGGGCCCAGCCTGAGAATGCGATTGGCTTGGTCAAAACCAGCATAGATAGAAAGAAGCCTGAACACGTTCGGACTCGTTCTGCCACACATCACTCCTCGTTAGCAGCTGCACAGTCAGCCGCTTCCACCACGGTTACCCGGAAGAGTAGTCTTGAGACCTGAATAATCGCCTGCAGGTCCGCTACACTTGTGAGCCTGCACACCCACCACTGGTATCGACCCATGAGATCTGGACAGGACTGTGGTTCGAAGCGCATCGCATCGTATCGCGTTCAGACTTTCACGCCCTAGAATGGTCTGGTGTGCCGCCATTTCCATCTGCGCACAGTGGCTCTTCACACTCCAAACAGGCGATTATTTTCTTTCTGTCTTCATCATGGCTGTCGTATTCTCAGCTCTTCTCCTCCTGCTGTTGTACCTCATCCTCCTCCGCCGGCAAGTCCGCCTCGTCGAAAATCACCCTGATCATAAGACTACAACTCGGACACACAGCGACATCCTGTCCGTCTCGCAGATCGGCAATGGCAATCTCAAATCGGTCACCGCACGGGCAAGGATAGTGATAGATCTGCAAGTTCGAGTCGTAGGTCATGTCTTCGATCTCGATTTCATCGTAGATGTCCTGATCTTCGGCGGCGGTCGACGAGGAAGCAGCAGTCAGGTTGAGAGTCGTGGAGGCGGCGGCTGCGGTTATCGTAGTCGATGGCATGGTGGGTTGTGTTCTCGGGGAGTTACTCTGCGTATCAGACCAAGACCACAAAATTCGAGTCTCACGGACTACTGCAGAACGATGTCTTTTGCGGAATATATCTTAGTAGTTCGCAACAGCGTCGACGCACCGGTGACTCGCAAAAAAAAGTGTGGCAAAGGCCTCGTGCGGGGGTCAAAAGATACTGTATATCAAATGTGGGGAAGTGTATGAATTTCAGCCTCGTCTCAGTCCAGAAGTGATTGCAGAGGACGGCATCAACGGGTTTCGATGTCGCTCATGAAAGGCAAAAAAACCACCCAGGGTATTCTCTCCTTCATACATTCATGTTTGCAAATGGATCTTCATATCTCCAACTGCATTAGTAGCTACCCTGAATAATCCCACCAGGGGACGACAAGCACGCGTCTTCACGACCACAGATCAACTTCCAATCATAGCCGGTCACTGCACTTGCAGTTTGACCCCGAAAATCCGTATCATAATCCATGCGCAACTGTCGAACAGCCCACGCCGTGCTGGGATCGGCAGCTCCAATCTCAGCAGCCAGCAGAGACAAGCTCATCACACTAGCTCCCACCGGCCGATACTGGCATGCCATCTGTGCGAGATCCAATATCTCCAGTGCGAAAGTATGCGATTCCTGCAGAACATTGGCACGATCCGCCGTCGATACCGCGATTCGAAGCTCATTGACGAAAATGACAATGGCTAGCCCAATGCTGTATGTCCGAATATAGTGGCAATGAATCAGGCCGGCCAGTTCACTTCGCCGATGTTTTTTGCTTAGGCTTGCCGTGCTGCTCACCACACCCTCATAGCGCGTTTGGACGTCAATCAAGCTCGGCTCGAGCTCGTCTCGGAGACGTTGCGCTTCGTGTTGTAAGACTGCGAGCTCGAAATGAGATTGTTGATCGATGCCTTGAAGCTGAAGCACCTTTTTGGCTCGGCGCATCAGATTGGGTAGCCTAGTCAAGCACTGCACTGCTCGTCCCTCCGCGCTGAGGGCATATTCCTTGTTGTCGAACATGTCGATCCATTCTCGATCGGTAAAAGAGACTCGATCGCTGAACAAGGACTCAAAGAGCTGGGCAGGCATGTTTTAGCATTGGACATGTAACTGTCTGTCCTTTGGACGTCGAACTCACCACAACGGCTCGAAGCGATTGGAGCAAATTTCTCTCAAACGAGTCGTTGGTCCCGGGACGACCGCGCAGTCTCAGGATTTGGGCCGCACCCTCCGCGTGACTGCTACAAGCTCCATTCGGCGACCAGATAAATTGCTGAAAGTGTCTTGTTTAGCATAGGGCGATGCGGAAAGAAACCCACATGGATCTTACCTGACAATTCATGAGGAGCAAAACTGCACAAAGGGTTTCAGGCGCCTTTGCTTTGACAGTGTCACTCAAACACTTCCGAAGCGACGCCAACGCCAATCCATACTGCTCCAAGACGTCATGAGTGTCAGCAATCTCGGGGTTCGAGAAGCGTTGAAAGGTAGCTACAAAAGTGCTTGTAGCTGCATCTAGAGCCTCATTGGTGCCGAGCCGTGCTGGAATGTCGTTGAGATAGTCGCCGTACGTCCAGGCTAGGTTGTACTTGACCCCAACCGAGGGTTTGATCTTGTCTACGAAAGACCTGACAAGCGCGGTGTGTTGATTGGCGAAACCATGGTATATTGTTATTGTGCTCGGAGACCGCCCATTGGGAGTAGGCTTCCGGCCTCTGGCTGCTTGGGCGCTCGGAGTCGTTGGTGTACTAGTGTCACTCGAAGAAGTGGAAGTACTGTTGTTGTCATTCATGAATTTGTACCGCTGTTGCCCCTGACCAGTGCACGCAATGTCCAGGCGCCTGCATCGAGCACATGGGTGTGTGGAAAGGTCACACTAGCATAGCAGGTTAGGCTCATGCATGACACGAAGGTGTCTGATGGAGTTGGATGTGGAGGCGGAGGTACCTTTTTCTTTTGCTGGCGACATGCCTCGCAGCCAAGCCCTGAAGGTACTCCTGGCATCGTGATCCATGGTCATCGTCTCTTTTTGGAACGATGTCCCATTTCCGAGATATTTAGCCAAAGATTGAGATCGAGCCCAAACCCGTCGGGAAAGTCGAGGGTGACGTCGTATCATGGGCTCCATGCACCGACTCCATGCGTAGTCCCTTGGCATAGACCACTAGGTACGAGTAGCTACCTTAGGTAACGAGTTAGCAACCCACCAGGCTGAACTCGGAGCGCTGTATAGGACCGTATTCGGTTAGCGCTCAGGCACGCAGCCGTTGCAGAGCCTCGTGAAGATCTTTCATCATGGAATATCTGCCTATCTCTCAGCTGGTCTCCTTCTTCCCGTATTTTTATACTCTCAGACAGGGCTCCAGCACTGGGAATCCATCATGTTTCGTTGTATCGCAATGAAGAACAAGATGCAGCAGACTCAGCCACTACGGCCCTTGCACGAGGAGGATCAGCATCGTGCAAGATCACATCCATGAAGTCCTTCCTACTCACGACTAAAGCCATCTCCAACCTAGGCATGCGGCGGACGCATATATAAAGGCCAGGATAATACCAAAGGCGGCTACGAGGAAGAATATGGAAGCTGCCTCGGAGATCGTGCAGGCGTTAGTAGGCACCTAGAAAATACAGAAACAAAAGAAGAAGATGACCATCTGGGACAGGGAAAGATATCTGCGGTGCGCGGTCCTGAAAATACCTTCATTTCAGTCATTGCAGCAACTTTGAAGCCCCTACCAAATGCGGCAGGCCATGTGGGCAAGCTCGATACCCATCAAATCTGGCCCGGACCAAAATAGCGGAAGTCAACTCGAAATAAACAGAGTCAGGGAATGGAAAGAATGGACCGAACTGTTTGTTCTTCCATGCAATAGTGATCGCCAACATTCAATTTTTGGTATCATTTGATCATTCGAGGTGTCGCAGGAATTGCCAAGCGGGATAGAATTCTTCTCCACCGGCACAAACCCAGGTCCCATACGTTCGATATCGTTCCGGCCATGGCCATAAGTGCCTTCGTGATTCTTGCCGATGATTTCCATGCTTCTTGCATATCGTAACCGCCCATTGACTCGCAAGCCAATGAGTCAGCGATGTAGCGTCTATCGGTATCTCCAGAGCGACAGGGTGTTGTGTCTCTTCCATGTCTTTCTTCTTCCAGCGGTAGTCTTGGTGAATCCATGACCCTTGCCCAAGCCACGGGACTTCTTGCCAGTTGCAGTAAGACCACGAGATTCGCGGTGCTAAAGACAAACGGTCAGCCTCACCATCTTTTCCTCGATCTGAGCGCTGTATTCTTACCTTGTGAACTGGGTTGACGATCCAGTTGATGCGGGCATCTCTGCGGATGGCCTTGTGTTGAGGGTCAACGAGAATGACTTCGTAGTACTTGTAGGTCGAGTCCTGGTTGATCCAGTAGGAGTTGAGGACTCGAAGGTTGGCACAACGACGACCGACACGCTCTTCAGCGGTGGACTTGAGGGATCGCTGGTACTTGAGTTGGTTGATACCCTGGTTGGTGGGTTTACCTGAGATTCCACGGTCAGTTCAATGCCCCCAATGCTTGTCCAACGTGCTCACCATAAGTAGCACCCTTTGGCGCTGGTCGCTTGCGACCACCACGTCGGACACGGACACGGTAGATCACATATCCCTGCTTGGCCTTGTAACCCAAACGACGGGCCTTGTCTGGTCGGGAAGGTCGAGATGCGCGGTGGATGACATGCAATTGTCGGAGCTATATTGATGCACTCTCAGCAAAAGTTCAACGAGTGTATAGCAAGACACAGAATTATTGTGCCACACAACAGAGAAGCAGAGTATTGTATGTTCTCCTCCATCTTCTTCTGTTCTTTTAGGGGAAGCTCACCTCCCAGCAGCGGACTCGGAGAAGGAATCGCAGGACATCGGACTGCTTCTTCTTGTGAAGTTCTTCGACGTACTTGAGGGCACCCATCTGTGCGAAACAGTCAGCATGACCAGTGCGATGATTCGACGCTTCTTGAAACGACGCACCTTGACTGTTGTACCTCGCGAAGACCTGGTGTTGGGGGGTTAGTAGAGAGTGGTGCGACTGAGCGTGAATTGAAGCCGGCGCCTGCAAAATCGAAATTCATAGTGCGCAGGCTTGGCACAAAACTTGGCGTGGCTGTGCCGATCATATGGCAGCCAATCAGAACTCAACGCAGCAGAGCTTCAGCCTGACACTCACTTGTGTACCAGGCTCGCAGGTACCTTAGCACTCCGTACAGTACTCAGGTCGACAGTACCTGGGTACTAGGTAGTCACGAGTACTCTAGTTACTCACGTCTACTTCACGTACAGGACTTCCTACGGACGACACGGTAACTGACGTTCTGCACCAAATCCTCAATGGTCCTTCGCGTGCTTCTGGCCTGCGAAACATAACTTCTCCAGCGCCCTCTCTGCATCTCGAGCAATATTACCCCATCCTAGAGGCTCCTTGATTGATGTGTCGCCGTTAACGCCTCTCGACAACAACATCCTGCCCCTTTGCTTCTCCTCTGCACTGACGCCGACAGGACTTCGGACTTCTTGGAACCTGTCAGCTAGCAGATTTTCGACATCTGCTTCTGCAACTCGTTTTCCTGCCTCAACTGTGGCGACTGCAACTTCTCTGTCCTTCTTCAACGAGGCATTGATTTCCGGAAGACGTGACGGCTCGGGCGTGCGACCCGAGAGCTGATCAAAGGCAAAAATGACAGCGTCGGAGTGTTTCATGAGGTTGACCAGAGCCTCGCAGTATGGTTGTCCTTCGGCGCCGAGGTGCTGGACGTGAACGGGTCGAGTTGACTGGCTGGCTGCAGTATGGTCTCCAATACATCCAAGGGCTTCCTGTATGAGTGGCAAGAACCCGGCTTCGAAGTCCCTTTTGCTTGTGCGGCTGGCCTTTGTCAATATGTGTGAGCGCTGGGCAAGGCTGATCCATACTTCTGCTCCTTGATATCCTTCAATTTCTTCATGACGCCATCGTGTCGTTCTTTGATCTTCCTCGAAAACCGTTCTGGCCATGGATCCGGCTCTTTGAGCTTCTCGCATATCTTTCCCATCCGTTCGGCATCGATGCTGATAATGATGAGTGACAAGACGATCGTGCTAAAGGTGGTACTTACGCAAGATCCCCAGCAGCGCCATCAGCAATTCCACCGCCTTCGGGCTGAGGTGATTCGTCAGATGACAAGGTTGGTAGACCGACAAATTCCACCTTTTTGCCATTGGAGCTCGATCTTCTTTTGCGGGCGTGTGACATTGTCGTCTGCTCTGCATCAGTGAGCCGGGCGTGGCGGCAAAAGACTGGCGTACTCACCTCTCACAAATTGGCCTGCACATGCAACCCCTAGAAAATAACGTGAACCGAAAGCTTGATCAAGGTTATCAGGAAATACTAGGGTGAAGTCGGCTGTATGGGAATTTTCAGAGTGCTCGTGTGAGAGGAGGGCTGTAGTAGTTGACGTTGGTGAAGGCAGCCCACGAGGAAAGGAATCTTGCAGCAAGCCGGCACGTACTCAAATCTCGAGAAAAGATTATCTTGACGAAATCGTATTATAAGCTGTTACATTACTACAGACGAGAATATTGTCATTCCGAATCCCGATCTTTCTCCTCTTGATGTCCTTTTGTCTCGCCTCAGAGCTTTTCAGTCGTGTGTCATGAGCAGCCATTCTTCGATCAGTAGCATTCTTTCAAATTCACCAGCATAAACAGTCTGTGATGGACTTTTCTTTCCAAGGCTCCTCAAACACCTCCAGCTTCGAAACTTCTTAGATCAGCCCAGCGCGAAAATGTACTCCGGCAAGTAAATCGATCCATCATTGGCCAAGTTTGATTTGAATGTAAATGTTGTCGTCTTCCTTTCACCAATGCACGAGTCTATTCCACACCATCATGTCAATGTCTTCATGATCAGAAATTCTACCTGTGTTAGCCCGCCCGCCAATATGCACCATTTGTTGAACTAAAGGAGTCTTTCCAGTATGGTCGGTCGTGTTTCCGTCGCGAATGTTTCCCTCTTGGACCTCTCTAAGAGCCAAGTGACAGGCCTTGGAACCTTCCTGTCCAGTCTGGGTGGCCCGGCCCTCTGGCTCTGAAATCATGTCGACCGCTAGCGAAACTAGCTGCATTTGGATTGAGACCTGGATAAGCTTGACCGTAGAAAGACAGGAAAGGATCCATCTGGCCGCCTATGTTTGGGGGATAAGATCCCATTCCAGGTGGCATTTGTTGAGGACCGGCCCCAACATCTTGGAATCCGGCATAATAGGCATTGCGCATTCCTTGATTTTGGTGGTTGAAGTTGCGATCGGTGTCAAAGGTGTCTCCAAATGGGGTCGTCACCGGTTGAGGACCAAGGTCATGCGTCGACGGCGGTTGCTGTCGCCTACGGTGGCGTTCATCACCGGGTGCAGCATTGTAAGCAGGAGTGAGACCGAGGGAAGCAGTTGGTGTCTGGAACGACGCAGGGTTGATGGCGGACATCCAAATCCGGGTTTTATAAACCTTGAAGAGGTCCGTGACAAGGTTGTTGAAGTTGATGTAGCTGTCGGCAAAGTAGTAGAAGGTGAGCTTCTTACTATCCCTAGAGAAATAGTCAGTAGTCTGTTTGGTGGGAGGTGTCGCAGTACCGACATTTGGAATTCAGCATCCAAGATCTCCATATTCAGCCTATGCTCGACGACCTTCTGTTGACAGACACGTTTCGCTTTAGCTTCGTTGCCCTCCTTATCTTTCAAGGCCTGGATTTCGTGGTTTTGAGCCAGGCGCCTGATCAATTTGGGCTTGAGCTCTTGGTGCGAACCATCGTGGCCGTGATGACCCTGAGGCCCCATTCCACCAACAGCACTTCCTGGCCGGCCTGCAATGCCATTGGGGTTGACGACATTGGGACCTCCATTCCGGCTTTGCAAGGAGAACATCATCAACCACTTATAGTGTTCTTCAGCATAGTATTCCTTGTAACGGCGTGCATCTTCCCATGAGACCTTGGTATGCTGTACCGTGCCTAGATCAGTGCCACGGTCGGCCTCGACGATGACCAGGTCGCCGACATTAACATGCAGACCTGTCCCTTCTTGGATGTAGAAGACATCTGAGCGACAACATTTGAAGTTGACGATATAGAGAGGTTGCATGGCAGGTTCGAGGTACTGTCCCATGCTAAGATGTTGGACGTAATTCTGATGGGATTGGAGGACTCGGGCATCGGCGGCGCGGCGGGTCGCTTCGTCGGTGTTGAAATAGGCAGCTGCAAAGAGCGGTTTATGTAAGTACAAGGCCTGCTTTTCATTCTCGCTATATTGTATGATGAACAGCAGAACAAGAATTGGTGGACTCACGATCTTCTCCTTGAGACAAAGCCTGCGTTCCAGTCTCGAATGTATTCAATTCATTACCACGTTCTGTAGAGACGTTAGTTCCGGGGCCAAATAACAGGAGCCTTCTACTAGACGGTTGCTTACCACTCGAGCTGAATGAGCCATGCCGGGTTGGCACATCGGCGAATGAATGTCGACGGCTCTGGGGTGCTTCAGGGATGGGCCCAAACCCGAGCGAGGTCTGCCAATGAGCTTTCTTCGAACCATCTATATTGCGGTTCTCGGTCGGAGACGGGGCTTGTCGATCTGAGTACCCGATGACCTGCTCACTCATGCGACGACTAGGATTCTGGCGGCCCAAATATGTGAGCTCTTCTCGATCGTCAATGGCATTTTCTTCCTCTTCAGGCACTGCGCCTCTCAGGCGCGTGTTCCGGAATCCAGGCGGGGGCTGTGTCGCGGAAGATGCTGCAGAAAAAGTTCTGTCTCGACTCTGAGCCGCCTGTCGCAGTTTGGCATTCTCTTTTTCGAGTCTCTCAATGACTCGCGCCTGCTCGGTGGCGACGATATCGTTCATGCTATCATTAGTATCTTCTTCCTCGTCGTCGTCAACTTCTCGCACACGACCGAGGCTACCAGAGTCAAGTCCGCTTGTTCTGGAAGTCCGTCGTGGGAGAGTCGGGTAGTTGCCTCCCAGCCTGTTGCGGGTGGCTTCGACAGAGGTCGAGACTGGCGCTGTATTCGGTGCTGCGGAAGTGGTGTCCAACTGGCCGACAGAATATGACTGTGAGCGATAAGTCTTAGGAGTGGGTTGCAGCGGGATCGAGAAAGGAATGCCGTCGCCGTTCACGGTAGGAATGACTTCCTGGAGTCGGGCAGGTGGATCTTTGCGAGCATCTTGCCCCCAAATATTCCACCCATATGGATTAGACCCTTGGTTGTGCCACGCAGTAGCAGGGGTATTCATATTCGCATTTGACCAGGGTGATATTTCAGAACCAGGTGTACCAGGGTGCGATGTCGTAGGACTGTAAAGACCAGTCATGGAAGGTTTTCTATTAGTGTTTGACCCGGTCACATCGTTGAGCCAGGAGGTTCGTCGTCCGTTCCGATTCCCTTTCATATTGCTCGCGGCGGACGCCTTTGCGTGGTCGACCTCATCGTCGGACGAAGCTAGAGCCTCTGAATCTGGTGTCGATCTTCGCAGACCAGGATTTGACTTTTCGAGGAGAATAGATGCGGATGCTTGATGAGTATTAAACGCACCAAACGCCGGCATGGGGCCCCTCGTTGACAGACCCGGCTTAGCGGGTGTATTACTCATGATGATGGATTTGAGTCCACGTCGATGTGAAAAATGTGATCGACGCTGCTGCAAAAGAGAGTCAGCGCAGGTCTCATAGGATCACAAAGACAAAAGAATAAAGGGGAGATCTAAAGGTGGATGGACGATGATAGAGAGGCGGAGCCGGGAGGGCACGACAAATGCGACAAATGTGTAGATTGGATGCCAAATTCTGAAGCACAAGGTGTGCTAGTCATAACCAACGCCATTGACATCGACATCGACATCGTGGTCGACAGTGAAAAGCTGGGAACCCGATGCAGGAGTGAAATGAAGAACAGTCACTTACCGCAGTATCACAGTCTTGACACGAAAAGTCTAGCAAGCTGTTGCAACATAGCTAGCAGTGAACCACGTTATGAAATGCGTGGCCACGCCGTTCCGATTTGAGAGTCTCCGAGACAAATACCGGAGTTGAAAGGATATAATGATGGCTTCTGGTGATTTGGAAGAAATACTGACCTCGAGCAAAACTGATGAGCGATGCGTGGGAGGTTGAATGAAGAATTGGCTTGGGCGCGCCCAGGCAACCAATAAAGAACTCGGACCAACAAAAGCTGCGTTGTCAGATCTGGAGAGAGCGGGAGCCCCTCACTGCACAAATCCAGATGTTTTTGTCTGGCGGCAACACTGGAACAAGTCCACAGGTTGTATAGCTTGTGGGTTGAACTGAGATGGAATGTGAGCGTGGAGGGCGGGTTGAAGATGGTGCGGCGGAGGTATCCGAAGATGGGCCTGGCAGCACCCAAGCGGATTGTGTAAGAGTGCCGGTTTCCCCGGATTTATTCGCGAGAGGGCCTTCGGTTTGTCAGGTTCTCACGCGACCGCCAAATGCGTCGGCTGGCTCTAGAGAGGCGCCCAAAGTCAAGGACTGTGGTGGTCCGGGCGGGCGCGGGTCGACTTCGATCGTCCTGGTCGTCGTCGTGAGGCCGAGGTTTATTGGAGCGATTTACACAATAAAAACTGGACAACTTGCTTCGCAATGTTGGCGCTGAATGTAGAGCATGCAGATCTAAAGTCTGCGAGTCGAGGAAAAGAAGAACGAAGTCGTCAAGGAAAGAGGCCAGGTCGAAACAGAGCAACGAAAGACAACTGTGTCCGTGCTCGGATGATCCTGTAGGTCACGGCATGGAGGGTCAGTCGACAGGCAGAAAATGGCAATTGAAGAAACCCAGCACGACCCTCGTAACGAGTATTATTGGCGCTGGTGGACAGGGAGCAAAGAGGCAAAACCCCAGCAGAAGGAGAGGATGGGGCGGAGATGGTTAACTCTACTGCAACTCGGTGAACTGCTGACCCCTCTCTCAGGTCACGCCAGGCCATGAAGACTTGGACGAGGATGGATTGGCGCTGAAAAGACAGAGTTTTAAAGGAGGGGAGGGGCTGGAGTTGACGAGATTGATTGGGCCCCGACTCCTATACCACTGGATGCCACTCTGGACGGATTTCCTGGGGAAAGGCCCTGGTGGCCCTGCTGTACGAGGTGGCTATTAGCTGACCGGCTCGTAAACACGGGTATCCCCTAACCAGGCAATTGAAGGGTGGGCTGTACGAGTAGGAGATATTTATTGATCGACCGATGAATGACTGATTGGATTGATCGATGATCGAGGAACATGGCATGGCATGGCATGACCTGCAGTGAAGTGACAGGCCCGTCACTGGCGGTACAGGGCTTGAGGGCTCGAGGGGCACGAACTACTGCAGGCAGTCAAAATGCGGGGAAATTGCTGTTGCAGGACCTGTTGCAGGACGTGCAGGACTTGGTTCTCGACAACGGCAAGGTGAGCAAGTGGCAAGGCACCAACATCACCGCCGAACAGTCAGCAACAGGACGGGAGATTTACGAGTATTGCACGACCCCTCGTGCAAGTCTCCGTATAAGCCATCCTTTGTGAATGACGTAGAACAATGTTCCGTCCTGTTTGGACGATATACTAGTACCAAATCTGTAGAGCTGGTATATTGCCCTTTCCAGGGACTAGAGATCCGAGTACAAAGAACCCTTGCCAGTATCGTACTTCATCTGGGTCCTCGCAGCCGACTATGGATCGTTGCTCAACATCCAGGATGGCCCTTCGCCACCACGATCAACGCTTTCCTGACGCCCAGCATGTCTGCCGAGGCTTCTCCTTCGTAGCTTTCATGAGCATTGCCACATGCTCAAGACTTCGTATCCTTTCCTGAAAGGCTATCCCGGTCGTCTGAGAGAGGAAATGCTTTGCTTTCCTAGCCTCTTCTAAGACTGCCACTACCGCGGCTTGCCATTTCCGAGGGTCCGTAACCACATGACTCGGTGCTCGCCATTGTGCGGTTGAGCCCTAATTTCGTCGCAGACAGTCCCATGAGATGCCAGAATTGCGATAGAAGGCGGCAGTGGCCTTGTCCCGGTGCGGCCAAACACCATCTGGAACTGAGTAGTCCTAGAGAGCGTGCAGAACGGATCTCATGTGATCTTATACTGAATGTCGACCTTTCCGACATGCAGACCTCCAAATTTTTAATTCGCAAACGGTAAGCCTGCATGCCGATTTCAGAGCGGACCTCCACTTCATAGACCATGGGCCGCCTTCATCAACCGCCGAATCAAGATAACCGTCGCCAGACGGCGAGGGGTCGTCTATGGCGACCGACCGTATCACAAAATCAACGAATTTTTGCCACACGTCCTTGAGCCAGCCGAGTCCCTCCATGACGGCGGCTTTTACTCAACGAAATCTAAGCTGCCCTTGCCCACAGTCGATGGTGCAGCGTCTGGGCCTTTCTGTTGCCGGAGCTTCTCTTCGAATTTTGCAAACTCCTTGATAGCGATTTCTTCCTCTTCGTCCAAAACCTGGTTGACGCCTTTGACTTCTTCGATATAATGCATCAGCATTGACTCAATCCCATTTTTGAGCGTCACTGTGCTGGAATCACAGGTCCGACAAGCTCCACGAAGCTTTAACAACACCTGGCCGTCCTCAAATCCTCGAAACTCGATGTCTCCGCCGTCTTCCTGAATGGCTGGTCTGATTCGTGTCTCCAGCAGCTCTTTGATCATGGCCACAACCTCGTCATCGTCGTCATTGGCTGCGAGGGAGTCTTCACCCGCGCCCTCCTGACCGTCTGTGGAAGTGCCTTTATCCACAGTGTTGACAAGAGGCTCTCCCGAAGTAATTGCCTCGGTAATGAGACTGAAGACTTCAGGCTTTACATGTGCCCAATTGACATCTTCTGCCTTGGTGATAGTAATGAAATCAGAGCCGTAAAACACCGACGAGACACCGTCAACGTCGAACAACTTCGCAGCAAGTGGAGACGGATGCGGAGCAGCCAGCGTCGAACGGGGAGAGCTGTACTCGAGGAACGTAGAGGGGAAGCCTTCTGGTAGAACAGGATGGTTTGGAAGGAATTTGAGGGCCGACGCATTGGGAGTCGACTGTGTTTGAATGTATATCGTTCGTTTTGGTAGAGAGGAGGAAGGGCCTTTCTGGTGACCAGGCTCCAATGTTGGTCGGTGACGGGCCTGCGAAGTAGTGATGGCTGGTATTCTCACTGATTGATGGAGATTGCGGCGAGAAGCAGGCCTACAGAAGCTGCTAAGGCACTTTGCTCGACTCAAACTACGTAGAGCTCGTAGAGATGAGACTGGTAGTGTGCCGCGCATGTTTTTAGTTATAAGCGATGCCAGACTTCCAAGGTCTAGTTAGATATGACTCTCAAGAATATAAACATCAAACGGTGAAATCGAAAGCGCAGATGAATCTTTGTTAATGCGCACGAGAAATGACGCAAGGACAGTCACGTGCGTGGCAGGAATCGTCCTCCATTTGTCAGCGTTGATGGCGTCCTTCTGCATAGCGGTTTTGAACAACACCAATCACTTCTTTTCATATCCCCCCGAAGTATCCGTATCAAACATCGACAATAGCGGTATTAGAGAGACTTGAGTACTGTTCTGTCGCTCTGTCATGTCTTCCGAATCTTGCAGCGTTTGTGCAACTACAGACTTCAAGTATCGCTGTCCCTCATGCAGAGCCACAAGGTTTGATATTTCGTTTCTCGCTGATTTCTGGCATTAACCATTGTGTGACAGCTGCTCTCTGACATGCTTCAAGGAGCATAATCGTCAATGCGTCCAGGTGCATCAAGACATCGATCACCAACCCAGGGCAGGCACTGCCACAACCGCTGCAACACCGGAGACCCCAGATCTCCCAGCTGCAGATATGCTCCTTCAAGACCCAAGGTTACCACAGCTTTTCGAAAAATATCCACTTCTACGCCCAAAGCTCAAATCCATCTTCGAAGTTGCAGCTGACGAAAGCCACGATATAGTTCCTGCAGAACGCAACTCTAGGGCATCCAACCCAGCAAAGTCCGCCCAGCAGCGTATTGCTCGTTCTTTACGTCGCCTGGAACGCGAAGTGGGCTCGGAACATGCCGAGCGTATTGGACTGAAAGCATTTGCTGATCTGGTAGCCGACGTGAGCTCAAAAAGATCAGATCAGACATGATCGGACGTGGCTACTTATTCTGGAATGAATGTGTTACCAGAGGACTAATGAGGCAAAGGAGGAATCGGCGGAGTTTCCACCGTGCTTGACTGGACGTGGGTGTCTCTCTTAGACTTCATCGACGAAGTCCTTCTAGGAGTCGGCTTTCCTTTTTGGCCCTCGTCCAGGTACATATCGATGAGCTTCTCCACAGACGATCTCCTCTGGAATATGCTGAGAATGCTTCGCCGTCTCCGCATTTGAGGTCTGCTGGTGCTCTCCGAAGCGGGTGTCCCTGCCGCCTTTGCCAGGTCATGGTCTAGGTTAGCGTACTGACACGGATGCTCGTCATCGGAGTCCGCAAAGCTCAATATTGGTGGCTTTCGCTTTTTGTATCTCAGTGCGAGAGTCTCGGCTCCTTCTTGCAGAGCAAAGCTCTCCAGCTCCCGACGGAGTTGATCTTCATGAGGGGAGCAGATCGACATGGGCGTACGTGGAGGACTCAGCGTTGCGGAGGACCCAGCATGTGAGAGGGTTGGCACAGGCGACAGTCCGCCTTGAAACCTGGCCGATAGGGCAGTCTGATCCGACCCAAACGTTCCAGCCCTCTCGCCCGAGATTTGTGCTGTGGCTGATGTTCGCCTTCTGGTCGTCTTCAATGGGACGCCTCCGCGACTGATGCGTACCTGTCCTGCTGAAGAGCTCTTGCTGGAAGTTCTGGGCGGCAATGTTGAGGTCATTGCCGCTGCTGGACTTAACAGATTATGGCCTAAAAGGATCGCCTGGTCGAGATCGCTGTTGCTCGACTCCACGCCTGTCTCAGCTGCTCGCACGATATAGTCGGTATGTGATCCCAGATGATCAGAGCTTGGTTTTGGTGGACTCCCATTTCTGGGGGGAGTTGGCGATCGTCGTCTCAGGAGAGAATGGTGAAGTATGGATGATCTCTGCGACACTGGCTGCTCTGAGAGCTTGCTGCTGCTTGCTGAATCCCGCTCGACACGCGAATCTCTCGACCCGGTCAGTCGTCCCTCGACAAGGCTCGTCCTGTGTTCAAGCTGCCCAAAGATTACGCCGTCATTCTGCGAACACCTGTGACCACCGACATCCCCGTCCACCTTGGACAGTGGCTGAACTAAAACAGGAAGTCCTGCGGAAGTTGCATTCTGCTGGACTATCAGGCTTCTCCTGATCAAGGAGGATGCTCTGCGGGAACCGAAGCCTGGCGGAATCAAGGGCATGTTGTCAAACCAGGAGCCCACTTCGATATACGAATGTTGTGAATCGTGGTCACTGGAGGTTATCGACGCGCTCCGTGCTCGTCTCAAGCGCGCTTCGACTTCTTCCATTTCGGCCGTGTACTTGTCCAGTCGCGCGAATAACAAGTCGAGATCCAAGTCGACGTTTGGATGATAGGACGAGATCGACGACCGATTTGAGACGCTACTGTCCGTCGCCATCATATTAGTGGTCCCCTTTCCTGGTCGGCTTCCCAGAGCGGTCGTGTCTCGCGGTCTGTCATGGCTCGAGTATATCGAATTCATAACGGGTGAACCCCGAGTAAACACAATTTCAATGACGATGCCTGGGCTGAGCTGAACAGATCACGGCTCCCCGAATGACAGCTTGAATGACAGCGGAAGCGACGTTTTCAAGCATACTGTATTTAAACGTGGTTGACGCGTGCGAGAAGCTTGGACGTAATATCTACCAACAGGGTCTACACAGTACACTCAGGTGTATGTACTTGGTAAGATGGAAAGCATCAAATTCTCGTTCTGCCACGACCCTTATCACACGCCCGGCCACAGAAATTTTCAGGAGACAACCGTAAGTAGCAAGACCCTGAAACGGCGGGCGCGCCTGGGCGCCATGGACACGCGAGGAAGCTGAAGAGACTCAAAACTATGCAGATGCGACACGGGTGGCTTGAGACTTTCGTGATTGAGTTTTTGATCTTGCGGGGCAAGGACAGAGACACGAGGATTCAGTTGTTGCTGCAGCCTCGGGTGTTGCGGACTTGTCTGAACGTCCAGATAGAGGCGGAAGAGTGGCTCGGAGAAGGACACACAGACAGGAGAGCTATTATTGTTGTAGCAAAGTACTTGTACAAGCTGGCTTTCCTGAGGATCTTCGCCCTTATCAGATCGAGACATCCTCGTGGCTTGTTCTGCCAGTGCTTGGAGCTCAAAAGTGATCGGGGGCCAGGGCTGCGGTAGCGACGGCCGGAGTCTCGGGGAAATATTGTCTATACAAGTAGGTAGTAACTACTTGTACTGACTAAATACTTGTACAGGACCAACACGCATTATTGAAGCATTGTGATTGGGACTATTCCGCTGCTAAAGGCTGAGCCGGCGCCAAAGAGGAGATTGGAAAACAAGCGGGGTGTTACTTGTATATTTTGGGTTGGTGGGTTTGGCCCCGATCACCCCTGACTTGGATGGATTGATTGAAGACCCTGGCTGGGAAGATGGAGGGCTTGAGACCTCAAAATTGGGGGTACTCTATCAAGTCTAGTCATTTGGGATGGAGAGTATGAGAGTAGATCAGGATTTCAAAGCGTTCTTGAGTACTGTCGGTCGTCAGTCAGAGAATGCACGAGGACATTTTGTGAAGGAAAGAAAAGGTAAAACGAGAAGACCTTTTCCTTGTGTGTGGTTGTGTGCGGTTGAGGGTACCTAGTACTCGTAGTAGTGAGCACCTACCTACACAGTAACTGCGTCCCGGTAGGGGTGAGCACTGGTGAGGTCTAAGAGAATGGCAAGCTTGGCCTGGTGGCCTGGTGAGCCTGATGAAAGACGAGGCAGAACCCGCTGATGCCGCCGCCTACGAAGTACCTACCTACCTACCTAAGTTAGGCAGTTGGTACCACAGTAAATAGGTAAGTGTACCACCGCCTACTAGCCTTAGCTGTCATACCTACCTAGGTAGGTACCTGCTTGGTTCGGCCCAGGCATGAGGATATGGTCCTTAACCTGGTAGGATTAGGCTACTTGGCACCTACGGGCGTACTGTTAGGTACTAACCTAAGCCGGCTGGAGGCGCCTGGGAGCCGTGATTTGCCTCAGGTAAAGAGCAACGGTCCTCGCCTGGACATGATGTGACGACATATCCTGCTTCAAGCTTGAGAGCCTGCTGAAGCTTCTTCCGGTCCCATGCGGCAGGTCGTTCTCTCATGCATGTGTAATAGTGCAGGATGTACGGAGTTGCTCATGGTACGGAGTAGGTGAGTGGTCAGTGGTGGTCCCCGTTACAATCTTGATCGTGCAGACTCGTCCACTTGGTGGCGGCGGGCGGGAGCAGGATCGCTAACAAGACGACGTGGTAGCCACCAATGGCGGCAACATGTTCAGAGATTGGCGCAATTCGTCCCCTGCTGGTCTCGCGGCGGAATCCAGCAGCCTGCGTCTTCTTCACCTGGCCATCCAACCACCACCAACGTGGTACCTGACACACCAGCATCAGACGTGCAGTAGCCACGAGTAGCCCTTTCTTTCACATGGGCCCTCGACCTTGTGCTTGTTCATCCTAACCCAGACAGAGTCCGACCAGACACGCACAAACCCACCGTCACATCCAAACTCTCGACGAACCCCAGAAATCCATGTCCAACTTGGAACCTCCGAATCCACCCAATCCCAACCCTCCTCCGGCCTCGACGTCGTTCATCACTGCTCTCTTCAGACCTCACATCTTTTCCTAACCCTCTCGCTGCTCCCCAAAAAACCATCATCCTTCTCGAATTCAGATGTGATTGTTGGTGTTGCTCTCTACTCCAGGCTCCTCCTGATTGTGCAGCCTGCGTCCGGAACAACCCCTTCTTCTTTCGCCATCCAGCCCCTCCACTCAGCCCTCCACCAATCCTGATTGTTTTGAGATTTTCTCCTCCCCGACTTGGTTGACTACTGGGATTCCGGTTTCATATCCGTCCACTCCTTCTCGCTTGGCCGACTTCTGGAGTGAGGCATTGCGTCGCCCTTCACTACCGTGCTCAGAGCCTCCATACCTGGTCTTTTCAGCAAGCACGGGAGCTTCCATCACCTGGTCCTCCCACGTCAATCTCGTCCGAAAACAGTCCACCAGATAGAGACCCATTAGCTTGGCGTCTTGATGTCCCAGACACCCATGATCGACCTCCACCTTCCTCTCCTGACTGTTCGGTTGTCGACCGTTTGCGACGGGCTTGCCCTGAAGGGATCCAGCCAACCTCTGTCAATCATACGCCATGAGTGATGCTTCTTTAGCTTAACCCTGAGAAGGCCTGCTCACTGCTCAGACCATGGATACCAGATCCACCAGGTATCGCTCCCTGGAGGCGAAGGCCGCCATGCCACCTCCCAGGAACCGCGAGCGTCACAATTCCGTTCCTACTACTGATCGACGAAAGAATCAACAATCTAGACATGCACCTTCATCCAAATCCGGTTTCAATGAGGACTCTGTGACCTCGCCCGACAATAAGGCGACCACGCGACACTCTGACCGGCGGCCTGCTAGTGGCCATTCCTCACAACCCAAGCTTACTTCCAAGGTACGTAGGCCATATATGCCCGGATCCTGTTCCATGTCATTTATCTAGCCTTGCTCTTATTTGCGCTTCATATTGACCTTTCACGCCCTTAGACAAGTCATTCCAGCCTCATACCATCCTTCAACTTCTTGGTTCTGGGATCTCAAAATTCCGGCAAAAGTACATTCATCAAGACGGCGCTTGATCGAGAAGGACCACGGACTTCAACCCAAGTTACTGTCAAAGATCAATCTTACAACGTCCAATTTATCGAGTTGTTACTTGACGATGTCGACTTCAGTAGCGAACGAAGGATCGAGTGGCCCTCGTACGTGAACGGTGCACCCTTCCCAGACATCGACGGCGTCTTTTGTCTATACAGTGTCTCCGACAAGGAGAGCGTCGCCGATGTACCTCCGGCTTTGAGTAGGTGCTACATACTTGCGTTGCAAGGCTTGTTTTGGCTGACAGGTTCGCAGCTTCTATGACAAAAGCGGGTTTGCCATGTATGCTTGTGGCCTCCAAAAGCGATACAAAGCAAGAGTCTCGTCAGATCAATCCTCTTTTCCTTGAACAAGTAAAGCGCAATCTTTCCAGCGTAGCTATTGCTGAGGTGTCTTTGAAGACACCTCAGAGTATCAAACTCTGTTTCTTGAATATGTTGAATCGAGTAATCACTTCGCCTCGTGGTAAGTCCACCTCTGTCACCATTTTCACATTGCGCTTGCCCTGCCCTTCATTTTCTTTCCTGAATGCTCCTTCCTTGCCTTTGGCTTGCTTGTCGTTGCGGAGCCATCTCAGCATTTGAGGTCTCTTCCGCTCCATGTCTCCTGCGCTACACTTGCATGTTAACCGGCTAACAATTCCTCAGCATCCGCACGAGCTGGCAAAACATCACATGCTCCCACACAGCCCTTGGACGATCAGCGAAGGACTTCCAGAGATTCGTCGCCGAAGAAAACGCGGAGTCGAAGTCGATCAAAAACTCGATTACAAACGTCAAAATCCAAGGAATTGCTTCTCAATCTGTCTATGCGGCCAGCCGTGATTGAGTCAGCCGATGAAGACAGTGAGTCGTCCTTGTCGGAAGGTGTGATTCCTCGCAGTCGGAAGACTCGACTCCGACTAGACACTACAACGGCATCGAAGCCTCAGCGTCGCCCAGCAGAACCTCACACGCCAGTATCTTCGGGCGATTGGACGAATACATTGATCTCACCTGAACAGACAACAATGACCGCTGTTCCTGAGACGCCAGACTCTTACTACGTCAAGTCGATGCTCCGTCCCGCCTCTCCAGACAATGTCGACAGCAAAGCCTATCGGACTTTTCTCAACATGGATGAAGAAACCAACGACCTTTCTCCACGTACCGAGGTCGAGCATTTGGGGTCTCCTCTGAGCATCCTGCAAACCAACGAGCAGACCAGACAGGAGGTAGGTGTCCCGTTCAGGGAGCTGGTGGAAAAGTTGCTGGTACTACCGGCCAATAAGTCTGATTCGAAATTTGTTCCCTCATTCTTATGCTTGTATCGAGCGTTTGCAACTCCACAGCAGCTCCTTCTCGCCATCATCGACCAATTCGTGGCTATCGAAAGAAGTAGCATGGTCCACTTTTCGAAAGTGGCGGAGATGCTTCGATATCTGCAGGTGCTTGCGCAGTGGACTGCCACATATCCGGGCGATTTTGCGCAAGGTCCAGCTCGCGACATTGCTGTGCCGTTTGTGCAGAACATTGAGAAGAGTAAAGTCTTTGCACCGGCCGCAAGAGAAATAAGCAACAACTTGGACACGCTTGTCCCCGATGAAGATTGTGACTGGGCATACACCGATGCTCCCAAGAAGACTCCGACATCGTCATCAGACTCCCTCCAGTCGCTCAATAACGACGGCTTCAAGGCAGGCCGAAAACCTCTACGCGATGATGACGACAGCGAAGACGACAATGATGGGTCTGCACCGGCCTCGAATACTGCTTCGACATCGTCCAGTATGATCAAACCATACAACTCTTCAAGTCAGTCGGCCTCTAACGTGGTGCAATTGGAACACGCCAAGATGCTAGCCGAAAATCTGAAGAGGTCCATCCCTCGTATTCGTCTTACCAAACTCCAATGGCATCAGTTTATGGAGACACCTGTAGAGGAACTGGCCAGGGAAATCACTCGAATTGATTGGACCATGTACTCTGCTATCAGACCTCGGGATTTTGTCCGGCATGTCTCACTCTCGACAGAGCAGAGGAGGCAGTCTAGGGGGGTCGACAACATCAGCGCCATGGTGAAACATTTCAATCATTTGGCATTATTTGTCTCAGGCGTAATACTACTGCGAGACAAGCCTAAACATCGAGCCCGGGCTCTGGAGAGATTCATGGCTTTGGCTTGGAAAGTCCGCCAATTGAACAACTACAACTCGCTCGGGGCAATCGTGGCTGGAATTACAGGACACGAAATCGCTCGGCTGAATGCAACGCGGGATTTGGTGCCAGCTGATGTCCAGAAGCAGTTTCTCAGGTTGACCATTCTCATGGGCTTGTCGAGGTCACACGCTGCGTATCGAATGGCCTGGGAAAACTCCTTTGCAGAACGCATCCCGTTTTTACCCCTCGTCCGACAAGATCTTACAATGGCTGCTACCGCCAATCCGACATTCATCACTTCCAACATCAATTGGAAGAAATTCGAAATCATGGGAGAAGTGATCGTCGGAATTCAAAAGAGTCTCGAAACCCCGTACAATTTCCCGCCTCGGACCGTTCGGAGTGAAGATACGGTCAAGTTAGTGCTGGAGACCAAGATTCTGGAAGAATCAGAGGTAAGAAGATCACGGTCCTCCTCTTCCGTACAATCTGACACATGAATATAGGACTCGGCAGATCCTCGAAGCGAACTATATGATCGCAGTGTGCAGGTTGAACCGCAACAGAGTGGGGCGGATCCCAAGAAAAAGTTCGAATGGCTGCGGCGTTGATGATTAACAAGGTCACCGTTTCGGACACGTCATCTTCGCAACATTGACGACCGACTCTCAAATTTTCAAAAGGTCAAAGGGGAGGCGGCTGGGAGTTACGATCTCAAAAGAGGCGAAAAGCTTTTGCCTTTACGCGATAGAGAAAAGCGGTTTCGAAATGACAAACAAGTATGCGGTCTCACGACCTTGGAACTGGGACATACTACGCAATTACGAGTTACGACACACAAATATTGATGACGAGGAAATTCTCAGACGAAGTTTGCGATCTGGTATCAAAAGAACAATTGGGAGATGTGTTTATTTTCACAGGGACTTATGGCGGGCCTTTACATCAGCTGGGTGCAAATATAAAGGTGTTCAAGGAGTTGATCGCCACAGGACATGGTAAGTCAAAGACTTGGATCTTTTCGTGAGTTGAAGTGAGACGCCTTGAGATTCGGACTGGAAGGAAGCGGTGCTCTTTATGTAGAGGCAGGCAAGGTCATGGACCACGACACCCCCGGGACATGCGACGTCGCTTCTGCCGCCTGACTCAAGCTACGTCAAGGCTGAATGGGGCACGAGCTGGCTCGTCTTCCTCGCGACAAGCTTCAAGGCGCTGGGTACCAGTATGTAGAGCTAAATCTGCATCTGTGTGCACATATATCGCTGTCAAAGGCATTACATCAACACAAATTCCAGTTCACCCGGCCACGTGCCTGGCTAGCATAGTGGGGACGGTAGACGTAACTGTACGCACCTGTGGTCAGCTTTATGGTATATGCATATTCCTTACTGCACCTAATGGCACCGTGGGCACCCTAAACTCCAAAACCACACAAGACAACAAACGATCCAGCCCAGTAAATACGAGTACAAACCATGCCAGTAAGCCGACCGTCGCGCAAATTATGTGATAAACCATCCCCACCACGTCAAAGGTAAGGTACTAACTAGTAGCCAGCCGATCGCTACTCCGTTATCTCCCACTCGAATTCCGAATGTGAGGCAGTTGGAATCAAGGAAGACAAAAAGAAAAGAATACTCATCCGAAAGGGACACCACCGCTTGTCTATCAGATGACATTCTCTGGGACCTCACCTGCTTCATCAAGAAAATCCTCTAGACCCTCCCACACTGCCCGAGCTCTGAGCAGACAGGCCAACCCCCAAGCAACACTTGGCTGTTGAACTTGCGTGATCATGGACCCATGCTCACGGTCTTTAGCTTTAGTCTTGGTTCTCTTTCTCCTTCTCTTTCTCCTTCTCTTTCTCCTTCTCTTTACTCCTTGTCGTGTTCCTGCCGGTTCTGCCAGTCCTGCCAGGTCTTGGACGTGGCGGCGAGTCACGCCTTGGTGCCGTTGCCGTCCTTGCCTGTTCCGGCTCCATCTTTCAGCATCATCCTCTTCTCATTTTGGTTCGCATGGCCATTGACACTGGCACCCCCGTCAGGACCTCGGTCGGGCATCTTGACCATCCACGCAGGGGGCGCAATGCCCGTCTGGTCGTGGATCGTGCTCAATAGCGGAGGCAGCGATTGCATGATATTCTTGATCGGCATGATGCCCTCGGCTCCCACGGCACCGGCACCGGCACCAGCACCAGCACCACCGCCGCCGTCTGTGTTCCAGACGGTGATCTTGGGTTGCAAGCCTTGGATGGCTTTGGCATTGGCCAGGGCGAGCTTCTCGTACGTGTTCTCCTTGATCATCATGTACGTCAGGAGACCCTGGGGCCCACCAAAGGAGTCTGCCAGAGCCTTGTACGCTTGGGCCTGGGCCTGTGTGGCCTCTGCCTCGCGCATCCTGGCATGGTAGGTGGCGTCGGCCTCTTTCGTCTGCCGCTCGACGTTGGCTTGGATCTGGCGCTGCTGCTTGAACAGTTGGGCATCGGCATCTTGCTTTTCCGCGTACGCTCTGGCGTCGGCCTTTTTGCTGTCGCGGTAGAAGTTGGCGTCGGCTTCGCGCTCGGCGGTTTCCTTTGCGATCTGCGCGCGCACAAGGTCCTTGGCTCTGAGTCGCTCGAGTTCCGTCGCGGCTTTCTTCGTCTCGACGTCCCTTTGCAACTCTGCGTCGCGAGCCTCGGAGGCGCGTTGGGCCTTGATTTGCGCCATGCGTATGCCCATGTCCAGCTCGGTTTGGCGGTTCGTCAACTCGGCGTCGGCTTGGGCCTTGTCGGCTTTGCGCTTGGTCTCGAGGACGGCGGTCTCGGCTTCGATCTTGGAGATTTCTTGCTTGGTGTGGCCGCGCTTCCCGGCCTCGCCGATTTCGCCTCGCATGCGGGCTTCCGCGACGTCGATGCGCGCTTGGTTCGAGGCGCCCTCGTGCGCTTTGCGCGAGAGGAAAGCGAAGTATTCTGATCCAGGGGTGTCTTGCAGCTCTTTGACGTTGGCGTTGTAGATGCAGAGACCGAATTGGTCGAGTTCTTTTTGCACATTTTCGATGACCTGGGAACGTCAGTCGGCGTGGCTTAGATGGGGGGGCGGGGAAGAGAAGGAGCTTTTCAGAGATAAGATATACCTTTTGTTTGAAGACTTGCCGTTCCTTGAAGATTTCCTCCATGGTCATGCTGGAGACGATGACTCGGGTTTCACCTTCGATGATGCCCTTGACGATGTCCTGGACATGGCTCCGCTGAGTTGGGACGATAGCAGTACCCGGCTTTGATGAGTTTGACGAGGTGCCATCAGGATTCCCGCTGAGGAGGAGCGCATATTTCTTGAGTGCGTCGGGCTTGTTGTCAGGGCCGATGGTGAAGACGGCAGGTAGAGCAAACTGCAGTTTCTCTATGGTCATCGCCTGTAGGTTAAGAGAGAAGTCGAAAGGAGAGACTGAAATACGGGCGACCCGTTGCCATGGATAGACAAAGGCTTTCTTGACGATTCGGACATCGTCGATGTTGGCACCCGTAACGACGAGGTACTCGTTGGCGTTGGAAATGTGGTACCACATGTTTGGCATGCCCCTGGTAATTCGGAAGTGTGCTTGTATGGGTAGTGGATTGCAACACGCTGGACTGTGTCTGATATGAAGTAGACACGAGGAAGCGATCGGTATAAGAGATGGTTACACAGCAGGCCTGTTGCTGCAGTTGTGATTTGCACGACGAAAGAGCAAGGAGCATGGATACGAGGAGGGGGACAAATCATAAATAACTCACACCTTGATGCTCGAGGGTGAGTGTTATTCGTGGACCGCACCTCGAGGACCACGGTTTGTTTCCGTTACTGATCCCTGTGACTCAAACGAGACTGAGTTTAAGCTTATTGCACGGCCACATGAAGATGCCTTGATGGAGCCGGTGAGTGGGAAGTATTCGTGCTAAACTCAGGCGTTGATATGCTAGCATATAAGGCCCTCTCGGCTTGATGGATTCAAGATGTCCTCGGCATCAGGCAGCGGAGCCCGGGACAGCGGACCCAACAATAAGCACCTTGGCAAGGCATAAAGCCATCGATGCCGGGGTTACCATTATTGTTCTGGAAGGTTACCCAGAATGTCAAAACAATCAGATGATCACCAACGTCGGATTCTGCTTCTGTTGAAATGAAGTACGAATACGTCACGCAGGGTGCCTGATCATCTTTCGGCATGCTGTTGCCGATACTTTGTAGCTCGTACCAGGTATAAGTCTGTGGTGGTATCCGAAATAGCGGATGTTTTAGAACTGATCGGGGTGGCGGAGCACCACTAGACAAAGACCAGGGCAACCTCTACTCGTACATAGTAGGAACTGCGCGGTCGTCCATGGACCATGATCAGCATGCGGTCGGGGCTGACAGACCTTTCCTAAGAATGCTAGACACATCGAGATCAAAGGAGCGTACTCGTACTGGCTGAACCGCGACCAGGGGGAACAACGGGCGGGGTTGAAGTCGTTGGCAAAGCTTCGGGACTTCCAGGTCGAGTCAGACCTTGCCGATCACGTCGTGAGGTGGTCAATATGAAAGGAGGACGGCATATTCAACACGTCGAAAGAGGATGAGAAACTGCAGCTGGACGCGTTTGTGGTGCCAAAACACAGAATGATAGGGACACGACGGAGTACCTTCCTGTGGTGACTAAAGCAGCGGGCGAATTCTGTACAGCATTAACGACTGGAATGTACCGACCCTTAAAAGCGGCCGCCAAAAAGTCAGCCTTGCACTGCCACCCTGATTGCCTGATCCGACTATCCTTCCACCTTTCCACCATCTCTACCAACCCCTCGTGATCAAGCGGATTCCATATTTCGTCAAATGATCATCTGTAGGCCCGGTGTCTTTCGCTGTAAGTTGCAGATCGACCATGTGATGTACGGTACGATGCCTTTATTCCACTCTTGGCTATGTTTATCGGCCCCTCTCTCCGAGCCACTTCCTTTTCCTTCAACCAGCGACAAGCTCATGTGATTTTGGCCTTTTGGCGCATAGCTTACGGAGAGCTTGAAAGTCAAGAATCCACCACTTGCGCCCAAGTAATGTACGCCTTGAATATGCGCGGTGTCATGAGCAAACGCTGGGCGTAACTCTATCCAGACCGATCCACCCTCTCTACACCGGTCAGGCCCTCGTCCGCGGCCAAAATTGCGCCTGAGAAAGCCCACGCCCTTTGTCCTGCGGCTGCCACGGCAAAACAGACAACGCCTTGGGATGAGCAGCCGATCAAGTCTTCAGTAGCCGCTTTTTGTCGCAGATAGTCATCAGGCGAGCCAAAGCCGGGTGTTCCTACGTTTGGGTCTTGTCCCGGTTTGACTAACCATTGTTATTCGTATCCTTCGCTTCCGGCCGATCAAATCACAAGGGGTCCGATCTGCTGTAACCTCCAAATTTGGTCGTTATTCCAGTGCGAGACTGCTCCTCGTTGCTCAAGCTCCGGCACAATCCAATAAGGTCAGATGGAAGAAAAGAGCAAGCACCAGTGGGAAGATTCTGAAACAGCCAACGAGCGAATTCCGACGTATGAAGAGTCTGTCGCTACTGCGCCAATTCTGGCGTCGACATCGGGACCGTGGCAGAAGTCCAGCAGTTCAGTGCCTTCCATTATCCGGCAAGAACGCACTCGACGGATTCGGCATCTCATCGCCAACTCCATAACTCCAACCTTCACCCTGCATCTCTCCAACGGCTGCTCTCATCTGAGCATCATCATTCTACCGTCCGAGTCTCTGTCGAATAGCGAAGCCCTGACGGAGCAGAATATTGTGACTCCAGGTCCGCAATTTCAGGAATCACGGACTCTTCTCGCTTTGAAAGGAGAGGAAAACCGCGCTTCCTTTTGGACGCAGGGCCATGTGCTCCAGGAGCTGGACTATCTACTTCGACGAGAGCTCTTTGACGTAGCAGACACCGCTGTCACTCCCAACTCAACATCGCGTCCTGAGGCACAACTACTACCCGCTACTGAACTTCCACCACGACCAAAGCCCAAAGGGTGGCTAAGGCGTGCATTTGTCCTCCCTGGGCCGAGCCAAGACCCAACTGGCGAGACCGGGAAATGGAATCTGGGGTGGCGAACTCCTGAGACACCTGGTGCTCCGATGTCTGCTTGGAAACCTCGAGCACGAGCAAAGGATCTCCAACCAGACGAGATGGCAATCAGCACAATGTTGCAGCCCGTAAGCTTCCGAACCGAGAGTGAGATGGGTCTTTTGGAAACCACCACTGTCAAGTGTATCTGGGTAGAGATCGAGATTGGCATCTAAATCCAACAAACTCGTTATTTGTTCCGCCGATAGATCCTGCTAACATCTATGCTGGTGCAGTGGGTTTCAGTGACCCCCAGATTCATTCATTTATGCGGAAACACTGCCAATATACTTGCCATCTGGCTTTACGTGCTTTTTTCCCAGTCACACCTGCCTACCAATCTGATACGAGGAGCAAATCAGTGATCACTTCTCATCAATTGATAGCCAGACATCCGCATCGTCGCCATCTAGATCTCTGCCTGCAATTCAGTCGTCCTAGCCAGCGCAAGTCATGGAACAAAAACCGTCCTGTCCCTCTTCGCTGCCCACGCCTCAGCCGCATCCTCCAGCTTTCGCACCTTCAAGTCCATCTTGGGCAAGCCAGCGACCGCAGCCAGCAGACCGGGCAGCTCTTTCCCAAAATGCGGCAAAGACCAGGCTCCAGGGCCTGCGCCGCGCATCGTGATATTCTTCGACCGCAGCACGGCGCCAGGCAGAGAAATATCCAGTCCCGCAACCGACCCAATCTGGACATACTGCGTCGGAACCGTCGAATTGAGGGCGTTGAAAAGCGCCGGGATCACCGGACCGTAGAGATAATCCAGAATGACATCGACATCGACAGCCCCCAGGGCCGAGAAGTCGGTCTCAGCAGGATTATCCGCCAGCACGACGCTCTGGTCGAGATTCAAGGAGGCCATCTCCTTGGCATTTCGCGCCACACCTATGACTTTCCCGGCTCCCTTGCTGCGGACGAATTCGACGGCGACTTTGCCCGAGATGGCCGTCACACCGACGATGATGACGGTGAAGTTCGCAGGCAGCGGGCTGCTGTCGACCCTTGCCGCGAACGCCATCCACGAACTCATGCCCGGATTGACCAGGCCGGCGATTTGGACGGGGTCGGTACCGTTGGGAATGGGGACGATGGCTGCTTTCGGGACGGTAATGTACTCTGCGAAACCGCCGCCCGTGGCGATGCTGCTGAAATAGACGGTCTGTCCTTCGGGAGTGGTGCCTACACCGTCGGCGCCGGGGACGTATGGGAGGCCAGCGCTCTTGCTGCTGTAGTGCTGGCCGGCGGCCTGGGAGCGGATGAGTTGGTGAAGACCGGAGGCCAGGACTTTGATGGTGACTTTGTCTGGGTCTGAGGTTGTTGGGTGCGGATGGTCGGAGGTGAACTCTGGAGGAGAATCCCAGGACTTTACGACGATGGCGCGCATGGTGGAAAAAGGGCCCTCAGTGTATGGGAATACTTTGGTAGCTAAGTGGGTGGGTGGTCGTGGTCTGGGCTGGAAAATGGAGATGGAGACGGGAAAGGGAGAGTTGCAAGTTATATTGGATGGCTTATATCCTTCGTATTTCAGCTTCCTCTATCGAGAGAGTAGATGCAGGAGCCCCGGGGAGGGGGGCTACAAATGGATAACGCATGTTGATATGGCTTTGACTGGCAGCCGGATCACTTTGTCAGCACACAGTTTCTCCGTTGTCCAAAGACCAATCTCGAGCCATGACACACCCCTGGGGAGTTCACCCGTTGAGTAAGCAACACCGACTGTTAAGTAACCCGCATGTGCAGCCCAGCCTTTGGCTTATAGTTCATTCGCCCATCGATGCAATTGTCATTCGGAACAGGAAGATTCCTAGGGGGAAAGCAAGGAGTAAAGAAAATCAAAAGATGCATTGATTCTACTTCCCACTCAGCCACGTGATGGGTAACGTTGAGTTGCTCACAAAGTCCGACGTCACATGTACTAGATCTCGGTCGAAACCCAGGACTCAAAGCAAACAAGTGACCACCCACTCACCCTTTCTTCCAATCAACATTGACAAAGCTACGTGAACTAAGTTAACCATTCGAGTCGAATAACACGGTCTACAAGTGCAGTCAAAACCCACAGCATCGAAATCGACGTCGACATCGACCATGGCACCATCTCAACTGCAAGTCGCCATCTCTTCGTTGAAGCGCCTACTCAAGGAAGAAGCCTCATACTACAAAGAGCAAGAGCAGCAGAAGACTCGCATCGCCAATTTAGAAAAGGACAAGACCGACGAAGACGGCAACCGGGACTTCACGCTGAAGCAAGAGGTTCGTCAATCCTTCGCAACCGTTTTCTTTTATATGTTTGATGTTTGATGTTTCATACTGGTCTTCGAACCTATCCCTTTCCTGCCATATGTTTTATGTATGTATACCTAATATATTGATGGGCTGAAAAAAAATATAGCGTCAAGCCTTGGAAGAAACCAAGAAAGTCATTCCAACTCTGCGCGAGCGCATAACCAGTGCCCGAGAGAAACTGGAGAATATGCTGGTATGCCGAAACACACAAATCCTCAATCCAATCCAATCCAATCCATTACGCCTCTCGTCTCTAGAGGCCTCTTGAGAAACCTCAGGATCTGATATAATCACAGGATATGGCTGGCAACGACGAGGAACGAGACGCCGCCGTAGAAGTCTTGAAGGCGGCCAAGGAGCAGCAAAAGGACGATCCCATTTCCGGGGTGACGACGTAAAATGTCACAGGAAATCCAAGGAACCTTATTGCGCGTCTTCCAGGTACAAGAATGAGATACCAACGAGCCGATGACTCCCGAGTTGAGTTGGCAGCGAAGCTTTCACGGAGCAAGCGTTTTGCTGTCGCCAAAGGGAAGCGGGTTCTCCTTCCGTGAATTCCCGCAGATGTGGCTCACATATAGGTATGCAGCCATACTCGCTTCCGGGGGAGGTTTCAACCCTACCTGTACTTCGCAGGTTGAAATGTATCATCAAGTTCTAGCCTCACATCCACGCCGATCCATTTCATAGGACACCTCCCCTTTTCAGACCGCTCTTGCAAAGACAGCCAGCTCATGTTCACCGACGCCGACCCTATGAACGAGTCATCTCCTCTTGCAGGGCTTGGAATCGTCAGTCTCAAGTCGTGTCCATATCATCACCCGCTTTTGTTCCACCAGTATTAGCCGCATCCTCTCCCTTGCCGTGGTCTGTAGCCCCAGCATCCATATCAACATCCTCATCGCCCGTCTTGGGCGTCCTCCCTGACCCCTCAGGCAGTGTCGTCGGCGTCATGGCGTTACTCCCACGTAGATCCATCATCGGCGTCTGCCCATCGTCCGGGCGTGGTGTGCCCGCATTGGACAAGCCATCCCTCCCTCGACCCACGCCCAGCATGAGCTCATCATCTGCCTCGCCTTCATGCTCAGCGTCGCGTCCATCCTCCTGCTCGGCACCATCCTCGTCCTTTTCCGGCTCCTTCTCATCTCTAATCACCCTGCGTAATCTCATTCCCTCATTGACGATCTTCTCAAATTGCTCCCTCCTCTCGATCCAAGCCTGCGTGTGCTCCTGCGCCTCGCGCTCCAATTCCTCAATCTCTGCCTTAAGCTTTTCAGTATTGACATGTTGTTCGTCCCTCGGCTTCAATGCTGCATTTTTTGTGATCTTGTCCGCAATAACGTCATACGTCTTCCGAATCGCCAATGTCTTTTGCGCTTCGTCCAGCTGCACACGTAGATTCGCGGCGTTTTCCCTGACCTCGGCCGCGGTTCTTTCTATCTTTGCCTTTTCCGCCACGTAACGTTCTCGTTCGCGCTCGTTAGCCGCTCGGAGAAACTGAATGCGGGCAATGCTGCTTTCGAACGCGGCGAAGTCGAGGATGACATCTTCGCGAAACCGTTGAATGTCCTTCAGCGTTTGTTCATGCTGAGCTGCGGTGTCTACCTCGGCATTTTCAGCAGTATCATCTGTTTCGACATTCTTCGAGAGGAAGGCATTGATAGGTGTCGTGGGTGCGAGGAGTCTCTTGGTAAGACGTCTGAATGGGCGCTCTTCGATTCCCAGGAGTCTTGTGGCATGTAGCTTGTCTGCATTTCCAATGAGCTTTCGAACAGTACAAAGCCTGTAGCTTTACATACCTTCTTCTGCTTGGTCTAGCAGCGTGAATGTAGACATTGTTGTGTGGTATCGTCAGGACGAGCTTCTGAATACTTGTGAACAGAAGAACTGAAGGATTTCGGAACCATTGGCCCAATCCGGCCGGCTGCACAAGGCTGAGGCTAGTACTCACTAAGTTAGGCTGCAACCGGCAAGGCTGGACTTCACTCACTCACATCGCACCTTCCCCACAATCTCAGACTTACATTCCATTCTCATTCCCATCATGTCTGGTCCATGTCACCGTGCTGCTGCGTCTATATTGACTATAAGACTGACTGAGGCGTCAGATCCGCTGCATTACGTTCTGAAAACTTAGTTCTGCTTCTCGTTTTCATTTCACCTATATACCACCCCATCGTTTTCCCGGCCCATCCTACCCTCTGCTGAGCACCTCCAGCCACCCATCATGCCAGTTAAGAGCCTTCTGCACATGAGTCGAGAGAGCTTGCTTCAAGCCCAGAAGAAGACCTGGATTGACAGCGTAGGGGAGGTGCCTTATTGGGTGATACGTGATGTCTTGCTCAAGGTTGAGAGTGCAGAACAACTGGTACACCTACACCACCCTACCACCGCCATGTATGCAAGTGCTGACACAGTCCTTCTAGCGCAAAATAGAAATCAACTCTCCGCAGATTATCGGCGAAGACGGCGAGATATGGTTGTCCTTCATCAAGCGCGACATCCCCGACTGGCACCTCAAACCCCATGAGCCCGAAGACCCGAAGAACTGGTGGAAAGTCTACCGCAAACTAAAAGAGGAAGTCCGCCAGAAGGCTCTCAGGGACGAGAGCATACTCAAAGCCACGCTAGCAAACATCAAGAACGAGAAAGAGCAAAACACCGCGGTTATCGCAACGGGTCGGCATCTCCCTCTTCAAGGGCCAGGTAGAAGAGCCAAGATCCATTACGATTACATCAGCGGTCGGACAGGAAGCAAAGGTGCACATAAGATGTCGTTGATGGAGAAGATCAGAAAGGAGGCCCGTGATGGAAAAGCCTCCAAGATGAACAGACCCATGCACGAGCTGCAGAAGAGAGCCACGGCCGTGAAAGCACCACCACAGCAATTTGTTGAGGACATGAAACGGAAGACGACAAAGGCCATGTCTCCACCTCTGCCACCGGCTACAGTGCGAACGTCGAGACCACCGTTGCATGCTCCTAGACCGACTGCACCTCCTGCTCGTGAGGCGTACGATCTCACGGCGGATCGGGAAGCGAGGCTGAGGGCGTTGAAGAATGGCACTGCTCATCCTGCATCGGCGCCGGCAGCTGAGAAGCAACCTAGCAGTAATCTGACCTTGACTTTCCTAGAGGATTCGGATGGGGAAGATAAGGAAGTTGAACAACCACGGAAGCTCTTGAAAGTCGATGACGAGCGACCGAGACCTGCCAGTCCTTTGAGACTGCAACAACGGCCTACGATGAAGAGGAAACAAGCTCCCTCACTCTTCATGTCATCTCCCAAACGTGTCGCAAAGCCACCGAATATCTCCTAGTGAAGGTGGTAGCTTTGTGGGCGTGGACATTATGGACTAGAATTTCTCAAGCTGTTGGTAGACTATGGGACTCAGTGGGATATATATTTAGCAAGGTGTTGGATTGGACAGACCGTTGGAGTCATTGGAATGTACGGTAGTTTTGGACATATTTCTTCGATTGGGCAATATCCCATATAAGATTGGGCTCGGGCTTTGCGGTGTCTTGGATCACTCTCGATGCTTCCCAGATCTGCTTCCAGACTGTCTTCCCATCTATGGATCATGCTTGCACGTTGAATTCATTTCCATTGAACATTCATCTCTTCGTTCAACGCCGGGGAAAGTCAATATGTAGTAGGGCTGCCCAGCACTTCCATGCGCTCGTCAATCATTGGAATGGGTGTTCTTCTGCCACGCGACTGTCCTGCCTACCTGCCGGCCTTTCATCCCACGACTGCTGACCGAGGCTATCGTCATGGTTCTTGTCTGCTCGGCGAGTTTCGGCTTCGGTCTTCTCGTCTTCTCCTGATGTTGATGTTGGGAGTCTCTTGGTCATCATTACCGACCTCCTCCTCTCAGTGCCAGGACCAGATGTAACGTGTTGCCTCCCTCGAGCCCGTAGTCTTCTGCGGTCTTTTCGTCGGCCCTGCGCAACCCTCTTGTCAGCAATTGGCCCACGTCGTTGTTCTTGGACTTGTCATTCTTCTTCTATGCCATTTATTGGTGTGACGGCGTGACCACAAGCGAAATTGGGGCCATGGACGTAGACGTAGACGTAGACGTACATTTGTTTCCCACCATAGATCAATCTCTGCTGTACGGGAGGGATGCCTTCTTTCTCCTCGACTCGTTCTTTGATTCTTGAGACCTGTGACCAGTCGAGCGAGCGGCGGTCAGTATGGATTTCCTGTTATAATGCGGTGCGAGGCGGGGCGTGTGTGTGTGTGTGTGTGTGTGACTTGAGACCGCTCGTCGATGTCCTCGTCGACACCGTCACAGGTATCGAAGGATTTTCGTGTGCATACCTTGTAGTCGGGCTCGATGTCGAGTTCGATCTCTTTCCCGGTGAGCGTGCGTACTCTGTCACCACGCGGCTAGTTAGTCTAGTTGTTGTCGTATCGTAGGGAGTAAAGCCGTGAGGGCGGGGGGGGGACTTGATATGGAAATGGTCACGAGCGTACTTGATCAACATCTTGGACAGACGTGCGGATGAGAGCAGGTGTTTAGGTGCGGGTTTATCAGGCCGAGGGTTGTTCCGTAGAGAGGTGTGATAGTTTGGGTAGAGGTATCTGGCAGCAGAGATAAGTGTTTGCCGGAAGGTCAAGCAGGTGAATGGGTAGTAGCGAAGGAACTACGGTTTGTAAGTGATTGAGTAAGTAGTAGTTGGGTTGAACCTGACGCAGTGATAAAGTGCTGCCGGCGCAGCCTGAACGCTTTCACTCTCTTTAATCGCGGGGCAAAGAGACGCTACACTTGGCATCGGTTTCGGTCTCGCCTTACACAGTTTAAGGGAGTTCAGCCTTGCAAAGAATTTGAAGTCTAGCTGCTTCAGACTGCTCGCTTGTAGCCTTTCTAATTGAATGCCAACTCAGGTTGCCCGCTACGCTTGCTGCTGACGTGTTCCTCAGCTGTATTGCTTGTTGGAAGGATGAAGTACAAAGTGTTGAAAAGTGATGTGGTCATCAATATAATTGAGTAAAACTCCACGGCCTTTTGCCTGAATGGTAGTCGCTCGAACGCCTCGCCTCATATTGCGAATCCATCGCCAACCGACAAAGCAGAAACGAAGTGGGTATGATAGTAGACTAGAATACAACAGATGAAACCACCTTCGAGAACGCCTTTCCCGGCCCATATATATTTTCAGAGTTCGTAGGCTTGCGCCCTAGCTTTTCCATCTTTTGCACAGTTGTTCCAAGTCGATGCAACCTTTGGCTGCAAGGCAAAACAAACACCTGTTTCCGACTCGCTTGTAGACATTCACGCTTGTTTCTGCACGAGCAGATGTCCGTTGGCGGTCTGGAGTTCCATTGTTGTATGAGAAATAGCAGGAATAAAAAGCAAAAGTCGACTTTTTTTTCCGTCTCTTTCATAGCTAAACATTATCGATAAAATAGTGGTGTGGAAATTCCAAATCGAGTATCATATGGGAAAGGTTTAAAAGCCTCGCCATGGATCTCTTGAATCGGAACTGCCTCTTGTCGACGAGCTTGCTGCTATCATCTCGCTGTGGAGCAGCGAATCTACCGGGCTGATGCTGTCCCGACCTTGGTCAAGACCCCAATAGCCCATGTCCTTCTTCTTCGATGGTCCCCGGAACATACTCAAAGAGGGACGGGTCGACGAGGTCGACGTCTTGCCTTCAATAAATGCGTTCATTCGCATGGTATTGGTCTGGTTGCCGTCCAAAAAGACTGCCGGGATTGGTGGCCGGCCAGATGCACTTGCCTCGCTGCCTCTGCGACTGCTCACAATACTTTGCATGCCGAGACTGGGTGTATACAGTCCCCGATCAGACGAGTATACTGCTGTGGAGCGAATACTTTGCGAGTATGTAGAACCCGGTCCCGGCAGACTAGGAGTTGCGTCTTTCGCAGAAAAGCTCTTGAACGAGCTCGGTGGCGCTCGTGGCGCAGTGTTACTGCGTTTCCGCGAATGTCGTGGAATAATGGGTGGAAGCGCTGGATCCTGCGTCGGGTCGTAGTAGTCACGCGTTGGTGGTCGTGAATCCTGGACTGGTAAAGAGCCATCGGTCGTGAAGGATCTTGGACCAGGTCCAGTCCTCATGGGATTCTTTGCAATGCGAATCGAGTCGCGGATAGGTCGCCGGCGGAGAGATCCCGCAAGAGATGGTGTAGGCTGATTCAACGTGTCATTTTCCGGAGGAGGCAGAGGTGGAGGGACTGCAGTCAAGTCATTGACGCTCAGTGGTGAATGCGACAAAAACGATAATGCTGTCAACCACACATAATGGCGCTCTTTAGAGGTTGCTGTAAACTTCAGAGCTCGTTGAGGAGTCAAGATGAGTATAGACCTGTTGAAATGCTGTCCAGCGATCGCACCTTTGGGCATAGGGTTATCGTCTTTGACATCAAGAACTGACTTGATAGTCACTGGGGAAGGCAGGTTAGCATGGTTTCGATTCGGATCGTAGATCAGACTCACGCTTTCGACCACTCTTTCCCATCAAAGCTGTGCCCGAAGTAGGTTGTTTGCTGCTCCACATGACGGCGCGCTCATAAGGAGCAAGCCATACCCACCTTTTGTGACGAACGCCGTTGTTGGTAACACTCTGAGAGATCTCCTCTACGCTCTTACTGCTATCCCAGTCGGCATTGTCAGTGACTCCAAACGACTTTCGTCTCCTAACATATTTGTACATCCATTCGCCAACCATTGTCTGGGCGATGGAATCTACCACAGATGTCTGATGCATGGACACGGCATCTGAGTTGCTCTTGGTATGAGCACCTTGTCGACTAGGCCCAGTAGCAATAGAGGGACGTGGTGCGCTTGCCTCACGCGGGTTGCTGTACGGTTCCGCTAGAAACGATGCCGGTTCTGTTGTTGGCATCTGGAAGCTAGGCATTTCCGGTACAATCGAGACCCGAGGATCAAGGGGAGGGGACCGACTCCGAGCTCGTCGTCCTTGAGCATGAGGAGAGATGGCAGGACCTGAGCGTGCCTTTCTCAACATTGGTCTGGTATATTTGTTCTTGGGCCTCTTGGTGGGTGAGGCGTTGCTGCTTCCAGGCGAGCTTCTGCCGCCTTCACTGATTGATTTACCAATTTTGGCAGAGCTGTACCTCAGAGGCACTGGAAAGGGAGCATTGCTCTCCACCGAAGCTGTAGTTGATTGTGAATGCGACGTACGATGAGCCGCGGTCCCGCTCGAGATCAAAGCAGCTTTTCTCATGTTGTTTGATCTGGCCGAGGCCACTCTCTTCAATTTCGAAGAAATATTCTGTCTCTGAGAGCCTTTGCGTGGGCTGGTTCGGCCTTTGGAGAGGATATTCCTCAATTCAGGAGGTAGACCGTCTTCGGAAAGTCGGAGGGTTTCCAGTGCAGCTGCTTCACCCGCGCTAACCGCAACGCTTTCGCCGATGTCCTCCAACACAGGGTCCTGAGACACCATCTTGCCCGACTTGAGCACGAATTTTGCGGTAGGGCGGCTGAAAATGTCGTCCTCTGGGAAATTGCCATCGTCGAACAGATCATCTCGGTTCTCTGCATCGTCATCAAATCCAGCAAAAAGGCTGCTTGATCTGATCGGCCGGGGCATGCCAAAACCGAATTCCCTGGAGAGTGGCCCGCTGTCATTAACGGGAGGCAGAGGTGCCCTGGATGGTCCAGCCACTGTACTGCGCTTGGAAGTAAGCGTAGAGGAGACGGGAGCTACTCTGGGCCGAGGAACAGGTGGTGGCAATGTCATGGATGAGATTGGTGCTCTAAAGTGGCTTGACAGCGGAGCAGGTGGCATTTCGGAGGGTGGAACAATGGCTCGTTTATCGACGCGAATCTCTTCCGTCTGCATCGATGTTGACTGGTACCCGCCAAGAGACTGAGAAGTGACCTGGGTACCTGCGTTTCTGGTTCGGGGTGGTAACACAACATTACCTAGAGTTTCGGGTGTGGAAGGTCTCGAGCCAGGAGGAATGATTGCAATCAACGGGATCTTGAGATCTACAGTTTCCTCACTCTCGGTGTGCTTGTGACTGTTGATGATTAAGGTCGGTATAGCAGATTCGGTCTGAGTGCCGATTGTAGCTGTTGGAACCCGCTCAAGAGCACGCTCGGGTATTGTGGTTAAGGGAATATCATGTTTCTTAGGAGTGAGCGGTGGGCTTGGAATGGCTTCCACAGTCTGACAAGCAGAAGAGACCATGACAGGTCGTCGTTCTTCCCACAAGATGTCCACGCTGTCGACAGGGCTGACCGGGCTAGGAGAGACATCCATTTGCCTGACATTTCCGACTTCAATTTCTGACGGTCGGACGGATTTGGACTGTCGATTGACAGAGGTTACTGGCCAAGGCGAAGGCGGTGGTGAAAATTGAATGGCTGTGTCGACATATTTGATACCTCCTCGGCGTCGCACACCATCTATTGATGCGACACTCGACCGCTTTTGTTCGGGACTCTCATTGCGCTCAATCTCTTCGAAGTCCAGAGGCATACCCAAGATCTTGCGAGCCTTGATTGATAGACTCGAGGTAGGTCGAATTTGTTCCTCTGGAAGTGCGTCGGGAGAGATGCGGCCGTCCTCGTCGTTCTCGGGGATGTTGGCCATATTCTCCTCCAACTCATCGAAGGCGAGCTCATCCGCGAGATTCACTGTGACACCATTGTGGAAGCTCAAGACGGAAACACGGCCTCCATGTGTGTCGCTGTTGATCGACGTGACGCTTTGCCTTCGTCCTCTTCGGGCGAGTATGGAACCCTTACTTGGGCTCTCCATGAAGCTGTTCCGACTCTGGCATGCGCGCTCGGTCGGAGAAATAGGGGGTGCATGATGGTGAGCATGGGCGACTTCGCTCAGTACGACCTTGAGACGGCCTTCAGCGATGTGGACCTTGGTCTCGAGGCCTCGTTTTTCAGCCAACCACGCTTCTTTATCTTTGTCCCATAGAGTCTGCGTCTTCTCTGCGGTTTCCTCCTGACTTTTGGCCTTCTTTTGGCTCTGGTCGAGGCGCTTGCGCAGCTCTGAGACGTCATTCATGGCATCATCTCGCTCCTTTGCCAGTTCATTCAATGCAGAAAGTGTGCCTCCCTCGAGGAGTTGCATCTGCCTCTTTACCGATCTTGCCTCTTTATTGGCTTGGTGTATATTGTTGTTCAAGATTTCATTCTGAGACTGCGCAGCATGGAGGCTGACCTCCAGCTTTTCAATATCATCGGCTCGACTTTCCAGGTCTCTGCGTAACGACAAGATCTCTGACACCAGTGAGGCGTGGAGGGTGGGAGTGAATCTTCGAGGGTCGAGGGGAGAAATGTGTTCATCCAGGGCGGGGTTGATGGAATCATTACTTCGCCTCTTGCTGGCTCGATCATCGGCCATGAGCGGCGGGGTGGACGAAGGTGACATGTCGTCGTAACGCGGTGATCGGGTCGACTGAGAACTTGACGGTGTGCGGTATGGAGTATCCGTTGGCGAAGGCAGCGAGTAACTGAACTCAGGCTCCATGCTTCTGGAAATGCCACGAGAGGCTCAGGTCAATTGGCGGGCGCCCAGAGCATACTCAACTGCAATGAGTCTTTGACTCAGAAGAGGCCGCTGCCGTGGGTGAATGGTGGATTGTTCCTGTGTTAGGTGGAGTTCAAATGCATGCTGTCCAGCAAGGCCTAGTGTAGATGCGACTTCGGGCCAAATTGTGCTTTCAACTGTCGATGGCTTCTTGGGTGAACGTTGTTGAGCTGATGGTTCACTTGCACATTGGTGTTGCAGATTTCAGATTGCGAGACATGGACAGGAGCATACCATCTGGCTTCACGTCATGCGTAGTCGCGTCAAGCGGGCGTCAACGAGGAGGATGACAGGATAGACAGGAGAAGCTTGTAAAGTTTTTAGTCCCGGTCCAAGTCTAGTCTGTGGAAGTACATAAGTTATCAAGATAGCAGTCGGAATATCGAGGCACAAAGAACGGCGCAAGCTAAGCCTCCGATTGAAGGATGTTCATGTGCGACTGGGCCTCGTGCCTCACCTTCTCTTTCAAAATGGTCTGTCTGCGGCGCGTCTGAGGCGGGCCTCTGGGGCTGATCGAGCAGCAAAGGCGTGAAAGGGCAGCCAAATGATTGGACGTTGGTGGGAAAATCATGATTGTTCAGGGGCAACGTTGGAGGGAACCGAGCAGGCCCATCGACCAGGGATATGTGGAAAGTGGAGAGTGTGGAAGAGAGAGAGAGAGCGAAACAGTTCAACGACTGGCACCCAACTGGCGTGAATTGCACGACCAGGCTAAGGGAAGCGAAGGGCGGCGCCGACCAGGTGAATCCCAGAGACCCGGGACCCTTGCCAGAGTCGGCGTCGTGGCGTTGGAAGATTTGAACGCCCGGTAAATCCAAGCTTCTGCTCGTGAGCCCGTTCCCAATATTGTTCGATAAGGAATGAACAGCATGCTGTACTTGGCGCTGCACTTCTCTCGGCAGCCCAATATGTCCTTGGACGAGGAAAGAGTATTCTCAGACCGAACTTGGGTTCAACACGAGTGACTGAAGGCAAAAGGCAATGTTTTGGGGGACATTTTAGCGGCCAGTGTTAGCTTCGGCCCGCAACCACTCGGGACAGATGCCAGAAGATGCCTAAGCCATACGAGTTAGTGGAAGGCATAGTGGAAGCGACTTGCCCCGCCATCAGGCACAAGCATGTTTCAGGCTCCCCACCTTCGGAGTATTTCTTTGGCCTAGTGAGCCTAAACTTTGCCTTTTCTAGGCATTGGCGGGGTTGATCAAGGATCGCCCTCATGTCAAATTTCCAAGCTCTTTTGGCCATGAGAGCAACCTGGAAAAGCTGCTTACTACCTCGCTACGTAGCTATGGTCAATGGGTACCATACCACGCATACCCACGTCCATGCGATATGGAGAAGAAAACAGCAGGACGTGGTAGGAGTAGGAAGAGATGCGGTCCAGGTGTTGCCCATGGCCATCGTTAGATGTGACAATTTCCATCCTGGCCGGCAGCTGCATCTTTCCTCTTGTGTGTATCGGCATGAAGCATGAACTGTTCCCACCCTCAACCATCAATCCCTGTACTGCCACAGTACCTCACTCGTGCTCACTCTTGGCCCTGTGCAGTTTTCTGCTGCTGTTAGTCTCGTCTCATCACAGTGTGCATGCCGACGATTCGTACAATTTGCAGCCATCATCACCCTTCATCTGTACGTGTGCCCTTGTCCATCACATACGAGTATCCGTACATCATTGCGAACTGCGGACGAACAATTTCGAGGCTTGTTGGCGCAGCATGGTCGGTTCGCTTCACTTGCAAGAGCTTGATGCCCCTCCAATCTTTCGCCTCGTTCTGCCCTTGACCTTCATTTCCCCTCTTGTCAAAAGCTTCAGGTAATATGTCACTCGTTTAGAAATGCCACCTGTGATGTGCTGGGGGTACTTGCCCCATTCTAATCAAAGACATGATGACCGCAAACACTCGGACCGACTTCTGTTGTGGTGTCCCTCCACCTTGGAGGGTACTGATGTCAGTCATACGGAGTAGCCTATCACGGGTTATGCCCACAAGTTCCCAAGGTTCAACGTTCTGGTCCCTGGACGTCGATCAAACGGGAGATACCCATCCTTGCATGGCCATTTGCTTTCCTCCACGGGTCGAAGCTCACGTTAACTATTATTGACAGCTGGGCCTGAATGGAACTTGACAGCTGCGGCCGGCTTCAGGCACTGGCCGTGCCTGGGAAGGGCATCGTAGGCCATCCACTAACTAAGGTGCTAAGGTACTGCTGATTGCTCTTGCCTCGGCTGCTGTCTGCTTGCTCTTCTCCGATTCTCGCGCCGGCTCCAACTTTGCGATTCCGTCATCGGTTGTCATCAGCATGATGTTTGACAGAACCACTGGCGCAATGCCGCTTCAACAACAGCACCCTTCCTTGCGCTGCAGCAATACAAGAAGTTCTCAATTCCGGGTGTGCAGCTAATCCTGTACCTAAAAGGCGACCTTCGCCATGTCCACATCTCAGCCACCCAAGGCTCTCTTAACCGACGTCTTCGGTACCGTTGTCGACTGGCGCAGCACAGTAGAGAAGCATCTCACCCTTTCTGCCTCGGAAGCTCTCAATTCTTCCACCAACTCAATCCCTAGCGCCGTACGAACTGCTGCTTCCGACATTTCCTGGCCGACAATAGCCCAACTCTGGCGGAATTCCTACTACGAGTTCACTCGCAGCTACGATCCTTCTGCGAAGGACAAGAGTAACTTCAAGACGGTGGACCAACACCATGTCGAGGCTTTGCACAAAATACTCGTAGATCACAACCTTGATGGGCTCTGGACGGACGAAGAAATTCAAAAGATAAGTATGATCTGGCACTTTTTAGACCCGTGGCCCGACTCGTCCGAGGGTCTGGGCACCTTGAACCAGAAATTTCAGACTGCGACGCTCAGCAATGGCAACACAACGTTACTATCGGATCTGGCGAAACACGGCCCTTTGCCATATACTCACATCATCTCTGCCGAGGATTTTGGTGCTTACAAGCCACATCCGAGTGTCTACCTGGGTGCAGCCAAAAAGCTCGGTCTTGAACCTGGTGAATGTGCTCTTGTGGCTGCTCACCTTGGGGATCTGAAGGCCGCACGAGGCTGCGGGTATCAGACCATATATATAGAGAGATCAAAGGAGGAGGCCTGGCCCTCGGAAGACATTGCCAAAGCCAAGAAGGAAGCGTGGGTTGATATGTGGATTGGCCTTGATGAAGGCGCTGGAGGATTCCTGGAAGTTGCGAAGACATTTGGATTGCAATGATCACGACTACCGCGACTGTTATTTCACCAACATGGACAACGCTCCCACAGGGTCTAGAAGCCCGTCGATATACTATTCTTCTGGCCAGCTTCACCGTTGCTCATCCAGGATGTATATCTCCTAGGACGTCAAAGTATCCTGGGATGCATGTACTTCATAGATCTGTATTCTTGTAGATTATTACCGATCTCTTGAGGACACGAACCGATGCTCCGTACGCCGTCCCCATGAATTACGGTAGAGAGGGAGCCTGGTCTTAATATCATCGAATGTCATGAATTAGACTCTGTCTTCATATTGGGCTTTTCTCGGATCCGGATGTCCCATACTTTTTTGCAAGCATTCTGGTGTCAATCTCCACGTCTTTCTCGTTTCCAACTTTCCCGTCCCCTACACCATCTTCCTACCTGTCATCACTACAAGGCCAGATGCATACTCGGAGCACCCAACTTCTTCTCCGCCTTCTTTGCAGCCTTGTACCATTTGGCATTCTCCTCATTATACGTGGTGCGGCGCTTGATCATCCTACGTGGATGGAACTCGCCATTTTCGTCGAACCCAGCCTCGTTGTTGTTGTTGCTGTTGTCGTCGTCGTCACCTGCCTTCGAGGCCGTCGTCGTCGGACTTCCGACGCCGTCAGTTGGTGAATCGACATCCGCGCCGAACATGGCTCCCATGCCGCCGCGCCCGTTGCCCTGCGCCGAGAACGGGTTATTGCTCGTCGGACTAGCACCAACGCCACTTTTATCAATCTTGAGCCCATTGAGCTTCTTTGACGTGCCATTGATGATTTCTCGCTCCTCCTCGTCAGTGAGGGGCTCGATATCAGGCACTGGTCCACGCGGGATGATCACGGGCCATCCCAGGTCGCTGCCACCGTGCGTTTGGCGACCCTTGGCCCGCAGGTAGCCGTACTTATAAGCTTCAAAGAAGGTGGTTTTCTTGAATACGCCGCCGTTCGTGCGGTCGGACTCGTCCCAGTACAAATTGCGCAACCACTTTGATAGGTGGGGGTAGTCGTGGCGGATCATCTTCAGGTTGCAATTGAATATGTTGTAGTATGCGACGTCGAAGCGGGCGATAGTCGTGTACAGCCTAATGTCGGCCTCGGTGATGTGCTCGCCAAACAGGTAGGGCTGATGGCTGGGGTCTGCGAGATGAGCTTCGAGCCTGTCAAGAGATTTGAATAGCGGGTACACATTTGCGTCGTAGGCCTCCTGCGTCGCGGCAAAACCGCACTTGTACACGCCGTTATTGACAGTGTTGTAGACCCATTCGTTCATTTCGTCGATTTGTTGGCGCAGATACTGAGGGTAGAAGCCGCCGCCGGGCTTGTTGGCCTCGCGCAGGTCGGGCTCAAGGAATTCGTCGAAGCTGTTGTACAGCATGCGAATAATCTCGCTGGACTCATTGTTTACGATGGTGTGCGTCTTCTTGTCCCATAGCACAGGGACGGTGTAGCGGCCTTCATAATGAGGATCGGCTTTGAGGTAAAGTTGTTTCAGGCCGGTAAAGCCGTATAGAGGGTCGACAGGGTCGGAGCCGTTGCGCCCGGTGAAGAGCCAGCCATTCTCGGACAAGTCGAAGTCTGTGACGATCATTTGAATGACGGGTTCGAGGGATTTGAGGCCGCGGACAAGGATGGTTCGATGGGCCTAGATGGGTGTCAGCTTGGGACCGTGGCCACAGAGAGGCGAGTACACGTACCCACGGGCAGCCGTAGTTAACATACAGGGCATATCGTCCTTTCTCCGGGGGGTAGTTGGCACCTGGTTCTGTGGAGATGTAGTTGCGGAAGCTGCTGTCTTTTCGACGGAAGTGACCGTCATTGTCTGCGTGGGCATGCGTTGGGCGCTGTGGACTAGTTAGCTGCAGCGTGGATGATAACAAATCGATGTCTCACTGAGTCTCCCATGGTATGTTCTTCCAGATTTCGAGTTATCCTAGCTGGTGAGTTCAATTGAATGCTAGAAGAAGCAGATAATGTTGATGGTAGAAGGTCTGATTCAGCCAAGCTGCTGAATCGAGGTGGGAGCTCGACTCAGTGACGCGGAAAAAGTCAAGTATACCTATGCAGCGCAGAATGACACGCAGTGGCACAGGTTACCAATACAGCAATGGGAAAGACGGAAAAGAAAGCGAGGTGGTTTGAAACTCAACTGTGACTCTGGTTGCGCAGGTCGTCTTGTCGACAGCCCATCAGCTGTGTCTCAGCTGCAAATACGGTGCTTACTCTATCTTGTCAGGCCTCAATTCCGCCCCGCAGAGATCATGGCCACAGATCAGCTTCGTTGCACGTGAAGGACTGGCAGCCCGAAAGGTTTTCGGAGTCCGTATTCGTCTCGATCTGGACTCTGGGCCATTCATGGAGCTTTAAAAGAGAGCTTGGGTGCGAGGCGCTTTGGGGCCGGCGCATGATGGTGCATCTTTGGTCGAGTAACACAGTTTGGCGAGGTTCTTGAGCTCTGTCCTACGTCATAGACTTCAGCTTGGCAAATATATACTAGTATGGTAAACAACAATGATTGTATCGGATCTTGAATTTCCCTTGACCTTTCCGATTCGGATGTGGAAGAAGTCGAAGAACGAGTTTGCTGAGTTATTGTTGGCATCTCAACATCACCAGCGCGTCTTCGCACCTTTGGCGACGTGTATTGCGTGTACCAGGTACGTTGCGTAGCGACTGGAAGCGGCGAAGTCGTAAGTCGGTGAAACTGGGTACCCCCACACTCGATCTTGCCGACAGTGTTGCTGGAGACTTCAATTCTTCAGACATCGAAGACGATGGCCCGCCAGAAACGAACCCCTACGCGAACATGGGACTCTCGTCGATCCTTTCGATGCTGGAGTATAAAGATGAGGACCGCAAGGCCAGCAAAAAGGTTTATAAAGAGCTAGGTGTGACAATGCGAGCATCATCGTCCAACAAAAAAAACTGAACAGATGGATAAACGTCTGGAATGCATGGTCAACACGATACAGCAAGGACCTAAGTGGTGGACCTGATGCCGAAGCCCTCGTTCGCTTCTTTGAAGAGTGCTCAGGCATATAGGTGTCCATGGTCGAGGCAAGTAAGTCCCGTCGGTATCAACCATCGCGAGTGGGATCTTTGCCTTACGACAGTATTTATTGTTCACCTACAAGGAATGGAGGCTTACGCCATACATACGTATCCAACTGAGTAGCTGGGTCAACGACTGTCTCCTACGCGGTCGTATTGTCAAAGGTATCTGGCGACCGAGACAGTACATTACGTTCCACATCATGCGGAAGCTGGTCTGCAGTTGGTTCACCAATGTCTTTCGGAACGGTACATCCAATTTCGATGTCAGCATCTCCAAAGTCCTACCAATCCCTTTTATGGTCGCCACCGATTGCCGCGTGGGGGATGCTGAGCCAAGGTCGAGACAGGAGTCTGCCCAGATAGTTGGCTGACAGACGGCTTGTCGCTGCCACTTTCCAACAATGCTACGAGCTTTCTCGGATCGATTGTCGACCGCTATAACCAACTGCAGCGCTGGCAAGGCACATCACCCTCCCTCTCATATCCCAGATGGATTCGTTGGAAACAAGAATGACGATCTGGATGCGGCTGCATATGAGGAACTTGAGACCCTGCATGGGGAGCAGTTCACTTCGTGAAAATGTTTGTATGCGGAAGGTCGGCGTATTTAATGCTTGACCAGTGCTTCAGCTTACCTGAAATGGTGATTGCTCTAGCTTTCTTTGGTTGGCTGAGCGGAGAGAATGGTTGAAACACATGTTGCAGTTCACTGAAGGGTATTTAGCTCATCCTTGGTCTTCCACAATCACTTTATGTCGCATTATCGGGCCGTTGGGTGCCTAATCTGCCTTTGGCCAAGAAGGGACCGTTGTAGTCAATCATGCAGTCGTGGCTCTTGGTCGCATGTGCCGCCCGACACATGAGTGGCACTGCTTGACGACAAATGACTCTCCCCACGCTCATATCACTCCGTATACGACCTAAAGCAATGGGGTATGATGGGGTGATAACAGTGTTGCTTGTTTGCGCCCCTTGTTTATATTTGTCAAACGATATCGGCGTCGTTATCGACGAGGACATTGATAGATCGATAGATAGTAGTCTATCTTATCGGATAAGGCGCATGTCGGCGCTCCGGCCAAGGAGATTTGCGTCCCGTCTGATTGACACAGACATCGGAGCCTTGCGACAAATCTCTTTCGATTCTACTTTCGCTTGGAACTCGGATCCAGCCGTGTGTCGCGATCTCGAAGATTAGAAGCGTTCACTCACCCCGAGAAGCTGGGTAGCATCCTCGTACATGTTTGAGCTATCGATCTTTTGGCTCACTGGTCTCCTGGATCGAACAGAATATTGGTCCTGGACCTTTCTGATCGTCAAAATCATGTGGCGCCGGGCTGCTACTACTTGGTACTCCGTACAGAGGACCCCCAATGTCGGCTAACAAGGCTGTGTGTGGGGTTGCTGCACAGTGCACGACAGTGCTTCGGCTGCTGTCAGATTGGTAGACCCCACCATCAATTGAGCTGTTGACAGAAAGGCATGATCTGCGATGGATATACTCCGACTTTGCTGACTCCTGAGTTTTCTTGAGAGCCTGCTAGGTTGTGGTAATATGAGTGCAACGTCCGACAGGGTAGTTCAGGAAAAGGAGCCAAACCAGGCGACTCCATAACTCCAGCTCCCAAGAGCTTAGAGGAGCCCGTCATCATGCCGTTGAGGCTTTGAGCCTCTCTGGTTTAGGTAGTCTTGGATAAGCTTGGGTTCGCCGAGACGGTCGCCGTAGATGGGGGCGGTCAAGACTCAAGTACACAGAACAAGTTATATGTGTAGCGGGGTGAACACAGTTGGAGCTCAGCAACGAGACCTTTCCAGAGCCATGCTAGCCCGAAGATACTTACACTTACAATTTAGTCTAGCACTGGCACATGCGGGTAGATTTCCGTCCGTAGCTCGCGTGGTTTGGCACTCGTAGGAAGCAGCCAGGTGGAGGCAATACTAGTACTGTAATTGATGCTGAATCACTCGAACTCCGAGAAGACCTAGGGCACAATTGAAAAATATATAGAGTGTATGCCACCGACCGCATCAATGGCTTCCGCCAACGCTGTTCACCTGGATGGAGTGTTTGTCTCGGCTTTGGATGCGTGGGATGTCTATCACTCATACAAGAAGGGAAGGTGCTGCCGTTCTCTCCGTCTTCAGCAGCAGAGTGACTAGAGAATAGCGAAGGTTGCGTTAGCCTGTCGCATCAAAGTAAGGTAGAGGTACCTAGGTACTTAGGTACATGCGCAAAGGGTAGAATTGGTCACGCAGGGTGGGCTGTTGAATGCATACCTGTACGAGTAGCTAATGGAAGTAAAACTACCCTGCCCCTGTTCAGTCACTACCTTAGGTACAGTGGCACTACGCTTTCCTCGTACTAGTGAATGGCCCAAGGTGCTTGCTGCAGGCGTTGATGCAGATAGTTACTCCCCTAGAGACGCTCACCATCGAGGCGGCATCCATCCCATACCGAACTGAATAGTCGCCTGAAAATTTCACAGCTTTATCTTGCGTCCTCGTTCTTGAAATCCCACTCGTTTCATTCAGTAGCATTGCGTGGACCAAGGTATCTTCATCCAATACCTACCACTCGTAGAGGACACTCAGAATCGTCTACATCTTCCGAGAGCATCTACTTCGTTGCAAAGTACCATATCGACTGCCTCTTTGCCGCCCCACAAAAGTCTCTCGACCTTGCATTGCCTCTCAAAATATTTCCCTTGTGTCGACGATCATCGATCACCAGAATACTATTCCGTTCCACGCCATTTCGTCCCTGCAACCCTGCCCTTCATAAGTGGTTGAAGAACAGGACGTCCCTATTCTTTCCTAGTCCTGTTGAAATCGACCCCAATCGGTTCCGCACGGCAGGCAGATCATAATCTTCCCACCTGCCCGGGCATTTCCACCACAAAAGCCTCCCTCTGCGTCTGGATCTTCGTTGATCGACTTCATTGTTGCAACTCACCGGCCGAAACTCCTTTAGCCGTGGTTGACCACTTGGGGTGCCTTGCATTCTGGCCCTCACAGCCCGGTGGACACACGGCGTTCTCCAAAAAGCTTCCCTGTCGATCGCTCCCCGAAGCACGAATCCTCTTCATTCGCCGCATCTGACAACCAAGGAACACAGCCGACATCCGGCTACTGATTCTGCGCCATATCTTTCGAACAGAGTGAACAAAACGGATTTGGAGAAAGAGAAAGACATACTCGCGAATAATACTCCTCTCGCCGAAGCAACGCAAAAGATCCAGAGTTTGGTCCACTACTACCTAGAACCTGCGTTCCTTGAAGGTCTAGGCCTGAGCACCCACTATTTCGCCGACAAGAGGACACCCATCGACCATCGCAGCTGCGCCTACCCGTCAGGTCGAATGCACTCAAAGCCCCTTACATGTTGAAATAAAACATTTGTGAGACGTTCACAGGTACACAAAGTTTCAGCTTCTGACACACGACGTCAACATCGACGACGGCACAAATCATGGCGGGGAAAATGACCTTGTATAAATTGGTGGTGCTGGGAGATGGCGGTGTAGGGAAGACGGCTCTTACCATCCAGGTCTGTTCCGCCTGCAACCCTCGCGTGGCATGACTCCCTGGCTAACTCTGAACAGTTATGTCTCAATCATTTCGTCGAAACCTACGACCCTACCATTGAAGACTCGTATCGGAAGCAGGTCGTGATAGATCAGCAGGCGTGTATGCTTGAAGTTCTGGACACCGCGGGACAGGAAGAATATACCGCTCTGCGTGACCAATGGATCCGGGACGGTGAAGGCTTCATTCTGGTTTACAGCATCACGTCAAGAAATTCATTCAACCGAATCCAAAAATTTCATTCACAGGTACAGCGGGTCAAGGAGTCAGGCCATCCGAATTCGCCTACTGGAGCAAGCTACCTACCCACTCAAATGAATGGAACTCCCACCTACACCGGCCCTGTTCCGATCATGTTGGTCGGCAATAAGAGTGATAAACACCACGAGCGGGAGGTGTCGTCTCAAGAAGGCCAGGCTCTTGCGAAGGAACTGGGTTGTGAATTTGTGGAGGCATCTGCGAAAAATTGTATCAATGTTGAAAGGGCATTTTACGATGTTGTACGACAATTAAGACGACAAAGACAATCACCTTCGAAGCCAATTGACCGCAAAGGCACCAACTACGGACCTTCTCCCGCGCTGCGGAACAATTTCGACGCCGACCATCCACGAATATATCGCGAGCATGGGCGGAAACGAGGCAGCAAATGTGTGATATTATGATTACGACATTTCCAGCTCGATTTGACGAGATGCTGGTTTCACGACGACTTACGACGAGTTGATGTTTAGCGCCAGCGACATTTTTGCATTTTTGACGGGGCGCCTTGAACGCCTGCTCTTGTTGAGATTTGCAGGCTTCTGTCTGAACTTGACATGTCCACATCGTGACTCGATCTACAACGACCTTGAAGAGCTGTGAGCGAGCCTCATCCAACCTACAAAGAAAGATCCAGCATGTTGCAGAGCCGCGCTATTTTATGCGAACAAAATGCTTCATGCGAAACCCGGATTATTCTGCTTCTCTTTACCCGACATATTCTTTCAGCAGTTGGTACGCCGCATGTGAATACCTAAGACTTTTATGGCCAGTCGCACACAAAACACAGTGTACACTCGACCATGCCTGCATATGAAGCACCGAGGTATAACAAACAATACCAGGATGGCATGGACAAAACCTTCCGTCCCTGCCTTGGCAATGGTCGAATCTACTTCAAGCTGGGAAATCGAGCAGACGAGCTTGGCCTGATGGAATAGGTCGGTTTACAGCATGTGGTACGGAGTACAGGTCAGTCTTTTAGGCTGAATGTGCGCGTTGCAGGTTGTCGCTTGCGGGTTCCCTCCTGCGCGGCAAGCAGCCCCAAGTCGTCTACATACTAGGCACTTCAGCGGAACACTGGTGGGTTTTTGAGCCAGAGCATTGTGATGATCAGGCCTTTTTATGTTATATATTGGAGGACGGTTTGCGAGGAACCCTTCAACCTCGTCCATGCAAAAGGGAGGATAGATGGTCCAACCACAGGAAAGAGAAGGGCAAAAGTATTTGGTCCTCGATGCCACTGCAAGAGTACGCGGTCCGAAGAAGAATTCAATCCATGGCAAGGCCACAAATTTATGAATCCAACGCTCGTCGGCCTCTCACATGGGCCACTAAAGTATCTTGTCGCCCAGCTTGAGCTCTACCAAAGGACTACGTACTTGTGTAGCGGGTAGAGTGCTACGCAGATGGCTTCACTTTTGTGGCGACTAGTCTGCCGACGGATATTGTAAGCTGCGTTTCCTCGCACGATAGCTTGCATAAGGTATTTAACGGCTTATTAGTAGTGACCGAGCACAAGCACTTAAGTAACTGATGGTGCTGAAACGGTTGTATTTGATATGGATACACGCGATCGATGACCATTTGCCGTGATAATGGGTTTGAGAAATGAACCTATATATGCCAGGCACTCCAGGCCACGTCCCCACGGGGTAACCCCGGGTCACGAAAGTATGGACACTGAATGCTCGACTGACTGCGAGCAGTGATGGTTTGTTCCGTCCGGGACACAACAAAGCCCACCGAACAGGGCCACAAATATTACTCCGTATTGTATCGACGAGAACCTCGTTGGTAACAAAATGCGCCGGCTGCGAGTTGTAGATCACGGTGCTCGCCCAAAGGGAAACATTTGCATCATGCAAGGCTCACCCGTCGTTCACGCAGGGTGAAGATTGGCCCTGAAGTGTGGCCTTCCTTCTACAGCCTATTGCATAGGTACAGGGGGTTCAGTCCGGCAGAGACTTTCCTTGGAGTCGGGCAAAAACAAAATGCATGCAGAGTCTGGTCAAATGAATTGTGCCTGCAGCTTTAGAGGGCCACATCAGGCCGACCTGCAGAAGAGTCCAGTTGCCGAATAGCCGCAGACATTGCCGACATGTTTCAAGCTCGTGGCAACATTCAACTAGGAAAGATTGTGTTGAGGGAATGGAAGATGAAGATTGGGAATGGGCAGACATGAAAGCATGATTGGATATCCATGCAGATGTCGGGCGATCAACGACAGTAAAGGGTTTATTTCTTGGATTAGTCCTCTGAAGATAGGAGTAATTAATGGACCGTACAGTATGCAAATACTCTGGAGGTCGAATGCTACCGACTCCGCGCTGTATGGACATAGTCCCGGTAATTGAGGAAGTGAGCAGGCTCAGGGAGGATTTGCTCTGACAACCGAGGTACCGGCATAATTGCTCGTGTAGATGGGCTTTCCCAACAACGACGCGATCAACGCCATTACTACCGGCAGTCAATTACACTGTTCTCTGAAGTCCGTTGTGCTGAGCCAGGACAAGAACAGATGGTTGAGAACGTTGGTGCGAAAGCGATGTCCTAGTGTGAGGAGTGGTATTGCCAATCTAGGCGAGCGCAAACTGTGATTGTACGGCAGTGTCCTGACCGGAAGGAAACCCATGTCAGCGATAGTATGTCATTGGCCGCTGAGGAGAGCATTGTGTATGCATCAAGCTAAAATCGCAGGCTGGGCAGAAGCATTCTGCGCCTGAACCCAATGTGGGCATTCAGCGGTCGTCACCTGAAGCTAAGGCGATGTGGGCGGCCAGGAGTAAATGCCGGCAGATAGTCTGCTATGCTAGGGTCGCGATGTTCGAAAGTTACATCGGCTGTAGGTGCGTAGACATGTATCGCACGGAGGTACGAGTAACAATGTTTTTGTTGTTGACCCAAAGTCGTCACTCGACAGCGTAGCCAATCTGATCGGTGGCGAAGAACTTTCCACCTATCAACACCGATGATGGCGCACGGCTGTTCCAGCGAATTCAAGCTGGCTGAGTTGCTCTGCAACAGCTTTCCTATGCCGGTGCGCGACGGCGGCCTCTGTGAAGAGCATATGCACGGGCCTTCCTCAAAATAGGTAAGCCTATGTGGCAAGGGTCGTAGGCGTGCAGTCGCAGTCGATGTCCATTCCAGATGTAGGGGGTGATACCAGCAAACCCAAGGAGATTTGCCCCGATGTAATTCAGTCGCCAGTGTTGGTGAATAATGTTGCCTTTAACAAGACACAGTATGCATAGGTGCAGAATCTTGCATGTTGACAGTTTCGCCTAGCTTTCCTGGCTGCCGTATTGCTTGCATCAGCCGCATTTGCCCTCAAGTCTGTTCAAACTTCTGAACGTCGAGCGGGGAAGTCTCTTTGGCCTCTGCCCTTCTTCGGAGAATTCGCTATATCCTGTTTGAGATGAGTGATTACTGTGCGGTTCGTCTCACGCCCTGCTTCGAGGGCCGCAATTCGAGCTTGAAGTTCTGCAATCTTCTTCTCTTTGGCTTGAACTGCTATCCGCGTGATTTCACGACCCTTGATAACCCCCTGAGTACGAAGATCGTGCTTGTTGAGAAGATCAACCAGCTCTGCTTCTGTTTGAGAATCCAAATGAGCCTTGGCAAGTATAGCCAGCGCCTCAGTTGCCAGAGTAGACGGGGCGGTTTCGGGTTGTATTGGCTGTGTTCGTCCTCGAGCCGGAGTAACATTGGGAGACAGTAGTCCAGTTCCTCCTGACTTGTGTGAAGTGGATGGCGTAGCGAAGACATCGTCGCTCAAAGGCCAGGTATTGTCAGCAAGATCGGATTGCTCAGCCATCTGGCCAAAAGCCCTCTTGCCCGGAGAAGTGGTGGACTGTGTTCTGGCAGCCTTCTTGGGTGTTTCGAATTGCGGTCTCTCCTTCATAACCTGTTGTTCGGCTTCCAGCAGGGCCTCATCGTTGCTGGAGGACCAGTCAAAGCTTGAGTCTTCGTCCGCGTTTGTAGCCTTGACATGTTCATCTGGCTCTTCCTTGTGTGTTGCTCGTTTACTAGCACCAGTATCTGGAGTTGGTGGGAGGGTGTTGCGTCTCGGTTTTTGGGGTGTTTGCGGTGGCTTTGGAGGCTCTGAACGAGAATTACTCAAGACGGCTGCTTCCTCTCGTATTTTGGCCTCGTCTGTCCAGAGAAAGAAGCTGCATCGTTTGTGCTGTGGTTTCTGGCAGGTATAGACTTAAGACCAGGTCAGAACATGACATTCCGTCCTACTTCTGGGTGCACTCACACCACCTTCCATGGTTCTTGCCGCCATTCTTTGTTTGGAATTTGTCTGCAGGCATGCGCGGTTCACAGTCGCATTGCCAGACTCCATCTAGAAACAAGCCTCTCTTGCTTGTCCGGCCGTTTCTAGTGTGGTAAGAATTGGCCATTGCCATTCACAGCATCGGCTGGTGTTCGTGGTCATAAGGATGTTGCAGGTGACAACGTTTGTTGACGTGAGTGACGCAGGTGGAGTAGGCATAGAAGACTGGGACGATGCAGGGCAACCGTGGGCTCACTAACTTAGGCTGGTGCAGGCTCACTAGGCTGCACTAGGCATCTCATTTATTAGCTTGACTACCGTCAACTTAGGCTGCTAAGGGCCCCTAAGGGCTACTAGGCCTCGGCCTCGTTTCCAATCCCAGAAATGCCTGCGTTCAGCGATCTCTTCGCGGCAGCCTCAACGCGACACGTTCCTTCGTCGATTTTCTTGCTGGTAACTGATTGCATAACAATTAATAGAAAGCGACTGGCTTCGCCACACCACGAGACTCCTTCAACACCATTGCCTTCACCCGATCAACTCGATTATCCTCCCACCCGAGTCTCGGTTCAGTCCGCAGCATCCAGACACGGACCGGACCATGTTCTCGTTAATCAACAAGCCGGATCTCCTCTAAGAAAACATCAACAATGGCGCCTACAGGCGGCGGCGGAGGCGGAGGAGGTGGCTCAGGAAATATCAAAGTTGTAGTGCGAGTGCGACCCTTCAACACTCGTGAACTCGACCGTCATGCAAAATGCATCGTTCAGATGCAAAAGGCGCAAACCGTCTTGCAACCTCCTCCAGAAGCCGAAGAGCGGCTGCGAAAGGTCGGCAAGGGCTCCTCAGAACATCAGAGAACATTCAAGTTTGATAAGTCATACTGGTCTTTCAACAAGGCGGATCCTCATTATGCCGGTCAAGACGACTTATTCGATGACTTGGGGGTTCCGCTACTTGACAATGCGTTCCAAGGGTACAACAACTGTATCTTTGCTTATGGTCAGACCGGATCTGGAAAGTCTTACAGTATGATGGGCTACGGGGAAGAGGCCGGTGTTATCCCTCGCATCTGTCGAGAAATGTTTGAGCGAATCAACGGCGCACAGTCCGATCCCAACCTGACCTGCACTGTTGAAGTCTCATATCTGGAAATTTATAACGAACGGGTCCGCGACTTGCTGAATCCTGCCACGAAAGGCAACCTCAGAGTGAGAGAACATCCTTCGACGGGCCCTTACGTCGAAGATCTTGCCAAATTGGCTGTCCGATCTTTCAAAGAAATCGAGAATCTGATGGACGAAGGCAACAAGGCTCGCACAGTCGCCGCAACAAACATGAACGAAACTTCCAGTCGTTCTCATGCAGTCTTCACCCTGACTTTGACACAAAAACGCCATGATGTAGAAACCTCCATGGACACTGAGAAGGTTGCCAAAATCAGCTTGGTCGATTTAGCAGGCTCTGAAAGAGCAACTTCGACAGGCGCCACTGGAGCTCGTCTGAAAGAAGGTGCAGAGATCAATCGATCACTCTCCACGCTCGGACGGGTCATTGCAGCGTTGGCTGATCTGTCCTCGGGCAAGAAGGGCTTAAAGGTGCCCTACCGAGATTCAGTCCTCACATGGCTTCTGAAGGATTCCCTTGGTGGAAATAGCATGACAGCCATGATTGCAGCCATATCCCCTGCCGACATAAATTTCGAGGAAACGCTGAGCACTCTGCGATATGCAGACTCCGCTAAGAGAATCAAAAATCATGCTGTCATCAACGAAGATCCAAACGCGCGTATGATCCGCGAGCTCAAAGAAGAGCTGGCCAAACTCAGAGGTCAGCTTGGAGGAGCCAGCGTTCCAGGAGGTACGGAAGAGGCATATCCTCCCGATACTCCACTTGACAAGCAGATGGTGTCGATAGTCCAAGCTGACGGCTCTGTAAAACGCGTGAGCAAAGCTGAAATCATGGATCAACTGAGTCAAAGTGAAAAGTTGTACGAAGATCTCAATCAAACTTGGGAAGAAAAACTGCAGAAGACCGAGGAGATTCACAAAGAAAGAGAGGCCGCTCTGGAAGAATTGGGCATAAGCATAGAGAAAGGCAACGTTGGGATGAGTACCCCAAAGAAGATGCCTCACTTGGTCAATCTAAGCGATGATCCATTGCTGGCAGAGTGCCTCGTCTACAACTTGAAACCGGGCATCACAACTGTTGGCAATGTTGATTCCTCCGAAGCTTCGGAAATTAGGCTGAATGGATCCAAGATACTCGAGCACCACTGCAAACTGGAAAATGTTGATAACGTTGTCACCGTCATCCCCAATGAAGGCGCGGCTGTTATGGTGAACGGTGTACGTGTTGACAAGCCAAAAAGATTAAGAAGCGGAAATCGCATCATCTTGGGAGATTTTCATATCTTCAGATTCAACAACCCTTTGGAGGCAAAAGCTGAGCGAGCCGAGAGGAGTTTGCTCCGACATTCGGTCACTGCAAGCCAACTGAACTCTCCTACGCCGTTCCGGCCCGGCCATGAGAGGTCTTACAGCGCCGCTGGGTCGGAATTCGATGGTGATTCGAGCAGAGCTCAATCGCCAGGGCTGAGTAACGGAACATCCGACTGGTTCTTCGCTCGAAGAGAAGCCGCCGGTGCGCTGCTGGGATCAGATCCCAAGATCACGCAACTGACAGATGAAGAGCTTGACCATCTTCTCGAAAACGTCCAGCGAGCGCGCGAAGAGCGACGTGGCCGACCGGAGGGCAAATCATATGAGCACGACGAAGATTCTGATGATCTCAGCTCTTTTCTTGTTAGAGACAAGTATATGTCCAATGGGACAATTGACAACTTCTCCCTTGATACAGCTCTCACTCTGCCCGAGACGCCGTCACTGCACGGTGATTCTCAAGAGGAAGAGGACCCGACTTTGACTCCGAGCAAATTTGACCAACAGCGGCAACAAAGACCACAGTCACAGGCTGAACAGGGCACTTCAGAAGCTGCTGCTCAAGCTTCAAAAGAGGCCGACGCAGAGGCTCAGGCGAGTGAAATGCAGAAAGAACTTGAACGTGCCAAACAAGAATTCCAAAAGGAACTCCAGAAGCAGAAAGAGGCATATGAAGCGCAGATCAAGAAGATTGACCTGGAAGTTCGGACACGAGAGGCTTCTCGGACTCCATCGGGCTTCTTATTTCTAGACGCCAGGGAGATCGGAATTGCACGTAATGTCATTGAGAAGTGGCAACAGAGAAACCATATCGCCATGGCAGAAGCTGTCCTTCAAAACGCCGGCCTCATTAAGGAGGCACAAATCATGGCCAAGCTTCTAGACCAGGATTGCAAATTTCAATTTGTGATTCTAGATCTTGGAGAAGAGCGCGGTTCCTTGTACGACCTCATTCTGCACGACATCTCCAGAGAGGACGACGATGCCCTCGTCAATGCTCGCAAGCCTTCCCTGGCAGTCCGGGTCATTGACAGCCAAGTAAGTTGCATTCATTTGTGGTCTCTGGAAAAGCTGCGATCGCGCGTGGTCAAAATGCGACAGATGCACCAGTACAAGGATCAACCAGAGTATTTGCAACATTTTCGCTTAGACAACCCCTTCCGCGACTCAGACCAGCCACTATTCTCACTGGTTGGAGATGGTAGCATTCCTCTGACTGCTGTCTTTGAGACCCGGGTCCAGGACTTTGTTGTCGAGATGTGCTCTCCTTCAACCTGGCAGATAGTGGGAAGGGTCAGAATGTCGCTGGAGCCTTCGTTGGCAGAGTCGCCGCCATCGGCGGTCAAGTTCAACATCATCATGCGTGATTTGGTTGGCTTCTCCGAGCACGAAGGTAGCCAAGTTCATGCTCAGATGACAGTCTTGGGAAGCCCTGACGAAAGTGTTGCAACTACTCAGCCCATACAAGGTTTCGGTGATGGTCCGGTTCGCTTCGAGAGCGTCCATAATCTTAGCGTCCAGCGATCAGTCGAGAAGTCTGCCACCCTGAAGATCGCCATCTTTGCGCAAGTCAGCTCAACTCACCTTGACAAACTTGTCAGCTGGGATGAGCTTCGTGAGATGGATGAGCAACCTGCAGATCACGAGACTGCCCATCGCTTGCCCGAATCCGAGTACAGTATTGAGGAACGACATGATGTGTTTGCCAAGGTCCAAATGCTTGAACTCGCCGAGAACGGTCAATACATGCCCGTCGAGGTCTTGCAAACCAGTGCTGACGACAACGGAGCATTCCAACTGCATCAAGGGCTGCAGCGCAGAATTTCCATTACGCTGACTCACTGCTTTACTGAGAGTCTGCCGTGGGATGACCTGAATAGCCTTCGTATTGGCGAAGTTCACTTGATTGATTCTTCTGGTCGTGTCGCCGATATTGGCTCTGTTACGCCCGACATTGCGCTCAAACAAATCCAAGAACCAATGATCCGAGACAATGCCGATGGTACTTCCAACATTACAGTCATCGGGCAGTGGGACAGTTCCCTGCACAAATCTCTCCTGCTTGATCGAGCGACCAACGAACAATGCAGAATACAAGTTGCGCTCCGATGGGATGTAGTTTCCAGCCGTCTAGCAGAGCCCATGACCTTCTCTGTTGACCAACAGCTGCAGATACTGCCAAGGTCGTATGTGCGTCCGCAGTCAATGTTCAAATCATTCTGGACCCAAACTAGAATGACGCATTCGACGGACGGACTGTTCTCGATTTTGGTTCGTCCGGTCAGCGCGCAAAGAGCAGCCGATCTCTGGCGACTAGATACTTCGAAGAACTACATCAAGGGTGAAGAGCTTCTCGGGAATTGGAGCGCTAGAGGTATTTCCTTGGTCAAAGACTATCTCATTGCCAGAAGGAAAAGAAGACAATTACAGGATATTGAATCAGCGAAAGCAGCTCTCGGTTGGAAGAAGCTGAGTGTCAACAAAATCCGGTCCAGAGCAGCCTCGCCTTCCAACATGGATGCGAGAGAAGAGGCATTGATACGCAAGTTTCTTGCGATATGGACGAAACCCAGCGTCGAGATGTCAAATCCCATCTTCGACACTGCTCACCATCCAACCATGGCAGAGACGTCCCAAGGTCAGAATGGAGGCGCAAGCAGTTCGACTTCAGCTCGCAAGCCTCGTTACCTAGCCACAGTCACCAATACGCCAAAGAATCCTGTGTCTTTGAAGTCAGGCTATCTACTGATGCCTTCTGAAAGCCATGATCCAGCTCACCGCGAGAGTATGCAGTGGAAGCGTCGTTTTGTGGATCTGCGGTCACCGTACTTACATATCCATTCTGTACCGGATGGAGAAGCGATCAACGCGATCAACCTGACTCACGCTCGCATCGATCACGATCCAGACTTCAAGCGACTACTCGGAAGCGGATCTATCCCTAGCGCGGACGGCGAGGTTAGCGGCCACAGAAGAACGGGGAGTGCCGAACTTCACGGCCTCGCGCACGTTTTTGCGGTGTATGGGGAACAAAACACCTTCTTATTCGCAGCGCGCAGTGAGAGCCAGAAAGTGGAATGGATTCTCAAGATTGATCAAAGTTATTTCGGCTCCGAGGAAGAACAAGACGAGTTGTGAAGTTGGTTGGAATGATCTGGTCTGCTCATCAGCAGAGTTGGGAAGGTTCTTAAAAACTGCCTTTCGGCCTGGCTGCCGAATTGGAAAGTCCAAGGAAATGGGACATGATGGTTGTATAAATGGTTGCGTGTCTGCGATGCTTTTCTGTCAATTTTCTGATACCCCCGGGAGCATTGACCTTCCCTCTGATGTGAAATTACATAGCTTGAAGAAGTGTGTTTGATGTGTTTGGAGATCTGCTACAAGTACAGGTACGGGGGAGATGCAGATATGGATATAGTCTTGACTACTTGACTGGAGTATCTGTATGACAGTTGGACCAATCTTTTGGCCAACTTTGATGGCAGCCAGGGGGCCTCCTTTTCCATCTCCTCTCCTCTCCTCTCCTTTTTTTCATACGTGATGGGACCGAAGATGCAAATGTTGAGGTTCTGCATGCTGACGTGATTATTGAACGCCACGAAACCAGCCAAGGGAGACTGTGATTCCCTGTCACTTCGCTGTCACTCCACACTGATCTCACTTCCGGCAGCGCTACCATTATTACTTCATGTTCTGGATCGCTTGGGAAGTGCTTGTGCTTCCGTGGTCGACCCAATGGCCGCGGATGTTGGGACGGGACAAGTTTCAGCTGAAGTGTGTTGTGCGCATTATGTCATTACCGCCATCAAAACAAGTCTCTGACAGGCTGGATGGAGGCTCCAGCAGCTCCAGCAAAGTGACAAACACGAACAACGACATCACTCAGCAGATCCTTCTACTCTCCTCTCCTCTCACCACAGGCATCCAAGTAGCCACCCGTGCCACCTGCGCCATATCCAGTCGCCTACGAGTACTATGTACCAGTTAGTAGGTGGCTTCTGCTATTACCCGTATTACGAGGATTGCTGCACTCAACCGTGTCGAACAAAATCCAATAGCTCGGTAATCCATAATCCATCACGTCCCGTGTCTGGTGCGTGTCACTGACACGGTTCGCTCAGCTGGTCTGCAGCAGGCACTGGCCCATTTTGGAGCTTGATTGACAGGGTGAAGGGGATCCCTTGCTTAACCTACTCGGACAGCACCATCAATTTGCGAGAGACTGTGTTTATATCCCTGGGACTATTCGCTCATCATGCTCACATGCTCCCCCATGTGCCCGTGATACCGCGTTCTCCTTCCGCTGAGAAAAAAACGTGTTTGACATCACTGGTGTCACTCGATTCCTCTCTTCTCACATATTACCTCGCCTTTCTTTGCCCTGTTCCTTTGGCGATCTAGCAGTCCAGCCCAGCCTATTTCCCAACACTGCTGTGCAAGAAACCACAACATAATGCCTCGATCCTTCCCTCCCTCATCCGTCAAGAGACACAGCGGGCGTCGGACGAGCGGCGACAGAGGCTCACGCGACCGCGACGTTCGCCATCGTCCTTTTGCCGGCGAAGAACAAGATCGCCAGGAACAGACGAAATGGAAAACGATGAGACAACATTTCATCGCCATGAGCGGTGAATTCGTCGGCACTCTCCTCTTCCTGTGGTTTTCGTTCGCCATTGCACAAACCGCCGCAATGACCGGAGGTGCGGCCGGAACGTCTTCTGAGATCGTCCTCACCAGTTTGGGATTCGGCTTCTCGCTGCTCGTTACCGTCTGGGCCTTTTACAGAATCTCGGGTGGCTTGTTCAATCCTGCTGTACGTTCTACCTCGTCCTCTCCTCTTCTCTTCTCATCGCCAGCGCCTCGACCTGGCCCGTCACCGTCATTTCGGCCAAACCCTCTTAATCTTGATGCAAATGCTAATCAACTCCGACTTCTGCAGGTCACCCTCGCCATGGTCATCACAGGCAACCTACCTTGGTTTCGCGGCCTATTGCTTCTTCCAGCCGAATTACTCGGCGGGATCGTCGCGGCAGCCTTGGTCCGATGCATGTTCCCAGGACCCTTGTCTGTCAACACGACTCTGAGCAACGGGACCACCCCCGCCCAGGGCGTCTTCATCGAGATGTTCCTGACCGCCCTCCTCGTTTTTACCATCCTCATGCTCGCCGCGGAGAAGCACTATGCCACGTTCATGGCCCCTGTGGGCATTGGTCTTGCCCTGTTCGTGGGAATGATGGCCGGTATGCGCGAAATCCTCACCCTTTCTATAGTCTCGATGCATTCTACGTGTTGCGCCATTATTAAAAAAAAACAGAAGAACTGACTTGCTTTGTGTGTCACTTTAGGGGTGCACTGGACCGGTGCCTCACTCAATCCCGCCCGAAGCTTCGGCCCGGCCGTGGCGACGCCGTATTTCCCTAGCTACCACTACATTTGTAAGTTTTGCAACCCATTGGAAACTTTTACTCGCAACGCAACCACCACCACTAGTGGCTTTGCTTTGCTTTGCTTTCGCTTTGAATATCTCTTCCCGGGAGCAAACACAAAACTAACCAACTCATGATGTGCCAACAGACTGGTTTGGTCCTATCATGGGCTCTCTCCTTGCAGCCGGATACTACAAATTCGTCAAATACCTGAACTACGAAGAGGCGAACCCGGGTCAGGACGCCATCGACGAGAAAGAGAAGGAGAAGCAAGACCAGAGGGCTGCTTCCGACGCTTGAGCTTGCTGCTTGATTGTGCCCGGTGGATGATGCAACAGCAATTGGTCGGGTCCTGTTCATCTGGGTGGTAGTATCAACTTTCGTTTTGCTCGGGTCCGGGCCCATTGGAAAGGCAAAAGTCGGTGCTACACAATGGAGGCCGGTTCATGTGGGTTGTGCTTGTGCTTGTGCTTGTGCCTGGGAAAACCATGGGGAGATGGGCAAAGGTATGGAACGGGTGGGATTACTTTCGTTACGCCCGAATGGATATTCCACGGTCGAAGACTCGTCACCACTACCACTTGTCCAGATGACGAAGACCCTCCTCCGGCCTTCTAGGGCAATTGGCGATGGCAATGTCGTTCCATCGGTTTTTTTCCGCTGTTGGACTAAGGTGAAATCGGGGCGCCTGGCGCGCACACACTCACAATGCCCTCCCCCATTCACAACCAATTGGGAACCAAAAAAGCTCTCACGCGTACACATACATTTATGACGATATAAACGAGATATGTACAACTAGCGGTGGTGTACTTCTCAAATAGAAACCAGTGAAACACGAAGCATGCATTGGCGGCTGTATTCGCTATAGGATGAAGCCTTTGTAGATACATCGCTCAATCTTACAATTCTCTGTTATACAACAACACTCAATGAATCGATCTGGCACCCAGTCCATGCAACCTTCCAGTACCTCCTGTTTCTCTCACGAAGATATCGAGACTCTCCCATCTATCACACAAGACCTGCGAAGTGGTGTACTCTTTGATTCATTCATATCGTCATTCAAGCTACTTTGATCTAATATCTGTAGCTGTATCAGGTACCGTCACTACCTATTTCAAGTCTTGCTATCCTCTTGGATATTAGACTGTTGTGGCCGAGAATTACTTTTACGATTCGATGCCCCCAATATCGCCCGCGCTGATGCCCCATGCGCTGCCAGAGATATCGTATCATACCATACCACGCTTCCCAATTAAAAAAACATCTGCATCCCCTTTGCAAACTCGTTCTTTGCTCTTGCTTGCATGTCGGCTGCGACTCAAAACACAAAAAGGAATCGTGGCTGATCGTGATCAAACATTAGGCTGTGATGTCGAATTCAATGCGAGATGATCAAATGAAACCATAACTGCCTCAGTCCGCAAAGGTCGAAAGTCCCACGAAACCACACAATCGAACCCATAAGGATACCCCTTGTGGATATGATGTATCCTTGGGGGTGGAATCATTCGTGAATCCTGAAAGTCGTTTTCAGAACACCATTAGATCCCTTCCACCGAGTGTTTTCGATACCCAAAAATTGTCCCCTCTATCCAGGAGAGAGAATGGCGTGCATAGGTGACTCAAACATCAATCATTTCCGCATCTTCGGCCAGAATATCATCCGCAGGACCCCAGTTCCCTTCAAAAATCGTGGCTCCCGCACGTCGTCGAGCTTCTGCGAAACGAACGCCTTCAGTGTCGAGCACGTCGGTCGCAAGAGGCCGGTCGCTCGGATCTGGGGAAATCATCCATCTGACTATCCGATCAAGTGCTTGTTCATGTGACGGATCGATCATGAATTGCGGTGGACTGACGAGCTCGCCGCTCCGTGGATGGTGGAATGGTTTCTGATGATGTTGACTTTCCGCTCCATGGCTTCCGTCAACGTCCACTACATCAATGTCGCATGGGTCAGGGTCTTGTCCGATGTCGAGAGATGAACCCTGGGAGATCGGATTTCCAGTAGCGTCCCGTAAGATGCCGCTCGTCCCAGAACTCCATGTCAGACTGGGGACGTCGCTCATGTCGCCATTCCGCAGCTTCTGCCACGATGCACCATTATCAGGAAGCTCGACATTTCCGGCAGTCTCAAGCATAATAAGACCAAGGGCAAAAATATCTGCCGGCTTGTCGTATCTGCCCATCAAAATTTCAGGCCCAATGTATTCCCGATCACCTTCACCTTCAATGCCAGCCTTCGCAGGCCATTTGCATGCCATGCCAAAATCAGCAATTTTCAGAACTCCCTCGAAAGTGATGAGAATGTTGGCAGGTTTGAGATCGAGATGAATGAATCCGCTGTCATGAACATGCTTCAGGCCCAGGGCCAATTCCAGGAGCATCTTCCATATCCGAAAATCATCCAGTCGAGCTTTCAGACCGACTTGCGCAAGGAAAACGTCCAGTGTTCCTTCTTCGCAGAATTCTGTCTGGATGTAAAGGTGACCTTGCTCTTCCCAGCTGTCAACGAAGGTGACAATATGGTCTGAATGGCCTAGTGTTTTCAATACATCCACTTCTTGAATCTTTCTCTGACGGTCCTTGGCTCCGGAATAGGAATGGCGAGATTTCTTGACGGCCCATACCTTCTCCGGCAAGGAGCCTCCCGATGACGGCCGAGCACTTGAGACGGAATAGATTCTATGATATGGTGACGATTCTGGTGGCTGTGAAACTCGGTAGACCTGGGAAAACTCTCCTGAACCAATGAGGTCAACTTTTTCGAATCTTGAACTTAAGCTTTTGTCAGCATTCGAGGTGTCTGCAGCGGCGAGGTTGAGACTTGGTCGGTTCGAGAAATTGGGAAAGTGCTCTCGGGGTCCAGTCGGCGTTGCCGGTATGAGTGCACCGCTGTTAGCATCCAGCCCACCCGTGGCACGTTCGGCGCGGCCAGAAATGGAAAGGCGACTAGCGTCCGGAGGGAAGAATCCGTCGAGGGGGGTGTGAGGAGACAGTCCATCCGCCTTATCGATCCTTGGACTAACTGGAGAGACAGACATCATTTTAGTACGTTCCAACGCGGGCGACGATAGAGGTTGAATTGAAAGAGATTTCCTCGAGAGCGGTTTGGGAAACCCGAGATTCCTCGACATACGGCCACCAGTAAAGGAAGGACCTGGCACCGAGGTAATGTTCAACGTCGACTTTGGTCTCAGGTTGGCGGAAGGAGAATCCTCCATCACGCTATCACTGTCCCCATCGACGTTTTTAGGCGATGCTAAAATAGGAGACAACTTACTGCTTGAGACACGAGTCCCCGCGGCTGACTTGGGCATCGGTGGATTATACGGCAAGCCTGAATGATGAGGTGATGGTGAGACAGAGTCACGGTCGTGAGTTTCACTGAAGTGCTTGGTGGGTGTGGGAGGAAAGTCGGATTCTGTCGACTGACTTGTTGTACGGACAAAAGGTGATCGAGTGGTAGTCGTGTCCTCGGTTTCGATGGACGCAAAACTTCCTTCTCTGATCAGGCTGTGCTTGTTGGACCGAGTCCCAAATATGCCCACGCTTCTGGAGAAGGGGAATGCTGACACCTTCGAAGCACCATGATGCATCTCCAGAGGCGTGTCAGGCGCTCCGAATGAGTGACGAGGTGGTCTGTTGCCGATGGGGTTGGGAGCAGCAAAGTTATCGTCCGTAGGGAAAATTACGGACTGTCTCTTGCAGGGGGTGTCTGGCATGTGGGGTTTCGGTAGCCCAGCGTCAGGATCATCCACGTTGCGGTTCTTCTTCGAGATCAACCCGGTTGACATGAAAGCCGCGGGCAGCGGTTTGGCAGCTTTGTAGTTCGCAGGGGTAGCGAACGAGCCTTGGGAAGAAAACTCATTTCCTTCTGGTGACGGTCGTGATGCGCCAATGGGTAAAGATTTCGAGAAATCGTGAGATCGAGGTCTGTTCGGGCGATGGATGGGCTCATGGGTGGGTGAATCGTCTTGCTCATCAGCCTGTGAGGAGGACTGTGTTAAGGTACGAGACAGTGGGTGCCGAGACTGTTGTGAGAAGCTGTTCTGAATGGAGGTGACAGGATGAATCGATGCACTCAGGAGGCTTCCTTGGCTCGAGAATGGACTTTCTCGAGGCAATGGTTGATTATCTAAGGACATGCGCAGGCCTTTCTTCGAGTTGTTTGCTGGGCTCGCCTCGAAAAAGGACTTGTCCACCTCCATGATGTTGGTGTACCTCAGGTTACTCGATCGATCATTTTGTCGTTGTTGAAGGGTGGACTTCCGCAATGATGAGGACCGTTTTGGTATGGTAGAGAAGCGTGATGCTGACAGAGGAGTGATGGTTCCAAACCAGTCATTGTCATCTTGTGCACGTTTGTCGTTGAACGGGCTGCCATCCAAAGCGTCCGATTCGAAGATGCTAAAGTCGAGACCTGGGCCATGAAGACTTCTTCTCTTTGCAGAGGGACTATCGAGATTGTCGGTGTCATCGGCCTTCGGGCTTTCCGCTCGCTTCATGGGACTTAGCGGAACAACAGTAGACATCAGGGTGCCACCGCTTCGCCTCTTTTCCTGTCGGGTCATTGGGGCTTTCCATTGAGGCGGTTCTTCGGGTGAACTGTCATTCTCTTTCCCCTCTTCTTCAGTTAAAGCTTTGAGCGCCAACTCCCGATCTGATTCTGCAGAACTGCGCTTCCGTAATGGCATAGAGGCAGAGTTTCCGCTATCGCTCGAGTCGTTCAGAGCTCGTTTTGTAGGGCTCTTTGGCGATGTCCGAACTCGGGTAATGCCATGACTCTGGGTTGTTCTTCGAAGAATTGGACGCTGAAAGCGCGAACCCGGCGTGGTGCGTGTGTAGGCCGCTGGCAGGTATGATGAAGACATGGTCTTTTCAGCTGAAGTTCTTCGCGAGGGAGACAGCGGTGACGACGAAAAAGGAATGTTACCAGGACCCGGTGATCGAAAGGGAAATTGACGAAGTTCGGAGTTCTTTGAAGGAGAGCGAGATAAGGACCGCCGTATCTCGCGAATCGCAGAGTGAGGGTCGAAATGTGCGAGTGCCTTTGGAGAGTGCAGGTGCGCTGCTTCTCGTTCCTCACGATGAGGAGAGTATGTTGCCATCATGACGGAAGTCGTGGCTTTCCTTGATTCAGACAAGCACCGTTTTTCGGATTTTCAACCCCAGCTATTGGCCATGAACATGAACACCCCAGGTGAAACAGGATGTCTCGCAGAGACTTTCCTGACGTTGAGGAAGGAGTTTGAAATAGTTCGCGTGGTATAGGCAAGGTCTTCAATCAAGCTTCTAGCATAGTCGACGTGCAGAACGGAAGGCAGGTGCGATAAATCGTCCAGCGAACAAGGGAAGGCGCGGTGGTGGTGGTGACGAGGATATCTCAGCCACGCAATATCCTCTCGTGCGCGACTGTTTGGTGGCGGATAACTCGGAAAGCAGTTGTGATGAATTGCAGGCAGGGAGGTGAGACAATCCGGCGAGATTGAAAGGTGATAGAGAAAGTGGCTGTCAGCCTGCGATATAGAGGCGGGAAGGATGCCTGGCGTGGAGGATACGGTGGTAGTAAGGTCGATTGTTGACTTCAGGCGCCGTGATCGACAGGTTGCACAGCGGACTCGAATCGTTGGTTTGCGTGTATCGCGTGTGCAGGCAGGGTCTTAAGAGGGCGGGGATGACGAGGATTACTGTGTATGTGTTGTTTGTTCGAGGGTGGCGATTCGAGGACTCTGGTGAGACCGGTTGCGAAGGGTTTCGATGGGGAGGCTACGGGAGGAAGAAGGGTTCAGGATGGTGTGAGTGGATGATAGAGAAGATCAGTCTGCCTGGATCAACGTTTCGTGTCTTGGGCAGCTCGAGAAATCCAACGGCCACGACACGCTCGCATGATTTGGCAAAACCTGGACGCGTCCTGGTTGAATGCCAAGCCACGTAGGTAAACAAGAGACGCTTAGTGATTGCACTATGTTTCTTTCGGCTAGTGCCTGATGCGATCCCGCTAGGGCCACGAGACAATGGTAAGCTAATGGAACGCCATTTGCGGTAGAGGCCACTAAAGTGCTAGGCTCGGCTCCGTGCGGCACCCTCGATGCTGCCTAAGATGATCACAATAAAGCGGATTAATGATGCGCGAAATGCCAGGGTGTCACCAAATATCCCACAGCCACTCCGAGATTCCCCTGCACTGGCCCAAAGCCACGTACCCAAAACAGAAGATCAAGCGAGTTCAGAACCACAGTCCGGATCTGCTATATTTGTTCATTTCTTATGCGAGATTGTCCGCAACAAAGCAATTTCTCAACTGTAAGGAGTACAAAGTAGTACGTTAATAATAGCATCCATCCTGGATCACGGTTGCAAGGCCATCGGATCAATTTCATCATGTCCTGATACGCATGGACTTAAATTTCGAGCTGGCTTATCCTCCAATGCTTCTAGGCAGCAAGCCCAGCTACAAAGCCGGTACGCAATGGCCATAGCCTTGTGCACACAAGCTCAATGTTGGCAGCATGATCGCCCGTCAGTCGGCATCCTCCATGATAACACCGGCCACTGCCATTACGAATTTGCCCCCCCGCGTCCTCCGGTGTGTTGCTGTGGTACAAGCGTGTGTGCGTTGTGAGGGCAGTACATGCCCGAAAGCAAGACCTTAGGAGAGCCTATTCTTCATGGAGACCACGTCGTGGCTTGTGAGCCGTGAGTGTAGGCCTGAGGAGTCACCTAAATACTTTGGCAGACATCGTCAGACAACTGTTTGGGATGCGAACTGCTCATCCCCTGTTTTGGGCAACTCGGCGCTCGTATGCTTCCCAGCCTGCTTTCTGATATTGTTTCACTGCGGCCACCGAGTCGTCCGAGGCATAGATTCCCCTTCCGGCGATAAGAAAGTCGGACCCTCCCTCCATGGCAGTTGTCGGGGTTTGATATTGCTGTCCAAGAGCATCACCCTTGCTTGAGAGGTTGACGCCGGTTGTGAACACGACGAAGTCCTCATTTGGTGCTGCACCGGGTGAGTGGCTTGATAGTTCCCGGGTTGACACGAAGCCCATCACGCTTTGCGGATATTTTCGTGCAATTTCGACCGACGCGCGCGTATATTCTCCCACTGCGAGAGAGCCCTTCGAGGTCATTTCAGCCAGAATCAAAATACCTCGTTCCGCACTCCCGCCATCTCGGATCGTTTGGTCCAGGGCTTGAATGATACCTTCCCCAGCCAGGATGCTGGCATTGACAATGTCGGCCCACTCGTGGATGCGTAATGCACCTCCTTTGTACTGCTTTTGCACAGTGTTCCCGATGTCAATAAACTTTCGATCCTCGAATAAAAGGAAGTTGTGACGTTGAGCCAGCTCAACTAAGCCTTCGATTGTGTGCGAACCGAAGTCGGAGAGAATGTCGATATGTGTCTTGAGGACGGCAATATACGGCCCCAGACCTATATTGAACGCTCATCAGATGACTTCCACAGTCTTGTCGAGGGGTGCTTTGCAAGTATCAGGGATGGATGGAGGTCAGGAAGCCAAATGATCCAGCTCGACCGTTTCCGAGCTGAAATTTGAAGGAGACCATGACTTACTGTCAGCAATTGCCAGTAATTCCTTGGTAGTTGTCAAATCTGCAGACAGTACCACATTTGTCCTTTTCTTCTCGGCGATCGCGAAAAGTTTTCTTACGAGCGGATTTGGATGGTCTGCCGCCCGCCGACTGTAAGACAAATTGCTCTTCGATGCCATGATGGAATATTATTGTCGTGTTGATGGCTTTACCTCTTTTTGGCGAAGCTGGAAATTCACGCTGTTGGTAATCGACGAACCGCCTTCTCGTACCCTTGCAGTAGTCAACTCGCACACCAGAAAATCGGGAAAGTTCAGGGACAGGGACAGGCACCGGCAACAGGATCCGGCAGGCTAGGGGTGGGCGCCAGCTGAGTAGAGAGATAAATGGTTGGACAAGGAGTCAAGGGATAAGTCCCGATGCCTAGCGGTAGGTGGGCGGTGTGAGTGGGAGCCAGCACGAGTTGGAGCGTTGGAGCGGAACAGAGCCACCCACCCACCACCAAGATGCCACGTTGAAGCTGCTACACGGCAATCAAGCAGCCCCCATCATCCCCTAACTCGTAGAGAGCCGTGGCAAAGCCAACAAGCCCGTTATGCCGTTGTGGCCAGTGCAAAGCCACATTTCCCTGCCCATGCTACATGACGCTGTTTGCCATTCATCTCCATCTGGCAATCGGCATCCTCCTTGCCCTACCATTCCGCTTTTCTTCTCAGCACGAACAGACAATTGCAACTCCATCCACCCGTCACCACCGTCTACTACTTGCGCTTCCCACCACTCCGAACGCTAAGTACTTCTGCCCATTCGTTTGTCATCCATCCAGATATGCCGCAGCCGAGGATCCTGATTGTTTAGACCTCATGCGCTCGCTGATTGAACTACTCCGGCTCCACTGCCTCAACCGCAACCTCAATGCCTGAACTGTTATAGCGAGCCGCCCGTTTTGGTTCCTACTTGTGCCGAACGCTGAATTGGAGTCACTGCTTCATCCACCTCGTTCCATCCCGCTCCTGACCGTCCTGCGACTTGCGCCGTCCGCTTTTCCGTACCAGCAGATCTATCCACGATGCTCCTACAAAGCCCCCTGGTCGATTAACGATGTCCGGAAGAAGATAGCCGGGGAGGAATTACTACAGTCAAGAGAAGCACGCATTTCCACACATTATGTCAGGGCAGTCTGCAGAATCCACACCATCCCTTGGAGCTGGGTCTGCGGATCAATCTCAATCCTCACGCGATGGCTCTCCTGTCCGCAGTTCGCGCCATGCGTCCGCCATACCTCAACTCTCAAGATCCCGGAAGAACAGTCAAGAATTCAGTCCTACTCGGAGTGCAGTAACCAGCACAATCCCTTCTGCCGCCGCTGTCCAGCGTGCACTGTCGGCCCAGAGACCCATGCTGCAACCCACTGGCCTTGACGGCTTGGTTGAAGGTGCTCGCTCTTCCGAGAGGCAGTTGAAAACGAATGCGCCATCATGGCCAACATCTCCTCGTCTGAAATCCCCTCCTCCCAATCCAAACAAATCTGCAGCGAGAGCGACTGCGAAGAGAAGCGAATCAGAACCGACCCCATCAAACACATCCTTGAAACGACTGGCTACTGGTTCTCACCCTGACCAAGCCGCTGCGATGCAAGTTCCCGAAAACCAAGAAACATCATCTCAGCATACCATGCTGCGGGTTCCCGGTCGGGGTGCTAGTGCGGGCGGAAGTGCACTAGAGACCGTGGCGGAAAGTAGTGTGCCTACGACGCCTTCTATCGGGCCAGTCCAGAACCTCCCCGACCAGAAGATTGATGTGCCCATCCTGGATAAACAACAAGAACCAGGAGCAGACTCATCAGCCAGTAAAGACGGCGAAGGGAGTGGTGGTGATGTCTCTTCCAAGCCTGGTGCCAGCAAGGCAGAGAATGGTAGATCCAGAGCTCCTAGTGGTTCTCGCCATGCCTCTGACCTAGCGAAACGCTCCTCCGCCAGTCTTAACGGGCCTAAGACCAAATCTACCACAGAGCCTCCCCGGACCATGACTGTGGAGACTGAGACGGTGACGTCGATGCCTCAACTGCTCGGCCCAGACCGAGGTGCTTCTGGCCGAGACGGCAACGGCAGCGTGCGGACCAAACCCAGCACCGAAACGATTCGACCGAGAAAGGAGAAGAAGAAGAGTTCTCGTAAGCCAGCCTCGTTGCACGCTGGCACTGTCACCTCTAAGGCCGATTTATTCGAGGCCAAGGTTGCAAGTGCTGTGGACGAAGCCGATACTTCCGATTCGGATGAGACATTTGTCTATGAGTCGAATCCGCCCGACAATCGGCCAACTCGCCACCATTCCCGCACGCCTAGTGCCACTTCGCTGGCTAGCCAGGAACAATACGGAGCTCGCAGCAAGCACGGGGTACGCAGCGGTAGTCACGCGATTGCTGGTAAGAAGAGCATGAAGTTTTCGAATAGCACATACAACAATCATCTTGACGGGGAAAATGGCCCAGAAGGCAGAGGAAGCCAACGCAATAGCAGTACTACACCACGACATCATCATATCAGCCGACACGGACGACCTCATCACACATCGATCCTCGATACAGATTCTCCCTTCACTCAAAGCAATAAGCCCAGCTCTCCTCGTGCTTCTGCCAGCAACTTGGCTCGCCTATCCCGGCCCAATAGTCCCAGACTCGCCAATGGACGCCTGGCCGGGACCGCCCGCAAGGGCGAGCCCTACGATACGTACGATGATGCTGCAGACGATGAGAGAGCACCGTTGATTGGATCAGTGCGTGTCAACCGCACTAGGTATAGTCGGCGGCCACATAGTGCTTCATTTCGGCAGCTGGACTATAGCGATGACTACGACCGAAGCTATTGCGGACGTTATGGCGGTTGCGTCTTTCTGGGATTTGTTGTTCTTTTGATATGTGTGGGCATCGCCACCTTTGTGATGGCTCTCAATCGGCCTTTGCTGGATGTCTCCATCAAGCACATCCAGAATGTGCTCGCGTCAGAACAAGAGATCATGCTGGATTTGCATGTGGAAGCCACCAACCCTAATCTCTTCGCAATAACCGTGAATGAGCTTGATATCAACTTGTTCGCCGAAAGTGCCTATGTCAGTTCGGGCGCCGAATGGAGAGAAGAAAACGGGAAACTTAGATGGGTTAGCCGTCGAGGTCCTTCCACCTTGGATTTGATGTGGCCTCCTTGGCATTCGGATGATGGTGTGGATGAGGGAACTGATCCGATAGACGATCCCGAACCTGGAACTCAGAAGATGTTGCTCGGAAGGATCCTGGAATTTGACTCGCCATTGGTGTTTGATGCATCACCCCTTCGGCGCAGCCACACTTCCTCGGTGGGAGAGATTCGGCTGGCAAAGCCTGGCAACAAAACCGAAGAAGGAGGATCGGCCCGCTGGGAGAGGGTACTCCAACATCAGTTCGATCTGATTGTGCGCGGAGTGGTCAAATATCAGCTTCCTCTGAGTTCCAAGACGAGATCAGCCAAGGTGGGAAGTCGGATCAAAGTGTTACCTGATGATGATACTGGTGATCAGCCTGATGACGGGCCCCAACCCACGAAGGCACCAGCGGACGTCGGACCGCAGGTTGGATTTACGACTTAAGACGAATTCCGTTTGTAACATTACCATGGCCCCACAAGGACGGGGCCATTTAACGACCGAGATACCCAAGAGATCCAAAAAGGAGCGGGCTTGCAAGTATACCTGGTTATACGATTAAATGGATGGCGAAGACCGGTGAAGGCAAGGCTGGCAGGAAGGGGCAAAGTGCATGGGATTGATCGAAAGATTCAGCTGCAACTCAAACAGCGGGACTATCGCATGTTTCTCTTCTGCAAGTGTCTTTATATAGTGGCAATCTGCCCACAATAGCATGAGAACGACGGCAGATGCCGAAGTCTCGTTCAAAACCATGCATAGAGTGGTGAATCCCTCGTTGTGCCCTCACCGGTTGTCAGGAGAGGCAGCGTCTTCGAGTCTACCGAGTCGCAACCTTGACCATATGCACAATCATTAGGCTTCAGGTAAAATGAGCAGAGGACCAAGACGGTGCAAGCTGATGGGGCCTTCCAAGGAGTTGAAGTGTCCCGGATGGTTGTGTTGTAGTAGTCGCACATGGGCAGTGCAAGATCGTGAGGTTGTCATTGCAAAAGTTCCTATCTCGAACTCCAACCAGTGTACTGTGTAGGAGGCAGTGGAGGCAGAAGTGTGGCAGCCAGTCGAGATACGTCACGGCCGGTGTGTTGGACTTCGATTCGCGAATCGACTAGAATCAGGTTTCCCTGCAGTCGACGAATACGTAGACAGTACTCCGTATGCGTAGAGTGATTGTCATTTCTGTACAGCACATTTTTCTCACCACTTTGCACTCAATTCACTGGCGAGCTGCCTCTCTTACGCAACCCCTCGATCCCCGCCACATTGTTTTTTCACCTCGCCATTCGCTACCCAGCACCAGCCCATTCCCAACTGACTTTGACTGCCCGCCTACCAGTTGTGCTTTTATCAACGGTATTCCGTACTTCCCGGTCGTATTGGCCTGAGGCAACAATCAAGAACCACTGAACCAGCCCTGCAAAGCGTCGGGCACGCGCCCACCTTATTAGAGGTACGACTCGCCCCGTTCCCGGATCCATGCAGCATCTGATCCTTCAGCCCACCAGCCCCAATCTGGATTACAGTACATGCTCGTCGCCTGCCAGCTGGACCGCCCTGCTCCAACAACTTCCATCATCTTTTGCGTCCCTCCATCAAATCGCCTCATCCGCCTTGCAGTCTTATCTCCCACCAAACTCACCTTGCTACCACAGATCCTCTCCCACCACCTTTCGTACGTTGACAATTTTCCAGACTGCGTCAGTCCTCAAGACAGTCCTCTCTTTCCCCAGCCTGACTGTGCCCTGCACTTTGCGCTCAGCATGGGCTCCGTCTACCGAGACCGATATGACGACTCCCGAACCTCCGTTTCCTCCGCTCGACGAGATGGAGGATATACAACAGTCAAGCGCTATGTGGTAAAAGAAGACGACAGTCGCTCATCCATCGGTAGAGACCGCCGATCTTTCATCCCGGATCGTGCAGGCGAGCGGGTGGAAGAAACACGGATTGTCCGTCGTGAACGTGAGGTTGAAGAGCCCGTGCGCGAGACGCGCCGGGACGACGCTCGGGTGTCCGAGCGTGAACTTGTCATACGCCGTGAGCGGGACGATGAACCTCGAAGAGACCACTATGAAAGAGACTACTACGACGTAAGGCGTGAAGACCCTGTGGAAAGAGAGCTTGTCATCCGGCGAACCACCGAGCGTGACGAGCCACGTCGAGACGACCTTACAGTCACAAGATTAGATGACCGAGGTCGGTTTGAAGTTTTCCCACCTACCCGTGGTGGCTTCGATGAACGAGACATCCAGAAATACACCCGCACAGCGGAATACTTCAGTCCGCCAGTCCCTCCGCCTCAAACAATCATTATCCGCCAGGAACCCATTATCATCCGAGAACGAGTCCGAGACGATGATTACCAAATCGTGCGGAAATCTGATGTGGATGACGAGCGAAGCGTCGTCCGCAGGGAACCGCCACGTGGTGAAGAGGACTTTTTCTACGAAAAGAAGGTCCGCGAGCGGCTCGATGAACCCGATGACTATTATGAGCGTCGCGCACGGCGAGGCCGTTCTGTGAGCCCACATGACTCTGTTTCTCAACGAGGCCGCGACTACAGCAGTGACGACAGTATGGTCTATGTACGGAAAGAGACTCGCGAAGAAAGAAGTCCCAGCCCTGACCGTCGTAGAAACCTTGCTGCCGGTGTTGCTGCCGGAATCGGAGCTGCCGAGCTTCTTCGACATCACAAAAAGAAAGAAGGCAAGGATACTTCTCAAGGCATTGGCCGCGTTGGCCGTGACGTGGGTGCTGGTGCGCTAGGAGCTCTGGCGGTAGAGGGTATCCAACGGTTCCGAAGCAGAAGTCGCCGACGTTCGAGAAGCCGCTCCTCAAGCCGTCATCGCTCTCGCTCTCGACGACGAAGGAGCCGTTCGCGCTCCGAGTCTCCATCAAAATTCAAGACCCTGGCAGGCGTTGGCCTTGGTGCAGCAGCTCTAGCGGCGGCGGCCACATTTGCTACTAAACGTCTCGCGAAAAAGGATGACGATGGAGGCCGTCGCAGTCGCTCTCGACGCCGATCAAGGTCCAGATCAGCTTCTATCACGAGCTTGGAAAATGACCCATCGGCTCCGGCCGGCGATGCCCGCAATCCTCGCCATCGCAACACGAGGATGGCACAGGTTGGTGCTGCCGGCGCTATCGTAGCAGGGATCATTGAGCGTGCCAGAAGCAAGTCTCGGGCCAAGGACGGCAAGGAGCGCTCTCAAAGCCGTGTTCGGCAGGCTCTCCCTGTGGTTGCCGCAGGCTTAGGCAGTGCCGCGCTAGCTGGTCTCTACGAGAAGAACAAGGCCAAGAAAGAGGCCGAACTGATCGCCAAGGATGGACGTCGTCCACGTTCAAGATCCAGAAGCAGAGCTCGATCTGATGCCTATTATGATGGACCACGAGAGGGTGCGGTTAGCGATCCCGGACTGATCGAGTATGGCGCCGGTCCAATGTATGGCAATAACTTTGGTCCAGATTATTACGGTAGGCCCCCACCACAAGAAGGTTACTACGGCACTTCAAATGCTGTAGTCCCAGCTGCGGCTGCCGGTACTGCTGCTGCGTATGGAGCGCAGAGAGCGAGAAGCCGAAGCCGAAGCTTGAGCCGTGAACGGGGCGGCCGACGATCTTCCCGCAGCTCTAGCTCATCCCCTGACCGACGTCACAGTCGCCGCCGGTCGTCAAGAGATGCTACACAGATGGCTGCTGCTGCAGGGGCTTCAGCAGCAGCAGCTTCTGAGTACGATAGACGCAAGCAGGAGAAGCGTGAGCGCAAAGCAAGAAGGCGTAAGTATTGACCTCGGCATCAAAGACATATGAATGCTGATTTCATTTGCACAGGTCGTGAAGAAGAAGGCTATGGTCACGATCCTTACGAGGACAGCTACAATCCCAACCAGCAATATCCTCCTACTCCTCCTCCGCCGGTCAATGACCCTTATGCTTCACAACAAGGCTTCTACCCCCAGACAAGCCAGTTCCCACCTCCTCCAGGAGCTGTCCCACAACAGCAATACCCTCCACAAACCTCAACTCCCGGAGGAACGACGGGAAATCCATATGGACAGGCTTATCCGCCTCCACCGCCTGGTCCTCCACCAAATGCCGCAGGCACCAATTATGAGGCGTATGCTTCTGGTACGAATCCTTACGCACCACGTGGTCCTGAAAATGTGAGTGCCGTACCGAATTCTACTTCTGGCAGTCCTTTTGCATCTGCCACTCCCAATGACCAGAACCATGTCAATGGTACGTCATAGTCATGTACCTATAGCCCTTTGTTGGTACTAGACACAGACGAACTTACTAACGTACTTGATACAGGTGTAAATGGGACGGCGTCAGCTCCACCTACCCCACCATTCGCGAATGTCCATACGGCTGTGACTACTGCTCCTTCAAGTGATGAACCGCCTCGTGGCCACTTCAATCCCCAAAATGCATATGCTCCTTCGACGAAAAGATCAACATCCCCCGCACGTTCTCGATCGCAACCACCTCCATCCGGTAGAAAGAGTGTTCAATTTGCCGAAGCCCCACAAGTAACCACCCTTTCTGATACGACACTGGGAGGATCCGAAGCTTCGAGTTCTGAACGTCATCACGAGAGACAGAAGCAGTATCTATCCGGCGGATACGAAGCAGGAGATGATACAGATTCTACACCAGATCAACTTGGTCGAGGAGCTCGTGAACAACCATCTCGGTCTCTTGATCCAAAGTCGAGGGATCGAAAGCACCATCGACGGCGCCGGTCTCACGAACTCACTTTGTCTCGCGATGAGCCAAGCAGTGGTTCGAGAGGTCCAGAACTTGATCGAATCGCAAGCCCAGCCGATTCGGACGCGACCGTTGAGCTACCCGCGAGATTTGACGAGAAAGGCCGCAAAAAGCCTGAATCAGGACAGGACCCTCTAGCAGACAAGATCGAGGATATTTTGGCCGGGAAAGGCGCGGCCGGAAAGATGTTTGGCAACTTTTTGGATGGACTCCTTGGCCCGGATGGTGGTAGGAGAAAAAAGAGCAGATGACACACAGATACAGGATGTTCGCAGGAGGTAACGACAGGGTGACAGACAATTGGAGCACCGCGCCACAAATTCCATTTGATTCCTGATTGGAAAGGGGTTCGTTTTTCTGGGAGTTATGCTTGGTTAAAGTGGTTTTCATACTCATGAAACGACATGGACATGACGAGAAGCGTGATGATGGATGATTACGAAATGACATGACATGAATAGATGTTCGGTAGAGATTTAATGACAGTTACGAAGACGCCTTTGCTTGGAAATTTGTCGGGTTCTTTTCCAGGATAGTGATGACACAAGACCAAGGACTACTTACGACCAAAATTGTATTGCTACAGCGTGCAATATGTGCCGAATCAGTAGTGGCATTACGGAATCGCAGAGGGGCTTTGTTAAAGTCCAGGCGGACAGTATACGTAGCTTGGCTTTTCCCCTCTGGCAGCAGCAGCAGCAGCAGCATGAAAGGGAGTAAACGTCAATTAAGAAGGCAAGTCTTCAACGAAGGGAGTCAGTCAGTCAGTCAGTCAGTCAGGAGCGAGAGCGCTGATTTGCGGCATGGAAGGGATTCGAATTCAAAGTTCACGCAAGGGAACATGTGTCTGCACTAACAACGTCGCGAGAGGTGCGAAATCGGGTACTGGTGTTACTCAGTGGGCCTTTTCACCCAGGTCGGATACACGCAGGTGCAGTCGGAGTGGAGCAATCGATCTGTTGGTTCGTGGTGCAGGATCTCGCAGAGCCCGGCAAGAAAGAATGGGAGAGTGCAGAGTTTCTCGAAGAATATTGGCATAGTCTGGCGTTCCCATCAATCAATCATTCGAGCAATCGTTTGGATATCAGCAGATCAGATGGATCTGATCGGTATGACCGAAAGTCGCTGGTAGAAGCAGTGGCACTGGCATCTGCGACATGATCGCCTTTTGTACGCGAAACATCCCATCATGATAGCCATGCCTCCTCCGTGGCGAAGTTTTGTGATTGAAAAGGCTCCCACGTCACAGCACAGCCGGAAAACCGTATGATCCCGTTTAGAAGACCAGGGCAGCACCCTTTGTCTTCTTGTCACCACTAGAATCAGGAGGTCAGCAATCTCATCCCATGAAGTTCGACATAGGTTGTGTGGCATACCCCAACTCGAAGTGCTTGCATCGCTTCAACGCTAATTGTGCCTTTGTCTTGCAAGATGTGCATTCCAATCTCAACACGACCTTCTTGGTTGTCTTTGCCTTCTTGTGGAAAACGGGCTTCGTTTGACCACCATAACCGGATTGCTTGCGGTCGTATCGACGCTTTCCTTGGGCGAATAGGGAGGCCTTGGGATCGATCGTCAGTCAATGGTTTTCATGGTTTCGGCGCTGGGTAAGATGGCTACCTTTCCGGCCTTGTATTGCGTGACCTTGTGTTGGGTGTGCTTTTTGCAGGTCTTGCCCTTGCAGTAGGTGCGGCGAGTCTTGGGAACGTTGACCTGTAACAAAGTCCAGTCAGCGCATCTCTTTCGCAACAACATTCCAGCAAATCCCCAGTTCAAATCCAGGTTTATCGTCCGTGGAACTTCTCGGTATATCAACCTCTTGGACTCTGATGAGCCCTGAGCGTCGTTATGCTGAGATGTTCCCACAGTAATATTCCACCTCTTACACGCTCGTCGACGGGCGCCTCCTCCCTGTTGCCTCCTGCCTGCTTGGGATCGCGTCTAAAGTGAAATAGGACGAGGCTACTCACCATCTTGGCTGATTGTCTGAGAACGTTCCTCGAAGGTTATGTCGTGTCGTCGTGATCAATGTCGACGGACAGTTTGGTGAGGTTCAGTGCAGCGCCTGCGCAGACAAAATGCCAAGACCGCACATAAAAAATGGGTGAGATCAAAGAGCGTAAGTTTGCCGAAATGGTCATCATGTGACTCGGTTGGATCGGCCGTATTCCACTAGCGGCCCGCCTCGCCGGAACTCCGGGATGGCTTCGAGTCGGACGAGGCTTTCAAAACATGATTGTCGCAAGCATCATCATTATCAAGGCGCCACGCCCGCCAACCTTCCGCTCGCTGCCAGGGCTTGAACAAGGCCAACATGAGTTACCAGTTTCTGCAATAACACGAGGAGAGGAGAAATCATGGCCAAAGTCGACTTCGAAGACTTGTCTGGAACTGCCACCCCAATAACTTCAAATCCTTTCGATGGTTTAATCAATGCTTGTCACGGTGATCCTGTTCGCACTACTATTCTGCTGCCGGTAACCGTGATATCTGACATGTCACTCAGAAACTGATACAGGAACGTTATAACGCGCATCGCTTGACTAGGAACACTCAACAACGTGAGAAGATACTTGGCCAAGATTTCAGAGGCTGGCTTCTCGATGAGTACCTTGTGAAACTGGAAGGACCACAAAAGGACGAATCTTTTGTCGACCCTCGTCACTGCCTCGTTTTCTGGGGAAGACCCCCTCAGAAGGTGAAGAACCTGATCGATGTGATTCAATCTAAGCTCAAGGATGCTGCTCCAGGTATGTCTCTCACGGACTGATATTGTTCGCTGCTGACAAGAGAGATCTTTGGCTCATGCCTCTCGAGAAATTGCATTTGACCGTCATGGAAGTTGCTCATTCGAAAACGCAAGACGGTATCACAGCTCTGGTGGAAGCACTGAAAGCTCACAGCCGAGAGATTGCTGATCATACCCTGACCCATCGCGCGAGGCTGATAAAGCCTTTGTTGAGTTATGATTCAGCTGCACTCGCGCTCAGCTTTGTCCCGGCTGCTGGGGAATCGGCTTCTCATGGCCGGACAGCGGAAGACGACAAATTCACATATCATCACCTCCGACGAGACGCATATGATGCCCTTACGGATGCTGGAGTCCAAGTCGGCTCGAGATATGTCGTCCCATCGGCGCATCTCACCATTGCAAGGTTTAACACGCCAAATGTGTTTGGCGGAGATCCTTTGGACGGCAACGTTACTCTGGACATGAAGAAACGTAAGCATTGGATCAACGAGATAGAGCTGATCAACAAATGGCTCGAGGCAGAATTTTGGCCGGAAGCACAAGGGGACCTGATCAAAGCTGGAGGAGAATGGATTGTGGGTGAGGAAAAAGGGCTCGACTTCCGCCATGGGACTTTGTGGTATGGCGGAGGTGAGACGATTTACTTGGGAGAAGGCTTCAACCACTCTAACGAGGAGTGACCATTCGTTGGCCGAGCCACACGGTTTGTGGGTGAATGTACGGACGGTGAGGCTCTACGAGCAGCCCGGGGAAAGAATTACCTTGAACACGGAATAGACTGGAGATTGATGGGATAGACTGCCCCGAGCATGACGTTCTGACAGATGTCAGTGGTTGGGGCGCATACGATCGAGACGAGGGGACCTCCACGACCTCCCACAGTAACCCTCGTCAATGCAGGTCCTCCCCACAATATTATCCATTATTACCTGATCACTTCACATTCTGGTGACGCTCGAATGACGCTAAAGATCCTTGAACCCCAATAAGTAATTCGTGACGAGTTGCATTCCGATTAACAAGCAATGCCTCATGTATACGATTCGACGACTAATAAGGCAGAGGCGGAAAGCCGAGTCAAGTAAGTATTTATCGTTCCCCCCGAGCTGTAGCATAATCATCTGCCCGGAGAGTCTCCATTTCCCTCTTCACTGCAGCACACGATGGCCTCTTCCACTTCTGTCAAGATATACAATCGCGCCGCCCACCTCAATCAGGAGGATCCGGAGGTCAGAATTCACTATGTCGAGTCACTCCCTCCTAGCGGCCAACAGAAGAAAGGCACTATCCTCCTCATTCATGGTTTTCCAGAGACATCCTACCAATTTCGCCATGTCATGGCACCCTTGGCCCAGGCGGGCTACCATGTCATCGCACCAGACAAGTTGGGCCACGGATTCAGTAGCAAACCAACCGGTGATATGCATCAACAAGACCCGTTTACGAAGAAGTCCCTAGCCCACGACTTCCATGAGCTGCTCACCAAACACATGGGCATCAAGGACAAAGTCCACGTCGTTGGCCATGACATCGGTGGGATGGTCGCACACGCCTATGTCTGCCAGTTTCCAGACGACGTCGCCTCCGTGATCTGGGGAGAATGTCCTCTGCCGGGATCGACATTCTACGAGGAAACGAAGCACTCCCGACCACTATGGCACTTTGACTTCCAGAGCCACAACCCAGACATCGCCGCTGCACTGGTCCATGGCAAGGAAAGAATATACCTGAAGCACTTTTACGACCGCCTGACGCAAAACCAAACAGTATTCACGCAGGATGTGGTGGACTTCTATGTGATGCAATTCAGTCAGCCAGACGCTCTGCGCTGTGCATTCCTCACGTACCGCGCTTTCTCGATCGACGCAGAGCATAATCGCAAATGGAGGGAGGCGAATGGAAAAGTCAAGGTCAAGAACATGATACTGTCAGGCGAATCCTGCTTCCTCGCTGTTAACGCTGAGTCGATGGCCAAGGAGTTCTATGAAGATGTAAAGGTCGGGTTGGTATCCGACTCAGGACATTATATTGCTGAGGAGAATCCCGAGGGTTTTGTGGAAGAATTGCTGAAGTTCATCGAGTCATAGACCCATTCTGCCAAAAACGCTGTATCATGAGTTCCAGATAAGACACTTTCTCATGTTTTTTAAAAAGATAGAATGGCCAAAGACTAGGACGCTTCGCCCAATTGCACGCAAGTGAAATTGCTGACCGGCCCGTCGGAATGAATAACGATCGGAGTGTCTGAGCCTCGGCATCTTCGTCGGTGTTGACTGCGTTCAGTTCAATGAAGCAATAGTAACCATCAATATCACTTCCCCGTCTTCTCCAGTTTCTTTTCTCCTTTCTATAAATTAATCACAGCATCTTGCTTACCTTTGAATCACTGTATAGACGCTACAACCCCCACGAGCCTCCTCGCATCGCGCTTAGACACCCCTCAGAAGCGGTCATTTCCTTCCTCGAGAGAAACGTCCGAGCTTGGAGCACGAGATCGCATCAGAGACAGGCACATCTTGGTCCATACAGAGCAAAGACAGTAACCAAACAAACTGAGGCAACGCAAGACAATCCTCGACCATCCAGCGAACTGCTGGCCCCGTATCAGTCAGTGAAAGAGCACGAAGGGCCACAAGAATATACACATAGAGTCAAAAATGTCCAAGACCTTCACAGCCGCCGACGTGGCCAAGCACGACCAAAAGGCCAGCGATGGCATGTACATTATCGTGGACAACTCAGTCTACGATGTCACAAACTTCGTCGACGAACATCCAGGTGGTGCAAAGATCTTGAAACGAGTCGCTGGGAAGGATGCGAGCAAGCAGTTTTGGAAGGTACGTTACCCAGAGTTGACACAGCTCACAGAAACAATGCTAATCTGGGCGCCGTGGTAGTATCACAACGAGTCAGTGCTGAAGAAGTATGCTGCCAAGCTGAAGATTGGCGAGATTGGCGAGAAGGCCAAACTGTGATCCCGGTCATTTTACGAATCGCACAACAGGACGCTTGATCTTTGCGGTCTACGAGCGCAAGCCAAATCGATGTTGCGCTTGACGTTCAGACGTTGAGTGAGAGAACACAGGGTGTGCGGACCGCACCTGCATGACGTCTTCTATCTTGTGTTCAGGGCTCTGCGCCTGGACACAATGCAGACTATCGGAAATATTGCAAGCAGGCATAGTGCCACGTTGAATTAGATCGAATCGGAGTACTTCTCACGGAATGGTTGTGCCAACCTGGATACTACCATTTAGACAAGATATATATCCAACATTGCCACTGGTGCTCATGTCCATCTGAACATGGTGAAACACTTTCGAGCCTTCATTCAGTAGCATGTCGAGCAGTGCTTCTGGCTAGATTGCTGACTGATCGCGTTACTATCGTCCTGCATGGGTTTTGACTGCACAGAGAAACAAGGCGCATAGGTAGGAATGGCCTCATTCCACCCGATCTTCCAGGTTGTGAATTGTTGACCTCCCAGCTGCTGGTCGGGTGTGATTATTCAAATGGAGAATAAAGCTGACATTGCGGTAGCCGGATTAGTCAAGAGGCTAGCCTCTTGACCTCATTGTCCGGAAGATGACTGAGCCTGCCTAATGAATACAGTCACACCCCAATCCTTCGCGGGTGATGCATTCTGCTCGCTTCGCTCCCTTGCGCAGGGCGAGCTCAAATGCCATCTCGTCGGAACTACCAGGGCGGCTTCGTCTTTGTGAACGGTGATGGCTCTACACCGAAAGATCTCGCCTACCGAGACAAAGTAAGGCGCCAGGTCTCGGACTATCGACGCTGGAAGAAGAGACAAAGAACTCGGCAACTGCTCGAATCGTCCAAGTTCCTCGAGAATGTCCGTCAAGATGACATGGACGATTCTCCACCTGAGTCATCTACCACCACCAAACGACCCATCCTGCCGCCGTTGTCAAGCAGTCCAGTCAGATCGATGGGATTGGGCAAGATCCCACATCTGCTAGAGATCCTTCTTCACAATGGGAACTCCGATCCTTTTGACGCGCTTCCAGAACAGGTTACAGCAACCGTGAATGCCCTGCTTGCCTTCGAGCGAGACTGCGTCTACCCAGCTATCAAGAAGATGGAGTACCACATCACACCCAGGGAGACCACTTTCTCGAGCACATGGTACGTTGAGACCAAGGCCTATCTGTACGATGGTATGGCCGTACATAGTTATCTCTCTCGAATCGCTACCAACATGTACATGGTCACCGGAGCATCGGAGTATCTTGATGCCGCACACGAGTTCAGGTACAAGGGTGTCACTGCCCTTCGCAAGTACCTTGACAGCACACCGAACATCGACGTGCTGCGACTGTACAGGGGTCTCTTGATCCTGCTGTTCGCGGACAGTGTCCTAGGGGATAGGCATGCTATGGATGTGCACGTCGCAATCTTGAAGGACATCTTCAACTCTCACTATCATACCTTAACAGTCGCGCCTTCTTTCAATCTCCACCATTTCATCAGCATAATCTACCACGATGTCCAAAATGCGGTTGTGGGCCTCTCGCGCATTTCGTTCGACTTGGGGCCCAAGGGATGGGTGGTTGGCCAATTCGTGCCTCTTTGGAACATGGTATCAGCATCCTTAGGTCCACACATGATTCACAGAGTTCGAAATTTCAATTCGCCTCTCAGCCACGGCTTGCAGACCTTGTTTGTTGACGTCCAAGAGATCATTGACATCATTGTCACGATACGCAAAGATCCCTCATTGATCGACCGGTTTACTTGGTTTCACGTCATATCGAAGATCACATTGGCCGTGGGGAGGCTGATGACCCATTACGCGGATCTGGATGTCGACAAGGTTCTCTCCTCAGGCGTACCAGACCATACAACTCCAGAACAACCACTCTGGCTTGTTAAGCTGGAAGAGGCCGCTGCTGCCTTGTGTGCTATTTACTGGGTACGCGAGATCGGCGGCATCGAAAACGTCTATCTCTCACACGAGATGAGGATGTTCACAGCCAATCCAATCATCATGGCGAAGCTTCGAACGATCCTCGAGCACATGTCCGCCCACTTCGAGTGCTACAGCACTTCTCGAGAGAGATGCCACCCTCAGCTGCTCGTCTGGGTGCTGTGGACGGGCGCAACAACAGAGAGATCCATGCAGACATCAATTGAGCCACCCTACCCAGGCCCAGGTCCTAAGAGGATTGATGATACAGACTGGTTCCTACGGCAATTCTGCTGTCTGACGGAGCACATGAGAATGACCTCGTGGTCAGAGTGCCGCGATATGCTCGAGCGTTTCCTGTCGATGCGGGACCTTGACCGGCTCGGTAACAACAACTGGTGCATGGATCATTTTGGAGCCTCTAAGAGTGAACAGGCTAGGCCATCAAGCAGTCATATATGGGCTGACACGTGAGATGCACAAGATGCTGCCTTGAACAAGTGGGGCAATGAGGGTGGGCTCGCGGTTCAAGGGGGTCGTGTTGGCTGCGAGCCATGGTACAGCTGTAAGAGAATTGGCGGAGAGAAGTGATAATAATACAAATTTCGTTCCAGCAACAACCCAGCAGAGGAGCCTCAATTCTCGGTGATCTTTGGTTTTTGGTATCTAAACGGGAAGAGGCCCGAAGGTCTATCTTTGCCTCGAAAACCCAAACCGGTCTCGGTTCATTATAAGACTTCCGAGTAGTGATACCGGCTACCGGGTGCCTGTGTGAATTCTGCGAGAGAGCTTCTTCCTCGCAGAGGGCAGCTTCGGGGGACATCGTGCCAATGGCTGCGGCTCCTCCACTGCTTAGTAGTACAACCCTTTCGAGGGAATGTACAACGAGCAACATCAGCTGTGGACTTTCAGTCATCTAGTCTCTTGAGCTCTGAATTGGCAGGAGGGCCATTGTGTTGCCCGGATGAATTTTCCGAGAAAGGTGTTTTGCGCTGTCTGAAGAGACATCATTGTGGGCGGAGTCGTCGTGGTTCGCCGAGGGTTGAGCCGCATTCGCAAAAGCACGCGGCGGAACCCTCTGCCCTACATGTCAGCATCCAATGTCATGAAGCTTTGTCGTCCCTGTTTGCCTGCGTCGTGTCCGTTGTCGTGGTCTGACTTTTCTCGATACGAGCCTGCTTGTTCTGTACGATGCGCAACAGGTTGCGCAGCAGTACAACGATGGTCACTTTTCCGATGGCAGGCACGTATATCGATGCCTTTTGCTTGACATCGGCCGGGAAGTTCTGAAGTCACACCGGAATGAATTAGTCATGGACTTCTTCCGCTTTTTCTTCGCAAAAACAGCATTAAAATCACAACCGGGCTACCCGCTCTGCCCGAAGCCGAGGCCGTGGTGCACAAGCGGGAAGGGGGACCAAGACTAAGGCTTACCTTTTCACTCGAGAAATTGATACACACGGCGCCCTCCTTGAGCAAGTGACACGGGAATTTGAATTTATCCCCCGGCACGCCCGTGACCACGACATCACACAGCGGCACGCACGTCTCCAACGTCCAGCCTTCTTTCTCATGGATCTCGTGCTTGCGTTTCCGTATGCCCTCGCCGCGGGTGAACAGCTGCACACCGGTGACATCGACGCTGTACACGGTTGCGCCGTCGTTGGCCAGCAGCGCGGCGAGCGGGCGGCCCACGACCTCGGAGCGGTTGACCACGCATATCGTGCGGCCGAACAGCCTGTTCCCGTACGGCAGGATGGTGTTGTAAATGTGCAAGTGCTCGAGGATCTTGATGACGGCCAAGGGTGTGCAGGGCAGGACGGACTTGATCGCCTGCTCGTCATCCAAAAACCGAATGTTCTGATACATGTTGAAAATGTACTGGTGGCTCAGGCCCTCGACGTCCTTGGACACGTCGACGATTTGTTGCAGGTACTGGTCCTGTCGGTTGTTGAAGATCGGGTAGTACACGATGATCCCGTCGACGGCGGTGTCGTTGTTGGCCGCCATGATCGTCTCCTCGACGTCGTCCTTGGCGACTGACTTGAGGGTGTATGCGAAGCCACTTCACAAACGGCCGTCCCGAGTCAGCTCAACAGTCCCCAATCTCGAGCCGTAAACGAAGCATAAAACGTAAAACACAGGTCTGATAGGAATCTTTCATTTCCCAACCTTCAACGACCCAACGGGGGGAAACAAGGGTACTTGACTTACTTTTCTTTACACGTCCTCTCCGTCCAGTCTGCGTACACTTTGGCGGCGGGATCGGCATTGGCAAGTATTCCGAGTAAATGCGGTTTGCGATCGAGTCTGCTCAGACCGGCCTGGACTTCGGCAAGAAGTCCTTTGGCGATGGTGCCTGCCAGGATGGTCCTGCAAATGGGGGCTTCGTCTTTCGACATGTTTGCGGGGGTGTAGTGTCTGTCTATCGCGTGTCTGTCATGGTGGCCGAGAAATTCTGCTTTTCTGAAAGGAGAACGAATAAAAGTTTTTGATAGGCTGGAATCAACATCACACGTGATCAGCTTGGCAAGGCTCGCTCACAGCCTGACATGACAAGGCTCCCGATGATGTGCGATATTTACAGTCGATATGAATTGATGATTCAGTACATCTCAAGTTGGGCTTGCACAACACTGTATAGATTCCAAGCGCAATCCTAGATCTTACTCTGAGCTTTGCCTTCGCCTCTAGGCACCTTTCGTTCCACTCCCAATGACTCAAGATCCTTCTTCTTGTAATAGTGTGGAGCCACCTCGATCAGCCATTCTGGTTTCAGCGGCATGCAGCTCCTCATGTATTCCTTGCTTGTCAGGACCAATTCGTGGTAGATCACCCACTTTGGTTGGTTCTCGATGAGAACGCCGGAGGGATGGATATACACAACTTGCCCGTTCTTGACCGTGCGATAACTCTGCCCGTCACGTTGTAAGCGTGCAGAATGCGGGAAGAAGCCTGCGGTGATGGCTTTTTGAATTGGTTCCATGTTGGACTGACCTCCACAGGTCTTACCAGCATCCACCTCGACCCGATCGCACAGTCTGGCTAGCTGGTCTCGAACGTCTCGAGCTCTGGTCAGACTTCGTTGCTGCAGGAAATTTTCCTTTGCCCAAACAAAGCTGTAGTCGGAGTCCGCCCACTCATTGAAGACATTCAGTAGTGACAGGTGGTCACCACCATCCTTGTTGGTGAATCTCGCTCTTGCACTGTCAGCATGGATCTTCTTGTCTTTCGGTCGGAAGAATAATGCAGATGCTTCGCCCAGCATCGCAATGATTGACAGGACTTCCTCCACACAGCCGTACTTGTCAGCTGCAAGAATCGATCGAGCAAGCATAGGGTCCGTTGGAAACTCAGCCATCTGCCGCCCGATCTTAGTCAGCTCGCCGGCATTATTGAGTGCCCCAAGCGCGTACAGCTGCTCAACTGCTCGAACGAGCGTATCCGTCGATGGAGGATCCATGAAGTCGAAGTCTAGGAGGTCGTTTATACCAAGACTTTTGAGCAAGAGTACCACACCCGTAAGATTGGTTCTCTGAATCTCGGGTGTGGTGTTTTCGTCAAGCTCGTTCTTGTAGGCTTGAGCTGTGTACAAGCGGAAACACTTTCCAGGACCAACTCGGCCTGCTCGACCTGCACGCTGTCCCGCCGAAGCACGGCTGCAGGGTACTACAACCAAAGACTCCATGCCTGTGCGAGGATTGTATTGGTTCTCTTTGACGAAGCCTGGGTCGATAACATACACGATCCCGTCAATGGTCAATGATGTCTCGGCAATGTTGGTGGCCAAGACTACCTTTCTCGCTCCCGGCGGAGTGGGCTCGAAAATCTTTGCCTGCAGGTCCGTGGGCAAGTTGGCATATATAGGACAAATGATCATTTCTTTGACCTTGCTTCCCAACTTGCGAGAAGTTTCCTGTAAGCTCGCTTCCATAGCTTCAATCTCCTCCTGGCCAGTAAGGAAGACCAATATGTCGCCCGCGCCCTGCGTGATGTGAATCTGGAAGACAGTGGTAATGGCGGCGGCGAGGTAGTTGGCTTCGGGTTGAGCTGTGTAGTGGACGTCGACAGCATATCTTCGACCGGGAATATTGAATATAGGCGCGTCATTGAAATATTTCTGGAACTTCCTGGCATCCATTGTCGCCGAGGAAATCAAGAGTTTCAGGTCAGGTCTGGCTCGTGCGATGTCCTTCAACAAACCACAAGCGATATCCGTACTCACAGTCCGCTCGTGCGCTTCGTCAATCATGAGTGCTGAGTATTCCGACAATTCCGGGTCAGTGAGCAATTCTCTCAACAGCATACCGTCTGTCATGTATTTGAGGACCGTCTTGTCAGATGTGTTGTCCTCGAAACGAATGGCATAACCAACTTCGTTGCCGAGCCGCTTGCCCATTTCCTCAGCCACACGTGCCGCAACGGACATGGCAGCGACTCTTCGGGGCTGTGTACACCCAATCTTCAGTCCGCCCTTTGTAAAGCCGGCTTCGTGAAGGTACTGTGGTAGTTGAGTCGTTTTACCGCTGCCTGTCTCGCCAACAATGATCAAGACCTGATGATCCCTTACAGCTTGGATGATCTCGTCCCGGAATTGGTAGATAGGCAAGCTCTTCCTGGTTTCTTCGATACTCTTTGCTTTTGCTTCGGCAGCGCTTAGTCGTTGAGCCATCTCCCGCTGCTCTCGAGTCATTCCCTTGCCCATCTCGCCGCCCAAAGTTTCCGCCATGACGAACTTCATCTGCTGACTCTCGTCGAAGACATAACCATAATCCCCTTCATCAACGAATTCAGCCTTCTTGATTTGCGCTTCAGCACGTTTTGTCTGCTCTTTCTCCCACTCGTCGTGCTCTGTAACATAGCGTTCTCTCCCGACCTCATCCCTGTCAACGTACCGCTGATAGAGAGCCTGCTCCTTTTTCCGGCGGTCGATCTTGCCTTTTTCCGTAATGTAATCCTCGGGCAAAGCATAGCCGTCCAGATGATCATCAATGTTCAGTCTCTCCTCGGCCAGGCGCAGGACCTCTTTATTTCGCTCAAACTCCTCCTTTTCCCGCTTTGTCAGATCCGGGTTCTCTCTCAGCTCCGCTTGCTCTTCGGCGACTTGCTTGCGCAGGAGGGCTAATCGTTCGGCTTCTCGCTTCTTGAGGTAGTCCTGTCTAGACCGTACCCGCAAATCAGGCATGGCCGCCACTCTTGCTGCTGCATCATTTGCGAGTGCTCTTCTTTGAGCTGCAATACTATCCTTCGGCGCCGATCTGTCTTCTACCACCTTTTTAGACCGTTCCTCGTCTCTTTGTGCAAGCCTCTTCGCAAACTCGTCCCGTTCCTTGAGATCTTCGTCTCTTGTTCTCTGCGCCTCTTCCTCGGCGGTTTCCGCTGGCGGCGTCGGTGGCCTCGCTTGATGAGAAGGCGAACCATCAGAGAGTTTTATCCTTTTCGAAGACGATTCCGCAAACTCAGGTTCGGCCTCCTCTTCATCTTCCCCGAGTTCCTCATCGCCCCACCGGTCTTCGAAGTCAACATCATCACGGCGTCTTCGATGAGCCGCGTTGCGCTTGTGAGACTTGACGCGAGGCTCGCTGGATGGCTGTTCGGACATGCCGACCGGAACAATTCGAGAATCTGAATTGAAACTTCGCCTGCGAGTGTATGGGCCCGTCGGAGGGGTGCCGATTGCCTGGAAGTGTGGACGACGCGTCCAACAAGGGAGCCTCCCGTGGATCTCGCACCAAAGACAGTTATGCGTAAAAGGCCTAAAAGCGCAAGCTATCACAGAGTCATTAGCAAACGAGATTATATCTACCCGCTGGAAAGAAATAAAGACAATAATGCCGGCGCAACGGAGGACGAAAAGTTTCTCCGCAGCCAGGCGAGGCTGAGAGTTGCACCAATCAGAAATCTCCTCCACCGGCCAGGCCAGCCTTGCCATCAGCTACCTCACATATCGTGACATCCTCAAGATTTATCGAGACAGGGTCCAGAAGAAGTCGATGTCAATTGTGAGAAAGAAGCAATACTGTTTCTAGTCACGATGCGCCCCATCTAATGTTCATGCTCATGCTTGCGCAAAAATGGATGGTGTCAATAACGTCCAATTAGCTACATCTCTCCCCGCGAGATCGCAATCCCTTTAGGGTTAATCCTTTGAATCCTCACTAGCTGTTTGAAGTTTACTCCTCGTCCTCATTGATGTCGTCAACGTCCCGTATCCATGCTGCTCGTGCGTCAACTGCTTCTTTGCGGACATCACGTTTCACATCATCCAAAACATTTGTCAACCCGTGAAGTACTTCCCGCTTCAGTCCTATCAGCGTGTTTGCTCGGGAGGCACCACCAGTGATGTACTTCGGCATCAATGTCAGACACCGGGTAGCAAGTTGGCGTGTCTTAGGCAGATTGACCGGCACTGCCTTCGCTGCTGATTTGGTAGGACCAGAATTGTGCGTTGATGCAACGCCAATCAAACGCTTGACAAGCGCCGGTATATGGCCGCTCTCTTCCAATGCCGAAGGATTATTCGATATGACAACACCAAGTGTCTCCAAGGTGGCTACCTTGACCAGTTGATCCACAATGTCCAGTGATTGCAGAAGCAACGGTAACAATGTTGGTAGTTCAGGCATCACAATCGCGGACGGGACGTTGGCCAGAATGCCGCTGAGAGCTGCAAGGTAATTCTCTTTCTCGGTCGGTGATTGCGAGCCTCTAAACTTCTCCGAGATAAGGGGTGTCAAAATTTGAAACACGCGCTGTGGCGCAAGAAGTCGAATTTGTGCTCCGTTCTGCTTGGATAGCACATCATCCGAGGATAATATCGTGGCAAAGCCCATCGCTGCTATTCTTGAGACGGCCTGCGGATACTGTCGTTCATCGATCATATCGACAAGATTTGTAAGGTACTGATTGGTTTGAGGGGCAAGTCGGAGTGCCAAAGCTTTCGTCAAGAAGAAGACTAATCGGATGTTGAAATCAGGAGTTTCGGCCTCGTCCATAGGTGTATCCTTCAAGGCTGATAGGCGATCCCAAAGGAACTGTTCGACAAAGGGTATATTATCAGGCCCAACATGCTTGTTCACATACAAAGCCACTTGCACAAGGCAGCTCTGCGTGATCGCGTGACTTGATGACTTGGATGCAAATGAGATAAGGTCTTGGATGATATTCGGTATGTGATCGTTCGTGAGCAGCGGAGATTGTATATTTCTTGGTAGAGCTGCCAGCATCCATGTCGATAAAAGGACTATTGTGGATGGTTGCAAAAGGTCGGAGAGCCCAAGCGACCCGTCGCCAGAGGGGCGCTCTCTGTACAGAAGGTAGACGTTCGCCGCAGCTTGCTGAACGTGCTCAGGCATGCTGTGTCGAACAATCAAGTTGATGATTCGGCCAAGGAGATCTAGTACATTTTCGTCTGTGAGAGGGCCTGCCACGGACTGGGTTGCTCTCCTTGACAGACCGACCACGACTCTTTCGTAGTAATCACTCAAATCGCCCTGCGGCGCTGATGCCGCTCGATTCAGGACGTACAGAATGGTTCCCAGAATAGAGCAGGTATACGGGTAGGAAGTGCCGTCACTGGAGCCGAAAAGAGTATCCAGTTTGTTGAGAAGTCGTCGCATCAGTGTCCTCAGTAACTCTTTTTCAACGCTGATCTCGGCGACACCTTCGAGCACAGAGCGGAAGTCGCTGGATTGGGCACCTTCTTCTGAGTCGGGCAAGCGCGCCATGAAAGCAGGAAACGCAATATCTGAGATGAGTCCAGGTTTGAATCTCGATATCTCAGCCAAAGCATTCATTGCCTTCTTTTTCAGTTCGTCGCGGCCATAGGATTCTTCTGTCAGAACAATATCGTCAAAATACTGGACGAACAAGCCAATCTCGTCGTCCGCAAGCACCGAATTCATCTTCGATACCAAAAGCAAACCGTTCGCGGCCGTTAACCGAAAGGAAACTTCTTCTTTCACAGTTCCCATCAATGCCTGGCTGTAGATTGCAACAAACTTATCCTTAAATTCACCAATCAAATTTACTCGTCCGGCGGGATTTCTCTGACTCGGTGTCGTCCAGGATCCGTAGACTTCTATTGAGGCCTCAAACAACTGATTCGCCACTTCCAACACGGCCCTCTGTTGCACCAAGCCTTCCGCCGACTGATATATGGTGAAAAGAGAAGGTCCGACCACGTTTATGACAGTCTCGAAGGACTGTATCGAAGCCGATGCCACAGACTTAAGAATGTCCCCGGAAGCTTTCGCTTGTCGCGATGCGGGCTCCTGGAGGTGTTCCAAGCACTCTTTGTTGACAGGCTTTAGGTATTGCAGTAGTGGTGGACTGGCCGGATTTTGCATGTCCGTCGATAAGCATTGAGCGATTCCTTTCAGCACATTCAGAGCTTCGGCGGCAAGTTCGGGCTCTTGAGCTTGTAAGACCTCAAATTTGACGGCATCCCAAAGCGTGATTGAGTACTGGCTGATTACGGAAGGATCGTAATTCACGGAACAGCTGGCGAGAGTCTGCAAGACGTCTTTTTTGACCGTACTCGACGTAGAGTCCAGACGATCCAACATGTTCGGAAATGTATGTGGGGCCAACAGCCCTGTAGACGCCAGGCAATCCCGAAGCCTGTCTTTCAAATCTTGGGCCGTGATCCCATAAGGATCATTTGGAGGCGGTCGGAAGGTGATTGGAAAATAGGCATAGACGGCGTCAAACATAATTTCAATGTGCTTCGTAATGTCCCATTCCACCATGAGGACTCTAAGCATCGAGAAAATCAGCATGAGGTTGCGAGGATCCTTTTCGCCTGCGACCAAGTCGACAATTCCCACCAGAGATTCGTCGCCCATGTCTCTCACGGCTGTGACAGTCAGCTAGGTTCTTGCAGGTGCCCTTGGGGGATGCTCGGCACCTTTACGGTGATTCTCCAAAAGCTTATTCAGCAGCTGTAGGATCTTGTATCTCCCGGCCTGATTCCGGGCCTGCAGATCCGTATAATGTTCAAATATCCTGCTCTCTGTCAACCGGGACCGACAACATGACTTGCTGCCAGACCACCTTGAAGGTACAAGTTCCTGGACAGCTGTCGCGTGGTGAACCGCACTCACGCTCTCACAACTGTGTGTGCCATTTCGCTCGTGAATCTATCGAGGCTCTGTAGCTTCGACAGCCCGTCAACGGCTCCTCCATCTTCGATACGATCGCCCAGGAACTGACACAGGACCTGGACCTGTTGCCGCGATAGGAATTTCGGAGGCAGGAAGGAGATAATGGCGACTAGATAGGACACGGCTCGAGCACGGATTTTCTCGTCCTCATCGTTGATGTATTCGCCCAAGGACTGGACTACTTCAATCAAAGTGGTCTGACGATTTTCGAGTTCTTTTCCGGTCAGTATCTGTGCACTTCCTGTAAATGGCTTTCGCGAACTGACTGTGAGCAGCGGACTTTGCGATTTCAGCAGCTTCCTGCTTGCTGTTTTCTACTGCCAGCACGTAGTTCCGTGTGTCTGATAGAGCCATGACACATGTTGACTCTCCTGAGCAGAAGGTATTATGACAACACAATACTAGCCTGGACTGCGAAAAGAAATTCCCCTCCACATGCGAAGTGGTGGTGAATACCGAAAACTCGCCAGACCTTCCGCGTTTGATGGCGACGCAAGACCAGACGCCACGTTTCTTTGATGCAGCTCTCATGCGAGATTTCCGAATCCGAGATCTCGATGCTGCAAATGGGATCGATCAGGTGGCCTGACTCTCCTGAAGAGTCCAGAAAGGTACAAGAAGGCAAACACGGTTCTTGAGACTTTCAGTCCAATCCCAAAATCCTGCTCCGAGGGCTATGATTTATCTGTCACGTGAAGCTTGCCATTCAGTGCCATTCCAATCAGCATGTACGAGTATTGGTCCTCCATTCTGGCACTGGCCGAGCAATATGGACGCGAAAAACGCGGTTGACATGTCCTTCTGCCATCATTGCTCTCTTGCTACCGCCAGAAATACGACTTCCTTTGTCGAAGCTGGTGGGCTACTCCGACCTCGGACTCATGGACCGATACTCGTGTCGATAATGGTCATTCCGGAGTACGCTGGAGCGGGGGCACCAATCTAGTGTTGAGTACAAGTCAGTTTGCGATGCCTGCGATGTCTGGACATACAGACAATCGACCCGACATTCCACCACGTGCCAGTCGCCTGAACTACCAAATCGAAAAGATGTTCGCTGTTGTAGGTAGGTCTGTCAACATCGTGGACGGCAGGGGGCCCATCATTCCTCGGCTCGACACCGACCACTTTCTGTCCCCAATATCCGTTCACGATCTTCTTAGCATCGATGCGATGATCCCGGAGCTTTCTCAGCTCGGATCTCTCAATTCCAGGCGTGTCTCGGTCATTTACGGCTTCGGCGTCGATTTCAGCAGCAGTCCGATTGTATCCGTCGTCCAGGTTCCATGCTCGAGCATCTTAACGTGCTTATAGGAGGAATCTAACCCAAAATCCGGCGTTCTGGGTCTTACGCTATGGTTGAGTTGATCGTTTTGTGGTTCAGCCCCTTTTTGGTTCAGCCTTGCTGTAGTGCTCGCCGATCTTTCCAGCTGTACAATTCCTGCTATGTTCTTTCCTGACTTGAAGCAAGGAACTGCATGCCTGTTATTCCTATACAATTGCTGAGTGCTTTCTCTGTCACCCGCCCTTTCAATCAATGTGCGCTAGGAAGGAATGTTGAGTATTTATATTCAATCCATGCCATCAGGTCACTGCAGTGGCGTTCCTAGGCTTTTTGTGAAGTTGCAACCGTCAACTTCCCATGCTTGCGGCTTTGCTGTCACTAACCAAGCATTACGACCACTGGTGATACTTTGCGTGATTCTCATTGTGCACCTTCGTGACAGTGCTTCCTTCTTTGGGGCCATTCAACAAACCGACCAGGGCAATGTCACTCATCATTTTCACTATGGTGCTGCCGTTTGTCATGCCAGACTATAAAGTACCTCTCGAGTTCTTGGACTGCCTGTTGAAACCAACTTGGGAATCTGCCATTCTCGGGAAAGATTCGTCCAGAGAACCATCAAGAAGAGAACACAAGAGCAGCGCCACTCGTATCGGGACATCCGAGAACCACAATGTCTGACAAGTACAGCGACCGCTATGGCTACGACTACGACGACAAGTACAGAGACCGCCATGGAGACGATCTGTATGAGGATCGGTACGGAGGTAGCAGTCGTCGTGACGACTACTATGACCGGGGCAGAGACACCTACGAATCCTCTCGTCGTTCCTCTAGGCGCGAGTATGAAGACGTCCCGGGCCTTCCGCGCGTCCGAGTTGATCGCCACGTGTCTGGGGTGAACGATCTCATGAGTGGCGGCCTCGACTACGGATCCTCAAGATTGCAAGACCGATCTCACCTCTACGAGGGTATGGACAAAGAGTTCAGCACTAAAGCAATGATCGGAAAGTGGTACGATTCGGAGCTCTACCCACGCGAGAGCGCGCCCTATTCGTCTCATGCTAAGGCTGAAAAACTTCGAATATCGGCTTATGATGATGACGAAGAAGTTGGCAGAGATGTCTGGAAAAAGAGAGATGAGACACGCCAGAAGGCCTCTCTAGACAACTACAACTCCAGCAAAGATCTCCGTCGTAACGGCATTGATTCTCGAGATTGGTACTACCCGAGCAGCAGTTCCAGACACTCTAAAGTCTCCTTCCCCGGCGACGCCCATTATGTGACAGAGAGCAGTGTTGAGCGAACCAAGAGCAAATACCCTCGATATTGAGCTTCTGAGGCAAGACATTGGGTCTGTTTGCTGACTTATGAACTATCATAGTTGGGTCCCCATCATACCACTTGTCTCTCCTCACTTTTTGAGGAAACAAGGACCGACAGTTATTGGCTGGGTCGGATAGCTGTCACATTGATGCTACAGCATATCTGCGGGTCTGACTGGCCATATTTGTATCAAAGTTACCAGCCAGGGTTGGACCTTCAGTGCCGTTCATAGCCCTAATTTACATGTCCCACAAGGAATGACTTACCAAACATATTCCCGAATAAGTCTCCTGTCAGCATACTGTTGCTAGGTATCGCGTGAAACTATGGCGCCAAACACTCACAATACGTGTTCCCAGGCTTGATTATCCGGTGCAATATATAGATCGGCATAATGGATCTCTTGCCTAGCTGACCGTTCGTTTGATGGGTTCTCTCGAAAAAACAATTGATGATGCGTCCTCTACCTCAAAAGTTGGGTAGTCATCGTAGTCGACGCCATTTGGAGCATAATCCCAACGAAGAGCTCATGCATATTGGTCGCCATGGTCTGCTAACACACCATTGAGACGGTCCTGCACTACCGCCGTTGAAGACTTTTGACAGCCACACCTCTCTCGCTCTCCCAGGAGTACCTGTTTGTCCACGCATGACATCTTCTGTCACTGGGCGTGAACACTCCTCCGTGAATCTCAACATTGCGTCCCTGCTTCTTCGTTCGTTATGTGACAGAGTCACCATCATCACCGGTCATACATGTCATGACACGGACTTCTTCAGCAGCATAATCTATTGGACAGACACACCTCTTCGACAAACAGGATGCTCAAACGCCGGTCCTCTGGACAAGTATAAATATCCCTCTTCTACCGTGCTTTTCTTTCTCCCTTTTCCACTCTCTCACACAACCCAAACCACTTTCCGAAGCAACTGAGTATTCTAAATATCAAATCCTTCTATTCATACCACCTAGTACCTATCAACCATCTCAAAATCTTCAATCAAAATGCTTGGTCCAGCTAAGCCTCCTCCAAAGCCCGATGAGCCTCGTCCCATCCCGGGCGTCAGCTAAATGGCTGACAATGATACAACTCGACCAGCACCTGGTAAGTGCTCTGGTACATATCAAATGATACAATGATCGTACTGACAAGATAAACAGCAAGTCCTTGCAATGGTGACTGGTCATGACATGGGGTTTTGGAGCTGAGAGATATTTATTCTCACCTGTCGGAGTATGATTGATACACAGGGGGCTCTGATGATATCTGGCTTGAGCAGCAAAAGCCAGTATCAGGTTCTTGGACAAGTACATTACTACTAGTAGCACTTGGAGAGCTTCCACATGTTTAGCTGTGCTACAATTGTCGTCGAAGGGGTGGGCTTTGTCATTGCCTCGAGCGATCGAAACCCCACGATGACATAGACAGCACCAACAGTATGATTATTTCTGAAAATTCTTCATTCCCGTCCCCGTGATAGGCATCTAGAACCGTTTGCATCCTGTGACTCTGTGAATCCGTTCCTGAAAGACACAAACGACGGGCACTAGGTGTCACCCAGGCATGGGGTCCATTTATCGGAGTTTCATGACAACACGAGAGCCAAATAGGGTGCCAATTTACAGCGGTCTGTGACATTCAGGGGCGTTGCATACAGTATCTTGCGTAGGTAGATGCCCAAGTAATCAGAGTCGTGGGATGAATACGTGTTCAGGAATCTCGGGATGAATCCATTCGAAGAAGGGGCTGAGGCTCTCCGGGAAAAGGGGTTGGAGGCTTATGTAATCCGCCATGCTGCCTTTCAAGTTGCAACTTTCGCAATATCAGGCTCGTGATACTAGTATCCTGCTGGTACTGAAGTGGTGGTGGTTGAAATCATATCTAATTTCAGTTCCATATTCCCTTGATACGGTCTTGTTGCAGTGATCTATAACTCATCCTTTACTCGTACATCTGGTGTAGGTCTGCCACTATCCTTGAACAGATCCACGCCCTTCTTTTTGCGCCATTTGTCCCAAACCGTCCAAAACTCCTTCTCCATGGTGCTGTCCATCTGGTCCGGCAGAATAACTCTATACTCGACGTACAAATTGCCAAATGCTTCTGTTTCGTGGTCATGTCCATGCATGTGACCTTCGTGGTACTTTGGCATGCCCTCGCCGTTGATCGTCTCCACTTGGCCGGGCTGAATTACTTCGCCACGTTTCCGGGACAGCTGGACAACATGCCCATCCAGATGGGTAAGGTTGCGAGTCCACTCTCCCATCCAAGCCTCCCGGAGGCTGAGGACTTCTTTCCAGTACAAGTCGTCATCTTTCCGGCGGAAGAAGGCTCCGTCTGTTCTTGCACCTTCGTCCTCGGACATCTTTGGTTCCTGCTCCATGAGGTACACATACAGATTGCCCGCAATATGATCCGGATGTTCATCCGCCTCGCTTTCGAAGACAAGCCTGTGTCCCTTGGGCATGCCTTTATCAATGTTTGCGGTCAATGTTGTCGGTCCTCGGACCACTTTACTGCCTCCGCACACCTTACATTTATGCTTGATGGACTTGCCCTGTCCGCCGCACTGGTCGCATGCCATCTGCACCTGCTGATAGATACCGGGAGCAAGCATGTGTTTCTGAATGATCATTCCCCTTCCGCCGCATTTGTTGCAGGTTTCGACCTGTCCGTCGGCAGATCCTGATCCTTCGCATTCTTCACAGATTTGTTGTTTCTCAATGGTAAATTCGGTGTCTCGGCCAGTGTAGAAGTCCTTCAGCGGTACGTGTAATCTCACTTCGAGGTCTGGCCCCCGTCTTATCCCGCTTCCCGCACCGCCTCCAAAATGACCTCCGCCACCAAAGAATCTCGAGAACAGATCAAAGGGGTCATGGTGATGTCCGCCTGCTCCTCCCCCTCGTTTATGGTTCTCTAAACCTTCGTGACCGTATTGATCGTAAATCTTGCGTGTCGTTGGATCTGAAAGTGTTTCATATGCATCTGCGACCTCGAGGAACTTTTCCTCGTTCCCTCCTGATTTATCTGGATGGTGTTTCTTGGAGAGCGTGCGATAAGCCTTCTTCAGATCGCGTTCTGAGCATGATTTGTCTAGTCCAAGTATTCTGTAGAGATCTTCGGCAGCCAAGGCACAGCTGATAAGGGCAAGAAGCGGGAGGAGGCGGGATAAAAGGTAGAGAAGTAGCATGTTGAGGGCTCAGTGCCCAGAAAGGGCAACTGGGAAACACTCGTAGTTGTGTCAGCGCGTCGAACGGTCTTACGATGGTGCAGACATGGTAGAAAGAGCGGAAGGCCACTGGCGACTGTTCTCGCTCCAGTTATTGGATCAGAAACAAAGAATGGCAGTATGGTAGCGGGCTGAAGTCAGGATACCCTTTCGGAGGCCTTTGGAGACATGCTGGCAACATTTCGCCTGCGGAGCTTTTGGCCGCTTCGTCCACCGTATCCAAATTACGGCGAAGCAACCTGCCTTCACAAGCTCTTTGTCTCCGAGCTCCTACTCATGATTCTGGCTCATTTGCTTCCACCTCATGTTTCATCAATCGCCTCGCAGAGTCACGGTCAGTGCTTCCACTGCTTACTGGCGTTTCCATTCTCACGTATGTCACGTTTGGACGTCGTTCTCTGATCGCAGACCCATCCCTCGAGATTTCTTCAAGCTTCAGTTTCCTATCAGCATGATACTCGTGACTCCAGCTTGCCGAAGTTCAACATGTCCCTCGTCTGTTCGGTTGTACCAAGACATTAACAACATTACATCAGGTAGGAAATAGACATCATATGAACGACGAGCTCCGTCGCGTCTAGGGCTATTGCTCGCCATGATCTAGGACCTCCCTTCCACGACTGGAAGGTTTCGGAATACCCTAAACTGTGATAGGGGAAATGTACACAACGGTTGATCCTGAGCTCTTGCCTTCACATGTCGATCATGATGGGAAGCGGCCCGACTCCTCAATCAATATGTCTGGAGAGCGACTTCCGGCTGGGGAACGACGTCGATTTCGTTCGGGGGTGATGTGTTATGTGCCCTCTGATTACCTCTCTCCCACCAAGGAACGAACGTTGCCGAAATCTACCTCGGATGCGGCTTTCCTCGTCGCACAGCAGGGACGATCGCTACATCTGGGACAACCTCGGGGACCATTCAGCAACTCGACAAGTAGGTGACGGTGTCCTGGAAGCGAGCTTGCCGTCCGTTGTGTACCATCCATCCCACACCTTCCCTGATATGCTGTGCTGAAGACTTGGTGTCGACGACAGGAAGGTGTGTTCCTCAATCACGATTTGAGTATTGTGACTTGGCTGTGCCTGGTTGGAACATTCAACGAATGTTCGTCTGATCATGCCGACTTTGAGGTTGCCACCTCCCGATGGGGGTGTACAGATCTGTCAGAGACGAAGGTGTAAGGTGATCGAATTCGAGATACCCTTGAGCAACCTGGAGTTTGATGATCTTATTTGAAGGAGTTGATATCCACGCTTCCTACTCCTCAGATCTACCAGACCACCTTGGTCAAGAACAAGCAAAATGCGCATTTTCTACTCCGCTCCAGCGATCTTGCTCGGCCATTTGTTGTTGGCCACCGCTCTTCCGCGCCTCCACATCTGGACCCATGAAACTGAAGTCATCGATGACAACAGTGGAATCTGCGACGCTTCCGACGACATCTGTCCCTGGTTACCGCAGCGCCTGTCACAACTGCAAGGCACACCAATCGATGAAGATGACATGAATGACCTGCATCACCTCGCCATCAACAACGTACAAGGGGGCCCTGGTCTCGCACCTGTCATGTTCCCTCCAACACCTACGTTGAAGAAGGACGGGGTCGCCACAACACCGTCTCCACATTCAACAATGATAACTTCCGCGCTGCTGAGCCTGCAACCTCGTGCCGCGATGCCCGGCCCCATGAAGGACATACCAGACATTTCCAGAAGCGACCAGTTGCAAGAATCAACCGGCCCGCCGCCTGGACAACCCACACACCCAGCAGAACAAATGATTCCTTGCGGAAGATGGGGCAGCTGCCCGAAGGGCTATGACTGGTCTCCATTCTTCTTGGGCTGCTATTGCCAGTGGAATCCAACGACCACGATCATGATCCCAAACTCAATGTAGCAATCAACCACAACTCACAGTGTGCTCACATCGCCACCAGGCCCTGCAGAGGCAACCATGTGTGTTCATCCCATCAGGGCGTGTGCAGATCAACGAATCTGGGCTACGCCGATCGTGCTCCCCTTTTCCTTGAATTCTACAAAGATTGAAAATTGAGCCCAACATTTCCAAGACCGCTACAACGTTGTTAGTGACGGCAGTTTCTCAGGGGTTGTTGTGTTAAGAAGCCGGGCTCTTTCTTTATGTGCTAGCAAGAGGTAGTGGACAGGTTTCCAGGTATCAGTGCTTGAACTGCACAACGCTCTTTTGTACCAGAAAGTTCTTTTAGGACTTGCGCGCTATTATTGAACGGGAGATTTCGGTTGAGATTATTCTTTGTATCAACAAGCTGCAAAAAATTGCATCCACAATGTGCAAAAGTCTTCACGATTTTGCGTGATCTTTTGGTGGTTACCTCGTATTACTTGCGCGTGATCTATTCAGCCTTGCTCTACAAGCTCCCGATCAAAGTGCTATGGTACAAACTATGTGTGCTCAACTCAGATATGGGTTCACTCTGTGACCGGCGCGTTGAGCTGCCTGCTTTGCCGGCTTACCAGGTCTTGTACAGGCTGGTGGCTCTGGGCCCAGATCCCAAACGGCCCGTTCAAATTGGTTGCGATGGTGTTGATGTCCAGATTTCCAACCTTGGTAACGGCCCTACGCACATATGCAACCACAAGGGCAACCTTTTCCCAATCCACATCCTCTTGGCCACGAAAGAGATTCCGCCATATCGCGCCGGCGAGTACAGCATCGCCCTGGATCATGCCCTCATCGTGCGCGGCCAAAATACCCCGCCACTGCAGGAACAAGTCCTTGAGGTACTTGTTTCGCACACCCCTTGCGGTCATGTTATGCAATAGCACCATCTTGTCCTCCGCAGCATGTGAGAAATGCTCGATCAGATAGCGCTGGTAGTTCTGGAACTCGGAGGCGGTTTCTACTGCACGCAGCCGCACCGTGATGATGTACATGTGAATGAAGGCGACCTGAGACCAGGTGGAGAAGGTGGGCGGCAGGCCTATTGTATTGAACCACCATGTGTCTGTCACAGGGTGGCCGAGATCGATCCCATCAGCCGTCTTGGGAGGTCCAGTTCCCGTGAGAATGCCCATGCGCTGATCCTCGGGGATTGTGTAGTCTGCTTGTGCGGCACAGGATTTGAAAAGAGCCTCCGTCTCTCCGTAGGTTATGTACGTCTGTGTTGTGCCCTTGGCAGTCTTGCTGAAGCCCTGTGCCAGGCGATTGGCGAAAGGACTGACGGCGGCGGGGCCGCGCTTGAGGGATTCTTGAATCTGTGCCTGCATCTGTGAGACGCTGGGCCCTGCTGGGAGATCGGGCTTCGGGGCTGATTTGGATTTGGAGGGTTCTGGTGCATCTCGTTGGTCTTGAGGATCCCCTGGGACTTCGGCTGTGAGATTCGTGGTGTTGGTGGGCGTGCCAGTTGGGATGTTGATGTAGAGGTTCGGTCGTTTGGTATTGCTTTGAAGAGTTGTCTCCTTTCGCTCTGACGACAGATATCGCTGGCCGGAAGCTGGTGACCTTGCGAGGAGCAACTTCTATTCAAGATGTGTTAGCTTTGGCAGAAATATGGGCGCAGGACGTACCTCTTGCCGAATACTTTGCCGGAGAGCTCGCAAGCAGTGCGAGCAGATACCGAACGAGCTCATCTTGACTCAAGACGCGTAGTTTGGGAAGTGCTCACTCCTCGAATGAACTGGTGGCTTCTTGACATTGAATCTCCTCGTCGATGAACTGTTAGTTGGAGGCGTCATGGAAAATAAAATGAAGACGTCTGACGCAGTCTGTCGCGGTAGAGTCCGGCGGGATAAGCGAGGATTAATGGAAATGGGTCCTTGTCAGTCAGATGCTTCTTCGGAGAGCCCTATTGGCTCACCAGCCTCAGATCAGAGCTTCAGCTTGGCACGTTTGCATCAATTGCTTGTCGAGCTTTTTATTACTCCGGCTTTCTTTTCAACGCGTCTAATTTTGGGCTATGCTGACAGAGTCGCCAACGGACCGAAGAATCTGAAGCTGAAAGCTTCAAGTGCTTACCGGAGCTTGTTCTCGAGCCCTACAGGTTGTCCATGGCCCAGGGCAAATCCTTAAATCCCAATTGCCACTCCAATCGAGCGCCTTTTCATCCGCCGTTCCACGAATTGATTGTCCTTTTAAGCCGACTTCGTCAATAGTAACGTCCTGTCACCTCGTTCTTGCAGTCTGCGCAGCGAGGATTTCGAGTATCTGAAGGGATTCTTGACGTGCTCATGATGTTTGTCTCTTGCAGGTATTTATGCGATGTTGGACCTTGCGACTCTGTCACCATCGTCTCGGTCCGATGTGGCTGAAGTTCGTTAGCCCCCGTCGGGGCCTTACATCTTGCGATAGTGCTTACGACATGAACAGGGAGGATAGGTACCTCCGCCCCCGAGTCCACAGGTGAAAATGGTCTATAATATCTTCCAGTCTCTACTCTGCAGGCTGCTGGGCTTTTTGTGCATGCTTTCCTTCCCTGCAGTTCTCGTTTCTTCAAGTGTGTATTTGCAACCATGTTGTCTTCGATCCTTCCAGTCGCGCTCTGCGTTCTCGCCAGATCAGTCGTTGCGGCTCCGGCACTAGTCACAGGCACGGCGCTACCACCCCAGATCACTCAACAAGCTGGCGGTGGCCTGCCAAACCAACCCGGTACACCCAAATTGTCGCAAAATGCTCTCGACAACTTCCAAGTCGCCAATTTTCTGGAGAATCTCGAATCAGCTTTCTTCCAAGAGGGTCTGATGAATTTCACGCAATGGGGTAGCGGTGGCACAACAAACGGCGTGAGCAATCTGAATGTCGTTTCCCATATTGCTGCGCAAGAGGAAGTACACGTGGCAGCGATTGTGGGACTGTTGACAGGCAACGGAGCTCAAGATGTCCTGCCTTGCCAATACAGCTTCCCTGTCTCCGATGAGACAAGCTTTCTTGCTTTGGGCAACATCATCACAAGTGTCGGAATCGGGGCTCTTATAGGTCTGCAGAGCGCCCTGTCGACGACCGACCCAGGCCTCGAAGCGACCATCGGTTCTATCCTCCCTGTTGAATCTCGTCACGATGCATTCTTCCGCCTGACTGCGGGCGAGATACCCAACCCCACCACATTTGAGACCCCAATCAGTGGTATCTGGGCTTACAATCTGGCTCTCGATTTCGTTGTCGGAGGCTCATGCCAGAACCTGCCTCAATCGATCAGTTCCTTGCCCGTCTTCCCCGACCTAGGCATCGTCGGTTATGGCGGTCCGTCTTTCGCTACCCCTAATGCGCCTGGAGAGTTGATCTTCAGAGTAGGACAACCTACCATGATGCCACAAGGCTGGAATTCAGGCCCACTATACATGGCATGGGTCAACCAGAATAACGTCCCTGCATACACCCCAGTGACCACGGACGCCAACCTCGATCTGCACGCTGATGTCCAGCCAAACATGTTTGGCATGGCATTTGCCGCACTCACAAATCAGAACACGGCGACGAATGTGGACGACTTGACGAAGGCAACATTAGCTGGGCCCATCCCAATTCCGCTCACTTGAGGCATAGACCTAGCATTGGAGTTTCTGGTCGAAGACTATCATTGGGTGGCGCAAGGGGGGTTTGATATTGGATGCTTTAGCATGTTTGGGAGAATAATGTGTTGTATGTACGATCTCATATGGCAGAATTGCGATTATTAGATGCTTTGAAATGAAACCAATCCACCACCACCATAGAAAGCTGAAACACTTAGGTAGTATCCTTTGTTATTCAGTACTTTAGGAATCCATGATGGTCCCGTCACGTGCTGTGGGCGGCGTTTGATTTGGTGCCCCAGAGCTTTCTTTCTCCTTAAAAGCAGACTTGACCACATCCATGCTGTCGCTGAGGGAATGAAATTCTCAAAGAGGATATATGCCGTCGTGCCGATACTGCCATCTGCCCTTCCCTGCAGTCATGATACGCCTTTTCCAGATCTGAGAAAAGGCATCCCACCACCATACTCATTGTGTAGGTTCTCGGACGAACTTGCCCGTCCAAGCCCTCCCCCTCTTTCGGCCATGTGCACTACTGGATCAATACGGGAGCCAAGAGTGCTCAACGTTCGCGAAGATTACCAATCTGATCTCCAGACGGTTGGTGACACGATCGTCTGGGAAGGGATTTGGATTCGTTGAAACGGAATCTTAACGTGTCGAAATCGAAAGGGGCATGCTCCTCTTGCCTGTGGATGAATGACCCCGACACTCTGCTTTCGCCGTCGCATCAAATGTTCAAGTCGGCACTGCCGTTGGTCTCTGGAATCTGCGGCGTGTATCGCCTGAGAGAAGATAGCTGCTTGAGACAGTAATCCGAACCCGAGTTTGATATGTCCAACGTCGTCTTCATTGATGTTCGGGACCAATCCAACCAGAGTAAAACCCGGGCACGCCATCATGCCGCGGTTGTTGCCCATCGACGGAAACGGCTCACCAGCATCCAAAAACATCAGAAGAAGTCGGGGCCAAGACTGCAAGGACTTGATGCTCAGTCGGGGGACGAACATGATCCGGAGTGGGAGGCTATGCCGACAAGCGACGCCCCTTCTTTGGGAAGATCGCAGGCTGTTCTAGCTTCGCACAGGAGTCCTGGGCGACGATACAGCAACAATACCACAACCTCAATGCACCGCTGGCGGCTTGGACCTCCCAAACCAATCATGCCCAGCGGTGATGACTTGAAAGTTGAGTTTGTTCTGAGGCAGTCTTTCAACTGGATGCTGGGCCAGTATAGCTTCCCGTGGTCATCTCTTATGGACGAAGATCCAAACATCTTCGATATGGACAACAAGCTCGAGATCTTTCGGGAGACTTTCTACATTGTGTCAACCCTGCTGGAATTGAAAAAGGTAAATTCAGCTTTTGCCGTCCTGAAAGAGACTTTGGATGCGGTCCCGGACTTCCTTCGAAACAAGCATCCACAGTTATTGTTCTCGCTTGTCGAGTTGGCTTATGGAATAAATATGCCGAAGTCCTCCGTACTGCACGCAAAGATAAAGCCTCACGTCGCCGAGGTCGCCTCGGTCATCCTAGGACACGATCACCCTCTCACTGTCTTACTGAGATCCAACTTTGATCGCAGACTAAGGACCCATGTCCCTGAGGTTGTGTTCAAATGCATCATAGACTCTCTTTCCAAGACGTTTGGGGCATCTTCTTACCAAACGCTGGTGCACCAATTCGGAAGATCACAGTTCTATGCACGCACAGGTAGGAGCGAGGAAGGGGAAAGGATCATCAGCAAAGTAGTGGACAACTGGAATTACCTTTATGGACCAGACTCTCTCCTCTCGAGGCTTGCGGAATTGCAGTGTAACTTAATGCGGCTACAGCAACAGACCTGGCATGATGTATCTCTGCAAGCGCAAATCAACAACGTCAAGTGGAGAATAGAAGCCACGTCCGGAGTCTATCGTAACAAGTTTACCAGTCAGCCTTGTTCTGCTCTTTGGCAAGTGGACCGCTCTTCTAGAAAGATCCTTCTAGCACGGTGGTTCCTGCAGCATGGGCACTATACTTTCGCACTACATTGTTACGAAAGATCAATGCTGGATGCTCATACGGAGAGCCCATCTCCTTTTTCGTCATTGGCCGAGAGCATCTCTAACATCGTTGAGATATCCTTGCAAGATGACTTATTGAGAGGTGACCACGTCCACATTATTCCCTCACAAGCTCCGATGAGCGAAAGCATGACAGCGATGACATAGGCAAGTCTTGATTTGTACCTGAAGTACAGGTGCAAGGGAGGCCACAGATGCTTACTAGTCAATGGATCACTGATTCCTTCGCCAGACGAGAAAAGACCGTTCATCTTCGGAGCCAAGATGGCATCTAGCACCTGCACCGCCCAGTGCTCACTGAATCGTACTCCGAAAACACGAGATCTGTCAACTCTGCTCATGGGAGGAAGACTGCATCTGCAACATCCTTGCAACACGAGATTCATGCAGAAAACACCTCCACAGCTCGTCTTGGGTGGGACAATCGGTTTTCAGCATGGCTCTCAGAACAACGAAATTATTGCATATTCTGTTATGTCCAAAAAGCTCTGTTATGTTCCTGCAGGCCCTAAGTGGTGCAATCGAGGAACACACCTATTGTCTTCATTGCCAATCTCACTCCAAGCAATAGCATTGATGCTCTTCGGATGAGACCGTATCTTCGCTATGCTGGTCGACTGTATCACCTCGATCTGGTTGGAAACACAACGGCTTCTACCCGATGTCAGGGGCCGATGAAATCATCCGCACCGTGCTGCTACTTCCCGACGTCAACAAATATCTCTTCACAACTTCAACGTAGGTTTCGCCACGCGAGCCGAGACTGGGGCCGGGCAATGAAGACATCATCTGTGCTTTGCACGCTCTCGTCTTCAGGCTCCTGCGCCCCATACGTCGATCGACCTTCGAGAAAGGAGGGGCCCATACGATGTCGGCCCGATGCATCCGCCTTCAGATGGGCCAAGACTATGTGAAAGGGAACTCCACGCCTACGAACTAGGACTTAAGCATGCAGGCGACGTGAATATGACAGGAGTGAGGGGAGGCTTTTTGAAATTCATCCGACTCAAGAGCGGAAAACAGCTTGCACGCGAGATTGCACCTCCGTCCTGATCAGAGTAAGTGTGGCATGCCCACTCTGCAGTCAGTTTGCTCGAATGCATGCTGCAGAGACTTGATGTCGCAGAGTGTGGAGGTGACTATGTTCTTGCTTAAGTCATATCAATGGCGGTATAAAGCTTCTGGCCGAGAGTTCTGATGTCTTTCACCTGCGCCAAATTCTCTCCATTTCTAGGCCTCAGTCGGGGAGATTCTCAAGATGGGCCACCATTTACTCACCTTTCTACCTATATTCGTTCGCCTAGCGCTGAGCTATGGTGTTCCCCAGGCAGGTCGGTGCTGGGAATGGTGGAGAAGCCGGACGGATTGTGCTGACCTCGTTTTAGTTGCCCCTGATCCGATCATACGCCGTTGCGACAATGATACCCATAGCCCCCCGTTCTACCTTTGGAACGTAAGCTACCCCAGCAACCCACGTTCTGGAACAGTCATCGAACCTATAATGACCCCTGGTCCTCTTCCAATCTGTGAGGTGCATCCTGGTTTCCCCTGCACTTCTGCAGGTTACGGAAGTCCGTCTGGAGGGTATGGAAGTCCTTCTGGAGGGTATGGAAGTCCATGGCAGACCAATTCTTCGTGGAATCAGTCTTTTACGACCAACTCAACGAGTAACGCCATGGGATCATCCACGATCGGCCCGGAGCAGTCTTCTACTTCTTCAAGCCCCTCATTTGATACCTCGCCATCATCAAGTGCCTATCCAAACACAACATCTACGACAAGCCCAGTCTACAGTAACTCGACATCCAGTGCCTCATCAGATACATCGTTATGGAACGCCACCGGGACTAGCACCGCCCAGTTCAATACGACCAATGCAACGAGTTCTGTGAGCTCAAACACAGCGATTACCATGACCATGACCATGAACGTTACTCAGACTGTGATTGCCAACGCCACCCAGACCGCTTCATCTTCGAGTTCGTATAGCTCGTCATGTCAGTATCTCTCAGGCTCAAGCTGCTTTGGGTCCGGTTCACCATCCTTTTCGGATACAAGCGGTGAGACGCCTCTCTGGAGCAACACTTCGTCGGTGGCGCCGAGCACATCATCGTCTCAAAGCAGTACCGAAGTATTGACCATCTTCACCTTTGGCTTCACGCCCTCTCCAGAATCAGTCACATTCACCGCTACACTGTTTGGACCGCCGTCTATTTCGTCCTCGGGTTCCGTGAGCGAGTCGACATTCTCTAGCAATGAGACAAGCTCTTCATCAGTCTCACCAACGAGGACGCTCACCATGACGATTGTGGTTGGCCCGAATATGACCGCATTCCAGGGGCCGACAGCACCACAGTCACAAACCAGCCTTGCCAGCTCAATTATGAGTTCATCAAGTACTCAAGATGTGGGACCTATCAATGGAAGCACAACATCAGCCGTCTCACAGTCTGAATCAAACTCTGCAACTCAGGGGAATTCATCTAGCACCACATCGGCCGCCTCGCAGTCTGAATCAAGCTCTGCTCTTCAAGGGAATTCGTCTAGCACTTTCAACTCCTTCAACACGAGCTCGACCTCTGAAGCCTCCAGGGCACTGACAACAGGATCGAGTCCCACTGGTACAGGATCTTCTTCAAACACGTCGTCGTCTCTCAACAACACCACCTCTTCGTCATTCTTCTGGTCGAACAGCACCGGCATGCCTGTCACGCAGACACCGGCTCCTTCAGCCTGGCTCGACTGGAACATGACCGGCATCATGAGCATCCTCTCCGCGTACAATGCTTCACTGCAGGCTGCCACGGCTACAAGCTCGAACACCTCGAGCACTGACACTTCTCCCGTTGGCCCCACAACGATAAGCAGGTCTGCGGACAGCACCTCTTCCAATGCTTCAAGCACCTTGTCCAGCGAAGTTGGCCCAACCAGCTTGAACAACCCCAATGCTTCAACGATCTGCAACACCAATGCCACTGTGGCGTTCTGCGCAAGTAGCGATGCTCCCTGGCTGGCAACTTCGACGACATCAACCAATACCACGAGTTGGAGCATGACGTCAATGGGTCAAACGACGTTCACGACGTCTTTCGTTTCAGGCACAGGTGACAGCGGCAGCGGCAGTGGCAGCGGCAATGGTACTTCGACGACGACTGGACAGCCCATGGGTCATCAACCTCGTCACGTCGAAGCGAGGTCTCGTGAGCGCCGTCTTGACAAGGAGAGAAAGAAAGCAAGCACGAGCGATCAGTATGGCCTTGCTGGTGGGCAGGAACATAGGGGCCGAGGCGAGAGGACTGGTTGGGTGAGTCTACCTTCCTAGATACCGGGTAGCTGACTGAGAGGTCTTGAGGACGGAGAATGCTAACAACCCATTGTGTGTTTGTCTAGGTGAGGTCTCAGATCGATCGAGTGCGTTTGCTGATTTGAGCTCGGAAGGCTGCGTACGCTGGAGACGGAGACGGAGACGATGAAGATGACTACTCGGCTCGACATGATGAAGACGATGACTGCGGAGCGTGGTAGGGAGTTTTTCAATGTTGTTTAGAGGAGGCATCTCCTCGCTCTAAGGACTATTTTTCTTCCTTTCTCTTGAGAGATCGACTAATATAATCAACCATTTCCACAACAAGTTGTTGGTTGGGTGTGTTATGGTTGGATGGTAGACCTATTTCGAGGCTTCATTCGTCTGTTCCCATGTGCTGGATCGTAGTATGAGTTCTGAAGATCGTGTCGCTTCCAAGCACGGTAATGATGCCCATCCTGCCTGCAGGGCCGATCGTTGTAGTCTGTAGTCGTAGCGGAGTGGTCTTTTGCGAGGTTGAATACCGTGGTCTAGGAACATATTCACTGTATGGAGAGTTATTATTGAGAGCATAAAGACATTTGAGTCTTTGGCCCCGTCAATCGCGGTTGGAAACATCTTTCAGGTCAAATGGGCGCAGGCAGAGAATTTTGCCGGAGTGTTCACCATTGTGTGACCAGTGAGTAGTCCAGAACTTTCATTGATGAGTCTGACTAGCTATTCTGAAAAGGCGGTGATGAGGCGGTGATGATGCCGAATCTCACATGAATGATTCTGATAATAACTCAGGATTAATGGGTGATGGTGGCGCACTGCTGATGCCTGAGGTTGCAGGTGTGGCAGCAGCAGCGTCTTCATCGTGCGGGCTTGAGGTTTGCGGGCGCGACAACGAATTTTGTGTCCACTCAGCAATCGACGCAGCTGGTCCTCCGACGATAGTGACAGTCTGCAATTCGAGTTCTTTACCAAGCACTGTGCCTTGATATCGTGATTCTTCGCCAGTCTTGCTGTGCTTCTTTTTCAGCGCTGTATCACGAGTCAGTCACTTCGCCATCAGTCGAAAAAATTCTCGGGCAGTCAGAAGCTAACCAGTCAGATAATCTTCCTTTTCATCAAGTCCAGCTGCGATTTCCTCGACGTTTGCATCGTCACTGAAACCTGCGATCCTCCTGATTTCCTTGTTGACCGGTCCTTGAGCCCAATTTACGAATCCTTGAACTCCTCGCAGATCTTCGAAAGGAATCATCGCGCCTTCGACTTCAACCTCGTCTCTCAGAGACTCCTCAGTCGTACTCATCTGCGGAGCAAGCGCGCCTGCTTGATTGAGAGCGAGTCTCACATCTTGGATCGTCGGGACAAACGTGTTGTGCGTGTTGAAAGCGTTCTGAGCGGTCGACGAAGCCAGTAATAAGAGATACTTTGCGGCGATATCGGTGACTGTGTCGATGACGGCCGGTCGAGCGTACCCAAACCCAGCTGCTCTCAGGATCTGAATGACTGCTGGGCGCAATAACGCGGTGTGCAAATCGGCTGAAGTCATTTTTGGCTCTGATTCTCGCCCGGCGTGGATTACAGGGATCGCAAGTGCCTTCAGTAAAGAGCGAAGAAGAGATACATTGCCAATTGTCAGAGTGAAAACCAGGCGACGCGTTTCAGTCCATCACCAACGGTCACAATGGCGGGCAGAAAAAAGCAGCAGCCTTTAGGCAAACACAAGGCCAGAGCCAGAGTTACTACTCCTGTCGCGGAGCGTCTTCGCAAAGGCCTGAAAGAACCGCTGGAGGAACTCCCCTGGACTTCTTTCTCAGTCCTGAAGCTGTCTCCAGAGAAGTTATCGCAGTTCCCAATGACTTCGCGACAATGGAGACCACATGTGCCAGCCCCCAAGAAGAATGAAGATGATGAGGAGACGAATTCCTCCGCCCAGAATGTGGCGCCTGCCGCCGAAGAGTGGACGCCCGAACCCGCCAATGATGGCGCCCAGGCAGTGTCCCCAGGGCCACCTCGGGCGAACCACCCGAAGTCCAAAGGCAAGTCCAGGCTGCACACTCCGGCGCATCATACAATGCGACGCGCCAAATCCATTCTCACCACGAGAAAAGCCCACGGACGTCAGACCGGCGCTGCCGCCGCATCTAAACCTCCAAAGAGAGTACGACTCGCTCCAGAACCAGAGGTCCTGCAGGTCAACGGCACCTACGTCGACTCGGATGAGGAGAATAATGAGCCTCAACCGTCCTCCGACGACACCAAAACTGATGGCTACGACCTGATTCCTTCGTACGACCACGACGCACCTCGAGAAGACGACGCACCTCGAGAAGACGACGCACCTCGAGAAGACGACGCACCCCGAGAAGACGACGCACCCCGAGAAGACGACGCACCCCGAGAAGACGACGAGATGTCGGACGCAGCCCGAAAGCCGCAGCTTAAACTCAAGCTGAGTAAACCACAAATTCCCCCAGCAGGAGCGCCCCCTCTGGTACAGACACCCTTGTCCTCAAGCGCAGCCCGCACGCCGTCCATCAAGCTCAAACTAGGCACGCCAGTAAAGGGCCCGGAAAATGCGCCCAAGCCTGCGCCTTCAAATACAATCGCGGTTGGTGCCTCGGGCTCCTCATCTACGAAGAAACGTAAGAAAATACACAAGCCGGACGACTCTGAGGATGAGCTGGCCGGACCAGCACATAAACCTGTTATACGGAAGATCACGTTAAATACACCGAGCCTACCTGCCCCGCCGCCAAAACCTACAACAGCGCCGACGTTATTCAAGTTGAAAGCGAAGGGCAAGGCGCCCAAGCGCCCGATTGGCGTGGGCTATGATTCAGAACTTGACGAACGCGAGGCAGACCCTATGATTCACGAAGGCTTCGTACTACGCATGCAACCGGGCCCTGATTGCGACTATTTACGCAAAGCCATCGAGGATGGCACGGTACACCTGCCGCGCTCCAAAGGAGGCGCAGATGTCAAGATGAGGATGCTAGATACACTGGGCAGACGAGGCATTCTGATTATTAGAGGTAATCAGTATGCCATAACGATGGTCGACCTGCCTTGTATTATCGAGGGAATGAAGTCGTGGGATAAAAAGGGCTGGATCAAGAGTATAGATGTCTGTCAAATGCTGCTCGTGCTGGGCAGGTGTAATACAGACGAAGAAGCGAGGAATTATCCCCTTCCGGAGGATGTCGATCCGAAGAATTACCAGTACGCGCACGGGTTGACAGCGCCAATGAAATGGGTGAGGAAGCGCAGGTTCGCACGGACGAAGCGGACGCGGGTCGATGACATTGAGTCTGTGGAACGACGAGTCAAGGCATTGCTCGAGGCCGACAAGGCGGCGAATTCGGTTCGTTATCAGCTTCTTGATCACGATCCTCGGCTCGATGAGGAGCGGTATAGTTCTGGTCTGGGCGAGGACGAGGACGCCGAGGCCGAGGAAGATGACGAAATGGACGGCTACTTCTCGCTGCAGAATGGCCACCAGCATGCTCCTGCCGTGGAGACGCCCATGTACACCGAGACGCCCGTCGAAGATATTGGACAAGATGAGGTTGACGAGTTCGAGCGGATGTTTGCTGGCGAGGATGAGCCTCCGGCCGTGGAGACTGCGGTACAAGCGCGAAGTACATTGCACGTCCCCGATGCCGGTGACTCTTCGTTTGCAGTGACAAGCACATCGGCATCGCCCTCAGCAACCCAGGCGCATACCCCGGCTTCCGCGGCCGAGCAGTCATCGGATGAAGACGAGGACGACGAAGGCGGTGAAGAGGATGAAGATCTTGACGACGCGGAGAAGGAAGGTGACGAGAATCTGCAACAGGTCAAGGATCGGATTGAAGACCTGCAGCAGAAGATTGCAGAGCAGACCGAGTTACTGAAGAAGACTCAGAATGCCATCTTGAAGAAGAAATTGGCCAGGAAAATCCAAGATCTCAAGGATGATGTAGCCATGATGAAGAAGAATGCTGGTCTTGGTGGGGATGAGGACGATGACTAGCCGTTGCAGCAACATTGGGGCAGCCAGTGAAATTTATCTCATCATCAGGCATGGCATTCTCGCCGGGCACGGCATGAAAAGGGAATTACGGCCAAGCAGGCATATGAACGGTATCTTTATGTGTTTTTGGCGAGCATTATTAATATCCCTCGTCCGTCCAAAGAATCATGGAAGTCCAGCCACGGCCGCAGTGCATGGAAGAGGCCGGACTGGGGCATGCTTTGGAGGACGGAAGACAGGAATGGATTGATAGATCTTTGGTGAAGTAGAGGTCTTGTTTCAATGGATTGTATTACCATTTGTTGTGTTGGATCTTCTGTGTCTTGATCACCTGGGCAGTGAGTGTTTGTTCCGAGGTTGAAGTCGGGCAGAGTAGATCATATGAGACGGCGAAGATACAAGTAAATCCATTCTTCTTCTTGACTCATCTGCCTGCGTGACACCAGTCAGCCTTGGGCGCACGTCCTGCACAGTAACAACAACAATTACTGCCGCCATATTACTTTCTTGCCTCCTATGGTAATTCCACCTGCCCGATCCGGCTGACCGCCTTTATTTCCATCAGCCAGCATCGATATTTGCTCAGGTATATAATTTCTTTTCCCAGTCACGTGTCGTTTCAATTTCTCTTTTGTATTGTATCTTTCCCTCCATCCTTCTGGAGACGAAGGGTTACCATGCTGCATTATTCCACACTCATGCTTTTGTACCAACATTGGAGAGCCCGAAGCGACAGGCTGAGAAACCGCATGTAATGGATTGATTTACATCTACCTTAAAGTGAAAGGTCAACTTTTAGCCCAATCTAATGTCCAAGGCAAACGCTCGGCACGCCATCAACGCCCCTCTACAAGATAGCAGCACCATCCCTAAACGACATGTCCTCGGAGAAAACGTCGCATTGTTCGGCTGACCGTGGTATTTTCCAAGTTTTGCAATTCAGGGACAGACCTAGCGATAGGCTCTAGGAGGAAGTGGTGAGAGTCTTGCTCAACTTGCGTAGATCGTACGAGTAGTTGACCCGGTTCAATGTCAGCGGCCTAGTGTGCCTTTCTATTGGACTGCCGCGCACCATATGCCGTGGATGTGACTCTTCAAAGGTCTCGATGACCATCGACCCTCTGATAATTACTTATGTTCATATATATAGGTATGTATGCGGACAACGTCCCCAACCCGCCGTGCATGAAACCCATGCTCATCGTACGTTGACTGCATTTTCTCGTGCAAGAAAACCACGGCTCTGAATACGTACGCACACTTTGCGCTTTTTTCCTGAGTCATGGCATATGCAACGCTAAACAATCAAGCCATCGCACTCCGCTCTCTCCACCGTCCCGGACAACCACTTGTTCTGGCAAATGTATATGACATCCTCTCTGCCACCGCCGTTGCAGCGCTCCCGTCATGCTCGGCATTAGCCACGGCCTCATATGCTGTTGCACATGCGGCTGGCACCGAAGACGACGACATGACGCTCGAGGAGAACTTGCGTGCCGCTCGTGCAATCGGCAGAGTCGCAGCGAAGCACAACAAGCCGTTCTCGGTGGACCTGCAGGATGGCTATGGCGACCGACTGGTGGAGCATCCAAAAGCTCGTTGTAGAGGCCGGTGCGGTCGGCATCAACCTCGAAGATTGCGATAAAGACACGCACAAAATGTATCCCCTCGACGTCGCGGTCAAGCGCATCCGCACCGCACTCGAAACGGCCAAAGACCTAGGTCTCCACGACTTCGTGCTGAATGCTAGATGTGACACGCTGATGCGCGGAGGTGCGATGGATGAAGTCATCGAGAGAGGGAAGAAGTACCTGGATGCCGGTGCCGCCACGGTCTTTGTTATGGGAGGCGGCCAGAGAGGTGGTGTCAGTCGAGCAGAGGTTGAGCGAATGGTTGGAGAGTTTCAGGGTCGCTTGAACGTGTCACTCAAATGGCATGATGGCGGACTTACGGTCAAAGAACTGGCAGAGATCGGAGTAGCGCGGATCAGTGTTGGTCCTGCCATTCAGATATTTGCAATCGACCAGTACGCAAAGAGAGCCGAGGAGCTTCTGAAGCAGGCCGCGGCCTAGTTGAGTTATGACATTGACGTAGCCAGACAGGCAGAGATCCGAGAGTATCATGTGGATATAGCCTGTACACTCAATACAAACATTGCAGGGCTCTGATATCTTGCCACTGCTGTTCACGTCTCACGCTTTCATCTCCGGCGTCTCACCCAGCTGCCATGCCGCCATCCCTTCCGGATAACGTATTCCAGTAATGACACAGTCATCGCAAGCCTTTCTGACGGCTTTGACTTCGTCGTCCGTCAGCTCGACAGATAACGCGGGCAAGGTTCTCCTTCGCTCGGTCGATGCTTCTGGTTCCAAACAGTGGGTGCACGCCCTCCCACTGCTTCATCAACCACGCCAAAACGAGTTGACTGGACTTGATACCTTTCTTAGCCGCGACCTCCTCCATTTTCTTGACGAGCTCGAAATTCTTGTCAAAATTCTCCGGTTGGAATCGTGGAATCATACCACGCCAGTCGCCGGCTACGTCAGCTGCCGATTTGATGGCGCCCGTCAAGAAGCCGCGGCCTAGTGGTGAGTATGCCACCAAAGCAATGCCGAGCTCCTTGCAGGTGTCAAGAACGGAAGGGTTCCCAGACTCAATTTCTAGGGCCCATGGAGAGTATTCAATCTGGAGGGCTGTGATAGGGTGGACGGCATGAGCTCGGCGGAGTGTCGATGCCGAAACCTCGGAGAGACCGATATATTTGATCTTGCCCTCGCTGTACGATGGATTCGCTGTCAATGCACTGCACTTTGCTCAAGAGCGCTTTGGACAACTCACTTCTTCAACTCCACCATAGCCTTGATGGTCAGCTCGATAGGGGTCTTTCCGTCCACACGATGGCAGTAGTAGAGGTCAATGCAATCAATCTTCATCCGTTCAAGGCTTCGTGCGCAGGCGGCTTTGACATATTCCGGATCACTTCTGAGCTCCATCGCAGTCACGGTGCCGGCTAAGCCGAATTTCGTGGTAATGAAGATATCCCTGCGCTTTTCGGGATTAGCTGTGAACCATTTGCCGACCAATTCCTCGGTGTCGCCATAGACGTCGGCGTCATCCCAGTGCGTAGCGCCGATGGCGTGCATGGAGTCAAGAAAAGCCAGGCGAGATTCATCTTCGCCTCCAGGGCCGTAGGCACCACCCAGGGACATTAGGCCGACAGCCATGGCTGGCACCACTGGCCCATGTGTCCCAAGGGACTTGGTTGGGAGGGGTTGTGGAAGTGATGCGGGCATTGTGAACTGAAGCTCGTGACCTGTTTGTGAGAGCCGAGTCGTGATGGGAAATGTGATCGGAGTAGAAGTAGTGGTTTAGTGCTAGAGGCGTGAGGCTGCTTCAGAGGCGTGAAGTTACCCACGTATCATATATAGTAATATGCTTCCGCACCTACATGCATTCGACCGTTCTTGACCGTGGAGACTTTCTGGACTCAAAGCAAAGTCCATCGGAGAGCCGAAGACCTCCAGGCCCCAAGACAGCAGCGAAGGTCGGGCAGAGCGCATCTGTGTACTGCGGCTTGATAGGAGGGACGTGCGCATACCATCATGCAAGCACGTATAATAGGTAGGCGCCTTGAAAGGCAGAGGCGGAGTTTCCGCCATCGTAGCCAATGGAATGGGCATTAGGCGGGCCAAATTAGTGTCCGTTTCCCACAGTGAGAACGGACGACCACGGTCGAACACTATGGGCGTGATCCTTGCTTCACAGTGCTAGTTGTGTATTGGGGCGTCTGCGACGTTGAAAAAGGTGGAGTCTGCGAGTCTCTTACTATGATGAAAGAGGCATCGTAGAGCAAAGGAGCCTGGTATCGTGAGTTGAAGTTGTTTGGGAGGTCGGAGAATTCGAGATGCTTGATTAGGGAAGCGACTTTCCTGATTCGGCGGCACTGATAATGTTGATGAACCAGCATCGTCTACTTGTCATAAATTTCCGCTTTATCCTAAATTTTGTTTTATCATAAAAAGTATTTTATCATAAACTCCGAGACTTACCATAAACTCCGGCTTTATGCTAGATGTATGCCAAGAGGGTGGGACAAGGCTGAGATCCACGTGATGATCTTCGCAAGGCTGAGTGTAGTGTACAGATTCAGCTTCTGTTAACTTGTGAAGCGACATTCATCTTTCAGCAGTCTGTCGAAAACTTAAAGATCAGATACACACACTCTCTCTCTCTTCATCAAGTCTATTTCCATGCGTACGGAGTACGATTTCAGTACATTCACCGCTTATGCAGGCCTTTCGAAAAAGAGAGCCTTGAATATCATCGTCCATCGAATGACTACCGGCCACCCACCGGCCAATTTGCCTGTCAATCTCTCCCACGCAAATCCGAAGCCTTCGTTCATTCTTTTCTCGCTTCTTGCTGAGTGCCATGGTCGCTCTTCTATATATGAAAAGCAATAAGTGATGGTAAGCGTGCCCTTGGTCGACAGGTTAGATGGATGAGGGGTACAGATGACGACCACCATACGAGTACATGAGTCTACCACCCACCATAGCCTGTTCGCCTTTCGGAGATCGCTCTCCAAGAAGCGGCAGAACACCTGGTGATAACATGGATGACCCTTGCAAGGCCTTCCCCACGAATTACACGGTGCACGGTTTGTCTGATGACTTCACCATCACACCATCCACCACCAGTCTGCCTTGCTCGGCCCGTCTTCGTCCTTCGTATTCGCCATCAACCAAAAGCTATTTTGGGGATACTTGAACTCCCTCAAGATCATCCAAACCTCGGCCTCATTCGTCCTGGCAGAGATAACAAGCTGCCTCGAAAGCCGACTTGCGCTTTCACATATCTATGATCATTCAGAGGTAACAACATCTCAATTCCTATCCCCAAACGCGTTTAAACTCAACTTAATTACCATTCCGCTGGTCAACGCATTTCAATCTATTTGAACCTGTGGATTCGACTCTCGTCGTGGACTTTGTCTCGCACACGATACAACTGACCCCGAACGGCTACGAAGCAACCAAGTCTTGCCATATACCAGTAGCCATCGAATTTTGGTGCTGAAGATTCCAGCTGCTGCTGCTGCTGCGATCCCAACGACGAAAATAGGATTTCAACCCTCCCCTCACTCGTCTTCGGCTACAAAAAGCAGAGCATCTTTCACCCCCGCCATTCTCACACGACGAGATCGCTCCATCAACAGCATCATCCGCACCGCCCCCGATCTCGGCTCAATAAATCCCCGTTCCTCATACCAGTGACCACTACATTTCATCATGTGTTTCCGCACCGAAGAACCCGACCCGACCCAACAACCCATCCGCATCACTCGCTCCGACGAGGCGCACGGCGGCGAGTCTTTCGGCGACGGCGACGTAAGCCATATCCCTTCGCACAGAACCAGGACAAACTCATCGGCCCATCATCAGATGAGCAGCGCCCAAGATCATGCTCCAGCGGTTGTCCGCGACAAACACGGAGACAGGCACTGGGACAATTCTACTCAAACGCAGATGCTCAACGCAAAGGTTGTCCGCAAAACAAAAGCCAACGACAGAGACATTGCGGATAAGATGGCCACGCATTCTCCCAACTTCTTTGGCGCCCCTGCAGGGTTCTGAGTACCGATGACATATTCATCCCTTGACCTTATGGGCTCGATGGGGGTTTGGAATTCCATGCCTACGGGGGTCGAGCATCCTTGCTTTTTGTTCTATGCCACGAAGCACAGTATCTGTCTTGTGTGTAGGTAGCAATGAATTTGAATTTGACTTCCATGCTATGTTCGTCTCTTCCCGGTTGTAATATATGGGCCACTTTATCACCTCGACCCAGTGAGGAGCCTCTAAGTATGTACCTTCGCCGTATGGAGTAGTCGTAATCGTGTCAGTCGTTCTATGTACGCACGGCCAAGTAAGATATCAGACATCCGACCTTCCCAGCCCATGTATATAATCCTTTGTCACATTCAAGGCAAGGAACGAATCCTTTCCAAATTCTAGTAGCGCCCATCACTCGAGAACGAACCCGCGCCGTCGCTGTGCAAAGCCTCAAGAGTATTCCAAACGCTAGATCTAGCCTGGGCGAATCGAACAAACATGCTTGTCGAAAAAATCGAAAAAGCGACTCCAAAGACATTCAATATTCCGACCTGGCTGGCCGCGCCGTGCTACTACTCCAATCACTGTCGTGCCTGCCATCCGCCGACAATCCTCCAACACCTCGACGAGTCTTCTTCGGCGAGCCGGCCCCGACCGTCCCAGGTGTAAACGACTGCTTCGATTGCAGACCAACAGATTGTAGATCAACATGCGGCGAACGCTGAGCGGCCTCTAGGAGCGACTGGACCATGGCTCCGGTGTGAGCATCGAGATGTGCCAGGTCGACTGTGGCGACGAGACCTTCAGCTGGTGGTGGCCCGGGGATATCTGGTATGGGATAATCCACATCGTCCAGTCCGACAACTGAAGAGGCACTCATGGCGTGGGACGGCTCTACGTCCTGTGTGTGGTTGAACAGATCCACATTCTCTTGTGTCAACGCCATACGAGTGTCATCGACTTCCGAGTCTGAGTCTGCCTGTCCAGGAGGAGCACTTGGGCCCTCCATCTCGTCTAGCACCATCCTGGGCGGAATTGTCGGTCGAGCGGCGGGATCCACTTCCGTGGCGAACAGTAGCTTCGCATCATGGAGAGCCCTAGCCTTGTCCTCGGCGACTTCTCGCCTCTTGAACCTGTCTCCTTCAGTCTCACCCCCTGGGATTTCGGTTTCCCGGATCGTTCTCGAGATACTGGACCTGCGAGCGCGCGCAGGGTCCCGCCCATCGCCAGCGGAGTGTCGCACAGCTTCAGCCAGCTGTGCGTTCCGGGTAAAGAATTCGATGGCGATAGCATCATGTTCAGTGCAGGTTGACGAGTGATCTGTAAGCGGTCGTCTGATCGTCGGCTTGGTTGACTCGGCAGTCGCTTCAGGCGCCGTGCGGCCAGGAGCGCCAGACCTTCGACCTGATTTCATCCACTTCAAGATCGTCTTCTCCAGCGCGGATCTCTTGACTGGTTTTGCCATGTAATCGTCCATACCGGCCTTCTCGCATTTTTCTCGGTCGCCTTGAATTGCCGACGCAGTCATTGCCACAATGGGGATACGATTGATTGCTGAGATCGTAGTAAATGGAGCATGGTGTCTGAGCAAATGTGTTGCATGATAACCATCCAGTACAGGCATTTGGACGTCCATGAATATGAGGGATGGGACAGGATACTGTTTCTTTTGTTCAGGCGTCAGACTCGGAGACGTAGCTTTGAGAAGATATTCCAGTGCTTCTCGTCCATTCCATACTGCGCTGGCGGGGAACCGAAGAGCCTGGATAAACTTGAGCGCAATCTGTTGGTTGACTGGATTGTCTAAGGAGTGTCAGTATGCGATCCAAAGATTGACGGTTACCAAGACACACCTTCAACGACAAGGATGTGGAATTTGTCTTTTTCCACGGTGAGCGCAGCATTCTCAGCCCCACTCGCAGAAGTTGTTGTTGAACGACGATGACTGGCCAACGTGAACGACGTTGGGTTGACAGGCGATGACGCTCGCTGAAGCACGGCTCCTCCATCCCTCGAGGAGGATCCGTTCATGGATAACGACAGTTCTGACTGGAGCCTCTCAGGAATGCTGCTGACATCAAGTGAGTCTGAATTCGAGCCGGCTTTGTATTCCACCTTCCTAAATGGAATAGTGAAGGTAGCGTTAGTTCCTGCGTCAAGCTTCGAATCCAGGCTGATGGTTCCATGCATCAGTTCAACAAGGTTCTTGCATATCGTCAACCCTAACCCTGTACCTCCGAAACGTCTCGCAGTACTTGAGTCTGCTTGGCTAAAAGGCCTGAACAGCCGTTTCCTGACTTCCTCTTCAATCCCAATGCCAGTATCTTCAATGCAAAATTCGACAGTGGTGGTGTCGTCGGTTTCGTTGACGATGCGTGTGCTCATTTTGACATAGCCATCAGACGTGAATTTAATGCTGTTGGTCAGAAGGTTCATGAGGATTTGTCTTATTCGACCAGGATCACCAAGCAGAATGAGAGTATCTGGAGACCCTAGTTGGATCTCGCTAATAAAGTCCAGCCCTTTCCGCTTGGCTGCGTGGGAGAGCATCTTCGCCACGTCTTGGACGACAATGCTCAAACTGAATTGGACTTCTTCGATGTCAAGCCTACCGGACTCGATCTTCGAAAAATCAAGGATATCGTTGATTACCGTCAAAAGAGCATTGGCCGACCTCTGAATGTTCTGGGCAAATTCAGTCTGCTCTTCGTCCAACTTTGTGTCCATCAACAGTTCTGACATTCCCAGAACTCCAGCAATTGGGGTGCGAATTTCGTGAGACATGTTGGCCAGGAAACTGCTCTTCATTTTGCTGGCCTCCTTTGCCGCAGTTTCATTAGCCAGCAATGTGATGTTCTCCACCTCCTTCTGTCTCAGCTGGGTGACTTCTGTTCCGATTCCAATCACTCCTGCAACATACTCTTCATCCTCTGACCCCTGGACGCTTTTCTTGGCTTTGAGCGGAACCAGCTTTGATCGGAACCATCGGGAGCTGACCTCACTTTCGACGATTTCAAGACTGGATGTGCCTCTCGAAATGCGCCTGATAGCCTCCCGAAATTCAGTCAGTGAGCCCTTGGTGACATATCGCGTGAATGCCTCGTGAATAGGCTTCCCTACAATTTCGTCTTTACCATTCTGATGGTCGAGGAACATGCCTTCAAAAAAGGTGACGGTCTCGGATTGATCAATGATCCATAAGCTCATTTGCGAGTGGGTCAGCACATCGATCAAATTCTGTCGCGCCTGTTGTTGAGCGAGCTTGGCGTCAATGACATCTTGGATATCAGTAATGCTTCCAAACCACTTGACGATGTCTCCTGTAGTATGGTCTCTCAGTGACAGGGCGCTTCCGAGCATCCATCTCCATTCACCATCTTTACTTCTGCAACGATACTGGACCTCGAACTTTTCGCCGGTTGCAAGAGAATGCTTCCATTTACGGGCAGTTTCCGGCATGTCA